>ML675603.1:56617591-57143375 GCA_007922155.1 Mesoclemmys tuberculata
CACACACACACACACACACACACACACACACACACACACACACACACTAGCAGTGAGGACATGGCCATGTGGGCTAGCAACGGACGTACTACCCAGGGTGCTTACACAGGCTTGAACAGCCTGAAACCCAGGCTGCTGCATCTTCACTGCTATGTTTAGCCATGCAAGTTAGATTAAAGCTAGTGTGGGTATACCTACCTAAGCTACACTCAGACCATCAATTGCAGCATAGACATACCCGAAGTAAGAATTTTCCAGCTGGTGCATATTATTTGAGATTATCCAACTGGTACAGTTTGACATCCCATTCCTATCTAAAGACTTCAGTATAGTGTGAAGAAAAATGAACTACAAACACAAAAAGGCTGGAATAATCATTATAAGAAACATTCATAGCTATAATCAAGAGAGCTAATGCTGTGCTTTCCCTCCCCTTCCCTCCAAAAAATACAATTGTTTTCTCTGTACAAAGTATATAACAATGTAGTTTAAGAGTAAATAACTTCCTGCAGTTGGGCATAATGCTTTTAGTGTCACAAAGTTCATGCAAGTTCCAATGTTCCCTCATAAAACCTCAGTTTCACACTTTTTCCTGTGTGGGACTTGCAGTTTGTTTCATTAAAAAAAAAGTTTTATTTGAGTATTCTTATTTTATGAAATCTGTTTTCCCATATACTTTGACAGCTTCCTCAAAATACAAGCCAGTGAACTATTTTTAGTATATCGTGAATTTTGATCCAATGCTAACACATTTATTGATTTGTTGAAATGTTTACTCTCTCTCTCTTTCTCTCACACACTCATTCACACATACACCCACTCCCTTTTCCCATATCCTTTAACGTTTGGGAGGGATTTTTGGGTATGGATTACACACACATGGTATTAGATTGGTATTTACAAAGGCTGACTCCGCTCTCCAGAGAACACACACAGCACATGCAGGGCCAGCGTTCCCTCACTTCACCATCAATATGTCTCAGGGTAAGCTGACACTGGAGCTGGAGTCTAAATGTCCAGCTTGGATAGACATAACTGCACTAGCCTTGATTGAGCTTGTGCACTAAAAATAGAAATGTAGCCACATGGCACAAGCAGTGGGATAGGTTAGCTACCCTCCGTATAATTACATCTGAAATTGTCATGCAAATTTGGGCGGCTAGACCCTACCATGGGTGGCTACACTTCTGTTTCTATTATGCTAGCTCAGTTAGAGCTAGGGCCCAGTCTACACTTACCTTTCAGATTCAGCGGCAGTTGACGACAGACACACAAGTGACGTAAATCACTTGCGTATCTCCCATCGACTTCGCTGTGTCTGTTCTGCGGGCCATCCACACTGCGCTGCACCGAAGGGAACAGCGTTCCCTTTGACGCAGCGCTTCGCCACTTACCAGGGTGGTTTTCCTGTGTCGATTGCTGGATCGACTGAGTGGGTCTACACAGACCGCATCCTGCTTTCCCTCCCAGCACTGGCCAGAGCAGGATTTGGCCTGAAACGTTTGTCATGGGGAAACTCTCTTTTCTTTCTGTAATCTTGTTATACAGAACAACTATCTAGTGAACTATTTAATGCTTTTTACCAAGAGGAACTAGCCTCCCGCTGGCTCTCTGAATTCAAGGCCTAGCCAGTGAATGCAAACTTAGAGTGTTTTAAAAGCACACCTTACCTAACCATAGATACAGAGATTCAAACACACTGAATGTGTATTTTTAATATCATTTTTCATACCTAAGACTCTTGAGAAAAATAAGTTAGACGAAGTGACTCTGATGGCAAAAGTCACAGCTATTTTTAACTGAGCAATCACTTTGGCCTTTAGATCAAGGACATTGTTGCCATTATCATTGCCACTGTTGCAAGGACACACTGAACAGCCTTACCTTTTCTGAAAGTTGTTACGGGGTCTCTGACTTTTACCTGGACTGCCACAGGGCTTTGAGAAAGAACGCCTGTGCACCTCAGATGCTGTATCAACATTGCAGTGCCACGGTCAGCAGTGTGTGTGTGTGTGTGTGTGTCTGTCTGTCTCAGTCTTTTCTACTTATCTACTTCAAGTATTTATTTATATACTTCAACGTACCTGTGACTTTAGTAACTTATGCCACAACCCAGCAAAGCGCCTAAGCATGTGTTCAATTTTAAGCATGTGATTAGTCCACTGAAGTCAGATTTTACTACATAAGGTCCTGATCCACATTAAAGTTATATGTGTGCCTAAGGGCATTCCTGGATCGGGACCTTGTGTCTAATCTTGGCATGGAACTGACTATACATCTTTGGGCACAGAGCATTTACCAACTATGCAAATCTACAAACAGATTCATCTTAAAATCTCTGAGACATGGTGATGTTTCTGATAAAGGAAAGATGGCTACTGTAAAAACAGAACATAATACATATTTTTTCAATCTGAAATGCAGTTAGCATCAGATAAATTACTGTAAAATGAGACCTTCTTACATGATAGATCTGCTCATGACTCTGTCATATCTGCTTACCTGCCTGACAAAGTTAAAAATACATGTTTTTTACATCTGTTAGCTCTGCAGAGCCAATATAGATACAAAAGAGAACTGGATTCTATCCTGTCATGTTTATTACCAATGGAATAGTTACATTACAACTACAAAAACCTTATTAATAAACCTAAACAATCTAATTTAAAACTCATACATACAGAACACAAATCTAGAAATTATATTCAAGTACAAAACTGTCCATATCTACACAGACAAGGGAACTCTAACTGTATTACAGCTAATATTTTTGTTATTACTGTTTGAATCAGAGGTGTGTACACAATATGTTGTTAAATGGGCAATATTCTTCAGTTGCAACAAATTGTAAAATAGCAAATAATCACAAAAACATGCATGTAAAGAACTGATTCTGGAAAAAACAGTCAACTGATACCATGGCATGTGTTTTGTAGAGCATGACTCGCTTTCTGAAAATGCAGTCAAAATGTTGTAGAGGTGCTAAAGCAAATTGTTATAATGTTACTGCACAATGTGCTGTTCAGGTTTTATGGTCACCCTGTGCCAATAGTCTTGGGAAGTTATTTTGCATTCTTATATAAACTTTTTTTTTTTTCCCAATCCTGTTTTCCACAAAAAAGGCCTTTTAATAATGCACAGCCTTCTGTTTATATTCAGCACAGGAAAAACGTGATAAACTGAGCAACACAGTCTCTGCTTTAAACATATTCTTAAAACAGGATTTCTACAACTTCATGTAAACAAAAATAAAGAATTCAGCACTTGCCCCCGCCCCTCTCAAAAAGGAGCAGAGGCTTCCTGTAATTAAACTGCAATGTTTTACAGTGCATTTTTTTTAATAATGAATATACAAAGTAAGTAAATAAATAAAAACCAAACAGACCCCTCCCGCTAGTGCCTTATCCTGCAAATTAACTTCACAGTAATAAAACCTGTGCCAGCTGGAATCTTTTCTTTTTTTGGGCTGTGGCATGGACAGCAAGAGCAGGTTTGTGGCCGAGAAAAAACAAAGTAGGCCATTTTCCACCTTCAGTCCCGGGATGTTAATTGAACTCTGGCAAATGTTTAAAGATATTTCTCAAAACGCTCAAAAAAAATTAAAACCAGTTGGAGGGGAAGGGGAAAAAAATGAACATCTGTTCCAGCCCCACACTCAACCAACCACAATGACGAAAATTCATAATCAATGCTGGTTTGGCTCTTTGCTTGTTGGGCCTGCGTTCTCAAGTTAAAAATACAAGTTCAGGCACTATTACTGTACTTAAGGACTCTCCTGATGCATATAACAAAGAGGCAGCTTATTTTTTTTTAAAAAGGAACAATATCAGGAAACAGATTCACGTTTAAGATAAAGAATTACAATGAAATGAACTCTAGTTACATAAAATTACATACATGAACTACAGTTTATGAAGCTATGAGAAAACATTCAAGATATGTTTTATCACATTAGGTTAAACAGGCTTTACAAAAGCCACTTATAATACAGGCCATATAACAAAACTTCTAATGGTCATAGTATTTACCTATACAAACTGCTATGTATGTTGCATTTATTAGAGGGTTCTAAATATTATGTACCCAGCTGCCTAAAATCTTCTAGATCAGTCAGGCTCCAATCCAGCGTAGAATTTAAGTATTTGCATAACTTGAAATATGCGAGTAGTCCCATGTGCTTAAAATTGGGGCCTTAAACTCTCAGGGCCAAGATTAAACTGGTTTTCATCCTAAAACGAAAACTTAAAACGAAAACTTAGTGGCAGAAAGTCCACTGGGGGAGGAAACCAGTGCAGCCCAGCTGGGAAGAGGACATAGTTAGGGTGGCCCAAGAGCAAACTGATTCAGTAAGTTCACACTGGGAGATGTCCTCTGTAGCCCCCCAATGGAATTTAAAGCCTGTACACAAAACTTTAGGGAGTGTGGTGATAAAACACTGCCTGGTTTCTTGGGGTGAGTACTCTTGAGTTTTCAAAAGCCTTGGTGCAAAATGTCCTTTACAAGGCCCTTCATCTGCTTTTAAAGAATCTGATCCTCCAGTTTTAATAACTCATCTGGATAATCTGGGAGGTCATTTTCTTCAACCAAAATACTTTGTACCAATTATTCTTGTGTATCTGTCTACTGATTAATGAGCCAGGTCCAATGCTTTTATCATCCTTGTTTTTGCTGATCAGGAGGCTCAAATGGGACAACAAGCGTACAACCTAATGTTAAGGTTTTAACTTAATCCTACAGTGTGAGTATGACAGATAGATCTACCTTTCTTTGCTTTGTTGCATATATGCTAGAATAAGATTAGTGGAGAGGGGGTTTCAAATCTTTTAAAAAAATACTATCGTTTTTAGATTTAAAAATGCATATACTGATACCATCAAGAAACCTACACTGACAGCAGTATTTCCACATGAAATTTATTGAAGGTAATATAATACCATTCAAGGTGTGCAGAAACACCAAGGTGTGTGGTCTGGGTAAGACAGTACAGAAAACCATTCACCCAATCTTGGAAAAATGCCGGGTTTGAGTTGTAAGTTATTTTGCATTTTTCATCACTTTCTTTTTCCCTCTGGCACAGAAACAGAAGTGCTGAGAGATTTTTCTTGCGGTTACATGCAGTAAATATCAGAAATTGCTTGAGAAATAGTTTGTGTGACCATGTGTAAGTCACTTGGGCTTTGTCTTCATTAGGAAAATGGTGTGTTCTTGACTCTTGTTAACGAACCACATGGTAACCAACATGAGGAAAAATCCTAGTGAAGACAAGGCAGCTTGTAGTGTTAACACCAGTCAGAATGTCAAGATGTAAACCTTGGAGGGTCTAGCTGGACCTGCTGACTCCCATGAAAACTACAAACTGCCCTGTCTTCACTAGAACTTTTCCTCATGTTGATTACCATTAGTTAGCGATTATGAGTCAAGAATGCAATCTAGTTTAAAACCCACACATACAGAACACAAATTTAGAAATTATATTCAAGTACAAAACTGTGCATACCTACAAGGTCATAGTGTTTCTGTGCTTCAGGTTTTTCTCCTACCCTTTGTCCACGTCAGCTCTGCTTCAGGAAAGCACTTAAAGATGTGCTTAAATCCCACCGTCTTCAGCATGCTTAAGTGCTGATCTGAGTAGGGATGCTTTTCCGTACCAGGGGAACTCAAATATTAAGCTCTTTGGGAACTAGGACTGTTTTTTTATGAGGCATGCAACACGTAATTATAGTGGGGCTTTGATTTGGTTCAGGCCTCTAAGAAATATATACTGTAAATCCAATCCAAACTGTGAACATCAGAAGTGTGGCTACGATCCGGACAAGCATTCAAATTCCTGGGCCCATAATTGAGATTTTTTGAGATTCACTGATCACTTCAATCACTAACCAATAATCTTCCAAATTTTTAAGGTAATCATCACTTCAGTAACTAAGCACTGAAATAAAAGGAAAACCCTCCCCATCTTTGGCTGTGGCTCTTTTTAATCTCATTCAGATAACTCATATAATCAACGAACCCTAATGGTTCTGGATGGAAACGTAGCATTATAGTTCCTTTTCTGATGATCAAACCATTCCTACATTCAGGCTTTTATTGTCATTGCCGTAGTGGAGTTCATGTTTTGGCAATATTTGCTACCAACTCACTGACATTTTACGTATTTGAAGAAATATGTCTTACTATGTGAATTTTCACAAACATGCAGTAAGCACAATGCATGCATCTTTTTTTCAGTGAGTTCCCTGGTCTGTTTAATACTACAGCGTATCAAGACACCACACACCCCCTTTGCTTTTTACTTGACTTAAATATTCTTTCTTTGATCCCGTAATGATGTACTGTTAGGCTAGAATAGTGCAGTTTGCTTCAGAATAAAACAAAAACAAATAGATCAGCTATTACATTGATATATATTATGGGTAGCCAAATCCCGCCCCCCCCATTCTTTGCCTATCAGATTGGGGCAGAAAGCTCGGAATTTTTGCCCTACGGCAGGGCGATGGGGCAATGGGGCTAAAGGATTCTGCCCAGCAGGGAAGGAGGTCTCAGAGGGAGTAAGTTTAGTCAACCCAATATATGTATTAAAATATTTATTAATAGCCAAAATTCTTATATTCTGCATCTAACAGAAACACTTAAAATATTAATTAAATAATATCATGAGAATAGAATACAAATTCGAGAAGTTACCTATTCAAATAATGAATAAAAGGCAAAAAGCTTTAAAAAAGGAAACCACACATACACATGATTCAGACATCATGATAAATATGTATTAGGAGGGGTTTATACAGTGACACATAGGTAGATCTAGAACATGAAAGTTTCTGCAGTACACTATAGGCAGTATTTCTATTTCTACTTTGTGGCTTGAAAATCACAACTAGTGATGACTTCATGAGCTTCTATGGTCTGAAGAAGCGGGTAACTAACTCTTTGGTGAAATTACTCCTCGGGGAGGTTCCTGTGAAAATTCCCATACACCTAATTACCATTCAAATGATACTTGCTACTGAAACAGAGTTTGATTTTGGGGAAGACAGTTGTTGGAAAGCCTGTAGGCTGGCAATTTGGTCATCATTGGGTGAAGGGAGGGGTTTCGCTTCTGTACCAAAACAAGGATACTGTGAGCAAAGAGAAATACAAAAACAGGAAATAAAATGAGAAGGATTAATATAAAGCCACCTTGAGGTGCAGCAGATAAGAACAGGAAAATGACATACAGATAATTGTTGGCTGGAGTGCTTCCTCATCTCCCCCTTCTACAAAATAGGATTCCATACAGCAGGTACAAAATTAATCTACCAGGAAACAGGAAACCAAGAGACCGACTCACCAGAAGACTCTCTCTCTCTCTCTCTCTCTCTCTGTGTGTGTGTGTGTGTGTGTGTGTGTGTGTGAGAGAGAGAGAGAAAGAGAGATGTATATATATATACATTTTACAGAATTAGGGGTGTTACATAAATAGAAGCATAGACAAGCCAGGATGAGAAAAGGGGGGGGAAAGCCCCAAAGAAACAGAGGAAGGATGGGAGGGAAAAGATTATGACAAAAAATTATCCATATGTTTTTCCCTTCACTGAATTACCCCTCTACACCATCCTGTCAATCTCTCTCTCTCTTTTGCTTTCCTCACATGCAATCCGTGCTTTCCTCCACACACATTTATGAATGTCCTATAATTCTGTTCAGCTTTTAGTCTATGTTACAGGCACCCATTCAACAATGTGGCTAAGTTTAAGCAGGCGAGAAGTCCCATTGTCCGGGGTTTTAAGTTAGTCAAATCCTTGAATACCTTGTTGAATGATGGTCTATATGATTGGGGAACATGCAAGGAGAATCTCAGAGGCAGGCCAGTGCACTGGGATTGACTATGTACCCCTGAATCCAACATAGATTAAAACAGTAAGGTCCATTGATGAAGTTTCAAAAACCTATAGAGGGGACCATCCACTTTTGTATAAATGATATCAATAGAAGTCTTCACACAGAATAAGAAGTGGGGAACACTTGGAGTGCTATGTGCTACGCAAAGGCATAAGAACTATATAGTATTAATAATTAACACATGGTACAAATCTAGGCTTCAATCCCACAACTGGATCTGCAATTTCATGGAGCCCCTTTAGATTCAATAATGTTAGGCCAAGTTCTCTTTTGTCATTCACATAGCAGAAGGTGGAATCCTGGCCCCACTGACATCATTGGGTGTTTTGGCATGGATTTCAAAGAAGCCTGGATTTCATCCCAGATCTGTATTCTTATTTTCTATATATTAAATATCTAATGCAAATGAACAGGAGCCTTAGGTATGGAACAAGTGCAGACAGTGCTGGAGAACAGGGTTTTTGCTCTTTATACTGTGAACTAAAGCACCACTATGCAATTTACAGATAGGCTAGTCTACATCTAATTTGCATAAAAATGTGGCACACATTGTAGGTTTTGCAGCTGGGTCAATTTGCTCTCAATAGGCAATTAGGTAAGTTGGCGCTTCTGAATGACTAATGAGACGATTCCTTGGACATTTAAAAATACGTTTTTCTAATTACAATAGAACTTGGTCAGTTTGCACTGCTATTCTGCAAACTCCATAGTTCATATACAAAAAATGTGGTACTCTCTGCCTATTTCTCAGCAATAATTTAATAGCAGAGCTCTGAAGTTAGGTCTCACATTACTATGTTTTCATGCCTTTTACATACTACTCTACAGGAGAATATCTACTAATTTAATGTAAGGTATTATAATGAGCTATACTTAAAGAACACATCAAATACATTAATACAGGTGAAGATTTTTTAAAAGGGTGGTCAAAGTTTGGCTTCTGGGCATAGTGTGTATGTTTACATGGCAGCTGGAAGCAAGCCTCCCAACCTAGACAGACAGGCTCACGCTAGCCGGGCTTGAGCTAATGCACTAAAAATAGTAGAGTGGATGTTGTGGTTCCAGCAGAGACTTGAGCTCAACACTGGAGTGGGCGTGGGGGGGTGTCGTCGGGTGGGCGTCTGGCCTGAGCCACAACATCCACGCTGCTCTTTTTAGCATGCTAGCTCAAGCCCTGGTAGCATGAGACTGTCTATTTTGGCCAGGAGGCTCACTCCCAGATGCCATGCAGACCTACCCATTAAGGCTGTTGGGGCTTGATCCTGCAAGGCACGGAACAATCCACCCTGATTCAGTAAAGCACCAAGGCACATGCATATCTTTAAGCAGCCGATTTCATGGGACTGCTCAGGTGCTTGAACAAACACGTGATTGTTTAAGTGTTTTGCTGGTTGGGGCCAGAACGCACAGCACAATGTAGAACTCAGTCTCTACCTTTGTGGCCTGATTTTCAAAGAGGCTGAGCACCAACTTGTTCAGTGACTTGATTTATAAGCCCCATGGTAGGTATGCATTTCTTAAAATCCTGGCCACTGACTATTCGGCTGTGAATTATCCTCTCTTTGGTCTTTTTTTTTTTTTTAAATCAATCATGTTCCTCCTTAATACTGAGCCTCGTTAGTGCTTGGACATCTGGTCCAAGGAAAAACCCATTTGCTGCAGGTAGTGGGGCTGGGGATTCAATAGCTAACAGTCTTCCCTCTGATTCAGTACTACTCCAATCCACTGACCTAGCATGGTGTTGGAAAGAGCTGTATTGTTAGAGATTCCTAATGGCAAAGATGCAAAAGGCTGAGTTTCTGGTTAACTAGTTTGTTTCAAAGTAAAATATTTTGCTACTTATTAACAGTGCACCCATGGAAAGATCTCTGAGCTCTTATTCCTCCTTCACTGAATCCTCAATTTGTTTTAAAAGAACCCCATCGTAATTTTACACTTCTACCGTCTGTCTTAAACACACTCAAAAGACCAGCTTATTCAAGTAATTCTCATTTTTAGCTAAATTCTCTCTAATATGCTGTTACGGTATTCTGCATGACTGTTGGCTGTGCAATATGATTACTTCATTGTTAAAGGTATAACATATGGAAAATACATTAAAATACCTATGAAGATGAAAGAGCTTTTAATTGTTTTTTAAAGAAAAGAGACCACCGTACTTCAAAATACTTACAAAACAAAACACACAATTAGAATTCAAACTGAATTAACTGAGTATATAGCAGTGGCTGTCTTCAGTACTTGTATGACTTTATTTCAGTGCCTGTCTCCAAAGGTAAATCTTGTTTTGAGTTGACTGGTAATAGCAACAAGCAAAGCAATGGCTTTTGTTTATCACTTTGTATTCTTTTTTTAAGAGCAGTATTGGAAGAGTGGGAGGTGAATAAGGGAGTTTGGGTTCCTCAGGATTCTTCTAACAACCATACAGGAAGAAAGTGATGCAAATTGATATAGCCTGGAGCAGTATTAGCATGTGCTGCTTCACCCAACACCGTAGAATACCCCTGGGAGAGATCAGATAGCAGCTATGCATGTGGGAGCAAAGAACCTGCAGGAGCCAGACTTTTCAAGGACCAGCCGGAAGAGCAGAGGCAAGGGCTGTCCATGTGGCTTCAGAGTCAGTGCCTTCTTCCATGGAAGGAATAGGAAACTCTGGAAGTTGAAACACATGGAGTTTCCTTTCTCTTTTGTGGGTTATTCCCACATAGGGGACAATAGGGCTCTAAATTATTTTGGCTGTAGCAGGAATACTTGCTGACACAAAAAGGAAGTTGTAACTTCAGAATCAAGGTTTTTTGCCTGTGATTGCATTTCAAGCACTGGGGCACATTTGGATGCATAATAAAGAATTTCAAGATTATTAGTATTAATTATGAACAGTGAGTATACTAGTTGAATGTGAAAAACATGCTCTGTTTACACAAGCATTGGGTAATTGTGCAATATTGATTAATATTTTATAGAACAATATATATTGTACAATATACAACACACACAAAGAGTTAGTTAAACCACCATACTGCGTTAAGCATTATCATTGGGTATCAGAAGTACTTTTGACTTCAGTAGAACTCTGACAATTTATACTAGCTGAGGGTCTTCTCCCTAGCAATGAATATGTTTTTTATTAACTGATCGATTAGCTTCACTTTTCTTTTTTCTTTTGTTACACATAGTATTAAATCAAAGGATAATATACTGTGCAAATTATGGCCCATCACTGGTTAGAGATTTATTTAGGAAAAAATTGCTCCACTTCACACAGTTATTACCTGTATTACCTGAAATTCTGCAGCTTTCAGATTATTGAAAATGCAACAAAGCAGTCTTGGTTTCAACCTGAAAAAACATGCTTTCTATATCAATGTAGTGCCCAGATGCTATAATTTGCTCCTAGAGCTACTAAATCATTTTCGAAATGGTATCCTGAGACTGTACTGTCTGGAAATGGGTTTCGGGAGGAGGGGGGAATCTGTTGCAGCTGTTTTATATTCCTTAAGTTACCTCTCAAACTGTAGTTTCAAATGAAGAAGAATCAAGGACTCTTTATAGATTTTGGGTATCTAAGAAACATGCAATGATTTCTATATCAAAGCACATGCATGGGTTGAGAATTTCAAAACAATGCTTTGAAAACCTCAACCACAGTTTTTTATTGTTAAAATATTTCTACTGCAAAAATCTTTGGCAAATTTGTCATATCATATCATATTACCCACTGCCTAGATCTTTGATTCCTAAAATGTCAAAGAAAAATCCATTGTGTCATTTTTCTACTATTTAAATTATTTATTAAATGGACATATTACATGGTAAACTGCTTATCGTATCATTAATTAGAGTATTCACTTATTTTACGTTTTTGTAAAAACTTCAAAATGTGCTTAATTTCTTTGAGGCTTACTCTACAATAAAATGATTAAAACAGTTGTATATAACCATATTTGATGTGTATATGTATTCAGGCATATTCAGTAGTGCACACATCACAAAATGTTTGATTGCATGGATTATTTGTGAGCATGCAGAGAAATCAAATTCTGTTTATATGAATGTTTGTTAAAAATAAAAAAGAATTTGCAAATATGACAACCCAAAATTTGGTATTTAACTCACTGAATAAGCCAGCAGATATTCCAATAATGCATCAGTCAATCTAACGGGTCAGCTAACTACCTGAAAGCTGTGGCTCCAAATAAGACATGCAGTCTCTGATATAGGATCAGCATGGGTAGACCATGAAAATATAACTGCCATATCTCCCTTGCAAGTTGAGGGACTGACCATTACCGGTTGGTGTTCCAGCCACAGATTTACCAATGCTTGGTGTCGGAGTGCAATGCCAAGGCTGACTACCCCAGCTGAGCCATCAGCTGCTGCACTACATCAGGCAGTGAGTATGATTAGAAACCTATTACAATTATAAAATTGTTTTGATTTTAATAAATTACACATTAAAAATGGGAAAAGAAGTCAGAGCCAGTTTTGCATAAGAAGTTGAAGGAAATTCTTATTAAGAGTATTTCAAACATTCCTGATAAAAAGAAAATAGAAAAAAAAAAGAGAAAGAATTACATGTGAGTCATTTAGCGAGAGAAGGTGGGTGAGGTACAGCAAAATCTTTTATTGGACCAAGTGGTGTTGGTGAAAGAGATAAGCTTTAGAGATACGCAGAGTTCTTCAGGGCTGAAGGACCCATGCCTGAAGAAGAGCGTTGTGGGGCTCTCTTTCACCAACAGAAGTTGGTCCAATAAAAGATGTTACCTCACCCACCTTGTCTCTATAATATCCTGGGACCAAAACAGCTAAAACAACATTGCAAACAATAACCTGAGCCATTTAAAAGCCAGTTGGTAGTATTAAACCCCTGCTTCAGGTTTTATAACTAGGTAAAAAATTCACTCCAGGCTGACATTTCTTTACAAATCTCTGTGGAAATCTTTGGGCGAGAGGATAACAAAAACAAACACACAAACAAGCAAGCAACAAACCACCAAATACATACAAGGCAGTGGCTTCCGATTTTTTTTTGGCATCTCTGCAACTCAAAAGTAGCTTTATTTTATTTTAAAAAAAAAATCAAAACAACAACTAAAGAAACATCTGAGATGTATTCTCCATTGTAGAAATTAACCATTTTTATTACTGGGGGGGAAGGACCAAGTTCTTTCATTTTAAAAATGAGTTATCAATATATTATTGAAAATTTGGAAAAGATTGTTATTATGAAGACTTATCATACTTTCATAGGGACATAAATGATTTGATTTAACCCGAAAGCAAAGAAATTAAGAATGGAAACTTCATACTTAAACGACACAGAAATATTTAAAAAACAATTTTAAAATATTAACATCTTGTATTAAAGATGCAATGTCAAAGCCCCATTTTTATCAATGACTCCAACTTTATTAGTTTTGTGGGTTTGAATCAGATCTTTAACTTTAATGTAACATAGGTTTTAGTGGTCTAATAAATGAGCACTTTTTATTCCATTTAAGTAGTTTTTCAATATATATGCAGCATAAATTGTTTCTGAGACAAGCCACACCTTGTTGTTACTAAGCCGTAGTCACTACAATTCCATGGATTCTCAATTACTAATAGAAACAGACATCTTCTGATAAATCATGATGGAGAAATATAACAAGTAGAGGTAAATTTATATAAAATCTGTTGTCCTCATTATGCAACTACTATTAAAGCAAGTAGTGACCCTTGTGTGTGTCTTTGATCAGTTGTAGGAAGTGAGCGCATGTGTTTCTGACTGCTCTGAGCTTGAGCATGTTGATGTGAAGGCATGTCTCTGTTGAGGACCATCTGCTCAGTGCTGTGCAACCATTGAGACACACACCCCATCCTCTGAGGGATGCATCAGTGGTCAGGAGTGGAGATGGGAAACACTGAGCAAAAAGGATTTGCTGGGTCCAAAGATCACTCGACCCTAGAGGGCATCAATAAAAGTTCGTTTATAGTGTCTCTGTTCAGCCTGTAAACCGAACTGAAGCATGCTTGGAGGCATCTCATGAGTAATCTGGCATGAGCAATAACTGATGTGCCCACGGACATGTGCCCCAGAAGCTGGAGCCAATGTCTGGCTGAAATTTGTAGGCTGGATTGTACTGTCTCTATCAAAGAGGAGAGACTGAGAAATCTGTGATGCGATAGAAGTGCTTTTGCCTGAGTGGAGACGAGATCTGCTCCTATAAATTCGAGTTTCTGTACTGGTGTTAAGGTCGATTTTTGTTGATTTGTGGTTCCAAATTCAGAAACAGGAGCCATGTGGCCTGAGTGACTTGTTGGGCCTCTGCGAAGGACTGTGCCCTGCAAAGGCAATTGTCCAGGTAAAGATAAATCATGATGTCTTGACAGTGTAAGTAGGCCGCCACTACTGAAAGGACCTTAGAAAATATCCTGGGGACTAACGAGAGGCCAAAATGGGGTACCCTGTACTAGTAGTGCTCCTGGCCCAGTGTGAATTCGAGGTGACTTGGTATGATGGAAATGTGAAAGTATGCACCTTGCAGGTCAAGGGCGGAGAACCAATCTCCTTCCTCTGATACTGGAATGATTGTTCATAGGTTGACCATCTTCAATTTCTGCGCTTTGACATATGTGTTGAGCACTCTGAGATCCAGTATGGGTCTCCAACCTTCCTTTTCCTTTGGTATCAGTAAGTAGCGAGAGTAGAAGCCTTTGCCTCGGAGATGTACAGGCACTGGTTCTATAGCTCCTTTGCTGAGGAGATGGTTTATCTCTTGATGTAGTAGACTCTCATGAGAAGGGTCCCTGAAGAGGGAAAGGGAGAAGAAATGGATGGCATAATCATTCTGGATAATCTCCAATACCCACTTATCAGAGGTTATCCATTCCAAGGTGCTGAGGAATGGGGTATGGTGGTTTCCTAAAGGATAAGCTAGGTCTTCCAGTGTGAGGCTGCAAGGAGAGTGTTCTCCCAGCACCTCGACCACCCCGTCAAAACTGACTGGTAGAGGGCGGAGATGCAGTTGGTTGGGGTCCTGCTTGCTTTCTCCTAGGGCACTTCGGTTTCTTACTCTGCGGGTCATAAGCTCTTTTTGATGAGTACTGAGCCATGTATTGTGATGACCAGAGTTTAAACAGTGGCTGAGGACTGTATTTTCTCTTGTAGGCTAGCATGTATATCTCTAAGGATTGAAGAGTCACCTGTGAATCCTTCAACATGTGGAGATGCGTCAATCTTCTTGGCGAATAACTTCATCCCTTCAAAAGGAAGGTCCTCCACCACGGTTGGGACCTCTTTAGAGAAGCCAGACTAATGCAGCCACGAAGCCCATTTCATAACCGTGGCAACTGAACGTGCTGCCGCATTGTTCATGTCTAATGCCACCAGCTGGCCTTGTTGATTATGGCCTTTAATTGGTTTTTATGGAAGTCCAGGAGCTGTTCAATAAAGGGACAGAGGTTCATATTTTGCCAGCAAAGCCTGGTAATTTGCTATGCAGAACTGGAGGGTGGCTGATGAATATGCCTTTCTGCCAAACGTATCTAGACGTTTCCCATTTCAGTCATACAGGGTGGATTTAGATTGGTGCCGGTGGTCCCTAGAATTAACCCATCCACAATGATGGAATTGGGACAATTCCCAAACGGGATGAAATGGTGGGACAGACGCGGGGGTCTGCCATATGACTTTGGCAGGGTCCAGGAGTGCCTCATTAACCAGAAGGGCCATTCTGGCAGAAGTGGAAGACTGCAAAAAGCCCACTAATTTGTGTTGAGGCTCAGTGACTTCCTGCAACTGTATTTGCAGGGCTTCTATCACACTCTAAGCTAGGTCCTGGAATGATTTAAAATCAATCGGCCATGGATGGCAGAGGGAGGCATTACCACCTCGTCTGGTGACGATGATGAGAAATGAGCTTAAGGAAGGTCTTCCTCCTCTGCCTCTGTTCCAACTTCCTCCCCTGGCTGTTCAGGGCGTTCTGAAGCCTCCGAAACCACAGCTGAAGGAGGATGCTACTTTGCCTGTTGGTGTGCCACACTAGAGGCCTGGGAGGCTTGCTACCTCTGAGCCTGCCAAGGGTCTCAGTTTGGCAATTGAGGGTAGGGGACTGGTACCACGGTTGGCCAAACCATGGAAGCTGAAGGTCAGGTGGATGATACGTCTGGTTCCCATAGTGAGATTGGGGCCCATATGGTGGGTAAGAAGAGCAGTGGGAACCCAAGTCCTCTCGCTCACTTTCCAACTCTAATGATGAGAAATTCGTTGTGCAACAGGGAGATGTTGGCAAGTCCAATGATCTGGGAGAACTCAGTGCTGGGGCCCGGTACTGAGTAGGGCAAGTCCTGTGTGTCAGACAGAGAGATTTGTCATACACCAAAAATTCGGCAATGCAGCTAAAAGGCTTGCACAAATGGAGTTAGAGTTGCGGACCTGGACTTACAGTTTGTCAGTGCCATGCACACTGGTCGATTTCAGTGCCAAGTCCATGCTGATGTAGTCTTCCCCAGAGCAGATCTTCTATGCCTTTCATGCCTCTATGGTACTGGTACTTCTTTGGGCAGATCAACTTGCTCTGTCAGCTTAGTATCACGTGTGCCCTGGATACCGATGGAGCTGGATATAATTTCCGGCTTCATTGGAGCTTGCAACTGAGGCACTTTTTGAAGCCTGGGACACAGGCATACCTTTGTCCAGGGGGTCTTTCCCCCACCAGGGTTGGCAGGAGGCAAACGCTTTCTTCTTTCTTTTCTTTTCTTTATTTTGGCACGGCTAACAAAAAACAAAAAAGGTAGCAAAGGAAAAAGCTACAAGGAAAGGTAAAATTAACAAAACAAAAGGGAGTTAATGATCTGCAAATGAACAGCTCTGAGCTCCACCTCTAGGCAGGGGCAGTTGAGAAGGAACTGGCTGGTTTTGTGGCCGGCAGGGAGCAGCGCATGTACGGGTGGGATGGACTGCAACCAAAGTTGTCTGATCAGCAGCTCAGGGACACAGACACTTCTACAGTGGAGCACCCATAGGGGGACAAATCTTGAATCCAGAAGAGTTGGCAAAATTCATATAGGCATTCCTACCTGAGGAAGCATGCATAGCTTACTTGATTTTATTAGATCCTTGGCTGCTCCTGGTTGCCCAGATAATGACAGATAGTGGAAGTGTGATCTTTCCTTCCTGAAACAGATCCTGTTACAGTCATCCTTGCCCTGTTACCTTGAGATTAGACTGCTCTGACTTGCTCTACATGGGGCTGCACCTTGAAGCCACTCAGAAACTGAATTTCACCTGGTGCAAACCCCTGTATATTACACACCATTATGCCAGACTTTGCACTGAGTGCCTGTAAGTTTCTGAGTGGAATTCAAAATGTTGATCTTTTCGTGTAAAGCTCTAAATGGCTTCAGAACCAATTACCTGGGGGACTCCATCTTCCCTGTGCTATTCTGCCACAACCAGGAAGAACACTGATGTTTGAACTGGAGTACCAGAGTGGAAGCAACCAACAGGATATCTATGTGAGGGAGTCTTTGATCCTGGAATTTGCTGCCCACCATGGTCTGCCAGACCTCAGGTTTCTTAATCTACTGGGCGTGCTATAAAACTCATTCTTATTTCCACACATCTGGGAAGTTTACGAGTAAGAGGGATTTTATTATTATGTCTGCAGCAGAGGGGAGTTTTAGTTATGTTATTTTGTCTGCTGGAACAAATTTATATTAAGATATTTATTGTGAAGGTTACAGTATGTGAGGGCCCCACAGTGTGAACTGGGCACCTGGTTTCTTTGTAAATATAAACCAATAAATAATGCAAGTTATTCTTCACTTCTCCCAAAATCTGTTACAGAGTGACACTAGGTCACGTTTAAACATTGCCCCACACTAAGCAACAGCAACAGAGCCAGGGAAGCATTAAAGATTGCAAATGGTCACTACAATATAATTGCTAAGGAACACCTGAAGGTTCCCTAACTACCCTTCTAGGCATTATGAGATTCTACTTGGCCATGTCTTCCTGCAGAGCTGGCTGCAGTAGGAAAATCAACATTTTCCTTCCTGCTGTCCCCGCAGTGGAGAAGCAAGGGCTGGTAGGTTCCTTGCCCAGTCAGAAGACCCTTAACATGGAAGTAAAGGGAGGCAGCACCCCTCCATGATAGTGCTCTCTGAAGAGAGAATATTGATGGAGCAGTCATCCATTATCTCGCTAATTACAGAAGACAGCCGGAGGTGGGGAGGAAGCTGCTGAGCCTCCTTGAAGACTGATATTAAATCTCTCTCCTGAGCAACTTTTAAGCCAGGTTGCATTTTGCACTTTCCTCAATCACCCCCAAATATATTTAATTTTATAGCCAAAACCCGTGGCCCAGAGCAAATAGTTTCATAAAAATCAAAACACCTCACGACCTATTTCTGGTCCAGAAAAGTTTTAAAGATGATAAAATTGGAAATTATGGAGTGAGGCTGCTGAAATGTAACTTAGTTGAGAGTTAATTAAGTAAAGTTCATTAAGAAAGAATATCTGTTTTATATATGAATTTTGCTACCAGGCTATTACAAATTCTGACTTTGGAATGTAGCTTGAATCTGAAACTTGGAACAGAGAATTCAGAATGTGAAACCTGGTATTATTTATAACCTGGCAAACAGGACTTCCAGAAACCAAGCTAGTTAGCCAAAACAAGCTGATCCCTCTAACTACAGATAAAACAACATTATAAATAATCTAAATGTTTGAAAAATACACACAAGCAAAACAGGAAAGTATTTTGGTAGACAAAAACTAGGTTCCTTGTTAATTTTTAACATATTATGGATTATGATTGAAACAGTAGATAGCTAACCAATGCAAACACACACACAAAATTACACATCCTGACTACATCATAAATTAGTCTTTTCAGTGGGGCTTGCTAAAAAAATGCAAGTTGTCAGAATGATTCCTCAACATCTGCAGCAAAGGAAATGATTCAATTTCTTCCAAACACTCTTTACAAAATAATTAATAAACTCTTAATTCTGAAATGTTAATATTCTCATATAACAAAACACATTTTAGCTGCACTGTATGTGTTTAAATTTTGCATATATGAGGACATTTACTAATTAATTCATTTCACAGCTCTCCAAACATAAACATCTTGCACATTTACAATTTTTCCATTTAATCATTAATACCAAAACATGAAATAATGTATGGAAAACATAATACATGGCAATATATCAAGCAAAGGGTGTTCATGGTTTTTTGTTTTTTTTCAGTAAGATGACTGTGTTGGGTCTATATTTTGTAAAATGGGATAAAATATATTCCTTTTCTGTTTCAGTGGTTCCCGAACCATGGCCCATGGGCCACTTTTGGCCCCTGAGATCTTCTAAAGTGGCCTGCCGCCCTCCTCCCACTGGCTGCAGAAGGGAATCACTGCTTAAGGACCCAAGCAGAGCATGTTGCCGTGGGGCTACAAGATCAGTGCAGGCTCCTTGCTGCAGCCAAGGGGATGGAAGATCAGTGCTCCCCTCCCCCTGGCTGTAACAGGGAGCACAGCAAAGTGCTCTGCCTGGGTCCCGAGGTGCTGAGGTCCCTGCTAAAGCCAGAGGAAGGGAAGCACTGATCTCCCATCCCCCTGGCTGAAGAAGAGAGCCACTGCCTAAGGACCCAGGCAGAGCACACGAGACCAGGTAGCACCTTCCATCTGGCTACAGGTGGTGGGGAGCTGCTAGTGGTGACTGGTGGCTCTTCAGGGTTGTAAAAATGATATTTGTGGCACTCAAGCCAAAAAGGTTGGGAACTACCGTGTTAGACTATTTGTGACAGATTCCAACAGTTCCCACTACATCTTCCTGTATTTGGACTGTTGGGCAAGATGCACAGAATAAGATACTGAAGTGTACTTATTCTGAAGCATATCAAGAAACAGTGAGCCAAATTCCCAGCTAGTGTAAATCAGCCTACCCCCAGACACTCCGTGTCTGAGAACACCACTCCAAAAACCCCATATTCACCAATGTTGTACAATTACGATATATTCTGTACAACGTATGCCTTTTGTGGTATTATTTTACACCTTGATCTGCTGAACATTAATATCTTGTTGGATTGTATGTGTTAACATAGTATGTGAAGTTATAAAATATTGCCGAAAATGTTACTAGAACATGCTGCAAGATGTAACAGCCTTTCAGGCACAACAATGGAGTGGCCAGACAGTGCTGATGGTTGTCTTTCACCCTTTCAAGGATAGATTTCACTAACAGGAATTGTTTACAGTGGAGCTTCACAGAGAGAAGCACATACACAATGGAGTACTGACTGACAATAAAGGACAACCCTCTAGGTCACAAGCATTGATAGTTCCAGCAAGCTGGAACGGACTATAAAAGAAGGGGAATGACATAATTACTTGTCTTCACTCCCCCACAGCTCAACACCTGAAGAAATATCTGAAAGACTAATGACTTTTGAATGGGGGAAGTGGAGAACCCAAGCTGCAAGGCAAACGTAGCCTGTGAATTGAAGAGCTGCAAGCCTGCTGGTATGGTCTCGTAGGGTGAGACATTTCTAGATTCAAATCCTGTTGGAATTTAGATTGTGCTCCTATTTTTATTTCTTTGGTAACTTCTTCTGATCTTTTACGCCTACAATTTATAATCACTGAAAATCTACATTTCTGTAGTTAATAAACTTCTTTAATATTTTATTTTAACCAGTGTGTTTTTGAGTGAAGTATTTAGGTCATCTTTACTCAGATTAACAAAAACTGGTGCATATCTTCCCTACACCGAGGGGGAAGTGGATTTATTTTAATAAGCTTGTCCTGAACAAATCTTTGTCCAGCAAAAGACAGTATTATCTCAGGGTGTGTTCCTGTGTGGTTAGGTTACAAGAGCTGGGGACGAACTGGCTAGGGTTTGCATCCATGTTTGCTCAGGGAAAGCATTCTTGGTAACTCAGTTGGGTGTGTGGCGCCACCTGCTTTCATGATCGGGTCTGGAGAGACTGTGTATCATCATCAGCAAGACTATGGTGGGGAGCCCCTCTCAAGCTGAATAGTTGATAAGGGTACCCAGTGGTTCCACAGCTCCCAGGCTGTATCCCAGAAAGTCTGCATTCTGTGACATCCCCTCTCATTAATTTACACTTGGTTAGGGTCTGGTCCAGCATGTCTACCCATTAACTTTCAATCAGTGCAATATAATATCTGTACACAGCACAGGAAAAATTAGCTATAATGAATTTTATTGCTGGAATGGCCATTTGGGCTTTGCTTTTGAAGTGAGGATCAGCAAAAAGGAGGCAGAAAATCCAGAAGAAAATTCATCTCCAGTATTATGCTTGGTTTCTTCTTGGTTTTACTGCTTAATTTTTTCCCCCCTCCAGATTCAAAAGTAATTCGGACAGCCTTACTGCTCCAGATGCAAGAAATCCTTGCATCTGTTACCCGTTAATTCACATATATCAGGACACATTTTTACACCCCCACCTTCCCCCAAAACCGAAACTCCACACGCCTAGTAGCATAAAGAGACAAAAGTGTCCTGAGGATTAAATTTTGCTTTATATTTTGTTAGAATCCAGATATCATGGTGATTATAAATAAAGTACCTTGATAGGTAGGTAAGATTGACTGTACTCAATATTCAGTTTCGAGTTGTATGCCTCAACCATCCAGAACAAATATTTGGGTATAATCCTAGTCTCAAACAGTCACAGTCTGCTCCTCTTTAGTAATAGCATCTTGGATATGACCTCCAGCTTGATTCTTCCCTTATGAATTGGCCCACATAATCCTAGGGAGATTCAAACGTGGAAAAGGGCAGATGTTGACCCATCTCTGAGTGTTCGGTTAGTGCTCCAGTTAGTGCTGTCCACAATCAAGAGCTCTGCTGATTACCTGCAAGCCCCAGAGTTGGATGGGGGTTGCAAATTCTTTATGTTGCCAGATCCCCTTCTGCAAGTGCTTTCTGCCACAAGGGGCTCTGTGTTACACTGGCAGAAGCTGGCATAATTCACACAAGGTTAAGTTCACTGTGAATACAGTCAACAGATGAGATTACATTACACTTTCTTTAAGACATCAAAAGAGTCAAGTGCTACAGGGTTTGCCAGCACTTGCAATTTTTTCATGAGTCTCACCACATTTGGTGTTTTTCATAAAGCACGCTTCCTTTGCCTATAAGAGAATCTCAACTTTTATTTTAAAAAAGCTTTTAGCCCTCATATTTGTGGAGAAAAAGCTTGAAAATGTGACCAAAGCACTCCTCCAAAGTTCAGAATCAGAAGACAATTAAAAAGAACCCAAAAATTTTGTATGTGTTTGGGGAAGGGGGGGGGGTTGTTTTCATGCCTCATGATTTTTAAGCCCATCTCATAATTTTTGAGTGCCTGACTTGTGATTTTTGAAAGCTTAAGGTTGGTAATACTGCAACACTGGGTAGAGCTACAGTCTATTGCAAATATTTCTAAGCAAAACCAAAAGAGGTAAGTAAAACTCCCAGGTCCTTACCTGTAGGTGTACTACTGCGAAATGAGGAGGAGGGAGTGATTGGGGGGGTGACTGGAGGAGTAAGGCTTCCACTGCTGTGGCGAGGTGGAGTAGATACATTCCCACGGGACACAGAGCTTGACAAAGTCAAAGAGAGTTTAGGCTGAATCTTTTTCTTCAAGGATTCCTGCTCACGTCGAGCTGCATCAGTCATAAATCTAGAACAAAATACAAGGATGAAAGAAAAATTAGTTTTGAAACAGTCCATAAATTAGCCCTTAGTAACTATGGAAATAGAAATTTTTCACTGTAAGTGACTTAATGGCATTTCAAACTCCGAGATGAGAGATGTATTTCACTGCAACGTAGATGGACAATACAGTGAAACTACTTTGGCATGTTGATAAGTGACAAGATGAGCTTTAAGCTAGGCGATGGGGGGGGGGGAAATCTGGGAGAGAGTTGTGAGATCTCCACGTCTGGCTTCAATATACAGGAGGAGGAAAATTTGCTAAATGAAGATATGGTAAGGATAATGGAACACCAGAAGGTAAAAGTATAGACAGTAAAGTGAAAGTACAAATATTGATTAGAATAGTAATCAGGCAGATATTACACTTAGTGAAAGGACTATACCTAATTTGGTTTCAAAACTGGGTTAGGTCCAAGGAAAGCAACTGAAATGCTTGTCCATGACTGCAAGGAATCTGGGCAATAAAATACAGGAATTGGAACTACTGGTGCAGGAGGTCAGACTGGATATTATATTACAGAAACATGGTTGAAATGCTCTCGACTGGAATACAGGTACTGAACGGTGTGTGCTGTTTAGGAGAAACGGGAATAAAAGTAAAGGTAGTGGGACAGCATTATCCATCAATGAGGCACTAAACTAAAGAAATAAGATATGATAGAATAGATAGAGCAGAATCTGTTTGAGTCAAAGTCACTTTGGGAAAGGATTATAAAAGAGGTTCTGTTAGGTTTAGGATCTGGCATAGACTTCCAGGGTGAGACTCAGATATGGATAGAGATCACTTAATATTATGAGAGAGATAAATACTATCAGAAATTGTATGACAATGGGAGACTAACTTCCCAAATATAGATTGGAGACTAAATGCTACTAATACTGGCAGTGCCCAGTTATTCTTGGATGGGATAGATTAAAGTTTTCTTCATCAAATCATCAGTGAACCAACAAGAGGAGATGCAATTTTAGACTTGGTTTTGGTAAGTAGTGAGGACATTGTAAAAAAACTGGTTGTAGGATATAGTCTTGGATCAAATAATGGAAAGATAATCAAAACTAGGTCATCAGCTGTGGTATTTGGTTTCAAAAGGGTAGACTTTAGAAAATTAATTAAAGATGTCAACCGGACCGAAGACCTCAAGGACTTAAATGTGGAGGAGGCTTGGAATTTCTTTAAATCAACTATACAAAAATTGTCTGATGTTTACATCCTAAACTTGTAGGGAAAGGCTCGAGACTCAGCTGGATGAATAACAACTTCAAAAAGGTTATTAGGAAAAACAGAGAGCCTAGAGGGATGGAAAAAGGAATGGATGAACAAAGAAAACTACATCTTGGATGCTAGAAAATGTAGGAATAGAGTGAGGATTGCTAAAAATCAAGTTGAATCAGCTCTTGCCAAGGAAATTACAATAAATAATAAGAGGTTTTTTTAGTTACATAAATAAAAAGACAATAAGGATGGATGAGGTTGGGCCTCTATGCAGCGTGGACAGGAAGGAGATTAAAGATAATCTAGGTATGGCCCCAAAACTAAATAAATACTTTGCCTCAGTTTTCAGTAAGGATGATAATATAGAACATGGGCATGAAGGCAGGATGGCTGATGTAAATGACTGTCTAAAAATGGAGATTATCACATCTGACGTGGAAGAAAACCTTACAGATCTTAATGCACTCCAAATAGGGGGATTGGATAATTTCAATCCCAGAATAATGACAGAATTGGCAAATTGCCAATAACTTCTTATCATTTCCTTCCTGCCCCTCCCAGACTCTGATCTGTGTTTTTCTGGGTGATAAAGACAGCTCTAATGCTTGCTATCGGATTAGTAATCTCTTTTTAGTAACTACAAATAAAATGGGCTCTCTTTCAAAAGTCACACTCTTTTCATCAGCCCACAATGAGAGGGAAGCAGATTCAAGGATATGGTGGCAGAAAGCTAGTTCAGAACTCACTGAATTCAGAGGTAAAGCAATTGTGATGGTCAGTTATCTGTCCATTTTATTTTGCTTTCTGGATGCTCCAATCCTATCAAAAAAGAGATAATGTGTACTTATTGGTGTTTCTTATTGTCTACTGAACTGAAATACTCACAACTTTGGCTATGCATCCAACTTAAAACATGCATGTTTCTCTTTTAGGACCAGTTTAATATAACTACGTCCGGCTTGGTTTCTTAATATAGCATCGAAAATCAGTATCAATCCTGAGTGTGTGAATTGACATAATCCTGACTCATAACTAACTTCTGTCAATTGTTCTCTTTACAGATAAATGAGAATTTGAAGACAACACAGCAACAATACAAAATCTCAAAGCACTTTATAAATATGAATGTATTAAGAAACACTTTACATAACAGCATAATGACACGGAAGACTGCAGAAGAATCCAATTCTGCAAACCCAAATAGGAATAGTGATTACTTTCATTAACCACTGGCTTGGACCTCTCCTGGTAGTAAGCAATGCATATGTGCATGTGGTGACATTTGTAGTGCAGTGCCGTAAGACTGTCTCATTGCTTTTCTATTCCTCCAACACACATTTTAAATGAATATGAATACACTATCTTATCTAAGGCTTTGGGGAATTCTGAAGTTCTGTTGCAGCTTGCAGCTTACAGGCTGCTTCAGCTGAAACTATGCAGAGGCTGCTGGAAGTAGTCCGAAGCTGCTAAAGCTCATGGAGACATCTTTATAGAAAAGCCGGCATCTTGGGGGTAGAGGGAAGAGGAGAAAAAATAGATCTTGTTAACCAGAGCCAAGTATAGAAGACTCAAACTTGGCTCTGAGGGAAGAAAACAGCTCTCTTTCTAAAAGACTAGTGTACTTTGACACATTCTCAACCACAGTGGCATGAATCTATAAGGACCTGTAGAGCCATAAAGTTGTATCCTGTCTATCCATAGCATTGAGACATTAATAAGTGGATTTTTCCCATGATACCTAATCTCAATTCACAGTATGAAGACATTAATAAACAGGTTTTTTACATGACGGCTTATCCACCTTTGAAACAGATACAGTGTATCATGTCAAGAAGCAAAATGGAGCTTTTACAATGCTAACATTAAAAATTGGGCATCTATGGTAACAATTTAAGAATTTTGGTTTTTGCACCTTTTTTATTGTCCACTCTTCTCCCTCTTTCTCCCACCAAATAAGCCTCTTTCCCAAAGAGTCCATATATTATTTATTAACAGTATACAAATAAAAATCTGAATTTTAGTAAAGAAAAATATAGGTTTAAATGAGCTTAATAAAATAAACATACACATTTGCTTTTCTGTAACTAGGAAGCGTCAAATTCACTTACATTCAGAATTTGCAGTAAAATATGAGAGTATTTGCTCTTGGTTTAAAAGCTTTATTCCCTAAGCAAATTTTATAGCAACATTATAAGTCCAGTCACAAATAACCATGTTAAAATGGTAAGGAATAACCAGTTTCGTTTAAATCCATAAAAAATATGGAATATTAAAGTTAACACTGAAACTTCTGGCTGGAGCTGTCCCGTTACTCACTCTCATTATGCCAAGGTACTGCAGTATGTTGTGAAAGATGATGTATTGTTCATACCATGAAACATTGGAGCAAACGAAGGAGAGAGACAGTCTAGAATGACAGCCATAAATTTGAAATCTCTCACTCACTGGGTATAATGTACATCAAAACACTTAATTCTTTATCAAAACATTGTGTTTCAATATTTAATAGGAATTGTAAAATTTTTTAATAGAAGACTTTTCATTTGTTGTAATAGATTAGTTAGTCCTTTCTTTGAGATTTTATTTGAATTATGATACTGGATTCCAAATGTTATATTTGTGCCGAGTTATTATAGTATTCTTTAAAATATGCAATCAAATCATGAAAAATTAGGGTTTAGAATGGAATTAACAACCAAAGCCTTATTTATGTCTAATTAATGATCATATACTACTTTTCCTTCCACAGGACTCTTGCCTCATTTGGTTCACAATATGGATGGTTCTCTAGGAATGAATTAGGTTGAATACTGAACGAGGCTTTTGTCTGGAGGATCACTGTCTCACTTCTTACATAAACTGGAAGGTATGTAATGAATGAGGCAGGAAGAGAAAGGATAGTCTCATGGTTATAGAAGTTCATTGACACCCTGGAGGCCTGGATTCTACCTGTTTCTAACAAAGTTCTTATGTCATGTTGGGCTTGTCACGTAAATCAGAATTTTCACACATGGCCACTAAGTGTATGTTCTTATTTTCTGGAACAACCGGAGACATCTGAGACCGGTTTTACAAAAATGCTGAACATTTGTAACTAAAGTTGATTGGAAGTGAACTCTGAACACCTTAAAAAATGCTAAGTATTCTGAAAAAAAAAACAAGGCCAAAATTAGCGGATATTTTTGATAATTTTGGCCTTAATCTCAGTGTGTCCCAATTCCCCAGCTGTAAAATGGGGGATTGGTCAGCAATTCCTCAGAGTTCAAGGATGATTGTCTTCCATAAAATGATAGCCAGTTATCACTGGTGGATTCGCAGATGGCTAATGAGACAGATCCGAGATCCACAGATCATGTCACAGTTGGGGCAGATTTTTCCTAGATTTTTTAAAAAAGCCAACTCAATCCCATCTCCCATAATGCTCATGTGTAGGGCCCTGGGTAAATCATGATTTTCTGGAAATCCTGAAAATGTCCCCAAACAATGATCTTTTAAATATTTTTTTAAAAAGGAAAATGCCTTCAACAAATTCTTCAATACAAAAAACTACTTTTGCTAATCAATTTTAAGGACAGACTGAATTTTACAAATGACTTTAGTTAATTCTGACTAACATTACTTGTAAAATTCATTCTGTTCTTGAAACTGACTAATGTTATTTGTACAATTAATTCGCTGAAAACTCAATGAAATTCAATACTTTGCCGTTTACGCTGTCATGAATTTTACACAGGGCCCTAATCCAATGGAATATACCAGAACCTTAGAACCTTTAAATCCACTGCATAGACCTCTGCCAACTTGAGCTAACAGAGTAATTGATAGCAATAGTAGGTTGTCATCCTCCATGGGGACCAGCACTATGAAACTACGTTTTGCCAGTGTGTTTCACCGATATTTGTTGACAACAGAGAAACTCAGAGACACAGGAATTTTGGGTTCCATTCCAGTTTATGGAGTGTGCTCCAGTGGTCACAGACCCTTCTACCCGTTCCCCACTCCAAGACTGATCTCTTCTCACCTGTCCTGTCTGTTTCCCTATCCAGCTACTCATTCACCCTGAACTAGATTTTTCATGCCAGTCCCAGTCTCCCCACCTATCCAGTCCCAATCTCCACCTATCAGGCTCCTAATCTCAGTTCCAATCTCCTTTTCCAGGTATTCCTAGATATAAATCCCCCTTCTGGCTCCCTATTCCTAGGTCCCTATACCTGGTCTCCTCATCTAATCTCAGTCCCATCCCTGCATACTCTACTTCCATTCTGTCTCTCTCCCCAGACTCCTTGTGCCAGTCTGCCCTGCCTTCCTCCTGCTTCCATGTCCAAGTCTGCTTGCCCGGTCAGTCTCAGTCACCCCTCTCAGTCCATATCCAATCTGTTTCCCAGCTCCAGTCTTCTTGACCAACTCTCTCCTCAGACACCCGACCACGATCCTAGTCCCAGTCCCCCTCCTTCTAACCTTAGACTACTTGTCCGAGTCTATTCCCTCTGCCACCCTCATCCCCTCTGTATTAGAGTCAGGTCGTTTCCTCCTCCATACTACCTGGACATCAGTAGGCACAGAAAAGAGAGTCTCCCTGCTCTCAGTTCCTCTGCCCAGCACCAGAGTGGCCCATAGCAGTCATAAGCAGCAACTGCAGGAAAAGTCTGCTTACAGTTACATTATGCTGGGTTACATTATGCTCCGTGAAGAATTAAACTGGCAAACTCCAGCAAGTCTCTACTGAGCATGTGTGAAATGAGATGTATCAAATGCTTATAACTTGTTCAGATCTGTGTGTGTTTTTTTTTAAAATAGGAACAGCAAAAGAGAAATTGCTGACACAAAGGTGACTGCCTGTCAAATTTCAAATCCCTGCTCCAAAGCATGGAAATGTTAGAGCTGAACCAAATGGTTTTTAAGAATTTTTTTAATATGGTCAAAACAATGGATTTCTCCCTAATCTCATTCTTGCAAACAAATTAACTATTTTTACTGAAACCTTCCCAAGAAACTCAGCCTGAGGCAGACAGCTAGCATGGAAAATTTCTAGACCTAGTGGTTGAAGTTTGGGAAAATTATAAGCAACTGAAAACTGGGTCTTAGAATGAGACATCAGGCAATTTTAATAACAGGCTGAACTACCACTTCATTATAATACAATAGCATAGCAGGTGCTGCCACCAGATGTATATAAAGTTGCACAAAAATGTGACCCAGAGGTGTGTTTAAATTAAAAATAAAAATCTCCTTAATCACGTTCTCTTACAACAAAGTTTTAAGTTTTTTTTAAAAATTAAAAATCATGAACCATTGACAGTAAAGAGGTAAAAAACGCCATGCTGCCTAAAGACGCTGTGATTTACCAGCTCCTGTTCCAATTTCATGCCCCAGGGTGACTAACATTGTGATGTTACATCTACTGTACCATAACACTCTCCCTAGAGGCAGCTTTTAAGAGAGCTTAAGGTGTTCTGAAGCTGAATGGCTATATGTAGCCAGTGCCCTGGTAAGACACTTATAAAAACGGAGTTCCAAAGAAGTGGAGAGCTAATATCCGGCAGCCAGCCCCCTTCCCCTCTTTAGACTTCGAGGCTGGTGCATCTGAGATGCTGTATATAATGTCATGCCGGCACTCTCTCACAGCTTGAGAGTGTCAGTTATTAGCCATTTTTCTTCTGTGGGTACAGACTAGGCAGGCAACTCATATCAACTCTTTTATAGAACCTACATAACGACTGCCCCCGAGGATAAATCTTCTAGATATAGCCAGTCCTGTCAGTAGTGGCAATCTTTCTGGGTTCAGTAACAGCAGATCCAGATGTTGGGACCCCAAGGCCTACGGATCAGAGATGGCTCTTCACTTCCTCCTTGTCCTCTAACATTGCTCACTCTGCTCCTTTGTGGACCATGAGAGGCCAGTCCAGCTGGGGCATGTGTGTCTCCACATCCACAGACACTTCTATGTAAAAAGGCAAGGGTCTATAACAACCATCTTGTTGTAGTCATGTTTTCTTCAAGCATTCTCCTTCTTTCGTGCTCTAAAGCTAGTCTCTGGCATATATGTAGATGTAGGGGACACTGTAATCTCACCCCTACCCTAGTCCATCTATCACCTACTGCTACAAGTCAGCAGGACTTTTTTACTCCTTATTCTTAGAGGCAGACTGACTGTACTGGTATGCCCCAGAGACTCAAGGATCCACTGTACTTCCACACCAACAGAGCAGAGAATGCTCTTTAGTTGCAGGGTTTAATGACCAGTTGTGCTTGAAGAACACTACTATCATCTGACATCCTTGACATTTTGACTAACATCTTATTGTATTGCATCTCCCCTACAGATCACTGAGAAACTACATCAAATGATGTACAAGGACAGATTGCAGTAGAACAAAATTCACTCAGTCTGACCAAAGGGAACAAAAGGAATTCATGAGAACCTACAACGAAGCAGGGTTCATAAATCTAAATAGTGACTTAAACCTAGACTGCCCTCACCCAGCCAAGGACCGGAGCTTTCTTAATGTTTTTAAAAAATGCAAGAGATCCTGCATGGGACTCCAAACCCTACTATTTTGTCCCATTAGAACACAACTCTTCCAAAGTGATGACATATGGCAGTATGAAAGCCAACCTTCACAATCCCCAACTTCTGTTTTCTCTTCCTGCTCTCATGACAAAAGAATGATAAACAAACATTAGACAAAGATGGAAGACAGAGGAAGGGCAAAGCAGACATGCTTAGTACTTTGCTCTGATACATATGGGAAATGGCAGGAGAATTAATGGCTGACTTCTATGTGCAGTTACTTTGTGGACCACCCATCAAATAAGTCTGGCTACCTCCGACCTAAAGATAATAATATGTAGTCAGAAAGTTACACAAATCTGCTATAAAACACCATGGTTTTTCTCCTCTTTTCAGCAGTGACTAAATCAATCTTTAAATTGACGAACTAATGGGTTAATCAGAACTCTGATTAAATATAATCTGTGGGATCTAAGTAGTGCACTTTCTTGTGCTCTGGGAATGATGAAAGCCTTTTCTAAATAAAACAGAGCAAAGTCAGGCTAATGCAAAAAAAAACAAAAAACAAAACATTTTCTTAGTAAAGCTTTAACATAGAACACTGTACTTTGTACTGTTTGGAGAAAAAATATAGATCAGAAACTAATACTGAATCTGAAGTCTCCTCTCATTAAATATTAACTCACCAAATTCTTTGTTAATTACCTTCAAGCTTTCTCATATATTGTCATTTGTAGAGTGTGGGTGATTTTGCAGCTTTGTAAAAGCCTGTACACTCTTCACAAAAGATTTGAACCATTTTTACAGGTTTTCATTAAAATTCTAATGAAACATAGCATATCCAAAACCAGCAGTCATGAAAACATGTCCAGATTTAGACACTTGTGTCCCTGGCCACAAGGGTTTTATTTAGCATCACACACCATTTAGATATGAGGTATTTGCATGGCATTCATATATCCTAATCATGCAAATTATGCACGAGTAATTATGTGTGACAGTGAAAGAAATAAAAAATACCTAAAGGCCTTTCAGAAATAGGAGGAGTCATCCTATAATGTGCATTCTCAGATCCAGACCACATTTCACAAATACTCTCTATTTAGGCCTTACTCTTTCAGTACATGAAATAAACCATTAAGGCTCAATTTTGCAGCCACCCTGCATGCAAGACTCACACTTATAATCTAACAGCATTAGCCTGAGTTAAAAACCTGTGCATGAACCTGGGTATCCTATTGGAGATAATAATGGAACTTATTTTGGATGGGTTTGGGATTCTAGACAAACCTTTCACAAAACCCTAAACACAACTTTATTCTCCTCTAAACCAGGAATGGATGTAGCTTCAGAATACTGAAAGACATCTCTGGGTTTTTTTGATAATCAAGCAGAGTATGATGGTAACTGTTAGAAATTATTTTAGTTTAATTCACCATATAAGTGTTTTGATTACAAAGAGATATGCTAAAAATACAATATTAGGACAACATCTTTTCATTTTGCATTGGCGTAACAGACTTTCCTATATTCACTTTTATCAGAGCCTGAGAATAAATTAAAAATGCATATTTTTGTCTGTTGATAGCATTCTTTGCACACTACACATGAGAACTTTCTTAATCCTAAATTAGGGGAAGGGACATTTTGCACCCTTGCTGGGGTCAGTGCTTCTATGGTGTTTGTAATATTTTGCATTTTTGTTTCATAATATAAAAATGGTTATTTTCAACACAGTTATTTAGAAAGCTCTGTTTTCGTGCGTATATAAAAAAATCTATTTGGATACCATAGTACATGCATGGAAGTCATACCATAGGAACTGTATGGATGATAGCTGGGCTAAAAGCAACAAATCAATCTGAAACTGGTCCATATAACCTTACTCAGATTAGTTTACTAATATTATCATCCACATTCTAAATAATAAATATTTGGTTGCACTTATAATAATGACAAATCAATGAGCATTATGAAAAGAGCGGAAGATCAATCTATGACCTTTTGTTAATTGAAAGATGTCATTAAAGAAAAGCGGCACATGATAAAGTTTTTACCTATAGAACTTCTTAAAGGGGTCTTTTACAGCAACATTAGTTTGGTGGAATATTTTATTATTCATCCTATTAGTTAGTATAATGGAATCAAATAAACCTGAGCCTAATACACAGCATACTGAGTGCTTCATATCCACTATTTTGACAATGCATTTTAAGTAGACATATCAGAGCTTACTTAGGATGCACAAATAAGTAACTTTAGAAAATTATAGGTGGGCATGTGAAAAATCACAGAGTCTAATATTAGATAGCTAACTCTGTATTCTGTCAAGGGTAGTCTTGAACACGGCACCTCTTTCTCAATGAGGTCAATAAGAACAGGATCCCTTGGAAACTGATTCAGCATGAATAAGGTTCAGTGGGTTTGCTGCCAATAGTTTTAATCTTCAGGCAGTCCCACAACACACAGCAAAATGACCACAAAGTGCTTGCATACTATATTCTTCCAATTCAAAACAGCAAATTAATACAGAGGTTTGGTGTGACCACATATTTAAATAAATGAAAGTTGATTCATTTGAATGCGACACTCCAAATATACACACATGCAAGTTACTTAAACTTAATGAATAACTATCAAGTAAAATAATCACAGGTGCAAACATCTGTATCATCCAAATATAGGTATATTGAAATGTCCAATCATTCTAATAATTGCAGGCATGTCTATTTGGATGCTGACATATTAAAATATTCACACCTATAGTTACTGAATGTGATATATTTTAACACACTTATTTAAAAATAAATATATTGGGGAGGATCTTTCCCTGACAGCATTGTTGGTCAATGCAAGAAGCAGCAAAAAACGTGAGGGATGATTATTTCCTTACCATGTCCCATGATTCTACGTATTACAAATCGGTTTGGAAGGATTAGGTTTTTAACTGGTAAATGTTGGAAGTGCTGATTTTGCTGTATACGCACAAATTAACAAAAAAATACTTCTATCAATGATAAATTTACAGAGCGGCAAAGAAAGAAAAGTGCTGCTTGAGAATTTATTAGAGTTTGATTTAAGGATATTTGCTATATATATTTTGGCATATGATGCTGACAATTTGTGTTTTAATAGTTACAAAGCTTTAACTTTTTGAATCTCAATATCTACTGTCATTGAAGAATTACTACGTAATTTCCAGCAACTGTAAAAAATTTAAAATCAAGAAAAATAGGAAAAAAGGCTTAAAAATAAACATCAATATCTGTTGAAATCATAAAATAAAAAATCAAATACTATCAAGCCTAATTACAAAGTATGTCTCTGCTCCTGGTTCTCAAAAGGAAAGTGTGGATATAATAGTAAGTTTGTGGATTCGAAGATTAATTACAACAGGTAAATATGAAAATTATTCAATAAAACACCTTCAAAATTACTGACGGATTCCTAATTTTTCCAATTCAAGGCAAAAAATTCAATGTGCATAAAGACATATTTGGGTTCACATATATCACACATACTGAATATAACCTCTCTGCCTCCCCATTTTCTCCATTTAACATTTTTAGTTTGTGATGATTTTTTTTCTCCTATTTGTTCCATTTTACACTGAAAATATTTCACTTATTTGCATTCTTCATCATCTACTTTGGTGAACAAGGTAAAGTTATCTTTGATTATTATCCAAAACTTTTTATCCATAATTATTTAGATTTAATTGTCCTTTAAAAACATAGTACCTTCCTAAATCTGTCATTTTAAATTTTTTTAAATCAAATGGTATTTTATTTAATTGATTTCTGAAATCCATGTAGCAATACAAAACCCAGGTTTACTGTGGGAGAATTTTTAAAATACAGGTCAGAAAAGGCATGCCAGTATTTAACTCAGATGAAAAACATTAATACAAAATGGGGAAGTCTTAACATGTCCTATTCAGGAACACTTTCATAACAATTATAATGGCTTAGAATAGTCAAATAATATCATTTCATTGTTTAAAATAAATAGAATTACAACTCATAAATGACAAATTATATTTCCCAGCTCTTTAGAAAAATTGTTTGTCATTTACTGTGCTTAAAAAATAGAAAAAAACAAAAAATTATGTTCTGAGAATGTGGGCGGGGCTTACAAACTCCCAAACAGGAGCTAGTGCTTAGAGTACCTATTTTTAGGTGGGGACCTCATACAGTTCACAAAGTTCAACAACTGCATTTAGTGGGCTGAAAAGAAAGAAATGCCTCACTGACTTCATACAATTTTTTATTATGAGCTATCACGTTCCTCTGTATTCTCTCTCATCCTTCCTCTGAAATAAATTATCATCATTACCTTCTTCCAAAGATGAAAAATCCACTTATAGCCAACTACCATCTATTGGTAACAGTTCTTCTATAAGTAGAGGCAATTTCCAAAGCTAATATCGCTCATTAGGAAAGCCATCACCAGTCACCTTTTTAAGCCAGTGGCCTGCTCTCTTGAGCATCTCCGGTGATTAAGACTGCCTCAGTATCCCACAGGAAGAGAGGCAGTCACTCAGGTAACCTGAATCTAACTCACATAGCCTTTTAGGGTTAAAACAAACACTATAAACTTCACCCAGAAATCAACTGACAAGTAGCACACATCACAGAACACAGATATAATGTGTTTTCCGCATGAAAAACTGTTTAATAAGCAAAGTGGGATGCCTCATTCTGCCTTCACTGTAATTTCAGGATAGTCTTAAAATGTTGCCCTTATGCAGAAGGCACCACAATAATCCATGCTTGAGGTGATTAAAGGGTTGGATGGCCATGTATAGCAGACGGGACAATCTGGGACTTTAAACAAAAATGTATACATTGGCAATATGACTGTCAGGAAAAATAAGCAGACTCCATTAATAAGAAGACAATCACTATTCAGCGTTAAGTTCAACAACTTAAATTACTAACTACATTTCTGATAAGAGTTTGCAGAGTTGAGATAACCCCTTCAAAACAAATCCCATGAAAGCACTAATTACTTCTACTTCCCCTTTAGCACTTACTAATCAGACTAGTCATTCATTTTTGGCAACAGCCAATTTTGTATGGTTTCTTGCATAAATTATAAAGCAAAAAGGGAATGGCCTGTATTCCGGTTGCTGCAAAACAGTTACACACTTTTCCAAAATAGGGCTAGTTTGTCAAAACGTTGCACTAGAACTGCTGTAATAAGCCACGGAGTACAGTTTAATATAGCAACCATCACCTCAGAATTCAGCCTCCTTGCAATTAGCAACTGGCATGTTAGGGTATTCCGCAGCCTTGGCTTTGTTTTGGGCCATTAACTAATATACCAGTCATGGCCTGCTGCTAACAACAGATACTTCATGGGTTATTGCTTAATTAATCATAGGACACAACTTTAATGGACACACGTTTCATTTCACATCCTTGTTATTACACAATAACATTGCATTATTATACAGTAAAAAAAGTTTTAAAAGCAATATCTTTTTAATTGTGTTGGACAATGTGAAATATACAATTTTTACAAAATATGTTTTTCATGTGAAATATTAGTTTAAGTTTAAAGCATTTGAGTCACACCAGAATTTTTATAATTCACTTCACACACACAGAAATAATTTTTTTAAATGCAGAAATAAATAATGAATAGTGACGATGATGACACATAAAAGGACAGTAATATTTTAACATTGTCATTAATGCCTGTTTCTGGTTAATAAATCTGCTATTAAATTTAGATATTTTGTCAATTTATTTAGTATTCCGGCTATGCTGTGCTTTACGTGATACCATCAGCTATGTACAAAAACTCATGATAGGAAATAAAATAAAAGTTTAACGTACTCTTGAAAGAGATAGTACCTCCTTTATTGACATCCTACAACTAACCTTTTCTAAGTCATAAATGCAGTATTGTTATTTGTAGAAATCATCAACTTGCTCTCACAGGATAAAATTCATCCATGTACAAAGGACAAGAATAAGGTCTATGAATCATTTAAATCTCTCTTGATCCCTCAAAATAGTTCTTAAGTAGGACTTAAGTGGTACACTGTCCTCTCTGCACTGACTCTTTGCGCTGGGGTGAATTTTACCCCAAAAGAGCATTTGCTGAAGTTCTAAGATGTCTTCCTTAATTCTAAAACTGCTACTACTTATTTTTTCGTATGGATTTCATCCCCCTTTCTTTTTCCGAGTTTTACTATTTTTGTAGGTCCTACTTATAAACAAACCCTCTCGTGTGTGATACCCGCTTTAATTGCTGGACTTAATTTGAATTAACTGATGCTTCAAAAACTGTTTTTTTTTCTTTTGATGGTAATGAAGATGTAGGAAGCAATAAGGTGAAATGTTATTAGAATTTTCAGTTTGGATCAAGGTATTTCTGTTCTAATTCATACTCAGTCATTTTGCAAATTCTTCATCTCAGCTTACCTCGAGAGGTCCATTAGGCAAGAAATTAAACAAAGGCACTGCTACAAAGCACTGATTTATGGTTTCAGAGGATGTGTAATATCACTCTGCAGTGCAAAGGCATAAATGAGCACATCTTTGATATGCTGTACTCTGTTAGCTCAGTGGTACAGCCACAATGATCAGTAGATTTTTGATCAGTGCCTCATCAGAGAGCCAAGCCTTATGCCAGTCCACTCCAGGGAACTCTACAGATATCAGTACACACATAATCCAGAATACCTATTTAAACAAAAAGGGAAAAAAAGCAGCTGTAGTGCATGCACAGCAGCTCACTTTCAAATATTTTAAGGACTTTGATTTTTTTTTTTTTAAATACAAATAAACATCAATGCCATGTGTGACAATGGGCCAGGAAGCGTTGAGCCTGGGAGGCTGAAATAATCCAAAATCAACTGTTGAAGACATGTTTAAAGGTATTAAAACGGTAATTAGAGCCATGGTAAATATCTAAATCTTTGAGGTTAACTCATGTATGGTTAAGAATTTGGAAGTACAGTCGAGTCTGCTTTAGCGGATAGCCTCGGGACCAGACAAACCTTATCCATTTATGCGGAGTATTCACTTATCCGAACTTAGGCTTTTACATGCACGAAAGTTATACAGTTGAGTCCGCTTTAGTGGATAGCCTCAGGACCAGACAAACCTTATCCACTCATGCAGAGTATTCACTTATCCGAAGTCATTAACATGTGAAAATGGGGTTACCGGACTAAAAATTTTTATCCACTAAAGCGGATTATTCACTTAAGCAGTATCCACTTAACCGAACCCATTTTACATTGAAAACATTATGATCAAAACGGGACCATGGAAACAGTATCCACTTATGCGGATTATCCACTTATCAGGAATCCACTTAAGAGGAACGGATTGTAGATATATGTGTATAATTACCTATAATCTTGTTAGTAATTATCGATGTAACCAAATAGTTCATGTCTGTCACTATATTCTGTTGGTCAAAAATCAAAGGAAATATTAACACTGAGTCAACAGTGTGCCCTGATTGCCAAGAAGGCTAATGGCATATTGGGCTGTATTAGTAAGAGCATTGCCAGCAGATTGCGGGAAGTGATTATTCCTCTCTATTCGGCATTGGTGAGGCCACATTTGGAGTATTGTGTCCAGTTTTGGGCCCCCCACTACAAAAAGCATGTGGACAAATTGGAGAGAGTCCGGCAGAGGGCAATAAAAATGATTAAGAGGCTGGAGCACAAAACGTATGAGGAGAGGCCGAGGGAACTAGGCTTGTTTAGTCTAGAGAAGAGAAGACTGAGGGGGGATTTGATAGCAGCCTTTAACTACCTGAAAGGGGGTTCCAGGGAGGATGGAGCTAGGCTGTTCTCAGTGGTGGAAAATGACAGAACAAGGAGCAACCGTCTTAAATTGCAGTGCAGGGGGAGGGGAGGGTTCTAGGTTGGACATTAGGAAAAAGTTTTTCATTAGGAGTGTAGTGAGGCACTGGAATGGGTTACTTAGGGAAGTGATGGAATCTCCATCTTTAGAGGTTTTTAAGCTGCAGCTTGACAAAACCCTCGCTGGGATTATTTGAGTGAGGTTGGTCTGGCTTTGAGCAGGGGGTTGGACTAGATGACCTCCTGAGGTCCCTTCCAACTCTAATCTTCTATGATTCTATGATTTAGATGGAATTTGAATGTAAGTATACTATTGTTTTTATTTCTCTTTGGAGTTCAAGTAGTAAATACCAGTTAATGGTTGTAAATTGCTGACTGCCTTATGCTAATACAGCTAGCTACTGGTGTGCATAAAAATAGGAGATGTTACTTCATAGCCCCAAGTAATTACCTATTCTACACTGAAGGATTACCTGCTGTGATATCTACTGTCAAGAAGATATCAATAAGCCTGCATGCAGCTACAAAAGATGCTAGGGAACTGATCCTTTTTCTCTCAAATCTGTCCAAGCTTCACACAGGGGAAGATTGGATTGGAAGACTGGGATCTCAGCTTGTTCTGGTCCACCCTGCTATTTCTCATGGAAGTTATTATACAGACTCTGTACATGGACTATGTAGTTTTCACTAGTCTGGACTGGATTTCTAACAAAGAAGCTCTAAACAAGGACTGATGACTCACAAGCTGTTTGGGTAACTTCCAGAGACTGCAAATTAAGAACTTTGCAACTCAGTTATCATCTCTACTTTGAAACTGATTTATGAACTTCATTTTCATCTGTCTATGTATAATGATCTTTTAACCCTTATTCGCCTTCCTTTTATAAAAATAAATATTCGTTTAGTTAAAAGTATTAGCTATAAGGGTAAAATCTGAAATATTCAATGACCTGGTGGATAATGTGTCCACTCCTTTGGGATTGGTAGAACTTATTTTTTTTATATACGGTGGACAAAGATTTTCAGTAATCTCCAACATATTTGACTTGGCTGTCTGGGTGAGACCCTAAAGCTGGATTGTTTCAAAGGAACTGTGTTTTTGATTTCTAAGGCCCAGCCTACACTTACCTTCCAGATTCGGCGGCAGTCGACGGGAGATACGCAAGTGACATGAATCACTTGCATATCTTCCGTCGACTTTGTGGTGTCTCCTCCGCGCGCCGTCCACGCTGCGCTGCATTAACGGTAACAGCGTTTCCTTCGATGCAGTACTATGCCACTTACCAGGGTAGTTTTCCTGCGTCACTTGCTGGATCAACTGAGTGGGTCTACACAGACCGCGTAGTCAATCCGGAGCGATTGATCTGACAGCGGCGAATTTGCCACCGTCAGTGTAGACCCAGCCTAAGTGACCAGTAAGGTACTGCAAAAACTGTTGCTGGCTAGGTGAATCTAATTTTTTGAATTAACCAACCAATTTATGGGAATTGCCTGACCCATTATTTGCAGTTTGTCCTAACAGCAAGTTCAGTGTGGCTCTCCTAGGGGCCAATGTCACACCATGCAAAGTGTATTGAAAATTTGATCTTTAAAATTAATTTTTTAACATTTTGTCTGACAAAAAAACCCTGACATTTATACAAAGAATTTTTGCTCCTTTCTATTTAAAAATCCCTGTTATTTACCACAATATTCTTTTCTAAAGATATTCTCTCAAGCTAAGAGTTTATATATCAAGGTTAAGATGGAAATACATTTTTGAAAACTGATTTATACATCTGAATTGAGATGACTGGATAGGGAAAACCTTATAATGGAAAAGTTGCAGCAATCTTAACGTTTAGCTATGTGAAATGTCTGGTCTTAATGAACCTGGTTTTCCGGCACAATGATTTGCTTGTTCGGACAGCAGCAACTCTCTAATAACACAGCCTCACTGGAATGGCAAATCAATCTCCCAAATCCCTGGGATTCTAGAGCAAGAAAGTCTTCAGCGATCAGTCATATGTCAGTACAATGACTGATGTGATACCCTTCCAATAAAAGGAGGCAAACTGAGGGGATGGCGGGAGGGATGAAGGGAGTAAGGAGAGGAAAAAAAGAGATTAAATACTTTCCTGGAATTACCCATTATATGTTTTCTTTTTTCAACTATTGTATTTTATAGAGAAAAAATAAACAGATCACAGCTCTGTAATTAAGTAATATTTTAAGGATGTACCTTTTGCACTATTCAAAATTGATATGCTTTTCAAAGAACAAATGACTAAAACAGCTAACAGTTTATTATGCAATAATTATATTAGTAGTTTAGACAAAAATAAATGCCCAAGAATACGGAAAAATTCCAGATATCTCTTGGGAAGCATCATTCAGCTGTGATGTATAAAACCTATGCACACACTTCCTCTACCCACCCTTCTTCCTCCGGAATCACGGGTATACAGCAATGGACTGATCTGGCAAAACAAACTGAAACCCTGCTGCTGATGATGAGGAAAAGACTGACATCTGAATAAGAAAGAATGCACTGCCTCTCAGGCAGACAGCAGGAAGTTCCTTCAGCACTTGTTTGATCTGCTTCACTAACATTATTGCACAAAACAAGTTTTTCATTAGGTAAGAAAAAGCAAAGATGTAGCCTGCTAAAACAGATTACAAATATGTATAATGATTGAAGGGAAAATACATGGTGTAATACCGAAAGGTCTAATACTTGTAAGTGGAAAAAAGTATAAATGACTATTTTAGTTAATTTCCTAATGTAAAACACAGCTGTAGTAATGTTGGCAAATACCACCTGCCTGTTTTAAGTTTGTTAAATGAAATCATGCTCTCTAATTGGGTCTTAATGTATAAAAGTATTTTTTATTTACTTTGTATTACAATATCACTATTTTAACTTTCTGTTTGCTTGTGCAAAAGCTTTATAAATTACTTGAATTACTTTAAATCTGAATACTATAATCTGCAGTTACAATGTACCAGTTTGAGTTTCAACAATTAAATGCCTTTTTTGTGGACTCCTGCTGCTATGTGAACTAGCTGTAGGCTATTAAAATAATGAGTCCGGACTGAGTCATCTGATCTCATGCTCGGTGCAAAGCCTGAGGAAAAGGACTTTGCCCACAATTCCTAGTCTGTTTACCAGACTAAGACCAGACGGTTGGGAGCATTATTCATGAATTCCCTTCCCCCCTTCCACCACCTACTGTACTTTGCCATGCAAAATATGGTATAGCAGAGACCTCTACAGGTCATTACCAGCACCATATCCTGCACCAAAGCTAACATCTGTTTCAGCAGTAAGACCTAGAACAGAATGTCTCAGTTTCTGGTATTGGTACATGCCATCTTAGTGACAACTGGCAAGCATTTTTTGTGTAGGACAGGTTAAAGCTGACAAGAATAATATGAACTATTTCCAAGTAAAGAGATGAGGACTGGGGCATACTAGCTCCCTATTAATTGGAATTGGGTTTTTATGCCTCAATCGAAGCCCTGCATCCATCTACTACAGTGATGGGAACCATACAACAGGAAAAAAGTCCATGTAAAAGAGTCCTTTGATTTTGGCTGCCCAGCTTTGGACATCTAGGCCCTTATTTTCAGAGCAGCTGAGCACCCACTGCTCCAATTGAAGTCAGTGGGATCTGCCAATAAGACCATAAAATCAGATTGTAAGTGGTCTCAAGTGGAACACTGAAAAATGAGGAGACACATTAGGTAATTTGGCTCCGCATAACTCTGTAAATGTCACACAGTGAGTCAGTGGCAGAACTGCAGAACACCACCCAAATCTCTTGCCTCCTGATTCTCTGATGCAACTGCTCAGCCCTATTTCTTCCTAAATGATTTAAAAAAACCCCCAAATTTTAATTAAAAATACAATTGAGATAAGAAGTGATAATGTACTTACCCATCGCATCATTTCTGAAACCCAAGCACTTAAGAAATAAGGAAATTTATAGCTAAATACATAATAAATCTTGCTCAGCCCACACAATAAACAGAGACTCATCACATATAAAACAGCGTGTATTTTATCAGGACACAAAAACCTTAACTATTACCCACAGCATGCTGGGGTATGTTTTCACATGCTGTCTGTATCTTCCTTTTAGTGGCAAGGCCTATACTCTATCCCTATTCTTGACCTTTCCACAACTTTTGACAGCACAGGAACAATGCTATTTTTACTGAAAAATCAAGGCAAGAGATGATATCAAATTACTTTTTCCCTCTGGCTGCTCCTTGGGGTCTCCCTTTGGTGAGTCCATCTACTCCCATTACTCTTCCTGGGAAATATCATAGGCCTTTATCCTTCGAACCTCCTCTTCTTTCTCTACAAACTCTCTTTGGGCAGCAATCTCATCCTGTCTACTATATCCACGGTGACAACTTACAAGTCTCTCCACATCTGTTCTGAATATATGCATCCAGCTCGCCAGTAGCTCCTCCTGAATGGCTCCCCAACAATTTAGCTAAAACTGAATTCCTTATTTTCCTACCAGCATGGTCTCCAGACACTCCATTCTCTATCACTGTCAATAAAGCACTGTCACCTTTATTGCCCATACTCTTAACCTAGTGGTCAACTTTGTCTCCTTCCACACATCCCAATCTGGGTCCAAATTGCTTCTTACATCACAACACTTTTAAGATCTGAGCATCTCTTTGTATCACAATCATAGAAGCAAACAAAACAATTCTCTTTTTATCTAGGTCCTTATCTCTCATATCAACAGCTGCAACATCCTCCTTTCTGACATCTCCGACCGCCACATTACTGCCCCTCTAATCCATTTAAAATGCAAATAATCTTCCTTGTCTTTTATGTTAGCAGGTTAAGATTTATGTCCTCAGTGACTTTTTTCCTTTTTAAATAATGTGATATATTTTGTTGTTTTTTAGCCATCTTAGCTATTTTTATTCAATCAAATATTTTGTCTTTGGAATTTCTCAGATTTATTTTTACATATTTAATTTCTCATTCACATAGGCAAATAAAACATTGTTTTAAAAATGTGAATGGATAATAAAGTGACCAAATTATGAAATTAGAGATGGACTGGCCAAATTAATATGGTTCCTGCGGAGTCCCCCTTTCAAAATGTACACATGACAAGATACACATATTCAGTATGCATATAACAGCATTTTCAACTCTTGGCATTTTATCACGAGTCTTGCACTATTAGGTACTTTTTGTAAAGCCTTAGTCCCTGGAGGCACGTTATTTTGTGAAAATCTCAGCTTTCATTTATAAAAAGAATCTGTAGCCCTTGTAGTTGCACAGAAGACTTGAAAATATGCCTTAAGTATATCCCAAAGGTTCAAAATCCAGAAAGTAAATAAAAAGAAACTCAAACCTTTTTTTAAAACTCTTATGATTTTTTAAAAGCCCAATGCATGATTTTTTAACGCTTGGCTTTGGCAATACTGAAATAAATTACCATGTATAAAGAGCACTGCTTGCCTTCATTCTAAATGTGGGCACAAGTACTAAAGACAAAGCAAATTCTGTGTCCCTCCAAGACAGAAGCTAAGTAGCTTGAATCTTTAGTCAGAGCCAAATCTACAATACTACAGTACCTTCCAATGATTGCCCCAAATCTCCTTGTCCTGGCTTGCCTAACTAAAAAATAAGGCTAATAATAATGCTTTGCATTTAACCTAGTGCTTTGTAGTTTTAGTACTGTAGTTTTATGTAAACAGTTATTATCCACATCTTACTACTGGCCTAACCAAGTACTGAGATTTGAAGCTTGTATGAAGCACTGTGCTCCAATGTAAAAGATACAGGTCTACAACTTTGGAAACCAGAGTCCTGTTCCCAGTTCTGCCACAACCTTCATATGTAATCTGTAGCAATGGTATACCTCAATCATCCCATCTAAAAACCTGCCCTGCGTCTATTCCCCTTATGCCAACTATAGCCCTACATAGTTAAGAGGCTGACAATTAATGTAATTTCCGTTGTTTTTCTTCTTCTTTCAGTATTACTAACACTTGATAATCATGAGTTTTTAAATAATAAATTTTGTGTTCTTTTTATTTGTATGCTGGTCTTTGAGCTTTTTAGGATTCAAATTTTCAAGCTTTTCTCTGCAACCATCAGGGCTAGACATTTTTTTTAAATAGAAAGCTAAGATTCTCACATAACATGTGCCCTGGAGCCAGAACCTTAAGAAAAAAACCCAAATATTGTGAGACTCATGTTTGTTTGTTCATTATTTTTAAAACAAACAAATGTCAAATTTTCAAATAATTCCTATTTCTTAAAATGTTTTACCAATTACTACCCTTAAAAACACCCATTGTATGAGTCAACATCTACCTACCCTTCACATTTTTTAATGTAATACAATTTCATTGGGCAGACTGAGAGATACAAAGAAACATTAGACACTTTGCACAACATTCATTAAGGAGCCATTAACAAAAAACAAAAAAAACAACCTTTCCATCTCAAAATGTGCTTACTCAATTTCATCAAAATTTTACAAAACTGTTTTGGCTATCAATGAGACTTCATCCGCAAAATCCAAAAGAATGAGGATTTTTCCTTATTTACTTTAGTCAGTCACACTTAGGCTTGGTCTACACTAAAAAAAATTAAGTTGGCTTCACTACATCACTCAGGGGTGTGAAAAATCCTCACCCCTGAGCAACTTAGGTAAACCAGTGTAGGAAGAATTCTTCTGTTGAACTATCTATCGTTTCTTGGGGAACTGGATTGCCTACACCAGCGGGAGAACCTCTCCGGTCAGTGAGGGCAGTGTCTCATTGTGGCGCTACAGTTGTACTGTGCAGCTGTGCCAATGCAGCATTTCAAGTTTAGACAAACCCTAGTAAAATCCACACTTAATGAAAGCTTGTATCAGTGCAGTGCAGTGCAGCAGTGCATTAAGGGTTGCATCAGTGTACCTACTAGAATCAGAAGGGAGATCAGATTCATCTTATAATAGGAATGTGGTTGCAATCTTCACTAGGAAAAAACGACCATCTTCATAATGAAAAAACCCAAAACAAACATCCCAGTAAAGCTGAGACTGAGTTGTTGGTTCTTCAGTTTCAAAGCTAAAGGCTTCTACTACATGAACTCAAGGAAGACCTATTAGCTATCATCTTTTCACTACATCCTTTCTAAGCTGCAACCAGTATTGGCCAACATATTCATACACGGATTCTGCTCCCACAGTAGTCAATGGCAGAAAATTTCCATGGAGGCAGGACTGGGCCTAAATCTATCCACAACAAAAATGATTAATAATTTACTACAATTAACATCCAATTGTACACTAATGTAGCCTATGCACAAGTTTTCTAGTCTATGTGTCTATATGGAATGCAGGAAGGGCTACCACCAAGCCATCTTTCAGGAGGACAAAGAAACGTTAAAACAAAAGTGATCATTTCAAAATCAAATTAATTATTGTTTCTTATCTTTGAGCTCAAAAACTATTTGATGAATTTTCTTCACACTATGCAGAAACATAGTCCTTTGCCTTCGAAGAAAATGTTAATTTTCAGGCCAAACCAATTTTCCAAAATAGGGTGTTTCCTTCCCTCTATGGAAGCTGGTTATTACCTGAACTACAGAGAAACTGCCACCTCTTTATTATACACCCAAAGATCTAACGATACATGAGCTCTCCTTTCCAACGAAGTTTAAGAAGGTTTTAAGGTTTTCCAGTTTACTTAAAAAGACTTACTCTTGATACCTACCCCTTTCTACAAAAGAACAAATTTTAAAATGGCCTTTTTAGCACTCTCCTGTGTAATTTGTAAGTGAAGGGTCACTTATAATTGATGATATTTTAAAACACTCTGCTTTACCACAATAAATAATACGTATTGCAATACATAGCTAGGAGTAGCAAATATGGTAGCCCATAGAACCAGCCTGCTTGCTTGTATTATATATGTATATCTTTTCTTATAGATTTAAGTTTGTTGGTGTGGTTATAAAAGAGTTATGTCAAGTTTATATTAAAATAGTTTAGCTGTAATGCAGGTACTTACAGGCCTCATCCTGTATGACAGCTATGCAGTTAGCATACATATACTCGGGACCTTTACCCAAGATAAAAGTGTTATTGAATAAGACAAACAGTCATAACCTTTACTCTAGGTAAGTCAGGAGGCATCAAAACAGAGGATGTTGTTGCAGCTTACACCCCTAAGAGACTTTAAAAGTACACTGCAAAACCCACAAGAAGGGCTAGAAATAAAAAAGTCGAAGTTAAAAAGACCAACTGAAACCATCTGGGAAGGATGTGACATGTCAGCAATACGCATGAACTTGCCAGCCTATAGAATAAGTCTACCCCCAATAATTCGGGGTGGTAAATCCAAGTTTTGGCTTAGGAGGAAGGATACCCAAACTTTAGGGTATAAGAAGGAGCAGATCATGCTATTTGGGGTGATCGATCATCAGCTACTCCTGCTTGAAGTATCTTTTAGTTAATGTTAAGTTTTAGTTCTTCATTTTCTGCTTAGTCTTATTTGGGTAAGTGTTAGTTTTAGTCTTATAGCTCGTAGCTCTTGGGCAGTGCCTACTCCACCACTCTACCCAGGAGCTGGGGAATTGGATGTCTTCCTGAACCAGATCATCAGGGAAGGGTGTGAGTATATTAATCCAAAACACATTATAGAAACATATATCATATAGCATAGATAGACTATGTCATACAGCCTAAGATTATATTACTCATTTTTATTATTCATTTTGATTGATTGTTATCATTTTTCATCATTTTATCTATTGTTCTATATTTTCTGTTATCTTAATAAAACTTATAAAATTATACAGATTCGACTATATCTAACTTCCTGTCGTACACCTCAGGGTCCCTTATAACACACCTGGAGCCTGATTCGGGACATGAACCCTATTATCTTCTGATCAGATCAATTGGCGAGCCTATAACCCATTAAAATAAATAGATCACCCCAAAATCAGGCTACAATATTAAAATACTATACTGGGGGTGGGTTCTCTTTTTCTTGTTCAAAGAAATACTCATGCAGTATGACGCTTTAAAAGAAAAAAAATAATCTAACAGTAGGTTTCTGCCTTCTGTGAAAGCTCTAAAAATCCTTCGTAACCCACGAGATTTAGTGAATTTTTCAATACTCTCAGTATGCTTATTGCCAAACTGTTATACCGTTGACCTTGTACTGATCATGTACAAGTGATTTTCATATGATCTCAAACTGGGGGGCAGGCCCCCCTAAGGGACATGGAATGTATTCATGTGGGGGGGGATGAGACTTTTAAGAGGGGGGAAAAAAAAAGAAAAAAGAAAGATGTACGGTGCACATTTTATCCACATCATAACTAGTAAAGCTGATTTCTCCCAACGTATCAGGTCCCCAGATGTGCTATGCATTTGATTCTAACTGGCGTTGTTCATTTTAACGGATTTCTTTTAAGCTTATACAAAGTCGTTGCCTTCTGTAGGTTAATTCATTTGCTAAACATGGTGTGCACATTTAATTTTAAGCATCTACCACAATCTCAGTTTTTCTTTTGCTCTTATTACAATGGCTCATTGGCTCTGTTTGAATCAATGACTTACTGTTTTTAATATTTAGTGAGAGTTGCATGTTGATTTTTTTTTTTTGACTGGCATATGTACTTGTGTGTCACGGAGCATAAACTACTACAGACACATTGAAGGGGGAGCATAATTATTTAAGTTTGAGATCACTGGTCTATAGGATATAGATGTAACAACCCACATAAATGCCAAATTACAGTAGTGTTTATCCAATGGCCCAACATGTTAACAAAATTAAACCAAGTATCAGCTAAATATATGTGCTATTTTTATGCCAAACCACTGCAAAGCATTTTACATTCATGAAGTAAATAGCAAAAAGCTGAGGGCTAGCGATTTGTTATAGAAAATGATCATTCCTCCCAACCCCATCATTATTGAGAACAGTGATTTAAATAATTTAAAATCAGAAAAGAGAATCCTCTGCTAAATGTAGAGTTTGGCCTTTACTAATTAGCCAGTAAACCTCCCATCACGTGATCTACTTCCAGTGACAACAAAGCCTGATCCTGGAAGGCGATGAGAAGCTCCTGCGAGGTGCTGTCTCCCCTCAATTCCAACTGAAGTCAAAGGAAATTGTGAGCATTTGCATGAGTTGATCAGCACCCCTTTGGATCAGACCAAAACATACCCAGGATCCAGAGGATTACGCACACAAGCAGCAAAACATTAGGTTAGCATATTTTTTTGCTAGAAGCCAGGGCAAATAGAATAAAATGGGAGTGATACCATAAAAGGACTTGATACTGTAGTGTTAACATTCTTGTCAGCAGCAATTTGAAACAACAAATGACAACCTTGAGTGACAAACAGTGAACTAAAATAATGTGCGAGGTAAGACAAGAACAGGGTCCAAAGGTTTACTGCATCTAGGGCTGGGTGTAATACATATCATGATCCTAGGCTGACATGAAAGGATACTTGGTTAAAGTTCAATTACTGTATTTAAATGGAAAGTTGAGTATAAAAAAATTTGACATTCTTATTCCAAACAGTTGACTTCATCCATTCTAAACAATCCTAAGCCATCGAGGTAAATAAGAAATTGTCCAGTTCTGAAGTTAAAAATGTTACCTAATTGCTCCTCTGTAAACCTGCACGTTCATCCATGGGTTAAAATTAGTCTCTCCCATTGGAATACAGATCCACCTTCCATTTAGTCTTCCAGTGTCAGACTGAATGAAGCATTTTAGTATGTCACACACTTCAGCTTTTCAGCTTCCCAACAACACAGGAGCTGAGTAAGAGTTGGCACAATTTAAGGGTTTAAAGTCTTGCCAATGTTTAAAATTGTTGCTCTACCCTACAGTTCTCCCACCCTCCCTTAGGTAGTATAGCTCAAGCCTTATGGGCCGTAGCATAATTCAAACAATGCACATTGATCTCCATATTCAGAACCTGGGGAGAGGACAGGTGATACGGATTAAGAGCAAAATAAAATTTGCATATTTTCAGCACAGCAGTGGAAATCAACACCACCACATCAACATGATTTAATGGCAATAACAAGAACACAAAAATGCATAAAACTGAAAACCAACCCTGCAGGAACAGCAAAAACTAATGGAGGAATGGAGGAGAGGAGACTACTGAGTATAACTATTGGCAATGATGAGCAAACAAGAGCTAATGGAAGAAACACAGCTAACCGTTAAATAAACTATGACATCAAGCTATCAAAAACAATCTGGTCATTATCACATTAAAATATATTAAAATAAAAAAGTGAGAAAAGAAAGATTTAGAGTCACTAACAATAAATTAATGGATATAATTAATTTATAAAGACTCTGAGAATGAAAAAACAACACAAGAGCTAAATATTACCATCCTTATTCATTATTTTATTAGGAATATTGTCTCCATTACAAAATCTGGTGCTAAACCAAATTGAAATGATCTACTCATTTTCTTTCCAAGAAGTGATGCAGCCATAGATTTTTTGCTACAACAGCAAGTTAGAAATTGGAAAATAATTTTCATAACTTTTCCTTATTAAGAGAAGGAAAAAGTTTCCTCCACAGCACATGAATACAGCAATGTAAAGCAACAGAGAAAAGTCTGGAAAACACACTTTACAGTGAGAGACTTAAAGAGCTCAATCTATTTAGCTTATTGAAAATAAAGTTAAGATGACACTTGATCTGTGTCACCTGCAACCTTTACATTTTGAGACCTATCAGGTAATCAGTTATTCTGTGACCTAGTGCATCTTGCCTTTCTTGTGTTATTTAGTGTGTAAATTCTTTAGGGTATGGATTCTCTCTCTGTGTCTATTGTATATTTCCCATACACTGTTAGCACTTAAATAATTCATTAGTGTAAGAAGGGACACAACATTCTTGCACTGTGAAAACAGAATGCTGAACACTTCCATTAGCATGGAGGACAATAAGATTAAGTCCTCTCATCCCCAAATATTAAATTACAAAGCATAAAAGAGATATAATGACACTGTAGCTCCCTTCAATAGGATGGCTTTTGTCCTGGCATTAGTAGGTGAATACATAATCATTTTAATCATGTTTATTTACAGTTCTGGGCTTAAGAGTTTAATTCACTGTGTAAATCAGTTCTGCTTGATGTAGGGATCTGTCCTTTAAATTCCTCCTGTCCTGTAGAAAGGCAGAGTCCTTTTACAGGAGCTCAGTGTTATCCAATATATTTGTGCTTTAGTACAGGAAGCATTGAAAAGGTCTAGGACTATATACTTCTCATATATTTCCACCTCAGAATAAAACACTTTCAAATGTTACATTTATCTCACCATCATTCTTCTTGATTTACAATTATAGGTGGAAGAAACAAAGGCAGACAGCGCTAAGGTGTTGGGGTAAATAGTGTGATAGCATCCTCCTGCCATTCCCATACCATCACAATCTGTGGACTGATGGAAAAAGAGCCTAGGAAGCACTTTGTGTCTGGTGGGGCAACAAAAAACTCCAAGTTTTTAAAAAAGGTGAGGTTGTAATAACCCTTATAAGTCAAAAGACACAAAGATTTAAAAACAGGACATTTTCTCACCTACAGGTAGTGCAGGATGCTGGAGAAGGAATAATAATAATTTGGAATTGTACTAATAAAAATGCTCTAGAAGTGAAAAGTGATTCCAGGGAAGTTTTCAGCTTCTTTCTCTTCATTTTCATCACATCTCAATTCTCGTTAAAGAAATATTTATTGCAATGTCTGACAGCCTCCTCATCTACCTGTCTTACCACTGTATTGTACTCACTTGATTTATCTCTGACTTAATGGAGCTGATGATCTTATAGTGCATTGCCACGGATTCATTGTGGCAGAGGGAAAGGCAGACTAAATTAAATGGCTTGCAACTGACCATGGTCTAGTGTAGCATGCATGCCCTTTAAACTCAGTTGCATCTATCTGCTATAGTAATTACCAGACTGATATCCTCCAATACCTATTTACATGTGCAGAAATTATGTACATAAGACTTTTAAAGGGCAAGTCCATACATGTGGCAATACCTAGGCACAACAAAAGTGTCACTTATGTCTACACTGTGGTAAAAGACATGCAGCATGGCTGTGCCTGGCCTGGGTCAGTTTACTCAGGCTCATGGGCTCCGGCTGTGGGGCTAAAAACTGCACTGTACACTTTCAGGCTCAGGCTGCAGCCTTTACTCTAAGACCTTCCCCCGTCATGGGAGAGCAAGAGATCTAAGCCTGTTCCCACTGAAATCTTTGGAAAAATTTACACCATCTTCAATGGGTGCAGAATCAGGCCTCAAGAAAGCTCTGTCAAGAAACTCCCTGGCTTTTGTGGATTTAATTTATGTTACTTCATGTTATTCTAAGAGTTTATTTGTGCTTTTTAAACTTTACACATTTATTGGAAGTTCATAACAGAGTTTGACAAAAGTCATTTAATTTCCATCATTAAAATTGCTGGGATTATTTTAACAGTTAAGCAACTTTTCTTCATTTCATTTGTAAATTTAAGTCTAGCTGTTTTCACTTCGACAACAATCTTCTGCCAACATTTTCTGGTACATTTGAAATAGTTGAATAATGAAGGGAAAAATATAATTGGTAATGTGGCTTAAGTCTAGTATGAAAACAAACAATTAATATTGTTTTATTTAGATTTAGTTGTATTTTTCTTCACTTACAGAAACTTTGAATCATGACATATTAATGAATTTTATTAGACTTAAGTTGTAGGAGATGCATTTTATTAAACCAACTAAAAATTATTGCTGGCAATCCTTTGACATTTACACTCTAATGAGAAATAAAACGTAATTCTAAAAAGGCTGCCTGCAGTAACTTTTGCCTTAATCCAACAGAGAGTTTCATTTGGCTTTTAAATAAGGGAGTTTCACATCTGACAACCCCTTGGCTATTTACAACCTAAAAAAACCCAACAAATAATATATGTTTTTAAAGCAAACAAATACAATTCTTGTTCTGACTTTAAACCTTTAGAACATCCTCCATAAATTGCCTGTGGAACTGAACTGTATATTTTTTTCAGTCCCCTTTGTCCCTTCTGCTGTCCTCACATCCACCCAAAAGTATGCAATTCTCCCCTAATTGCTTAAGTGACTATTTCCAAAGCAAAAACCAACACTATATTTTTTTTAGGTCCACAAACTATTCCTACAAAAGGTGAAAGCAGCCTTACATGTTATCAGAAAAAGATACATGTTCCACATTCTGACTCCTTTCTTTGATATGCTCTGCATAGGTCAGAATAACTCACGCTTGAGGAGATCAAAGAAAAGCCGGGGTCTGCCTAATTTCCCAAGAGCCCTCTCTCCTTCCTATCCAAGGTTCTGGAGACAACCACAGCACTGCCAACTCTTGCTAATAACACAACATTATCCCCTCCTTTGGAACCACTTGGGAAAAAGCTATTGACTACGGTTTTCACTAGATTTTAAGGTCATCATTGCAAGGACTGTCTTTTGCTACATGTTTGTCCAGTGCAGGGTGCAACAGAGACTCAGTCTTGGTTGGGTCCTCTAGAGAGGATTCCTCCAGCAAATGCCAAAATTGTATTATTTATGCTAAATTTGCAAGAGTTGACAACACTAGTTGTTGCACGTATTTTGGCCGATTTCATGTACTTTGGGAGACTCACCCATGATTTTTGAAATTCTGGGACTGGCAATATTGAAAGGGAAGACAAGATCCCCCTGTTCATAGTTTCTTAAACAGTCTCAACGTGGTGCAGACTCCCTCCAAACATTTGCAGATACATATTCTCCACATGATTTGACTTTCCGTTGTCAGTTCCCAACCCAGTGCCTAGATCCGTGTAGAAGGGAGGTGAGTCATGTGAGCAATACATCTCCCGAGGAGAGGTGCAGGCAAAGAGGAGACTGGTTTCAAGCAAAAAAGTCCAAAAGCTGTCTATCTTGCCAGCTGGCAAATCTGCCATCCTACTCCTATAACCTAAAATAAACAGAAAAGTAGCCAGTTTTCAAAGGGTTACATTGTTAAAGGAGCTACCCCACTAACCTGTAAAAATCAACCATTGTGATCTAGCGCTCTAACAAATTTTGTTATCTTGCCTGCAGGAAGTGTGTTAAATCACCAAAATAAAATCACATGAAAAACTATTGTAAAGGATCCATCAAGATATACACACAACAAAAAAGTCACTATGATTTTATTACTGTAATTCAGTCTCTCTCACCCCATTATCTTCACTATTTGCTACCTATCCATTACAACACATTGAAATTTAGGCCCAAATCCTCTGCCAGGATCTGCTGAAGTGTTTGCACCAGTTCAGAAGTTTGATGCGAGGTTGAGGCCTTGGGCAGATTATTAACTTTAAGCACTGGAGAGTGGTCCCACTGACTTTCAAAGGTGACTAGTGATTTTCAGAAAATGTTAAACATCCACCCTCTGAAAATGAGGCTCCTTTAATGGAGCTTTGAGTAGGACATTCAAAATTTCAAACACCCAAAATCACTAACCACTTTGAGTGAAATCTTGGTCCCATTAAAACCAAAAGCAAAAGTCCTATTGACTTCAATGGGGCGAGGATTTTATCCCTGAACCTTTGTCTTTTTATTTGTCCTGTTTTAGCACCTTGGACAATTTGCGGCACCATAAAATATTAACTATAATTGAATTATTATTATTGATATTTATGTATATAGATTCCTGCAACAGGATAACAAAAAGCAATTTCTTAAAATAAAATGTAAATGGATTTTTCTTACAGATTAAGTTATTTTAACAACATGTTTAAAGATCTAAAAGGTTCCACTTTAAAATGCACTGAGCAATATCAAGGTCAAATTTATTAACAACATGTTTTAAGGTGTTTTCTAAAGAACTCTTTGGTCTTTGATATTAAATTTATGACCAGTCATTGCTTGACAATTCTAATTAATATGCTGGATGGTTTTCTGACTTGTTCTTCCAAGAGACATTAGTTTTTGTAGTCTGTCAGTGTAACACATAAATTATGACCCATGTTCACCTGTAATAGACTGAAATGAAACCTCAAAATTGACATTTATGAAGAAAAATGAAAAGTCCTTTCCACTATGAGAATGGGAGTTGCACGTAATTTAAAAGAGACTTGGAATACTAGCAAGCCAAACTCTCTCTCTCTCTCTCTGTGTGAACATCTGCACTGACAAAAAAAGCTTAAAATAGTTCACCCTTTCACTGCGATATCCAAACACCACAGAAATTGTGTAACATTAAAGTGTTGTCAATAAGGAGAACTTCATAGGATTGTATATACACGGTGCATTTATCTTGTGTACTCAGTATCACACATATGCAGTGACAATACCATGGAAAAGCTCTCAAAAGAAAGAAAATACATCTTTACCCTATTAGCACTGAATGTTAGTAATCAGCTGTCTGCTGGACATGTGTAGACTACATATAATACAAACAGTAAGAAATAAAGATATTCAAAAATTCCACACGATTTTTTTTTGAACTTCACCATTTCAGTTTGTCTTCTTTTTAGAAGGTAGTAGCAAAAATTAGTTTTTAAAACATTTGACTTTTTTAATTAAATATTTACTCCATGCAAGTCCAGTATATATATATAAAACAAATTTTAAAAAGTGTGCCTTGGAGATATATGGAGGAAAACCACTACATAAGAGCTAATTATATTTTAGTTAGAACAAGGTGTTTGTGCATTTAATGGGTACAACTATAAAGCATGAGAATCATATTTTCAAACTTTGGACCTGCATTGTATCTGCAAAAAATAAAGTGTGCACATGCAAGGCAAATGAATCCACAAAACCCGAATTTGCATAAGCATTTATTTAATATGTGCAAATGAATAAGAATATACAATACATATTTGTTCCTGATAAAAATCAGGCATGTTTTCTAAACCCTTATTATGTGATATGCTGGACATTCACAGCTTCCACTGATGTCAGAAGGAATCAAGGGTGTTCAGCATCATGCAAAATCGGGATGTTGGCTTACACTGTAGATCTTTTCAGAAACTTCAGTTTTTTCTCAGCAAATTATTAAACAATGTAACCGTAAAATTACATCACATAGAGTCATTATAAATAATACTGATTTTCTGAAACATTGCCCTGGGGATTGAAGAGTTACTCAGAGCGTGAAATAATTCCCAAATCCAAATATTGTACATAACTACTGTTCAAGCAAAGTGACTGTTTAAACAACCAACCAAAAACACCCAAACCACTCTTATTTTAGTTTGAATGACAACCAGCAAAAGGGAAAAGACAGAAAGAGGACTTGTACACTTTTTCATTCCTTAGGATGTTTAGGGAAGGCCTGAAAGATTGTTTTGGTTTTTGTGCTTATACCAGTGTAGCTTATCTCTGTCAATTTACTATAACTAGTATAATTGAATTCACACTAAGGGTTGTACCAATTTAATTATTTTGGTTAAAAAAACCCACAACATATCCCTAGCCAAAATATTTAAGTTGAAACAAAAACTTCTTGGAGGCTAGGCCTGAGAGAGAGAGACACTGCTCCCACTGAAATCAGTCAGAGCTAAGATTGGATCCATAGTGACTGTTACAATCAGTTACAAAATTAACAGCACGGAGTTTCACATTCCCTAAGAAAATAAAATAGAGAACTTATAACACAGATGGAAAGACACACAGACAAACTGAGGCTTTAGTCAGACATGGGCTATCCATGCCAATTTTATTTTGACTCATGAAAGTGCTTTAAGATCATATTTCTAGTAAATGTCTCGTTGTTCTAGTGATTATTCTAGTTTTCAGCCAAAGAGTATCTTCTTGTAACTAATAATGGCTGCAGCTCAAATGGTTTGCAGGTCTGGGGAATTATGTGAACTACAAGTATACAAAACTCATCTGGTTTGGGGCTCTGTTACAAATGGAGAGAAGTTTGTCCATTAGTTCTTGAACCAAAGTTAAATTTTACTTGAACCTCGACTGACATGGTTTTAAGTGAAAACCAAGCAAAACTTGGCCTTTTCACATAGATTCAGTCTAAAATGAGACGAAAACTTGGTGGTTTCAGTGGGTTTTCACACTGAGCTTTTGATTTGTTCAGATCAGAAACAAACTAAAACTCAACGTGTAAAATTAAACAATAAAGATGTTCATGCTTCTCAAACTGAAACTACAAAGTTTTACTCCGTTCTAACATGAACTTCTCCGGACTGGAAATCACAAGGCTTTCAGTACTTTCTGGGTCTTACCAGATCAAAAATAACTCAAACCCAGCCCCTCTCTATTTCAGCCACTCATTATTGTTTCTTCAGACCAAAACAATTCACTTTGTTGTGTGTATTTGTAATGGTTCCAGCATCAGGCATCCTGAGAATGAGACATCCTTGGCCCTGACCCTACATACCATGGACTGGCATGTCTTCTGTTACTCCAGCAATTGGTTTTATCTCAAACGGCTGCTGCATACTGGAGTTTGGGAGTAGGGAACAGATGCAAGGACAACCATTTCTAGACATTACAATTTTCTGCCACACCCTCACCCTTCTCCCTCATCATGTTCCCTTGTACAACTTGTAGAGCAGAGGTGTAAATCAAGAGCATGCATACCAGGTGCAACTTTGAGTTAAATGTCTCTTCTCACAATTGTTGTGTGGTGTGAAACTCCCATACTCTCAAGTTCTGCCCCATACAGGAGCTAATGCACAATCAGCCTGTAAGTCTAAGGTTTACTTCCATAATATTAGTATTTTATGTTGTACAGGCTAAAAATAGATGCTAACAGAAGAATTAAATATAAAAATGCCAACAGAAGTATTATTAATATAGAGGAGCAAGGGGGGAAAATCAAACCAAGCAGCCCTCAAATTACCTAAAACCAGACATACTTGTTAAGACAACTTGCCATTTTAAAAGCACTGTGGATACTGTAATTATAATATGTTCGATGCATTTAAAAGTTTTATTCGTTGAATTATTAAAGTCAATATGCCTAGCTGATGAAAACATGCCTGACCAGCATAATTCTTTGGCTATTGAAACTGAGGATATTTTCTTGCACACTTGTGGACATGATGTTGGCTTCATTTTACAACGAACATCTTGTCTACATCAGGGGAGCTTTCGCACACAGACATGCATACCATGTGCGCTACCTGCTGAGCTTTGGCAAGCTTGGCAGACTGCAGAACATAACGGGTAAGCAGTTGTAGTGGAAAAAACCTTCATGGGAATTTTTTTAAGTCATAGGGGGGAAAAGCAAACTATAGCCTCATGCTCCACACTGTGAGTTGGCACAGAGAAGATAAGGGCAGGAAACTGGGTGTAAAAGTTGTGAACAGGCCCTTTAACACAGAAGACACTCTATAGGTTGCCAGTGTGACTTAGGCAATTTTTTTTCTAAAATTCAGCCCCATTTTTTATTTTAATTAGCCATATAGAAGTTGAAAGAGTAGTGGACGAACATCCTCAATCCCACAAATTGATCTTAATTTCTTAGGGGTTCTACTCATCATCTTGCGTCTCTAATTTTTATAGACAAATACAGACACCAACAGACAAAATAACACACTTAGCACAAGATACTCCTTATATAATAAGAATAGTGCAGTGTTACTCTGTGTTCATAAGGCACTAAAGCATTTCAAATTAAGAGATGGAATATCATACAAAAACCATCTAGAAGGAATTACATTTTAGTTTCCCACCTTGGTAGTCTATACAGATTTTTATATAGTCAATTATTCTTAGTTTCCAGCTATGGTGTAGAAAAGCAAAGCAGAATAAAAGTGATAGAAGCTCTTAAAACTGCAGCAGAAAAAGAGAGAAAATGCAACAGCACCACCTATGGTCAATTTAAAACTCTGCAAAAAGCTTATTCGCAGCGTTATAAATTCCAGATGCATAATTTTTAAAGATTTAATTGATATTATATAAAACTATAGTACCGTCTTTTTAATCAACATTTTTCACAGTTTTTGTGTTGGCTAACCACTCCTAGTGAATATTTATTCAAACTAATGGGGACAGCTCTTATCAATAATCCTATATAAATCAAAGAACATTGATTCTTCACCTGATGTATACATGTACTTTTCTGATTTTTCACTTAACTTTATGGCCAAGACAAATCAACAACAAGTGGTGGTAAAAACTTAAAATGCTTTTTCAGGTCTTTCCTGATTACCTATGATTCACAGGGACAGAGCAAGATGGTCAGTCCAGTGACAGTGGGTAAAAATTTCAAAAGCACCTAAGGGATGCTGGAGTCTAAGTCCCATTTTCAAAAGTGACATAGGCATTCGATGAAAATTAGGCTCCTAAGTGCCTAATTCACTTCTGAAATTAGAACTTAGGTGCTTTTGGAAATTTTATCCTATACCTCTATACTTTCAAATATTTATCATCATCATAGATTTCCATGTTTTTCTCCCCCCGAATATGATCCAAGTTTTAGCTTCTCGTGTGGCGCCTGTACCCTATGTGCCACTGCCACTGACAAGACCTCAGTGTGTGTCAGCCTCATGAAATGCTGATCATTTCCCTGCTCCCTTTCTGTCAGGGGCACCTTTAACAATCAGGGTATTTTGACAGGTTTTAAGCCTTGGCAAAACAAGTCCTGTTAACTTTGCTAGCCCCAGGAAGCCACATATCCCAGTAACATCCCATTATTCTCTTAGGCCTTGTATTTATGGATAAAAGAGGTGCACTTTTTACCTTGGGATAACCAATGTGCATGAGCTATCCCAAGGTAAAAACCACCGTGAAGACTAGGCATGTGAGTTTTACCACAAGGTAAACTCACCGAAGTTAACCCCTGCAGGGCGTACATGGCTGTTTACTTGTGCTAAAACTAATGTGCCTAAACTTCATTATGCTTTCACTTGGGGGATAGCTCATGCGTGAGAGTTACCCAAGGAAAAGAATACACCTCTTTTTAGCTACAAAGACCAGGCCTCAGCTGCTTTGCAAATATACACTTGAGCCTGTCTTATCTTAGGTCTTGTCTACATTACAGGCCACGTCAGTATAACTTTGGTCACCCAGGGGTGTGAATAAGCCACCTCCTCAGCAATGTAAGTTACACCGACCCAAGCACTTGTGTGGACAGCACTATATTGGCAGGAGATCCTCTCCCACTGACATAGCTACGGCCTCTCACAGAGGTGATTTTGTTATGCCGAGAAGAGAGCTCTCTCCCATCGGCATAGAGCATCTTCACCAGATGCACTACACCAGCGCAGCTGCATCGGTGCAGCTACCCCATTGTAGCGCTTCTAATGTAAACTAGCCCTTAGCCTTTGTTTCTCTTCCTGCCTAGGCCAACCCCCAGCTCTGGTGTGACTTAACCATTTGAGAGCAAGCAGGCAGCAACACAAAATTAAACAGGGAAACCAAATCATTAAGAATAATAATGAGGGTATCTCCCAGTTCACGCATGTAGTAAGAGATAACCCCTTTCCCCCAAAGAGTTTACAATTGTAAAAAAAAAAACAAAACCCACTTTTTTGTCCGTCTAAATAATGCTAACCTATCTCTTTCCGCTCCACTCTCTGGGTGCCCTAGCCAACATGCTGCACTCCCATCTCTATCTGCCATTCTTCTCATCCTGGCTCCACAGATATAACTATCCAAGAGAGAGAAAACAATCTGATGGTTTTGTGGAAGCTATTATCTGCTGAGCTTCCTGGGGATGGCATGTTCTCTCTCCTATTTTATTCTAGGCTGAACTCCAGCTACTCTCTTGTCACTGAAGTATAAAAGGAACTTTTGAAACCAAATTCCTAAATAATACCCTCTGAGCACATGCTGCACCCAGTCTGCTTGCAAACATAGCTCACCCACCCTGAAGAGTCTAAATTCATGCCTTCCTGAGGTTTGATTATCTTAACACAGAAATTAACAATAAGGTAAACTTCAGCTCAAAACTATACTCCAGGCGTGGCAGCTCCCAGGGTGTCTACCTTAAAAGTGCTCAGCCTATTCATTAGATCCTCTCTCTGACCACAGGTCTTCTATCTCTGTCTTCTCTGATATTCAGGTGGGGGTAATGAGCCACGTGCTTTAGTGAGTCAGCAGAACTCACGTAACCCTTTCCCAGCAAGACCTGAACGTTTCACGCAAATCCCAGCCAGTCTGCTACATACCATTATTCCAAACTGATTTCAAAGACATCATGTTCTTTGTACTCATACTCGCTATACTAAAGTACTTTTAAACATACATCTGATCAAAGACTAATCTTTCTGTACACGTAGTGTAATAATAATAGTTGTACTACAAGAAACCTAATATTTCAGTAATTGCCGAAAGACAACCATTAGCTTTTTTTTTTTTAAATAAAAAGTATTTGTTCAAATCTTTTCAGTAAATACATGAATTACTTTTTTGGGGGGTACATCTAAAAATATTTTATTTCCTATATTTCTTCAAATAACTCATTGGCAACAATTTCTGTCAAAAGGGCTAGGAACCAATATCTTTTTAATAATGCCCCTCTCTCTCTGCTTGCTGAGATTAACTTTAATAACACAGCTAAATACATTAATATATTTTTTAAAAGAACATTTATATAAATGTTGATTTTTCACTTTTTTCATGTAAGACAAGTGAAAATAGTCAAAATTAGTGATTTATATTTTGTAACTAAATTAAGCAATTCCAAAGTAAGTTACACTCACTGCACTTATTTAATAAAAATCAGTCCTTAAGATTAAATAACATTTTAATATGCAGTATCAGTGTTATCAACTCTTGCAATTTTATCAAGAGTTTCACAGTCTTTGGGCTTCTCTTCAAAGCTCCAGTGCTTGGAGTTATGTGCTTTCATGAGAATCTCAGCTCTAATTTAAATGAAAAACGAAACAAGTAATTTTCTAGCCCTCATAGTTGCAGAGAAGAGCCTGGGAAAAATGACTTGAGTACACCTTATAGGTTCAAAAATCACAAAGTAAATAAAAACACAACCTTAAAAAAAATCATGATTTTTAAACCGGTGTCATGTTTTTTTTGGATGAATGGGACAATACTGAAAAATGATGTGTTCTGATGATAATGCACCACTTATTTCCCTTCAAATTTAACTTCATTATGTTGTGAAATAGCTACAGTGGCAAATAAAAATCATGATTTTTTAAAACTTTTTCTTTGCTCTCTTTTGTCTGTAAGTCTACGTACTGTTTATTTTTTCATGAAAAGCAAACATGTGAATGGCTGGCTAGCAGAAAACTCTACAATATATTTAGCTATCAAATTGCAGCAGCTCTTGAACTTCATTTTCCACTAACATCTAAAATGATCAGTCTGTTAAGCAAACTGCACATTTACTTTGGATTTTGTATCTAACCTTTAAACTGGCTTTGTCAACAAAGCGTACTATATTTATAAACACTAATGCTTTCATTTTATTTCATATCTATAAATTATAGGCAAGTACATAAATGTTCTGCATCTTTAAAGGCAGTGGCCTGTAAACGTCTTCTTTTTTCATTTTAAAATGTTGCATATTTTAATAGAGGGTGTTTTTAATCAACTGAAAGTGCCATAAATTGCCCATGTGTGAACCAATCCAAGACAAGAGAGTTACATTAAATTAAAAATGCAGTATCTTACTAATGCTAACAAATTAGGTCTGCCTTCAAGATAGAACATTTTTCTCTGTAAAGTGTCAGCTTATTATGGTGGTGACATAAATGCTGCTGGAACAGTTTTGCTAAATCAGTATTTCAAAATTAATATTTTTGGCAATTAGGAACACAATTTCAGATTTATACATACAGAGCACAAACATTTTAACACAGCTTTATCTCCTCCTTCATAAATGAACTCAGTGTAGGGACTTGATCTTTTTTGCCAATATTATACCAAATTACTATAGTAAATATTTAAATGAAATGTTTTATAAGTACTACTTGGCCTAATTTTCTTTCAGACTGCACTTAATCTTTATTCATTCTTAATGAGTATTTATTGTATGACACTGACAGCTTGCTACTACTGTGATAAATTATCTGACTCAACTCCGATTAAAAATGCAACCCTGAATGCTAATTATCTCAGCAGACCTGCTTAATAATAGCATTTCTTGTCAATTATGGAATCACAGCATGGGTGTCAATTGCAACAAACACACTAGCCTGTCTTTGAGGCACCCTTCCCATAATGCTTTCTTAGCTGCCATATGTAAATCTGAGATTCTTTGTACCTATGGCGACCTTTTATTAGTGAACTGACAAAATGATAAAGCTAGCCACAGCAAAACTCCCACCACTAGACAATTACACACTACAGTTCCTGTCAGTGGGAGATCAACACAGCACAGTTAATTGTGATGCACTTTATTGACAGCCTATGCTAATGGACATACAGGTCATCCCAACTGTGCAGGTTAGCTGTTTGTTTCATATCAGGTTTGGACATCAACATAAGCTTGGCCTGCAGGAGGCAAATATCTGTCCTCTGTTTTTCAGTTTCGTATGATTTTTTGGCTGCATTTTGTAGTTGGCTTTGTTGCTTCCATGTTGCAGCTAAGTATTTACTTCAAAGACTTCTTTAATTTATTTTTTTAAATTTGTAAGAAGCGTCAGCAGGACACTCCTGGAGACTGAAGTTCTCTAGCTTCTCCAGACAACAAAGCCATCTGGAGAGTAGCAGCACAAACTTCCTAGCTTCATCCCCATTTAACTCTCAACCTTAATGACCTTCCAAAGGTGAGTGTGTCATTTGCCCTCCATGACCATCCAACCCTTGGGCACCCTGCTGCTGAGGCTGACAAAAAGGATGCTAATGAGAATGAGTGCATGGAGAAGGAACTATAATCTGACTCACTGAGACTGTTCATTATGGTAAAGGTGCTTTGTCAGGGTGGTGTGGAGAATCCCCCAGTGCTTCTGCCCGGGCTATTTTGTAGATAAATACAGTTTAGTCTTCAGGACTGTCAAGCCAGAACCTTGCAGCGGCACTAAATTCACATATGCTAACAACCCACCCGCACTCATGATAAATGTGCTTTTAAAAACAAAAACAAAAAAAATAAAGTGCTAGTGAATTGGGAAAGGGCAAACAAGTGCAAGCCTGTTCAATAAAACTCTACTTTCCCTCCTCCATGGATATTTACAAGGATCTCTACATAGTCCACCAACCATTATCCAAGAAGTTTGCAACACACACCCAGATGCCATGCTGAGGGGGAAAAACTAAGTCCAGATCTTGGCATGATTCATTTAGTTCCAGCTACCTTATGGCTGGCCACAGCTGCTAGAGGCGGAGAAGGAACAACAGTGCCAAACCCTGCAGGAGGCAATATCAATCAATGTAGTGTAATTTCAGAAGAAGAATGCACATTAGTGCTGTAATATAGTTTTATCTCTAAAGGCTCAACTTGGGCATGGAAAATTCTAATGTTTTTCAGAATTGTATGATACAAAGGATTTTTGGAGAACACAAGCTGAGCTGTAATTTTTATGCATTTTTTATCTTTAAACAGCATAAAACAGAGGTCTCCAAACTGTGGGGTGCATGGAGGAACATTTGGGGAGGTGGGGGCACAGCAGGGCCTGGGCCAGTCCCCACAGGGGTGGGGAGGAAGCACCATCCAGCTCTGGTCTGCCCCCATTTCCGCTCTGGCCATAGTTTCCCATGCCAGCCCAGGGCTGCAGCTTCTGTCACAGCCCGGGCTCCTGCCCCTGACCTGAGCCCTGACCCCAAGGCTGCAGCTCTGGCCACAGCCCCAGCTCCCAGCCCCACTCCTGACTGTGACCCGAGCCCCAGCCTCGGCTCCGCTCCCACTGTGGCTTCCGGCCCCGACCGCAGCCCCCAGCTCCTGGCCCCTGCCACAGCTCCAGCCACAGTTCTGGTCCCGGCTCCCAGACCTGACAAGGGCTCTGGCTCCGCTTCTGGCTCCCGCCTGAAAAAGTTTGGGGACCACTAGTATAAAAGAACCCAATTGTGATATCTTGTATTTTTGGAAAATTTCCCTACATGGCTCGGAAAACTGACTCTCCCATGTCAACTCCTGCGAAAAGAAGTGTTGACATGAAGAAGAAAAAACTGAGCAAGAAGATTTCAATTTAGCTAGCAATTTTCTTTGACCCATTCTTCCTATGTCCTAGCTGCTCAGAAGTGCTCAGGATTCAGAATATTCCTGAAGAAAGTGAAATATGATGCATTTTTCAGAGTGACTACACATGAATGATAGTGAGCTTAATGATGTTCTTCATCATTAACTGGTTTTGTTTTGGTTTTTTAATGTATTTATTACTGGAAAAGCTTTCAGACAGGCTAGGAAGACCACTAGGCAAGAGGCACTGTCTTCCACACTCAATGGAAATCTCAAGTCCCTTGTGCATCTGATCTCTTACTCTTCAGTGCACTGGGTAAAGGAGAGATAGGACAAGGGTACAGAATGGGTGTGACTGAGACATGGGATTAAGTGAAATCCTTGGCATGCAAATAAGGCACATAGCAACATACTCCCTTGCTGCTAAGCAGAAGTAACTTGAGGTAATTGTCTACACAACAGCCCTAATTAATGTAGGAATGGGTTTTCCTGAACTCCCTGTCCCGCTCCTTAATTTTTTTTTAACATTATGTTTATTCTCACAACACTCTGCAGCCATACAGTACAAGATCGAAGACCATAATGGACTGTAAACTCACCCAATACCCCCAATGGAACACAAGAACAATATAGATCAGCTTTATATAGTATATGCATGACACTTAAGTGACTTGTTTAGCTAAATGATTCCAAGTGTTGAGAAACAGTTCCATCTTGCCAGGCTTGAAAAAGCTTCTGAAGATTGAGTCAATTTATAAATCAAGATGATGGAAAGCATTCAATAAATTCAAAGGTCTTTATGGAGTTGCATAGCATCCTTCCAATAATATATCCTCTAAAATGATCCCTTAGCAGAAAAGAATATTTGGTTAAAATGTGGTGGCGCTGTGCAATGAGCTGGGGAGACTGTAAGCCCAGATGAAAAGGAAATGAAATAATTTCAGGCTCAAAAAAAATCTTGAGAGCAGACATTTCAGCACTGCATTATTTCTCCTTTTATAAATGAGCTCAATATAATTACCTGATCTTTGTGCCCATTGTCATTAAAATTGGTACTGCAAATATTGAAATAAAATGTGTCAAATTCTACAAGGTCTAATCTTCTTCAAGCTGCGCTTAACCTTTAGTTATCTTCCTTTATAAGTATTAATTCTTTCTATATAAAGCAAATGTTCCTGGCTGTTCTTTGCTTCTAATTGTCTCCTTTGTTGAACTAGTATCTTCCTCCTCTAGTTTTAGATGTGAGCAAGCAAATCCATCTCATTTAAAAAAATAAAAAAATCTCAAGTTAAAAACTTGCTAGGAGGTTCCCATTGTTTATCTTTCTCCAGTAAAAATAGGACTTCTCAGTCTGCTCTTTAAAGCTGAACAGATAGCTATTATAGTTGTACACAGCATCTAATGCCACTATAACATTTTGTCTCCTTTACTTTTTACATAACTCATCTCAAAATATTTAAACCACAAATTAACCAGTTAGAGAACCCTTCTGCTTTAAAGTTAATTACAATATAATACTAAAATTATTAGTAACCAAGCACCTTTCATGGTCCCATTGATGTTAGAGGCTAAACTCCCAGACTTCAGCGAGGCAAGGCTCTGACTCTGAGACTTAGAGTCTTGAGACAACAGATCAGATTCTGTTCTCAGTTCCATCTACATGAATCCATTAGGAATAATGCAATTACTCAGGATTCCTACTAGTTTAACCAGAGCAAAATTTGGTCCAGTTAACTGTAGATGCACCATCAAAAATGCGTTCTACTGTTCAAGTATTCTGAATAAAGTTTCAGTTTGTATTCCTTAAATCAGAAGTTTTACTCTTATTATAACCATTCATTGTAGTTTACAGAGTTGTAGGGACTCAATTCTTCACTCCAAAATAATACTGCTGATTTTTTTTTCAATACATGGTAGGTCAGCCCTGACAATATTGTCAGTATGTATCCAACTAAAATTTGTGCCTCAGTTTTCATTTTACCCTTATAAATCTAATTCAATGAAACATACAGCAGTATTTTGCAGGATATTCACTCTGTTTAGATTGCACCTTTACTAATCTTTTACTGCAGTGCCCTTGACTATTTGTGTAAATACATGCATTTGTGCTTGTAGAGAGGGAGTTTCTGCACTATTTTCAGCAAGTAATTCCTTGTTCTTGAAGATACAGCACAGTTCAGCTCTCTCTTGAACAAATTATGTGATGCGATGTTTGGGATAGTCTAATGCTTGAAATAACTAGAGCTGTTTGAAATTTTTAGAAGATTTTAATTAAAAAAATGACCTTTAAAAAAAATCATAATATTGTTATTGTCAAAGATATTCATTTGTTACAAAGTGTCATTTGATTTTATTTGTAATTTTTGTATAGTGAGAATATTATGTAAATCATTACCAAGAAGGTTATAAAAATTTTCATTCATTGATAACTGGGTTTTCACTACAAACATTTCAATACAAATTTTGGTAACATTTTAACAATGTTTTCAATAAACATTTTGGGGAGCTGTGTATTGAAAAATATTCCTGAAGATGTTTGAAAAAAGAAAGATTGTCTGAAATGAACCAATGTGAAATGACAATAACTGAAAACATTAATGAAAATAGTTTTATTACTCAGTCAGCTCTGGTAATAACAAAAAGCATATATTAAAAGCAAAAATAACATCTTCATCTCCACTCCCATTTTAAGAGACTCAGCATCACAAATCTATGTTTTAGTAACATTAAGGTTGTGTCAAACCAATAAAGGGAGGGGATTTTGAAGTGTAGACTGACACGGTGCTTCATCCAGTTGGTTGTACCTACATATTGTAGCACATGCCTGTTTTGTAGCAGAAAACACTGATCTGCAATAGCTAGGCAAGATAAAGAGGAGTTAAGAATGTAAGAATGGCCATACTGGATCAGATCAATGGTCCATCTATCCCAGTATCCTATCTTCCAACGGGGGCCAATGCCAGATGCTTCAGAGGAAATTAACAGAACAAGACAATTATTGAATGATCCATCCCCTGTTGTCCTATCCTAGCATCTGGCAGTTGAAGACTTAAGGACACCCAGAGCGTGGAGTTGCATCCCGGACCATCTTGACAAATAGCGTTAATAGATCTATCCTCCATGAACTTGTCTAATTCTTTTTTAACCCAGTTACACTTTTGGCCTTCACTACACCACCTGGCAATGAGTTCCACAGGTGGACTGGGCATTTTGTGAAGAAGTGCCTCCTTTTGTTTGTTTGAAACCTGCTGCCTATTAGGCTAAATAGAGCATACAAGACTTTTTTCTCGCCACTAAACCAGACAGTCCAGTCATAGTAGGCGAACTGAACTTTTTTCACTGAAGTCAACGGGATTAACACCAGGGAAAATGAGAGCAGAAGATGCCCCAGTGTCAGTCTTAAACTATGAACTATAAACAAATGCCACATTTGTTACTATAAAAGTTCATGAGGTTTTCTGTATTTGTCTAATACCAAATACAATCAACTCAAAATTTGTTCTTTTTTTTCGGTTAATTACATATTTCTCTTTCAAGTGAGCTCAGCAAAAGTTTTGTTAGTTTTAATGCAAAACCATGAAGCATTTCATCCTTTCAAATATTTAATAGGAAAAAAATCTATCGGGGAGCCTGCCATATAATCATACCGAAGCATGTGAATCAAAGTATGTGATTTATTATGTGGGCCGAAACCTGGAGATGTGACTAGGGGCATCTTGACTATTATTTACATGGGAAATTATTCAATGCACTGTCACACAGACTGATTTCCATAGCTAACTGTGGATGTTCAAGACTTTGGAACAATTACAAAATATTATTTGCTGCGTCTCTGAATTCTTTTGAGACTGAAATATCCTGTCTGATGTACATGTGAATTAGGGTAATGATACCTCTTGATAATTTCACAGTTTGTCTTCATCCCTTTAATACTCTTTCTCCCTGCTGAGTTCATAATCATAATATAAAAGAGACATGAACAGAATAGTTGCCTAACATGATTCAGAAATGTTCAGTACACTGAATTAACAACAATTCCTGTTCTGGCTTTTTGACTCTCAACTGCTTGTGCTGGACAACAGTGCAGACTATATCTACTGTAACAAAATAATTCATAATATTTTAAAGTTCTACAGCACTATTCACCTCAAAAGCTCCCAAACTATTTCACAAACTCCGATACAGAAAGCAACGGCAAAATGAAGCCCCCGTGGAGGGCAGCTTGGCAGCAATTTGGTACACGGTACACTTCAAGATGGGACAGTGGAATGTAAGGCAAAGTTTAGCTAAGGAACAGCCCATTTATTTTCTCTCTTCAAAAAATGCTACAGAAACTTTAGTGTTTATGTAGAATACTCCCCAAAGCTCTTCAATTTGCCTATGCCTCCAATTATAGTTGCCATCCCTCCAGGACTGTCCCGGAGTCTCCAGGAATTAAAGATTAATCTTTAATTAAACTTTGTCATGTGATGAAATATCCAGGAATATGGCCAACCAAAACTGGCAACCTTACTAATACAGCACACAGTGTCTCTTCCTTAGAAGGATAAACCTGCTGGAGATTGAACCTGTGCTGTTTCAAACCTAATGCTTTCTCCACTAAAGTGCAACCTGATTTTGGCCTACCTGCTCCCCTCCACTAATGCAAAAGCAGAGGAAAGCAAAACCTCACAGAAACCAAGCAGGTGGTAGAAATGTTTAAGCAGGAATTAATGCTGGTCCAAGCAGCTTTACCTTTAACTCTGCTTCTGCACCCCCGTAGGAGTGTGTGTATATGTTTAGGGGTGGGGGAAAAGGGATGGAAAATAGAATGTTGGTTGGGAGACCAAAAGGAAGCATGGGCACTAAGATTATGTCTATAGGACAATCAAACTGCAATTGTCAGTGTGATTGCAGTTCAGGTAGGCTAACTTTAGCACAGCTGAAGATAGCAGAGAAGACACTGTGGCAATAGTTTTTAGCGCAAGCTGTACAAAACCACTTGGGATTCTAGATACATACTCACATTGCTAGTGCACACTGCAGTCTTTGCCACCATGTCTCTGTATCAGTGCTATTCTTAGCCATATTCGTTAAATTAAAGCTAGTAAGGGTATGTCTAGCTGAGCTGTAACCACACCTCTGATTGCAGTGCTGCCCCAGGGTAATACAGCTTTGCAGAGTGGCAGCCCCTTGGCTGGTTTACTGCTTCCTTCCTCGCAAATAGCAAGAATATTAGTTTGCCTTTGACCTGACTCCTCCCATGTTGCTTTAGACCACACACCCTTTTCTGTAGCGTGCAGGTCTGCTGCATAGGATCACGTCTATGCTGCAAGATAGTACCATGAGATAGATATATAAAAAGAAAAACGGTTTTAAAGCCAATTGCTGTATTTGTTCGGTTTGCAAGTTATGGGGACATATGGACCATATCCCTGGGTTTTTTAAGCTGTGATATGCCTATTGAAATATTTAGTGGCTTTATTTATAATTCAGATTATCTAATAAATCTCTATTCTGTATTAAATTTATCTTGTTTAGCCCTCAGATTTAAATCCAGCGAACTGCAAGCTAGCATACAGTAACATTCCTCAAACAACTTTGGTGAGCTGGCAACTGAAAGTCTGATGACTGATAGCATACAGCTGGAGTTCAACAGCCAGCCATGTAAGACAGACAACTAGACATCTATCACTGTAATAAATTTCTATAATTTGTTTGGTAAAATTACATCAGCGCTATGACAAAATCACCACAGGGGGCTAAGGGTTCCAGGAAACAGGATATCCTAGAGGCAAGGGGACGTTGGAACAGAGCTGACTTTAAGCTATATAAGCAACGATGTCAGGAAAAAATAAAGTTCAGCTAAGAGTATTAGTATTAGGAAGATGTGGGATTTCAGGTCCTTTCGCCTAGCCCCAGGTCCTTTGGAGGAACACTAGCCTTTTAAGACCTTGCCTTCTGAGCCTTCAACTTCAGCTGTCTTCCTGTAGCTATATTGTACTCCTCCTGGGCCTCATAGCAGGACCCTAGGGAGTCCAGTTCTGGGCTAGCTTGCAGAGTACAGGACACGGGGTACATGCTGAAGGCCTTTACCTCTTCCCCCAGCAGTCTGACCCCAATCCTCAGTGGCTTCAGAGCCTGTTCCTTGGATGACTTTCCGCCAGTCTGTGGTGATGTAGCTCTCAGCCTCTCTGGCAGCCGCCCTTTTGCAGGACAGCCTCTTATCCCAACTGTTCTTAGGTCAACCAACTGGCTGCAGCTGGGGAAGTAGCTACTCTGCCCCTTACTCCCTTGGTGGCTGAGTGGAATTTATTCACCCTATCACAGAAGATGAATGATCTTTACTGTTAATGAAAAAGAAAACTAAGTAAGGCTCTGGAGGAAGAGAGGGGAGGAGTTTGGATGAAGAGAATTGATACTACCACTTATCACCTACATTTTAAAAACATTTAACATTGCATTTTATAACACAATATGTGAAGCCATGGTCCACACCATCATCTCCTCTTGCTCCACTGGATCACTCACTGAATAGGATCTTTGTAACTATGACTTATGGGACCTGTAGAGAGGCTGATTGGAATCAGAGCTGTCTTCTTTGGGGAAAGAGAAAGGATGATGATTTTGGGGGGTTCTAGCAAAGAGGTCCTTTCTTCAAGCTCCTCCACCACCACCTTGCAGATTCTGATCCGCAACTTCATCGAGAAGCTTTTCCCAAGTTCTGCTGGTTCTACTGATGCTTATTTTTCTAGAGGGGGCCATGGCAGAATCTGCTGAGATAATCTTGGTGACTAGTGTCAGTGAGTGACTGACTCATTTTTCTGCTGCAGAGAGCATCTGAGAAAAAATGCTACTTCACAGGATGAGCCTTTAAAAAAAAAAAAAAAAAAAAAAAAAAAAAAACAGAGGTGACTTGCTTTTACGTCCAGAGAAATCCCCAGGTCTCAAAGCAGTGCTTGCATAGCTGATAAAAGCAAGGTCATTGTCTGGGAGAGAGCAAAGTAGACATCAGGTTTCTCTCAAGGCTTCAATATAAGTTAATAGTTTACTTTGTGAAAGGGGAAGTAGATAGAGTGAGGGTTTCTACAAAGACTTGAACAACCTCTTCCTGGGGCCTGACTGGTGGAGTCTCCTTGGATCACATCCAGAACTTTGATTTCCTTGTAGAAGCAGTGTCTAAATTTCTCAATAGTAAATAAAAGCTGGTTTTGTCTTGCATCAGGAGTGTGCATTGGACTCAGCCTCTTTCTCAGAGTTCATAAGGGCTCTGGGATGGTAAATAAGGATGGACAATCCCTTGTGGATTTGGAGTAAGAAGTGGAGATAAGGATGGACGGTCTCTAGTAGATTTGGAGTAAGAAGTGGAGATGAGGGATTGCAACACCTCAGCATCCCCCCCACCAAATGAAGAGGACCTCATCCTGTTCATTGACGCATGACAGTATTGGGAAGAAAATAGGGATCACACTGAGACCTAAAGGACACACTGAGGAGAACAGGATTAGGCCTTGCTGCCTGCCCAACTCTGAGTCCCTCTGGTAGTGGAGCTTCACAAGGCATCTGAGTGAGTGGGGGGGAAAGAGGGCTATCTCCTGCTAGTCCTCAGCAAATAGAGTTAAGGATGGTAAGAGGAGCTAGGTGAAAGAGAGAGAAGTGGGGACACTCAGCTGCTCCCATGGCCCACTTAGGGAGAATGGGGGAAGATCTATGAAAGGGTATATCCTTTGGGACTCCCCTGCAGCCTTCAGGAGAGGACAATGGTCCCAAGCAGCAGGCAGGAGAGACAGAAAAAGTAGTTGTGACAGATACCAGGCATGATCAACTGGCATTATAGTACTGACTTTGCAGTACAGTACAGCCCTTTGCAAAGGTGCTGCCGGAACCAGTGAGAAGTACAGGGTGATCAACACTTTTGAAAATTAGGCAATTTATTCAGGTGCTTAAATATGGACTTAGGACTTTAACTTTAGGCTTCCATTTTTGAATATCTTGACCTAAACAAAGTGGCTAAAGGACAACCTTAGGAGTTAGAAGAACAGTTAAAGACTTCCTCTAACTTTGGGCAAGTCATTTAACCACCACATGCTCAGTGTTCCTAGATGTAATATAGGGATAACAACAAACAGTGATATTACTGCTTGCCCTACCTCACAAGAGAATTCTCCATTCATGTTTTTAAATTGCTTTTGAGAGCCTCAGAAGAAGGCATTATAGAAACATTATTTTACTAAAGAAATAAAAAAAATTAGACCTTTACAGAATTTAAGTACATTTTAGATTTTTTGGTGTTATCTTGCCATACATTACTGTACAATGTTGTCCTTGTGTTTCCTTTGGTATTTAATTATGTGTGAAGCCCTACTTGAATTGCGAGATGATTGTCAAAAACTTGAGGCTGAGTGGTGGATAAGCCATGGAAAATCGCAAAAAATTAATAATGGGCCTTATAATTTGCAGTAATAAAGTCTATTATAACTTTTCTGCAAATTTTCCAGAGTCGGCCGCCTGGGCTGAGAGCAGTGGCTCCCCAGGACTGAGAGCAGGGGCCCACAGTTGACAGCAGGAGCATGGGGCTAAGAATGGGGGCTCCTACTGTTGGCCACCCGGGGCTGGCAGCGGGGACTCCTGCTCTCAGCCCCAACAGTGGCCAGGACTTCCCCTGTCAAAACTGTGGTGGAAGCCTAATTATGCAGAATCTGCAATTTCCACAATATTGCCAGGTAAGTAGGGCCTGCATTATGTGACATTTTCATACATTCTAAAACACAGTATTTTTCAGAATATTTATTTTAGGCTGGTAACAAATGTGTCCATGTGCTATACATCCTGCACGGTAACTTTATTCTTTTCAAACCAAAACAGTAAAAATACAGAAACTGTGATCTTTTATGCAATCCTTTAATAAACAGTTATTTTAAAAATGCTATAAAAATTGTTTCTTTTTTCCCCGAACTACAACTTAATGCAACTAACTCTTTCTTGTATATCCAAAACAGTAAAGTCTGTATAAGTAGTTTTAAAAGTCCCAATGGGCTTGTAATATAGCAAGAGTGAAAAATTCTAACCACTAGAGACAGAAATGGGAAGGATTCCTCAGTTTCAAATTACATGACATGACTGTACTTTTGTCATTTTCATGAGGCACTGCCTTGCAAAATTCTCTCTCTTCTCTGTAACATATTTTAAACATTCATTTCTGTATATTAATATTTACATATTTAGGCAGGATTTTCAAGAAGCGCTCAGTGTTGGCCTAACTCTGCTTCCAATGTTACTATTCCAACGCCAGTTACTGGCATTATGTTGAGTGACTAGCGTGCGCTCAGTGGCTCTGTGTTTCCCTCTACATTGGTTCACAAAGTGGGACCAGCACACAAGGTGGAGTATGGTGCACCCTATAATAGCGTGCAGTAATTGGCTCCAGCACCAGGGTTTTGCATACAGGGATGCTCTGGGAGGTGATGCCCTTCAAGCGATGCAGCTCAGTACGACCCCCAACGCAGGGCTGTGTACTAGCAGGTGCGATTGAAAACTCTCGTTTTCACAAGTCTCCAGGCACTTTACAATTAGCGGCAAATCACTTTCAAAAGAATTTAAACTGACCCATTTTGGAACAAAGCCAAAATGCTTCAAATTAAATGTTGGCAAGCAATAATGGTCAGTGTGCTCAGAGCCTGGTCTGTTCATCATGACACAATCATTTGTCCTGTTCATCTCAGCTGGAGGCAATGCAGTCCATTTGAAAAGAAAACAGGGTAGATTAAAAAAAAATTATGATTTTTTAAAATGTCTGTTTTTTGTTATTTAATTAAATACAGGTGGTTTATATTTTAAAAAGTAAATCTATTTAAAATTAAATATGAAACTGACAACTTATGTTATAAGACCTAAATTTATCATAAATTGTTAATATCATTTAAATTATATAAAAAATATTAAGCAGTACATTTGCTGCCAAGTTTTAAAGAAAGTCAATCACTGAACAGGTGGAAGTCACTGACTAAGTACTTGGAGCCAGCTTCTGACAGCAGGAGCCTTTTCTGAAGGTGCAGAAGGAATATTTTCTTCATTTCAGTTTATTCAGCTAGTTCAGTTCAGTGACTACTTCATTCAAAGTTAAGAAACCAACATGTAGAGGAAAAAGTCAGAAAGTCTGTTTTCCTTTTCAGGTCTATAAATGAAACCTAGGTGTAAGAGTGAGACCTACTCATTCTAAAATTCCAAAGGACATGGTGATCAGAAAGTATCAGTTTAATTCACTAACTACATATACTTCCTTTCTTTACTAATTCAATTTTAAATGTAAAATATATTTTGCTTAACATTTGAATAACGTGTTTTCCTTATGCATCCAGGTCTTTCACTATAATTTTATTTAATGCAATTTAAAATGCTATTTTTGTGCATTTTTAATTGAACTTGAACTTTCATCCAAATAAAGCTTGACACAAAATAATGACAAGTGAAAAACTAAATCATCATATAGTAAATAAAAAATACATTATGCACCATCTTCTAGCATAACAACAAATGCAGAAATTATTAATTTGGATAACTGCAAATTAAGATATATAATTACCTAAGTCAGTGTGTATAGATATAGTATATCCCCTGGTTAGATAAAAAGCAGCACTAAATTTAGTGTAAAGTCTATATTTACGTGTTTTAATGGTTACCAACTAATGAGAAAGAAATTACTTACCTTGGGTGGGCATGAACTCCATGAGCCTGAGACTGGAAGATTTTTGCTAGCAGTGTTCGTTGGTGCACACCTGCACACTTCTTCTCGTTGAACTCCAAATAAGGGCATACTGTCCACTTCTCCAGTTCCTTCTTTACTATAAATCATGTGCAAAAGAATCCAAAGCAGAGGAAAAAGAGGGTAGATAGTGGAATGCATATAGGGACCACACATCTCAAAGAACTCTACTTACTGTACAGGGTAAGTAACTTCTCTTTCTTCTTTGCGGAATGGTCCCAATGTATATTCTATTGTAGGTGACTGATGAGCAGCATTCACTGAGGAGGAGGGTGGGAGGATCTCTGTGGTACCGATGACTGGAGGGCTGCTGTACGAAAAGATGCATTAGCTGCAGAATGCACCAGGATGTAATGTCTCATGAAGGTATGAACAGAATCCTACGTTGCTGATGAGTTATGATTCTCTCATTGAAATCTGTAAAGTGAAGCTACCAAAGAGGGCCCTGGCCCTAGTCAAGTTGGCTCTCACACTTTATAGAGGAGGTGTGTCTATTAACTCTTAACACAGCCAGAAATCCATTTTTAAAGTCTTTAGGAAGAGATTGCTTCCCTTCTATAGTCCCCAAAGGATATAGTGTATAAGCAATATCCTAAAATATTTTGTTCTTTGTAGGTAGAATGCCAAAGTCCAACAAACATCCAAAGAATGAAGTCTCCTGTCCTCACTGGTGATGTGAAGTTCTGGGAAAAAGAGAGGTAAGTGAATAGTTTGATTCAGATGGAAATCAGAGATTACCTTGAGAGTAAATTTAGTATGAAGTCTTAAAGAAACTTTGGCCTTACAGGAGATCGTGTCCTGGGTCAATAGGTCCAGGATGGATTGGATATTGATGCACAGGCATGCTGACATCTAAATGATGTTGGGGAACTGGAATTGGCTAGGCCATCTAGAAACAAACGGGATGACTACTGCTCAGTCCTGCTTGATCTTCTTCAGAACCAGAGGTAAGATTGGAATAAGCGTGAAGGCGTATGTAAGCTATCCCGATTAAGGAACTAGAAGTGATTCCCCTCTGGACCCTGACCGTGAGCCCCACATTGCATGTTTTCTATTTTCGAGATACAAACAGATCCCAAGACAGAGACTTCTACTGATGAAATATGCTCTGTACTACAGAATTCTGTAACTCCCATTCATGGGCCTTGGAGAAATGCCTGCTGAGGTTGTCTGCCAGTATGCTGTGCATCCCTTGGAGGTGCACGGCCGACAGTGGGATCCGGTGGCAAACATACCAGTTCCAAAGATTGACAGCTTCTATTCAGAGAGGAGGGGGTCTCCCTCTCTCATTTGTGTATGGATGTGGAACACTGTTGTCATGTTGTCTGACGTCACTTGAATACGCAGTGCTTCTATGAATTATATGAATCTCTTGCAGGCCTTGTGGACTGTGTTCATTTCTAGGTTTACGTCCATCTGGGACTCCTGTGAGGTCCACATCCTTTGTACTGTATGCTTCTCTACATAGGTGCCTACCCTAAATAACAAGGATCTGTGATTAGGGTCTTGTATACAGGTGTGAACACGAAGGGGACCCACCCAAATACTTGCTCCCTGTTCGCCCACAAGGCTAGAGAACCTTGAACTCCGAGGAAGCGAGACTCGTTTTTCCATACTGTGTCTGCTCAACACAAAAGCCATCTGAAGCCAAGCCTGGAGGCAAATGAAGGTGAAGTCTTGTGAGGGGTATCACACAGGTACAGGAAGCTATGTGATCTAGAAGGATGAAACATGAATAGACTGATGTTCTTGTGCAGGCTATAGAGTTCATTGGGGCAACGGACTAAAAATGGGCTTTTCTGCATTTACACAGAAGATTGAGCAGAGAAGAGATTCCTGTCAGTACTTGCTATGGAGATCTTCCACAGCAAGCAGTCACTGAGGTGGGGGAAAACTGATGATCTATGACATTGATGTGAGCTGCCATGACTTATTGCATGTTTGTAAACACCCTTGACACTCTTGCAAGGCTGCAGGGGAGCACCCTGTATTGACAGCAGTTTGGAGCTACAATCAACCCTTAGGAATCTTCTCGGTGAGGGGCTGATATCTATATGGAAGCAGGTATCCTTCACATTGAGAGTTGTGAATGAATCTTTGTTCAATGAGGGAATTATTCAAGCCAGGGTGACAATGCTCAACCTCCATCTTCAGATAAAGACATTGAGCTGTGTGAAATGTAAGATGGGTCTCTATCCTCCCTTCTTTCTGGAGTTGAGGAAATACATTGAGTAAAAACCCTTCCCTCAGTGTTGAGGTAGTACCAGCTCTATCACTCCCTAATGAAGGAGGCTTCTACTTCTTGAATTACCAACCACTCATGAGAGTGGTCCCTAAAGAAACAAGGAAGGGGATTTTGGAGGGGGAGAGAAGAAGAAAACTATCATGTAGGTGATATGACTGGTGTCAAAAACACATTTCTATGTCATATTCATCTTTCAAGCTTGGGAGAAATGAGCTAGGTGGCTACTAAATTGGGTATTGGAATTTTGGGTAGATGGCCATGATATCTGGAGTGATTTGTAGCTCTCAAAGGTCCCATCGAAAGTGTTTCTTAGTGGGAGGCTGGGGTTAGAAGAAGGAAGTGGGGGGGGAAGGTATGTTATGCTTGCTCCACTACATCCTCTGTTGTTTCCATGGTGGTTCATAGCTCCTCAGATGATAAAAGGATTGAGATGTTGGTCACTGCTTATAGAGTCATGGCCTGTGGTATTTCTTTCTTAGCCTTGGAGGGTAGATCTCCAGTGAGCGGAAGGTTTTCCATAACTCCTTCAATGAGTGTAATGAATTATCCATCTTCTTGCTAAACATGGTTCCCTTCAGAGGGAAAATCTTCCATTGCAGATTGGACTTCCCTGAGGAATCTAGAAGACTGAAGCTACAATGCTCTATGCGTGAAAATAGCCATCACTATCAATCAGAAAGCTGTGTCTGCTGCATCAACTGAGGCTTGGAGGGATGAGTGGGCCATCAATTTACTTTCCTCAGTGAGTACTTGGAATACTGAGCTCAGGGCAGGGTTATGTGACTAAAAATTCTGCTCCCTTGGCTTGTATAAAGGATTTATATTCGGTCCTCTTTGAACTGGGGGGAACATGTGGCCAAGATATGCCAGTCCCCCAAGGTGGGGGAGTACTGCATTGCCAGGTCCAATTCTCTGCAAAACATTGAGATGTCTTGTATTTCCTCCAGTGGTCTGAAGTGTGTCAGCACCCATCTTTTACAGGTTGGAATTTCTTGTAATCACGCACAGAAGGCAACTCTGGCGCAACCATCTCATTAGCAGATGATAATGATAACAGCCTTGTCAGAGCCAGTGGTTCCAGCAGTTCTTGGTCTTCCTCCTCTTCCATTGGTTCCTGGGAGGGTTCAGGTTCCTCTCTATGAGGATAGGGATGTTGTGGTTCACATTATGATCCTACTGACTCAGGCACATATATGGGTCACAAGGTCCCCCGTAAGCCCAGTCAGAGGGATTGAATGATAGCTGAGGGAAGCTCCATGGTATAGGATACCATTGGTGCTTAGGTGGATACATTGTCTTATAAGAATGGAAAGGAGCCCAAGATATTCTGGATCCTCCCTCTGGGCTTAACGTCCTTTCCTGGTAGGGGCAGTGATGCCTTTTCATGAGCATCCAATGCATCCACAGAGGAAAAGGTAGGTTCCAATTCCATGGTTCGTGCTATTGGAACCGTGTATCATGTGATGTCACACCTAATGCACAGTACCAGCAAGTGACTCTCTTTTGCGCCATCCCTGTACTGCTTGTGTCAGGATCTCTCATGAATATCGGTCCCAAGAGGATGACAATATCATCAGGGTAGTGTGTATCTCACCAGTTGTGAGGAGGTGCAAAGGACTTCTGTTCTTCTGTATTGGCAAAGTCAGCCTGGTCAGAGTGTTCAGCACTGACGACTTCTTACCAAAGTGTGACAATACCATCACCACAAGAGGTGTTCACTGTCAGTACTGTAGCCATTCCTGCCCCTGTGAATAGTGCTGGTCTCAGAACACTCTTTTCTTTGGAACCAGGAGAGCGGTACCATGCCACTTGTGAGCTCCTGTGCCTCCCATAGTGGGGCACAGAATCTCACCTGACTTTGATGGTGTGAAGGAAGAAGTTTTCTTGGAAGTGGATCTGGGGAGGACTGCCTTCATCTCCTAGAGTGTTTTCTGATATCCTACTGATATCTCTGCAGGCAGAACTCTTTAACTCTACTCCTATCGGGTTTGAAACTGGAGGAGTGCTTTTTATTACATCTGCCTGTTGCACAGGAAGTCTGCCCAGCTCGGGTCACCTCACCATACAATCCATAACAAATCTTTGAAGCCTAAACTCATGGGCTTGTAGAGATACTAGGTGGTGGTCACTAACCAGCAAGGCCCTGAGACAGGAGACAATTCTTGAATCCTGGAATCCTGGGCAGACTAGAAACCCCATGCTGGGGGGAGGGGAGCAAACCCCAAACTTATTCCAATTAGTTAACTACTAAGAAACTATAGAACACTCTAAAAAGAAGTCAAAAAGACTATTTACAGTTAAAAAATTGAAGAAGAGAGCAAATGCTGCATACACTGAAGATTTCCATTTCAGACCATGAGTAGCAGAAAGACACTGGGGAGGTAGTCGGTGCACACTGCCCCTTATTCCCTTGGTTCAGAGGATGATGCAGGTGCAAACCAACGGACACTGCTAGCAAAAAACTTCTGGTCTCAGACACATGGAGCGCATGAGCACACACAGTGGAATATACATAGAGACCATCATTCCAAACCAACAACTTTTCTTTAGGAAAATAACTAAAGTACCAATTCAAAAGACTATTTTAATTGACAATCTAAATCACAGTTTCCTGCATACTTATTTAAATCATGATTAAAATTGGTGATTTAAACCACTTTGATTTTAAATCTATCTACTGTGACAGAAAAATCAGTATTTGGGTCAGCTAAGGCTTTCAAACCAAGACTGCATCTAAAGTAGCATTTTTGGAAAAATCTCCCACCATTGCACAGCCACCAAAGCAGTTAACAACACTGGGAACTTTTCTGTGCACAGGAATTTTAACCACCATGTTCTCTATCTCGGTAAAGAGCAGACTTAGGTTGTTAAGAGATAAAACAACAACAAAAAAACAGATGTTGATTCTTTATTTACACTTAGTACATCTAGTGCCAGAGATTTCCTGAAAAATGCTAATGTAGATGAGGCCTTAGAAATGGCACTGAGCTTTTCCTCAGGCTTCTTCATGGTGATCCAACAGGAGAGCTGCTCTGATCTCACCCACCTTTGTTCTAGAATAGGTTGTCTTCCATAACTCATGCAATGCAGTCTTTATTCTGCAGGAAAAAATCCCACTGACTTCTACAAAAACTAATCATATAGCCCTATGGTATTTTAGGTCATAGAAAAATAGAAGATTAGCATTAGAAGTGTCCTCTGGAGGTCATCTAGTCCAACCCCTGCTCAAAGCAGACCAACCCCAACTAAATCATCCTAGCCAGGGAAGCTGCACCTTAAGACCCTCTAAGCATAGAGATGCCACCACCTGCCCAGGTAACCCATTCCAGTGCTTCAACACCCTCCTAGTGAAAAAGTTTTTCCTAATATCCAAACTAGACCTCCCTCACTGCAACTTGAGACCATTGATCCTAGTTCTGTCATCTTCTACCACTGAGAACAGCCTAACTGTATCCTTCCTGGAACCCCCTTTCAGGTAGTTAAAAGCGGCTATCAAATCCCCCCTCATCCTTCTTTTCTGCAGGCTAAACAAACCTAGTTCCCCCAGTCTCTCATAAGTCATGTACTTCAGCCCCTAATCATTTTTGTTGCCTTCTGCTGGACTCTTCCCAACTTGTCCACATCCTTTCTGTGGTGGAGGGCCCAAAACTGTACACAATACTCCAAATGGGGCCTCACCAGTGCCAAATAGAGGAAAATAATCACTTCCCTCGATCTGCTGGCAATACTCCTACTAATGCAGCCTAATATGCCATTAGCCTTCTTGGCAATAAGGCCACACTGTTGACTCATAACCCGTTTCTTGTCCACTGTAACCCCAAGGTCCTTTTCTGCCGAACTGCTGCATAGCCAGTTGGTCCTATCTGTAGCAATGCTTGGAATTCGTCCGTCCTAAGTGCAGGACTCTGCACTTGTCCTTGTTGAACCTCATCAGATTTTTTTTTTTTTTGCTCAATCCTCGAGTTTATCTAGGTCACTCTGTATTCCATTCCTACCCTCCAGCGTATCTACCACTCCCCCCAGCTTAGTGTCATCTGCAAACTTGCTGAGAATGCAATCCACCCCATCCCTCCAAACCATTAAAGAAGATGTTGAACAAAACTGGCCCCAAAACTGATTCCTGGGACACTCCGCTTGGTACCACCTGCCAACTAGACATGGAGCTGTTGATCACTACCTGCTGAGCCCAATGATCTAGCCAGCTTTCTATTAATCTTATAGCCCATTCCTCCAACCTATACTTCTTTAATGTGCTGATAAGAATGCCGTGAGAAACCTTACCAAAAGCTTTGCTAAAGTCAAGAGATAGCACATCCACCGCTTTCCCCACAACAACAGAGTCAGTCATCTCATCATAGAAGGAAGTCAGGTTGGTCAGGCATGACTTGCCCTTGGTGAAACCATGATTACTATTCCTGATCACCTTTCTCTCTTCCAAGTGCCTCAAAATGGATTCCTTGAGGACCTGCTCCATGATTTTTCCGGGGACTGAGGTGAGGCTGATTGGTCTGTAGTTCCCCAGATCCTCCTCCTTCCCTTTTAGGAAGATGGCCACTATGTCTGCCTTTTTCCAATCACCCAGGCCTCCCCCAATTGCCATGAGTTTTCAGAGATAATGGCCAATGGCTCTGCAATTACAGCAGCCAACTCCCTCAGCACCCTCACATGCATTACATCAGGTCCCATGGACTTGTGAATTTGCAGCCTTTCTAAATAGTCCTGAACCTATTCTTTCAGCACTGAGCGCTGCTCACCTCTTCCCCATTCTGTGCTGCCCAGTGCACTCCCTCCTTCTCAGGGAAAGAGAGGAACAGTTTATTCCAATGCAGCTAATGATCTAGGAATACCCCTCAATGAATTAGCTCCCAAGAAAAGTGTGATTAGCATACTCCACAGCTGGAGACCAAATCCATCATCATTTTGCAGTGAATTAAAATGAGGCCAAATAAATGGATGATCAAATTTCTTTGTGTTGGAAGACTATATTCTTTCAAAGCCATCGTACAAGGTGATCAGTTCTTGAAAGCCTGTAGGAGTTGAGAGTGCTTAGCACCTTTTAGGATGGAGCCCCAAAGGTTTCTATAGTACTTTGTGTGGGAATTTAAGTTAATTTTTTTTTTAAATCAAGCCGTTTTGGAAATTATAACGTACAAAAAATGCATTGACACAACCGAGAAAATCTAATTATTCTTTACTGGACCCTTTAAAAATACTGATTTTTATTTTTACAACTGGTAAAGCAAGGAATTCAGCCCATTTATGCCAAGTTCCAGCTAGGAATAAATTTTTACATCCAAATAAGAAATGACCGGAGGAAAATTGGCTTAAAATGCAAATATAGAGACATTATTAATTATTGCTATTACTGGTACATCTACAAGAAGGGGAATGCCATTCTTTTAAGATTAACTAATAAATAGTCTTAAAATTGCTATAGCAAAAACAGAAAAAGAATAAAACAGGTAAACGTAAAGAAATGGATTCCTTTAATGTTTAAGTGTGTTCATTATTTTGAGGCCTAGAAATGTTTGACATCTGTGTTTAAATAGATATCTCTCTTTATATATATATTTTTTATATATATTTCATCTATTTTATTCAACAAAAAGTGCAGAGATTTTAACAAGGTGAAATAATTTTGAGATTAATGTTCTGCCAGTTTCTTCAGTACAAAAGACTTCACTGAAAAAGAAATCTAATCTTTATAAGGCACATGCTCACAATTTAACAGCTTAGAACAAATGAAAAAGCATAGCTCCTTTTTGTTGCTACTTTGGCAGTAGCATGTGGTATTAGCAAAGTATTAACATAATCCATAACTCACTCTCCCTTCCCCACCTCCCCCTGCAAGCATGTAACAAATATCTGATGGCTATGCAAGCTTCATCCAAACCAAAGTTTTCCTAGCTGGCAAGTCACACATTAAACGGTAAATTATATAATGCTGAGGCCATCTGGACTAAAATATTCTCAGTCCAAGAGATTTTAAACCCACTAATTCTATGAAAACTATAGCTAAATATCAAGCCTGGACAACAACATTTTGAGGTGTGGGCTTTTTATCAAATATAACATGTATTACATGAAAAATTGGAACAGACCACAAACTAATTCTGATATTTACTTAGAATATGATTTTTGAAGTTTATATACCCTAATTTTAGTCATATGTTATGCATACCATATGCTGAAACTCATAACTGCCCATTTTCTGACAAATGGCAAGTTTAGGGAGCCAACAAATCCACATTCTTTATTACATAAATGCCAAGTACAATCAATTCTACTCATACTGCTGGGTTTTCAGTCACAAACCCAATTTTTAAGTAGAGATGGATGAACCTCAGACAGCATGGAAGTTTGTTTCTGGTGAAAAATACACCTAGAAATTTGGTTATTTAACTTTATCCAAATTACCTAAAAATACTGGATTTGCAAAAAAGCTAGAGGGAATAAGTTCTCTTACAAAGTTGTCAGTATTGCCTAGTTTCCAGACAAGAAGCAAGCAACTCAGAAGAAGGCTCTGTCAAGGTATGTTGGCATTTTTGCTCCTAGTCCAGGCCACATCACAAAGAACTATACAGATACATATGAAAATGAAAAATTGAAGGGGAAAAAGTTAGCCAATTTTTTTTAAACCACAACACAAGCTTTGTTTTAATGTTGGGGAAGGTTTGGATTTAATCCACCCCAGGTTTCCCGTCTTGTCTGGTCTTATAAAATAAAATTCAGAGAAAAGATGCTGGAGGACGGAATCAACTTTGTATCATCTGAGACGATTTCAAAATGAAAGGCTTTGGGGATATAAAAATGCATGCAAGAGTTATTCCAGGATATATCCCTCAAATTCCTGTATTACAATGTTAAACAAATGTCCCTATTTAGTTAAATTAAAGATGTTTAGACTGGGTTAGAATTCTTTTGACTGCAACTAATACATGTATTACTAACTATTATAATATGATTGACAGCAGTAATGATCCTTGGCTGTTCTATAGCACTTTTGTGTCCATACATCTCAAAACCCTTCCTGAATATTACTATCCCCATTTAACAGATGAGAAAACTGATAGGGGTTGGGCGGGAACAGGGAAGCGACTCACCAAAAATCATACAGCAGGTGAGTGGAAGAGATGGGAACAGAAGTCAAGTATCCTGAGAGTCAGGATACCTTTCAGGATAACTTTCAGGAAAGATGGACAAACTGGTATGAACTAAAATAGAAATCATTAATGTAATTTTATATATAACAAGGAAATGTTACAGTAAATATACACCTTATCTTGAACGTTTAACACTATCCCCTTTAACACTCATGTAAGAAAATAACTTTATCAATAATCCTGTTCATCTATAATGAAGGGTTTGTACCTAAATTGTTTGATTCTTTTAACGATGAAAATAATTGTTATTTTCTTTGTCTTTGTCAGGCAAGTTAACACACTCATTTTGTTGAATTTCTGGGTGCAGCAACTGACCTGCACAACAGAAAGAGTGCTTCAGTTACAAAACATTTTCCTTCCTCTATAATTTAACCAGCAGAATCTTAAGTGACCAGACTCAGCCTGAAAATCCTAATGCATGAGGGGGGAGAATGAACTTGTCTTTCTTCTCCTCTACACATTTCAGTCCATGCAACTTCCACTCCATGTTTCCTTCCGCTCCCTTCCCTCACTCTCAAAAAGAGTCCCAATCCCCCAAGACCTTACAATCACCATGATTACAGCCTCCCAGTGAAAAGCCTCTCACCTCTCCATCACCTTTCCCTTACCTCCGACACCTCCCAATCACATAGCTGAGAAGTCACCTCTGCCATCCCCAACTATTAACATATGCTCCCTGCCAGACACCAGAGTTGATAACTAACAGTATACGAAGCTGGACCAAATCTCATAACCAGGCCAGGAGAGGTAGGATGGGAACCAGCTCATTCAGCCCCTCCCTCCCAGCAACCACCCTGGCATAGTGTCACCTGGATAAGTCTCCTTTAAGCCTGGTAAAGAGCCAATTTGGACAGTAAAGAAAATAAAACAAAAACCCCTCAGGAAAGACGAGTGTCTAGAGAATTAAAATAAAAGTGTACGGTAAATGCATCATGACTACTGCCATCATAACAAATACTACAGATAATAAAAACTACCATTTTAATGCTCATAATTTTTCAGCTGCATTTTCTTTAAGTTATTACCTACGATTTTTTAAACTAATTTCAACCATTCCACAGAGGCATGTCTAGGATGCCATCCACGCATCACTCACTTGATTTTGCTTATTTCTGACTCGCGTTCCAGAACACAGTTTAACGGATCATTTGCAATACTGCCCCCATATAGAAATTTTAAAAAGTAGTATTCCAGAAAAGAAAAAGACTAGGACTGTTAGAACTACAGCAAGGTTAACAGCCACTAGTTTTTGCAGACTTGAGCCATCATGGTGGGATTGTTCCTCACAGAACATCTGTTTTTGTTCTTCTCCTATACATAGTTTCCCCAGAACCGTTTCACTGACATGATCATAAAAATTCTGCTTGGTTTACTTTCTAGGAACAGCAATTCATTTGTCAAAATTCTCTCAGTTAGCCTATTTTATGTTCACAGCTTGGAGCCTTGATCCTCAAGAGTAAATGTCAATGTTATGTTGACTCAAGGCTTCAGTGTCCATCACTTGTTCCTGGAGTCATATTTCCGATACATCTATTGTGGACCAGCTGTTGAAAGTCAGCACCATCTCTTGGTCACAAGTGAAATAAAGATATAGACTATATTGAAGGCGTATGGTCCAAGATTGCTAACATTCCTGCTTTTAAACACTATCGTTTCCCATGATTTCTTTGGGATACACAATCCCTTGGCTACCCAGACTTGAATTTATCTGTGACACACACCACCTTTTGGAAACACAGATGTCAAGAAATGTTATTCGCGGGATTTGAAATATTTCTTGGTTCATCTGGATGAGAAACAATTCTAGAGAACTTTAATCATGGTCTCAAACTGAACTGGATTACAGAAAATGTTTATTACATTTCCTATTGATTGATTCTTGCATTAGAGTAGACACTCTATTCTTCCACTGATGTGAATATAATTCCCAGTAGTGCTAACGGTAGCTCTACGTGTTTACAAAGGAAAGACTAGGTTGCTCCTCCCACGATTGTATACATTTTTGTGTTACACAATAGGACCTGAAAAAAGTATCATTTTTATTATGGAAAATAAATTTTTGTCAAACTTGTTTGTGCTATTACATATTTTAGCAGTTTCAAACAATCATCATCAACTGATGTGACCTTTGGTGACAGAAAAGAAGCTATTTGTGGCTGGCACTGGCACAACGGAAAATCATTCCAATGTCCAGTCACTACAACACATATATGCCTAACTGTATATGTGACAGTTGTGACACAAATAAATGGACTGTTTTTAATAAAAGGTATTAAATAAAATGCATTACACTTCACAAGAACAGCCAATTATTGTTTAAAGGGCAGCAGGAAGCATAGCAGAGCCACGAGCAGATATATTTTCTGAGTCCCAGGATCAGTAACGATAAGGAGCTGAAGTTTTTAACCAGACACCTAACAACCAGGACTAAATCTACTAGCTAGAGGCCAATACAAAATAGAAGGCTTTCATCAGTTCCCACCCAGCAGGATCCAGGAACATCGCCCTCATGAGAAGTCCAGTGCCTTCTTACTCCAGCTGCTGGGAAGGGATCCTGGACCCACCAACTTCCTGAAGCACTGGTCCTGGACTTTGCTTATGGGTCACATTTTTTGCACAGGGCTTTCCTTATGGATCAGTTTCAGGCATCCATAACTCAGCTGCTAGGAGAAAGTTTTTCCCTCCACAGTGCTCTCCCTCTCTCTTCATCCCTTTCATCTTCCCTACATGCTGCAAGGGAGAGTTTTCCCCTCACTCTAATTCCCCCAGGGACATGTGCAGGAGTTTAATTTTGACCCCTTTAGAAGAGGCATGTTCTGTGCTCACCCCTGAGCAGAGCGCACTCTTCTTCCCCCTCCCCATACCAGCAGGAGCTCGGTTTCCCCCCACAGCCCTGGAGCCAGTGGAGTTCGGTGCCCCAGACAATTATGGGAGGCCCGTGCCCCTGCTTGCCCCCTCTTGCGTATGCTCGTACCCCATCTCCCACATAGGAGATGCGTGCTTCCCTTCTGCAAGGAGATACCTTTGCACTCATACCTCTCAACAACTGAAAAAAGCAACTCCCTTAACTGCACCTTGTTCACTCTCTTTCTACAGTTGTGTGACACGGTCCTCCATCATTCCCCCACTTGGGTATGTGAGGAAGAGCTTTCCTTTTCTCTTCTTACACTAATGAGCTTCTCTCCTCTTGTACCTGGGAATCAGAGCCCATCTTCCCTCCAATTCCCAACCCTTGATATCTCCCTGACCATTAATGTATGAGTGAATGTCTCAATTCCTCACCTCCAATGTGATAGGAACTTCCTTCTACACCAGTTCTCCCCTCTGTTGTACTAGAAATAAGGAAACACTTCATTATCCACCCTCCTCTTCCTGCCTGCCATTCTGATCAAATTCCTTGCCACACCACACATTTTTGGTATCCGTTTACATGGACCCAAACTACTTCAGTTTCACTTTGAGTTTGAACAAAGTCAGAAAATCTGTTAAAATCATAATTTTTTGGATGATGTCACGTGAAAGCCATATGAAAACTACTACATTTCTCATGGTTTTCTTCCCAGACAATCATTCAGCACAGGTCTGCTTGAAAGTCAGCCCAGGCTTACAAACCTCAGCAAACTTTTTGGTGAACCTGTGTCAAGTTTCACGTTTGTTTCACCCAGTTTCAGGTTTCATATGAAAGTATCACAACACAGTATAAATAACCCTCGGCTGATTCCTGTCCCCAACTCTGTTGATTACAATGACTTCTCAAACCAAGTTCGTATGACAGCAAAAATTAACCAGTTTCTAAAGAGGACATACATTGAACCAAATTAGAGAGACCACATTCCTTTTTAAAAAGCCAAAATACTGCAGACTGGGGGGATTATTATGGTCAATAATTTTTAGCTGAGGAAGACTTTTCAAGAATTGTAGATGATAAACCTTTTGGATGTAAAAATAGCAACACACAGAAGCTATTACTCTTAATTTGTGTAAGTGATTATAGACCATTTCAGCATAGCAAGCAGGAAAACACATTCTTTTAATTGACATCTGTGCTGTAGAAGAATTCAGTTAGCCTGTAAATATCTCAAGCCTGGCAAAGTCAAATAGTATTTTTATTTAAGAAGACACACTATCTACTTGCATATTAAACATGAATATTCGCCAGACCAGTGAAGTAACTGCAGGGAAATGAGTAATGAGAAAGTACTGAACACACTTCCCAATTCTTATGAAAATAATACCAAAATGTATTTCATTGACATGGCAATTTTTACAAAAAAATAATATATAGCTTTTCATTTAATATTATTAAGCTTGTACTACTGGCCACATCAGCCAGAAATCTTTCCACTCATGTTAAAACCACCCCTTTCTGAGAAAATATTTCCAGGGTTCATACCAATGTTCCACAAGACTGTGGTTTGATTAGTTTTGTTTGCTTACAGATTTTATAGAAGTAGAATGACAGTCTAATAAGCATTACAGTTTAAAATTGGAAAAACAAATACCTACTAAATTCAGCTTTGGGATTAATTAAAATTGTTTGATCCTTGCACATCATCATTTTTTTAAAAAGCACCATACTACAGGCAAGCTGTATTGAAACCATATTACGACCATGAGTCACCAGAGAGACTAAAACCACTGAGATCACTGGAGTTATTCCTGATTTATACTGCTGAAAGTTCATGATCAAGCCCTCAAACAGGATCATTTAATTTATGGCAATTTCCATCTAGTTGGACAAGACCCAATACTGCAGACACTTAGGTATGTGGGTAACTTGTGCATGAGTACTTTCCAGCTTGAGGGCTATGTCTGTAAACAAAGCTCATTGGGTGAAATTCTGGCTCTGATGAAGTCAGTGGGAGTTCTGTCATCAATTTTAAGTGGGACAGGAATTCACCTAACATGCCTTATTTATTAATCGTGATCAGAATATATAGATAGTGAGTTGGTTGGAATGACTGTCTTCTACAGAGATGTCAATTTTGATATGATTTAGCTGCAATATTAACAAGAAGCAACCATCTGAAGGGACTCAGAAGGGGGAGAAATTGAGTTAGAAATGAGGAAATATTCGCATGTCACTTAGACAATAAAATAATTTGCCAACGAAAGTCATTCAGATACCATTACTAGAGACCTGCAGACAAGCTTTTAAACCTGATCCAACTCCCACTGAAGTCAATGGGCATCTTTCCGTTTACTAGATCTGTCCCTTCAGTCTATGGGGCAATCATTCTTTACTTATGGCAGAGGGATAGATTTCTTGACCCATAAGTTTGGTTTTCAGTATTGCTGGTATCTACTGTGATTCTAAGTTTAGCGGAATTTTACAGCACAGTTAAAGTGTTTCAGACCAATCAGACAGACAAAATTCAACTACTGAATTCAGGGAGGAAATAGCAACATTTACTGACTCTTAAAACTATGGTGCAAACTTTCAGTTAGATTCATAAGACTTTAGCTGCACAGCTCCGGTTTACCTTATTGGTAGACAATAAGATTACACCATATGCAACACTGAGGATATGTACACACATACATACACAGCAGGAAGGAGGTGTAATTTCCCATATGGGAAGATATAATGCCCTTGCACTGCTCAAACTAGTGCCTAAAAATTGCAATGTGACCATTGTAATGTGGACAGCTACCTGATCCTACCTGGTGACCCGGGTACTTACTCAGGCGGCTAGCTCGAGCTGCTGCCTGCGCTGGCATGGCCACATTGCTGTTTTTAGGTGTAACGCAAGCAGAACTAGCAAACATATGTCTGTCTCCAGTGGGAATTACACTTCCCAGCTGCTGTGTAGACATACCCTTAGAAAATTCCAATGTGTTTAAAACAAACAAACAAAACACTCATAAAACCCATGACAAGGGAAAAAAGGCATTATACAAACACAATATACTGTGAATACGGAACATAACTTCAGTGTTTGAAATTTTGCATTTTCTCTGGCTTCCCATCTTATTTCAAAATTACAAATGTATAATTAATTATATCAAACTGCAGAACTAACACAGGCCTGGTAATGTAACCATAAAAACTAAAGAACGGTCAGCCATACAACTCCCACTTATAGTCAAAGGGAGTTCCCGTTATACCTTTTAAAATCTCCCCTGCAAGAGCATAAAACCAATATTCTTAGCATGTGATATGAGGTAAGTTAGACTATGCGTCACCAAAAGGATATTCAGTCATTATCTAAAACAAATAACATTTCCAGTTTTTCTTCTATTGCAGAGGTTACTATATGCAGGTTACTATTGCAATTATACATTCAATCCAAATTCAGGCCATTTTGAGAACAACTTATTTCTAGGATCTCAATGTAGCTTGGGGATAAAAATCTCCTATGGGTTAGGACAAGTTTGCCAGCTGTCCCAAAGCACAAGTTTGCCAGCTCTTGTCCCATCAAGAGCATCATTTCAGTAGTGCAATAATACAAATACTCAAACCATGCTGTTATATGCAAGGCTGATGGCTAATAAAGCCAACATTAACACTGACAATCAATCACCTATATAGGATAATACCTAGACACCTAGCTAGATAATACTTGGTCCTGCACCGAGTGCAAGGAACTGGACTAGAAGACCTCTTGACATCCCTTCCAGCTCTACACATCTATGATTCTATGACAGAAGCTCCCCAGCAACCCCTCTCAAACAGCATGGTCCCCATACCTATTTTAAACTGAGTAGTAACATTTGCTATACATATTGACGTTTTAGCGATGGCCACTGTAAGCACCTGAAATAAGAATGATTGGGATAGAAGGCCACAGATAAAAATGTAGCTCTCTAAAATCATTGTTGTATGTCAGACAGGGAGCAGATGCAGATCACTAAGACTGGGCACCTTCTCTTAATTAGTTTGTGTTGAAAATACATAGTACAGCAGCAATGGACCTCACTGCCACAACTCATTACTTAAGGCAAGAACACAGGAGGATTCAAACACGGACTAGATATTTATATGGCTAATAAGAACCTCGGGAGCTGCAAAAGCAAAGATTAAAAATAAAAATCTACAACTCTAAGGGTTTTGGAAGTGTTATAAATCCTCACGCTACAGGGCATAAAGCCAACCCTTAACTGATGGAAGTTATGAAAAACCTTCACCTATAGGCAGGTTATTCCATAATTATCTATTGCAGGGTTTCTTGCATCTTCGCCCAGAAAGTCTGGCACTGGCCACTGTTAGAAAGCAACAGACCAGGGTTCTGATCCAGCACAATAATTCCTCTAGGAATATAGATTAGGACACCAACAGAAACATCAAAAAAGACCAGAAAAAGATTGTAAAAAGAAGGGAAGCAAGTAGATTTAAAAACCAAGCAGCATTTTTCAATGCTATCCACATGGAAGTATGTGGGGCCTTCTGTGAGGTATAAGCATGAAAGAGCTGCATACAAGGGCAATTTGGGATAAAGACCAACAGGCTCCACAAGGCAAAAACAGAAAAGGATTGCCACGCAGTATTATAAGCTACATTATATACACCCTCAACAGAAACAAAATTCTCAGAGATAAAACGAAAATACAAAACAAACCACAGAATGATTCTTCCAAAGATCACAAAGACAGGCCAACAATATCTACACAGAGCGGTAATTCCAACCACAAATTTGTAGCTGTCGCTACCTGTACCTTTATTTGTCACTTCTGGAAAGAAGATGTCTCTAAGGAAAATACGTTCTCAATTCTCTGGGCAATTAGGGCAAGAGACCTAGTGTCTGCAAATAAATTGCTAGCGTGGAAGCCAGAGTGCAAAGTAATAAGTCAGCCTTGTTAATTGTACTATAGTCAAACGTACTTAATAAAGCGATTGCAAGGAAATGTTACTCAGTTAACTGCGCCATTTGTTGAACTCTTTCAGATCACTTGAATCTAACTCTGAGACCCAAGCAAGAGCACGAAAATCAATGCATAACGTAAATAAAACAAAGCTCTGCCTGGGCTAACCTCTCTGGTTGGGGGAGGAGATGGTTCATCCTGGTCATTGGGGTCAGCTGACGAGTAGGCCAGCTCCGGCTCCACAGGCAGTACCAATAGGAGGAAGCTCCAGATTGTGGACAGACTAGGGACGTAACTTCTTCCTGGTGAAGGGGCATCCATCTCTAGGGTCAAAATGTTCCTCAGAAGGACTGGGCCTAAAAGCAGAGGAGATCAGGGTTTGGGAATGTAAAGATATCCTTTGGAGTAGAATAGATCTCATTCTGTCATGGAGCATGAGGGGTCGTTGTTGGTGCCACTAGATCTGGTGCCGCAGCAGACTTAGGAGACATCTGCACAGTAAAACCAAACCAACCCATGGCAGTGAGTCTTGGAGCCTGCGTTAACTGACCAAGGATAGCAAGGCTCACAGTGCAGGGCTAAAAATAGCAACGTAGACATTCCTGCTCAGGCTGGAGTCCCTGCTCTGAGAGCCTTCCCCATCACTGGCTTTCAGAGTCTGAGCCCAAATGTTTACACTGCTATCTTTAGAGTGCCCGCTTGAGTCAGCTGACCCAGGTTCTGAGACCTCGCTGCCATGGGTCTTTTTTCTTCTGGAGATGTACACTTAGTGTTTTGCAGATCCTCTCGGGGGCATGTTGGTACCATTGAGGGGAGGGGAGAGATGCCTAGTGCTCTTGGTTAGGCTAGTGGATGTTGATCCTTTGACTTGCTAGCGGTCACAGTCAGCACTGGTGTCTGTGCTGGTACCATTGGAGCAATGCTCCTTCACACTTTCCCTGTGTGTCGGGGAGCTGATGCAGACCTAAGTCCTGAGGACACACAGGTGCAAACTCACTCAACTTGCAAGAAGTCAGGGAGGAATCCCTTTTTCTGGAACCAGGCTTAGAGGAGGACCTGTTTTTGTGTCTGTGAGAGTGCCCTTTGCTCTCATGAGACAATGGGTCTTTAGGTTTATTTGAACTACCCTCTGCTCCAGAACTCATGCTCAGAAGCACACTGCTTGAAGTCTGTTGCCAATGCCAAGAGAGTCTCTCCAACCTGGATCTGATGGGGGTTGCATGGCTTCCTCCATGGCTGTCTCAGTCACAGCTCTCATCCCTCTCAGGTCTGGGATGGGATGGAGAAACAGATATTGCATTTGGCAGAGACACACGCCCCCCAAGGCAGTAAAGACAGTGCTGATGGTTTTCACTGGTGGTTTTTCATGACTGATAAGAAGCATGGATAGTTTTGAAATCCTAGAATTCTGAGCATACGCCTACTCCTAAAAGGGGGACCAGAGAAGATCTCCAGGGAGGAGGAAACTAAAGTACATTATCTATATGAAATACTTTAAAATGCTACAAAACATTAACCTACTATATACATTATATTTACAGTGAGGAAGACAATGCAAAATTGGAATCCTCTGCGTCTGGAGCTGACTCAGGCGGTAAGAAAGAACAGGAGAGGCACTCAGTCCACGCCTTCCATTATACCCCCAGCCCTGCGCATGAGGGGACTCAGAACACAGGGCCAGACCAACAGATAGTACTTGCAAAATGATCCAGCCTCAGGTGCACGGCATGCTCATGTGCCCACGTGTGGAATACAGATAGGGACCAGCACTCAAAGAAGAACAGCTTTTTATGCTTCTGTTTCCCCGCCCACCTTCCCTCTGTCTTGCCTATTTAGATTATTTGGGGGTAGGAGCATGTGTTTGCACAGTTCATAGAACAAAGGGGGACCCTGTCTCAGCTGGAGCCTGTAGGTGTTACTATAATATAAATATATATTATTTTATGTCCATTGACCCTTAAATGGGAGGAGTCTACCTACTTGCTGCTGCAAGGAATCGACTCTGAGATTCAACTTAAAATGGAGACTCTTACAATGACAGACTCACACCATGCTGTCTCTTTCTCTCTCTCTCTGTCTCATGACAATTTTACATTTGCTCAATTTCTTATTTTTATAAATGTAAAATAAATAATCTTTGGACTGAAAATATATGATGGTTCTTTGTGTAAGAAAAGTAAGAATTATACTGAATGTTTTTGGTTGGTTGGTTTTGCTTTCCATTGCTTGCAAAAGATTCTAAGGAGTTTAAATACTTTCTCTCTCCACATTGCTAAATTGGTCCTTTAATAAAACAAAACAAAAAACGATCAAACCCTGATTCCCCACAGGTTTTAGAATGGTGCTGAAATTAACATACCTGCTTTTGTTTAACTACTTCTACATTTAGGACGGAAGCTATATTGCAGCCTAGATCTGCTCAACACCACATAGAGTATGGCTATCAAAAAGCCCATTATGGCATCCTGATTAATTGTCAGGTTCCACCCGGCCACAGAGTAGATCAGAGATGCTTAGGAACTGATCTAAACTGTTGTCTAGCTACATTCCCCAGGGACTGTTTTCCAGCTGCGATTAGCTGGAGCCCAGCACGCTGCCTCCTCAGTTGCAACACACTCCCAGTCTAACAACAGCATGGAAGATAGCTTGCTATGCCATCTCTACACCCACTAGGGTGGTGTGGGGGGGTGGGAAGAGACACGAATTATCTTGGCTCTTTTTGTATTACTTGACCAATGCAAAGGGAACAGAGTTGGATAGTCAATCCGGTCCATAGCAATGGTCCATGATGTATAGCAGCATAATAGATCAAGCTCTCTTTCTCTGTGCTTGATCATCAGTCTGGAGAATAGTCACTACCAGTTTTTTTTCTTAATCTTTTCATATGTATGTGTGTGTACATATATATTATTGTATGGGAAGAGAGAGGAGGGAATACAGATAAATATACTTCTTCTGCAAGCCCAATTTCTCCCTAGATAGAACCTTTACTGGAAGTTGTCACCATGTGCAAATGTGAAAAGAAGAGATCTCTGTCAAAATAGTTTTCTAAATGCAGTAAAGATCAAGAAAATATTAAGTGTTGATAGTCAGAGAGGCCACACTCAGGGATTGGATGGTCTGCTAGATTTTTAATTAAGTACACAAATGGCAAAAGTGAGTTAACAGAAAACCACCAGGAACTTCCTTCTTGCTTTAGCTTTTGTATCTAATGCTATAATTAAAAAAAATATATAAACTGTGGAACAAATTGCATTAAAAACAGAAAACATTTTCCACTGAGAAAACCCCCAAGAGAGTCTCATCTTTGGCCCCTGCTGTGGACTGATCCCATACATGCCTATAGAGATAAACACTGCTAAAATAGCAAGCATCAGCTCAGTTTAAGAAGAAATTACTTTATTATCTCTTTCTATTTCAACCAAATATGCTAAACTAGTTCTAGGCAAAAACAGTGCTTATCTCTTTATATAAGTAAACTTTGGATTACTAAGCAAAAAGATCAGGACCAAAGTCAATGAATAGTACGTCTGGTTGACCTGGATTGCCTCAAGATTCCAGGGATGGTAAACTCACAAATCTGTAAGTCATTAAAATTTAGCTAAGATGGTCAAGATGATCTTTTTAAAAAAAAAAGAAAAGAAAAAGAAAGAAAGAAAGAAAAAAGGAATTTTCCCAGAAAATTATCTTTATAGTTTGGAATTTTCCATGATGTCTGTAACCAATTAAAAAAAATTATCAGCATGAGAAGTGATTAGCCATTCTCTGTGGTTATTTCAGTGGATGAAACAGGCAGCAGAAATAGCTGTAGCTTGTTATTTTCAACACTTTAACATACCATACAATGCAAATGTAAAAATGTGTAGCATTTTTCCTTCCGAAATTAAACCACTATATAAATCTTCTCTTGGTTCTCACTAACAAATTCTGATTTCTGCAAGCAGTTTGAAACTGGTGATACTCCTTCATGATTTCTTTAAATAACTTCATGAACATGTTACATAAAAGTTCACTATGTATGTATATTACTTTATGCCTAGAGCAGACAGATGCTGTAGAAACATACAGTAAGAGACAGTCCTTGCCCCACATACCTTACAATCTAAGACCTTGATGATGAAAATATGTGCACACTTAATTAACATTAAACACATGGATCATCCCTTTGAAGTCAATAACGCCACCCATATGCTCATATTTAAGTACAAATGCATGTGTCTTTAGGATTAGAGTCTAAACATGTAAAACAGACAATGGACAGGAGAAAGAAAATATCTCCATTTTTACAGATGGGGAACTAAGAACAGAGATTAAGTGACATACCCAAGATTATGGACTGATGAGGAAGAGATACAAATTGACACTCCCAAATCCCAATCTTTAACGCATTAAGCACAGGACCATCCTTCCTCAGATGAAGGCAAAATGAAAATACTGATAAATACAAATATTACTGAATGAGTCTTCAACAGATTTATTTTTATGACCTAAATGTGTGCCAATTAAACCACATACATATATTCCCTATAAGTAATTTTAGCATGGTTAAACATCTTCCATTCAAGATCTCAGATGTGTCAAAATTACATTTAAGAATGAATACGAGATATGGATTATTTTTGCCTTCTAACTTCCATCACTTGAACATCATATGGGGAAAACTAGTATACTTTCTCTCATAGTCTTCAAAACCATTTTTATTTGAGGACAGAGTTGGGGGTTTTCCTTAAAGTGCTGATTTACCTTTTTTCATCTTCATTTCCAACAAGAAATACAAGCCATGCATTTTATAAATCTTGGGAATTTTAAATTTTGTTTAGTTTAAAGCCTGATAAAGACAGAACGAGAGAGAGAAAAACAAAGCCAACTGCGTAAATCTTTCCAAACCAAAAGGCACTCCTCCTGTGCTAAATAACATTGATTTCAGCACATCTTGTTTAAATTACCATCTGAAGTTTGTCTTGTTCCATCTCCAGAACAAGTCAGATGGTGGAATATAAAGATATGACTACATGAATAAAAACACATGATCGACGTAGTCACCACAAACATAAAAATAAGATGAGACAGAAAAACAGTATCTGCCAAGTGACATGTTACTTTGATCCATCTGTTTCTGTATTCTGTCACAAATATTCAATCCAGCAGCTACTAGAAGCATCTGCATACACCTTCCCCTCCAATGCCAGTGAGAGTAATGTTCTGAGAGAATGCTCATACTTTTATAGGGGCATGGTATTTAATACAAATAAGACAGTATCATGTTATAGAAGAGAAAATTTTATTTATGATAAAGGTGAAAGAGCTGCAGTACTAAACACTATAAACATATCAAACGTTTTAAAAACCTGAACATATGGGCCAGCAACTGAAAAGTCCACCAGATTCTTCTGCAGGGATATTCTCATGGATTAATACTTGATGGATTTAGATAGGATTCAAGAAGAGAAAAATCTCTTCCACCTATTTTCTCTCTTCTGAAGCAAGGCACCAGCATTATTCAGAGAAAGTGCCTTATTTTAAGGCAAAGAGAGAGGGAAAAGATATTTTAAATGAGCTTAAAACATGGGACATAAAACTAAGGCCAATTTTGCTTTTCGCATATTAAAAGTCAAATTTATAATTGATAAATTGTTTCAGGTTGAATTAGTTTTTAAGAAAGAATTCATTCATGGTATGGCTGGTAGAAGCTGAAATGCATCAGCAATCGTCTTCATTAAGGGCTCTGAAAAAGGATATGATTAAGACAGGAGAAGAAATATTTGACCATCTATTCTGCCTCTCTGAAGCATCAACAAGTTTCAGGGGCACCAGGCCAAATAGAGCCATGCCAATCAGGATACAGATTTCAGGCAGAAGCCTGGTTGAATCTGAGAAGATTTACACTGGAATAGTTAAACATCAAATTTTAACCTTATTACTTCTGAGTTAGATTCAGTCCTGGATGAAAACAGGGGTAATTTGGTTGACTTTTGTGGAGGTTCCCCTGATTATCTCAGGTGGTGAAAAAGGCCTCACTGGCCTCAACAATAAAGAGAGAGATTTACGTAAGTTTCCAAGTACAAGGAACTCTGTTTGACTTGCTAACTTTGTTCCTTACTTCATTTCCTCAAAGTACATGAAACAACAAAGATTACAATCTCAGCAGCAACATCTTTTCATTAGTAGAAGCATCAGCATGAAGTTAACTCAGAATGACTCCAAATTCTGAGGCACCAAAGCAAGAGCTACCTATAGTTTTTTATATATAAAAACCCAGAGACGACTACGAAGTCTGTAATCACTCAGCGTCACATTGATATAGGTGTCAATGGAGAGTGATTCTGTGCTAGTGTCATCATTTATGCTCTTCAGGAACTAAATTTTGATTCCATTGAATAACGCTATTACAGTGCCTCATGCAAAAGGAATGGATGTTTAAAACTCCACTGACATTTTGTTATGACAAACTCTCAACCTACTTATAGGGCCCTTGTCATCATAGTGACCAAGCAGCTCACAAAGATTAATGAGTTAATCCTCTCAGGAAGTAAGGAAGTATAATTATCCCCATTTCACAGACAAGGAATTGAGGCCCAGAGAAATGCTGGGCCTGATCCAGCTTCCATTGAAGTCAACATGAGTCTTTCCATTGTTTTCAATGTGGGCTGTACCCAGCCACTGTCAAAGATCACATGGTACCATGCAGGCAGATCTTCTGAGTCCCAGTCCAGTGCCTTGACCACGAAACTATCAGTAAAGTGCTTCTATATAATTTTTGCAAAACCTTTGGGTCTTTACAGGAATGTCTTTTTATTTCAGTATTCATTGTTTTGAAAAAAAATAAAAGGTTACATGAATATTATTGGTGAAAGGTATTGAAGTGATTGACTTGAATGACTAGAGGGCTTCAGCATACAACCACAGAACAATTACTGACTCAGTGTGCAAAGTGGCATTGTAAACTTCCCGCATTGCCCTTCCAGAATGCCCCATTTCTTATATGGAGAGATCATCTCTAGGGGTAAGTATACTGTTCAGTCATCACGCACGTTCAACTCTTGGTTTCATTGCTAAGAATGACCAAAAAGGGCCAGTAGGGCAAGTGTTTTTTTGTTTTTTTTGTTTTTTTGTTTTTTTGGGGGGGGGACGGTGGGAGGGGCATCAGTACCTTAACGCAATTTTCAAAAGGCCCTAATCTGGCGTCTAAATATTAAAGGATGTAAATAATCAGTGCTAGTCTGATGCCTATCCAATCTGCATGAGCTAATGCTATATGAATGGAAACAACAAACATCATTCTTAACACAGGATCCTGTTTTTAAGTTTGATATAATCAACATTCAATGCCAGATTGCATTTCATTTAGAATTCTATTTCAAAATGTTTCGCCCAAGTGTAATGCATAAAAGTAACATTTATTTCAATAATATCTATATTCAAAACAAAAAGGCCAATACTTACACATATCTATTTGAATAAAAACAAAGGCTAATACTTATACATATCCATTTGAATAAAAAGAACCCTCTTAGAATAACTATTAGTTTACGTATCTAATCTCCTAATAAAATGTCAACATCTGATAAGCTTACTCTTTAAAAAAAAAAAAAAAAAAAAAAAGTGGTATGGCTACATCTATCATTTTTCAGGAGAAACAAGACTGGTAGCTGTTTTTGATCTTGGGAATTGCTGAACAAAAGAAGTACTGTTGCAAAAATACGTGCACTTTACTGTACACTGCATTTTTAGTCAAATTCGGAGATCCTCACTCAGCTTTTGCTTAGCCTTTTAGGCAAACCTTTGTCCAAATAAGGACCGAGTTCAAACTGAATAAAAGCTAAATAATGACTTCAAGATTTGGCCCTTGGCAAATACTATTTTCACAACCCCGTGAAAGGTCATTTTTTAATCATTACCTGGAAAAGCCCAAGTTCTGTTTTACAGAGAGAAGGAAACAAATTAAAGTGATTAGAATGACTTGCAGTCTCTTTCTTTCTTGTTGCCTATGGTTTGGCAAAGTGACAATCTATCAGGGTTATGAAATTAACCTGCTTGCAGGAAGGGGAGAAAGGATTAGACTCTTTAAAATTTTAGAAGATTGAAAGAATTCTGATTCCATAACACCAAATGCCAAAAGAGTTTAGAAATTAAAGTGAACATGATTTCTCATCCCCTGCCCTCCAAGCTTTGAAAGGAAACCCACGGTTCAAGATAACATATATTTATTTCACACCTCAATCATCATCATTCGTAGGGATAGTCATCATGGTAATGTTATTTTTCAACATTTGAAATAATGGTTTTTGCTATAAAAATGCATTTATATCAATGAGAATAGCTATTTTAATTATATTGAAACGGTAAAGTACCGCTGCTGAAACGAGCCCTAATTCACGAATATCAGACAGTAAAAAAAAATATTACCCTGTAGAAAAAATGGCCTCCTGATACGGCAGACTAACAAAATATGATATGCCAAGTCTTTAACCTTGCCACAATGGTCAAGGAACTAACACAGGTCACCAGCGCAGCCCCAAATGTCCCAGGAAGTCTATTTGTGAATCTGCTAATAGCCTGAGGCAATAGATGATGTCATAGCTTCCTCGGGATTGGATGTATATGATTCAAGTATTTGCTGATCTTATGAACTGTGGCCAATCTGTTTTAGAGGCAAAACAGTCAACATATATGAAAGGTAATAAAAGGACATAATATGAACAGGAGATACACACAGAGAGAAACAACATGCTAGAGCATATATTAGTGGCTAATATATTTTCAGTCAAAACCTCCTAATTTAATTTCTGTATCTAATATGATCAAGAGATGCAGCCTGCTGCTGAGAAATGAGTGTATGTCAGTGCCAAAGAAACTGCAAATTCTGTTTTCTCAGCAGTAGACTGCACCTTTGGACCATATTAGACACAGTCTAAATTATTTTAACAGTTTACATTTAAAATTTGCCATACACAAGAATTAAAACATTCTTACAGTATTTCTATTATAAAATTAATCTCAATTTACTTTCCTTTGCTCTTTTATAGGCATTATTTTGGATATAGTTCTGGGACACTGTCTTAAAGTCAGTTTTTTCTCTTCTTTTTCCAACAGATTAATCTACACTGGTTTAATAGCTATGAATATTAAATTTTGTAGGAAAAGATAAAATCGTATATTTATTTATTAAGATATATTAACAGTCTATAGCAAATAAGTTTCTCTCTTTACCTTTTTCTGAGTGGTTACTTATAAAACATCAGTCGTGGAATGTATTTCTGATCTTCTATTTTCAAGCTTCAGGGAACTTGCTTTCAGCGAACTTATAGTCTCGGACTTATTATGCATCAATAGGGGAAATATTCTTTTATAATTAGGTCTTGGCATCACCAGTTGTTCATTAAAAAGAAAACCACACACACCATTTATTAATACTGCCTTCTTAGAATCATGGAAATATTCTTCCCCAGTGATTGACTTTATATTGATCAGCAATGTTCATTTTTTTAAAAATGAAAGTGGATTTGAAAAAGATGGATTTGAAATTGAGACATGGGGGGTTTTTTTTGGTCATCAATTTGTACTCAATAGTACCTGATATCAAACATCATTCTTAGCATATACAGGCATAAGAGGATCTTTCCCATTAGAAAAATAGGTAATGTGTTAGGCCTAAAAACCTCGACGATATTCTTCAAGCACAGTAAATTATATGGTAGTATAATATGACAGAGTTAAGAACGGTCTCTATCAAGTCCCAGCCAACAGTCTCAGAGACATAAATGAATGTCATGTAGGTGAGAATGTTCAAATAATAGACCGAGCAAGATTCATAACCATGTTAATTAACTCCAAGGTGCAGCACGCAAGAGAAAAGTGACAAATCATGTAGATTACTGCCACTGATCTTCACATCTAAATGAAATAAGAGACAAATAGGTGCCTTGAGCCCTTCTTGTTAACGTGCGCAAAAGAAAGATCTCTAAGGAGTAGCAGATGTTGCAGCTCAGCATTCTGAACAACTATCCCTGAAGGATTACTGAACTGAAGTCTCTTTCTGGATGGCACCAGTGTTACTGTTACACATTTCTGACTACCTTGCAATCTGCTACCGCTGTAATTATGGAATGGATGAAGATGAAGTGCATCTGCTCTGGCAGCACTGTATCTTATTGACTCCTATCTTGACTTCTGAGAGTAAAGGGCAATGCAATCAGGAAGCAATCATCTATATTGGTGGATTATGTTAAGAAGGGCATTCACTTAAGCCTCATCTATACTGGGAATTTGCTGTGATTTCAGTCAGTTACTGGTACAAACACTTACTATAGCCCAGTGGCTCTCAACCTTTGCAGACTACCGTACCCCTTCCAGAAGTCTGATCTGCCTTGCATACCCCAAGTTTCACCTCACTTAAAAACTACTTGCTTACAAAATCAGACATAAAAATACAAAAGTGTCATAGCACACTATTACTAAAAAAAGGGCTTACTTTCTCATTTTTACCATATAGTTATAAAATAAATCAATTGGAATATAAATATTGTACTTGCATTTCAGGGTATAGTATATAGAGCAGTATAAACAAGTCATTGTATGACATTTTAGTTTGTATTGACTTTGCTAATGCTTTTTATGTAGCCTGTTGTAAAACTAGGCAAATATCTAGATGAGCTGATGTACCCTCTGGAAGACCTCTGCATATCTCAAGGGGTACACTGAGAACCAATGCTATAGAAAGTATAAACTTCTGCAAGTTTACACTGGAGAAGCTTATTGTAGTTTCAAGAAAAGGACAACTCCACCTGTGCAAAAAAAGTTTGTCCTGTCTATTTTAGGGATATGCACCAGTACATCTGTGGCTGACAGCTGTAATTTCAGTAGATCTCCTGCAGAGATAAGGTCTGGGCCTCAAAGACTGAGATGACCATAACTTGGAAGCTGCATTAGACTTTAAGGGAACTGCGATTCTGGCAGACTAGGTGCCAACTCATGCCAAGATCACCATGCCTTAGTTGAATACTGTTACATAGATAGCTGGAATCAGCCTGGCTCTGCTGTGCATGTGTTAAAATGGGTATTAGAATTATAAGAATGTGTTTAGATTTTATGGCATGTTTGTAAATTGCTGCATGCATTAATCTCATTTATAACATCTGTATTCTATACTATAAGATAATATTTGAGCATTTGTATTGTAAACCTCTGTAATGGTGTAAATCACCAGCCAGGAGAGAAACATTAACTAGTGTAAACAATGAGAGTTCTGTAGCACTTTCAAGACTAACAAATTTAATTTTTGCAGGCGTAAGCTTTTGTGAGCTTGTAGAATGCTGGTCTCCAATTGAAGCTGTTATCTCATGTGCAGCAGGGAAAACCCATCAGCTCCAAACGAACTATTGTGGAACATCAAAGAGAACAAAAGACTATGTTGATTGCTCTCCCCCTCCCCATGAAAATTAGTCATGCACGTGAATTCCTCTCACCAGCCAAGTTTGCAGTTTAGAGCTCAAGTGAGTAAGGGAATAAAACCCAAGAGGGAACTACACCTTTATGCTGCTTGGACTTGGGGCAAGGATTACTAGGAATAAACAAAAGATCCCCAGTGCTTAGCCTGAGTTGACCCTGAAGGACATATAGAGCTTACTTATTATAGAAGCTTCTATTACTTTTTGAAATTTAAGATTGGAACTCATTTGTGTGTATATATGTTTGCCTGTTTTAATCCCGTAATTAGATCTTGTTTCCTATTCCAATATAATAAATCTCTAGATAGTTTATTATAGGATTGTCTACAAATGTTGTCTTTGGTGTGAGACCTAAAGTGCAATTGACCTGGGGTGAATATGACTGGTCCTTTAGTATTGGGAGTAACATGAATATTGCTTTGATTCTTGGTGTAAGGGACTATCTGTCACTAAGGTGGGCTCACCTGGATGACAAAACAGATTGGAGTACCCAAGGGCACGGTCTGCAACTCCATGTTAAAGTTGTTATAGTTCCTGAGGAGTTTCCACTTGATAATTGGTTGGTGAAATCTAAGTATAGAGCTCCCAACCACGCTGAGGTTTATGCCCTGCTTCTTAACAGTTTGCCCTGTGTTTGGTTCTCATGCTCTTGAGCCACAGCAGGACAGCTTTAAAGGAACATAAAACATTCTATCACCCATATTCCTGAACTGATAATTTCAGGAATTTGAGGGGGAGGTGAAAGAGTGATCTTAAGTAAAAGAAAAGTTTTAGTAATCCTTTTCTTCCACTTTTGCTGCCATTTTAATGTTATTATAGCAGTGATGCAAGCCATACAAATATCCCAAATGTAGGCTGTAGTTATATTTGTACTAGTCATCACATAATGTGACCTATCAGCAGACAATATAGCCTGAACACAAACCACTTCTCACCATCCCTTCTTCTTGACTCCACACACTCAAAATGTATTCATTTTATAACACAGTTTTGGCAATCCCACAGCATTAAGAGTCCTAATTTTCTCAGGCTCCATGAAAATACATGGTCCACAAATGACACACTGAGCTTCCAAACCTGCTCGGGAAAGTTGTTTTAAGATCTGCGGCTCACAGCAGGAACCAGTCTAAGTTCTGTACCACTTTGCAACTATTAAAGTATGGGTTTAAAAAAAAGTGCATCAGTAACTGGTGTTTGATATTTAACAGTATGCAACACGCTTAGGACATGTAATAGGCTACAAAATCTGAGGTCATAGCTGGGACACAAAGCAGAACCCAGCTCTGGCACAGGTAGATGGGAAATAGAAGGCATGTCTTTTAGTGTAATGGATACAGCTGCTCCCTTGAGCTGCACAGAGCAAGTGGTTCAATAATATCATTGCTTTAAAAAAAATAAAATTAAAAATAAATTAAATGGCAACAGGTTGGCTTGAAAAAAAAATCAAGCAATTAATGTTATTTTTACAAAATCATGTTGCATGTGAAACATTTGGGGAAAATAACCACTAACTAAAACACACATAAACCAATTTAAAATGGGGACAGTCGATTTGACATCTAGAAAATTAGAGTTTAAAGTAGTTTCCAATATTAGACATGACCCTGAACACCCTTGGCAATTTCTGTGGTTTTACAATAACTTTTTCCTAATTTTTAAAATGCCTTTCTCGCCCAAAGACTCATGCACAAAACAGCACACTGGAGAAGGGGAGGAGGGGGGAAGAAAACTATGCTTTCTAACTCTATATTAACAGTACACAAAAAATATATCGTACAAATGTGTTTTTGAAGTTAGTGGCATTCCTTTAAAGAATGATACTTTTTCCAGGAAAACCAGCAGTTTTTGTCATAGAAGAAATCACATCAATACCAGCAATTATCAATTACATGTATCTTCTTTTGTGGGGTAAATTTAGTCCCTCACTAAAGTACACTTCAGGGCTTACTTTCATATACTTCCCCCATTATTTCACTTCCAGCCCTCCTCTGGAGCAGAAACTATGCCAATTTGTATGTTAGATTTTGGGTGTGTGTGGTGGGGAAAATCCATTAACAAAAACTAAGATGGGATCAACACACTTATTTCATGTATAACTGAGGAAAGTTTGACCTCTGTGTGTTGGTACTGCAGTCTTTTGTCAAGGATTTGCCCAGAAATCGAGGTTCATTCTTCCCAGCCTTGTGAGATTGAGAGCAGTGATGGACACAGATTTGTATCTCAGCCTCCACAGAGCATCAATGGAGATAGTAACTGGCATCCTAGTTATCAATACAATAATCCCATATGCTGCATGTTTCAAATCCCAACTGTCACTGATAAAGAAAAGGCATCCCAAGATATAGAGTCTGAATTTTCTGTAAAAGAAACCCAACCATCCCCAAAACAGCAGCATGCTGATTTACCCAAAAGAGGGAAGCCAGTTTTAAATGAAAAATGACACTGTGTGTGATTCTTCATGTATGCTTAGTTAGAGCTAGGTTGCAGTTTACTAAAATCCCTAAATAATGGGCATTGCTTAGTTGTACTGCCTCAGAAGGATAGATCCGATCTCTCCTCTCACAGTATGGTTCTTGGTTCACCCTTCTCCCAGGGGAGAAGTAATCTGCACTGCCCCCGGCCTTGCACAGACTACATGCCTCTGCTCTGGCTGAGCTGAGCTGTCTGACACCTTGAGGTGGGAGAAAGTCATGGCTCCATCTACTCCAAAGGCTCCAAATTGCTGTTTTGCCAGAGGCTGGGAATGGCTGACGGGATGGATCACTTGAAGATTACCTGTTCTGTTCATTCCCTCTGAAGTACCTGACATTGGCCACAGTCGGGAGACAGGATCCTGGCCTACACAGATCATTGGTCTGACCCAGCATGGCCGTTCTTATGCTCCCCACTCATGCCCTGCCCACCTGAATAAGGTGAAGAGGTAGAGGCAAGGTGAGGCTGCAATGTGAGATACAGATAGCCATCTAACTCTCCTGCACTGGCATATATCAACAGGGCCAAATTTAGGGGAAGGCGACCCAGGAGGCGTGCTGGGCTGGGGGGTGTCGGACTCAGGGTGCTGTTTTGGTTGTTAGCGACAAAAGGGAAAAGAGAATGTTTGAAGTAAAATGTTTCAGGTATTCCGTGTCTGGATTTATTTTTCACTAACCTCCTTTGAGGAATCTCCTGGAACTTTCCAGACTTTCTGAGAACTACATTTTCCTCGAATCTCCTACAATGTTGTCAGTCATGCCCTCGCATGTATATAAGGGTCGGGATGGGGCATCAGTCAGTGAGATATAAGAGTGAAGTGAAGTAAAAGTCCAGCTGCAATATTGTGAAACTTGTTTTATTGTGAAAGTGTATGGGCCTGCATACTGAGGATCACAACCGCGCCTTCATTCAAAAATTTTAAAGTAAGAGTAACTGCTGTAACCACTGTAGCTGGGACATGCACAACTCTGCTCAAGCTAGTGCATTAAAAGTAGAAGTGTGACCGCAGCAGCATGGGCTAGCTACCTGAGTACTGCCCTGTAGAAGATCCTAGGTATATACTTGGGCGGCTGGCCCATGCCACTGCCCGTGCCACCATGGCTGTACTGCTATTTTTAGAGCACTAGTCTGAGCAGAGTAGCACATGTACGTCTAATCTACCTTGGAATTACACCTCCCAACAGCTGTGTAGACGTACTCCTAAGTAACAACACCTCACCAAGAAATGTTTAATAAGTCACCCATGTAAATTAGCCTTCAGTCATGGAATTACAAAAGCTGATAATGTCCAGGCCAGGTGTTCATATAGGCCTTGATTCTACACTTGCAGGAAGACCCTTAAACCTGAACAGAGAATTGCTGAAGTCAAGAAGGCTCCTCACGGGCTCAGTGGTTTGCACATCTAATTTGTAGGACCCTTTTCCCTCCACTGCTTTTAGTTTCTACATTTTCTCATAGAAATGTTTTGTCTTTACGAAGACATGCTAGCTGACAAACCAAATACATTCTAGCTTTAAAAACGCTTCTCTTGCCAGCTGCAAATAAATAAAAGCATACCAGTTTGCAACCACCTCCAAATAGTCATTTTGATTAAACCAGATATATTCTATTATAGACATTTTAACACAGACTATTTTAAAACACTCATTTTGTATAATATAGGTCTTAACATAAAAGGTTTAATTCTCAGCCCTGTGCACGCAGATATCAAGATGATCATATATCGAATAAGTTATTATACCACATGTAAATATTTTCAGAAGTTACCAAACATGCACTAGAAAACTATGTAAAATAAGAAGCGTGTAGGTATATGCACTGCTCTGGTATAAGGGTCATATTTACAACTGAAAAAAATGCTTACCTGTTAATGTAACTTAGAGCAACATATGTTGGCTGTTGTAGTTCTTGTTTCTCTAACACACGTGGGTCTGTATCTGAAATAAAAAAAAATACAAGTATGAATTTGCAATATTTGCACTGATATATAGGAGACTGCATGAGAAACTGCAAAGTAAAATATCTGAAGAAGAAAAATGTAAAGTAGCTAAACCCCTTCTTAGAATGAGCTCCGTACAGCACAATCTTTCGTTCATTCATTCATAAACAACAAGATATTGCATTACTTTTCAAGGGAATTCCAAACATCAACAGTGATATAACTTCCATCTGTCATACAAATTTCATAATCCCCCTCATAAATATTAGTTTTCATTGCTTATGCTAACAATGTTGGCATCGTTTCCATGGTCTAGACATTAAAAACATGAAATCGCGTCAAGAATTAAATAATTCTTTTTAACCATTTCTAAAGTTGATCAGCAAATTGTGACACTTTACAAAAGGACCAGTTTTCACAGATAGCTATTTATCCATTGAAGTTCATCACCTATTTACTTCTGCAACATAAATTCTGCTTTTCCTCCTCTGTGTGTGTGTTATTTTCTGACTCTTTCAATCAGAAATTCACATAAAAGTACACATGTAGCAAAATATATGCCCAACTGAGGAGTGCCCTCCCAAAGCACAGAAACAAACATTCATCAATTACAGTTCAAGAATACACTGTATGTGGTTTTATGCACTATTCTCATCATTCTTGTTCAATTCAATTTATCTAAACAAAGAAGCAGTCTTAGTCCACATTACTGAAATGAAGGAGAAGGAAGAGCAAACACATTTTTTAAAAAACAAAAACGTAGTTCATAAAAAAGGGATTATCTTGATTTTGCAAATGCAGCGTGGCCTCACGTTGCAATTGAACACATTTAGAAATTCAAAACAAAAAGATCTTAAAAAGCTCCCAATGCAAAATGTGTATCATGCCTATGAACATTACCATGCATTCATTAACATAGATTGTATGCATGACTAACAGCAATTCTGTGGACAATTTGTGTTTCCTAACTACTGTTTTACTAAATAGCTCTCTATAGTACTGCTGATACCCATCTTTTATTTCTCTCTGCAAAGAATATTGTCAACATAGTCATGCAACATTCTAGACTCAACCTATTTTCTCCACACAGCTTTAAGCCATGTTATTTTTCAAAAGTTCATTTCCCTAATATTGTCATGTGCTTTTGAGCTAGTTGGCATCTGTATTCTATTTAAAAACATTCCAGTAAAAATCTTTGGGCCCAGTTCTTTAGTCCTACTCAGTTAAAACTTCCATCAAAAGGAATAGCAGTTTTTGACTGACGAATACAGGATTATTTAGCACTTAGTACTAGTCAATGAACATTTTGTTTAATGAGTGCAGTCACTCCTGGGCTGCCATAAACCTAAGGCTGATTCAGAAGACTTCCCCCTCACTCCCCCAGATTTGTTCCACAGCAACTCAGACTCTACATTTGACAACACACCTCACCAACACACCCATATATAGATGGAAATTTACAATGACGACATATTTGATTGAGCAGGTTCAGAGAACAGTGACATATACATACAAGTGTCAAGGAGATCAACAACCCCATAACCAATTACTTTTAACAGGAAACAGACATTTTCTTATGTCTGAAAAGCAGTTGCAGACTACAGAAATGACAGTGATCACCAGCACACTGTGCGCTGGACTGCTCTAACTGAAGACAGTGACAAATCAGTTATCTTGCATGTTATCTTTATACTCCACTCAACCAAGGATGGCAGGCTCAAACACAAAAAGATCTCTTTTATGTGCCTTTGCCTAATGGTGAAACGTCCATTCATTTAGGAGGCCAAGCATACAATCCACGTCATGATGAACTGTTAGATTTACATCTTTGTGGTTCAAAGTCTACAACGGGACTGCCTTCCTACAGAATGTCTGCAGAGCATTACCCCAAATCAGGGTCAACCTAAAACTGCTTGAACCCAAGTTTAGGCATCTGTGGTTAAGTGACTGTAGCTTCACTAATCCAGTTCTTGACTTGAATTAACCTTCATCAAACAATGAACAGTTTCTGTGACTGAATGAGGTGACTTTTGGGCTGGTTTGAGTCACAGCCTTACATGTATATATGGGAGAGAGAGTCCAAGGGAAAACTTTATAATGGACTGTCCACCACCTTTTTGCTGTATAGAAGCAGCTCCCTCTAGCACTGACTGAAGATAAGAAAACCCACATGACGTTCACCTTGATATGTCAGAACAGAGTGTGAGAAACTGTTTACCTAGCAAAGGGGTGGGCAATAATTTTTGCAGAGGGGCCACTCCACGAATTCTGGTAAGCCTTGCAGGCCACGTGACGCTGCAGCATCAGGCAGCTTTTGGCCAGTCATTACACTAACTTCCAGTCACATGACTGGAAGCAGGAAATTTGGGTAGTGGCTGGCTGAGAAACTAAGCTGCCTGACGCTCCAGTTACCTTGGCAACTGGAGAACTGGACAGCTTCATGATTCTCGGCAGGTCGCTTCCCGAACTTCCTGCTTCTGACTACATGACCAGAAGCAAGACGTTTGGGTAGCAACTGGCCGAAAGCTACCTGATGCTCCAGCATAGCGCTCCTGAATGGCAGGCCGGAAAGAAAAGTTAGACGGGCTGGATCCGGCCTGGCAGCCATATTTTGCTCACCCCGACCTAGCATCCACACATAAGACAGTTCAAAACTGAATTCTCATATCACTGTTTGTAGCATTCTTTTAGTCATGTTGATCCCAGGATATTAGAGAGGCAAAGTGGATGAAGTAGTATCTTTTATTGTACCAACTTCTGTTGGTGAAAGAGACAAGCTTTTGAGCTATACAGAGCTTCTATTCACAAACTGTCCATGAACAGGTGGCAAAAGTCTTATATTAATTTAGTGTTCAAACTGATTAAGGAATGTCTTCAGTGGATGATTTTTGGCTTTCTAATCATTTGGTAATTACACTTCACACACATTGCTGTGTTGGGTAGCTATATAAGTCATGGAGTATTACTTCTGTTCCCTGGTTGGACAAGCACATAAAGAGCCAAAAAAAGCAAATGATATATATTTTGAAAATTGTAATTACTTAAAAAACTACTTTTGCATTTGCACTTCTAAAACTTGAGACCTTCAATGAATGCAGAAAGAAAACATAAAAGGGTAGTAAATATGTTCAAGCTGAAATTCACTTTCAAATTTAAATCAAAGTTATAAAAATGTTTTCCACTAGACTCTAATGAAAACCACATTTGCTTTTCTAAATATTTATTTATTCCTATAATAATGTAATTTACTTTCACTTAGCTCCTCTTGTCAAAAACTCTCAAAGCACAATTATTCATTGGCTTCTAGGGTGGAGCATTAAAGCCCACCTGCATAGGAAGGTGCAGCAGTGGGAACTGAAGCAGTTGCTGCTGCCTTCCGAGCTTCTGGATATTTCTTCTTTATTTCACTCCTCCAGACATAAGTTTCCAATCCAGCCTCTCAGTACCTGGTTCTGCAAGACTACAGCTAACTAGTCTCAAACTACTCCTGCCTTTGTTCCCGTCATGTAGGAAGACAAGATAAGACACAATTGGAGTAGTTTAATTAGGCTGCAACTTCATTCACTTAACATATCTGGGGAATACTCAGCAATAAATCATGTGGTGTGGGTCATACTTTTTTTTCTTAATTGCTTCCACTTATTTGGGGGAGGACTGCCATCAGTCCTCTCCCTTCCCAACTTGACCAAAGCCTGCCCATTGCTGAGACCCCACAGTTCTCCCCTCCTATGCATGTTAAAGGGGACTGAAAAAACAGGGCAGGGAGAATTGTCTCTCTACTTATATCAGATGTTAAGAATGCCAACCCCCTTCAAGTTTCTTTAAGGGATGCCTCTCCCTAAATCCACTTCCAACTCCTGTTTATCAGGAAACCATAAGCCTCTGTAACAGCAGATCATAAAATCCAGTCTTACTCTAATCCCATGGCTGGGAGGCTGCTGCTGATTGATAAGAGAAAGAGAGAGATCCCACTAGAGTTAATTGGATATAAATACCCTCCCCATGGGAAACGTGGTGAGTAAATGCACATACTGGTCTGACCACTCTTTGTTCTCCTCTGGGCTCTACTCGGGTAAGTCCATCCCCCTTTCTCCTGCCTTATAACCCAAATGCAGAAGGGAATATTAAAGGATCCCTGTCCTGGTTTTCCTGCTGTCCGGACAAAGAATCACCACAGTCAGTTGTGGTGAGCACTATTATGTCATAGCCTTGAACCCCACTAGCTATTTCTTCATTCCTAACCCCTGGCTTTCTCTCCAGGCCCTTACCAGTACCCTTGCCCCTCAACTTCTCTTCTTCTAATGCCTGCCCCCTTCACACATCTGGCTTTCATTTCCTTTTTCTGCTCTCATTTTCATCCCTCCAATTTCTCATTCCCCCCTAAAAATGTCCTACTATATAAACAACCCATGCAGTTATTGAATATGCTAACAAACACACATATGTGTATACACACCAGTCAACATTTGCATGACAAACCTAAGGTATTCCATGAATTTTCACTCCATTAACCCTTGCAGTTACTTCCCCTATTCCCTCTGACCTTTTAGTGTGCTCTTTCTTGTTGTGCCCAGCTTTAACTTTAGATAGTGTCTATGTTATTTTTCTGGATGGCACCTACCAGACTTTGGGGCATATAATGAATATATTCTATTATTTGGTAATAATTATTAACTAAAAACTCTTTTTTCACCTCGGTCAGTTGTGAATTACTATACCCATTTTGCAGTTGGGTAAACTAAAGTACAGAGAGATTTAAATGTCCTGCTCAAGATTAAAGAGCAAGTTAATGGCGGTGCCAGACATCAAAGCCGTAAACCCTGACTCCTAGTTCCCTGCTCTCTTTCACTCTCTCTCTGCAAATGCATTCACACAGACAGTTCACATTGTTTTCTAAATATCATCCATTTGAAGAACCAACATATATATGTAGCCTCAAGTTAAGTTAATAGTTCTTATTCCTGTGTTTGCAACATTGTACAAGTTGTTCTTGTGGTTTAACAGACAAAATATTATATTCAGTCAAATGATAAAACAAATCTGTGTAGTCTTAATCAGAAATATACACCTCTCTTACAAAACTGCTATATAAAAATGCTCAGTCAATGTTTCTTTAAGTGCCTGTACGCCAGTAAACTTAGCGTAAAGTAGCCCAAACAATTTTCAGTGGGATGCCTATAGAGTTAAACATATTTGCAGATGACAAATCTTCTTTGAAAAATGTTTAAAACACTACAATGCTGCCCTTTTATTAAATATACATATCACTGGAAGATTCCCCAAATCAGTGCCTGCAAAAAACAGCTGCAGGAACTGATCAGTTGTCGGTCCTGCTCAAGTATCACTTTAACCACTGGCTTCCTGAGTTATCAGTGTATGGTACTAATGACTCGCTCTTTCACTTTTTTCATTAATTATATAGTGATGCTCTTTAGGACCAGCAGAACAAAGCTTCCCTTCCCAACTACAAAAATACATTAGCTGCCTTCATTATTTCTTCTTTCTCACGATGCAATATGCATCATTTTCTAATGAAAAGTTTGTAACATGGAAATTTCTTAATTTCACTTCATGTTGCATTGTTGCTCTGCCTGTACACCGCTTTGCTACAAGAGACAGAACATAACACTCATTAAATTAAAACAAAACACAACGGCTACTCTGCTTTGTTTGGTTATGCCACTGTTAAAACTAGAACACTGACTAAAACAGTCGTGAAATGATCAACTTCAGTAAATAATAGGATGTAAACACTAAAATTTTGCATGCCAATGTGACATGCTTGAAATTGGCAAGCAGACAAGAAATGTCACCATTTAACTAACCTGGTTTTCTAAAATTATAAACTACTGTACTGCATCATCTTTATTAGGTTGTTGTAGGAAGCCAAGCTTTCAGTGGAGTATGTTATAACTAAATGAATCACTGACCACAGTACCACATTCTCATGTTAGCAATAACATCCTTCCACTCACACCATCTTGCACACAAACAGTTTATGGCCTTCTTTTAAAATTCAGGAAGCAACATTGTTTTAATAAATGAAACAAACAAACAAACAATCAATCTAAAAGCTCACCCTGCCAGGTTGCCTAAATACAATTCTCACTAACACCAATTCTTTCCTTTTCTTCTAGATGAACATTTCAGCATAAAATAAACTCTGTTATAGTTACTAATTTTATGTCCATTTGCTATTATTAACTACAGAGCAATCAGATTTATACACTGGAATTTCCTCAGGGTCAGTTTTTAATCAGGTATACACAAGGATAAAGATCATCTTAGACAGTTTCAATAAGAAAATTTAATAAAGTTTATAAACAAAGATTCTAAAAATAAGCCATAGTGACAACTAGCTTAATTCTCCACAGCCTTTTTACCTTATGTAGTTACTGACACTCATTTAAGAACGGGTGAAAAACACTATCTAATTACATTTTACACCCACTTTACATTCCTTTCTAACCACAAGGTGCAAAGAAGTAAAGAATCAGGCACTATTGTTGGCAGTGAACTGTATACTAGTGAGCCAGAGTCTTTCATCTCTCGGTACCAGGGTCAAATCCAGCCTAGGTTGCACATGCCAAAACTTTTGAAGAGGCTTTGAAAATGAGTTGATAGTCTTACTCCAGTTTCCTGGTTATCAAGTGTCCTCATTACAAAACCATTACTATTACAAGTACTATTTGTGGTAGTCTCAGGACGGCAACTAATGGCTGGATGAGATGAACACTAAACCACACTTTCAGTTCCCAGAGGTGAAAGAGCAGGGTTGAGTACACTGTAGTGAGAAAGCTTGCAAAGCCAGGACCTATATTGTGCCACTTTTGCTTTAGCAGAGGATCGCAAGCAAATTTGGGTACCTAATGTGTGCCTTATCAACCCACATTCAGGTGCAAAGTAAATGGCCCAATTTTCAAAAGTGCTTATCGTCTGTAACTGTTATTGATTTCAATGGAGTTGCATTGGTTGTGCATCTTTGAAAAAAGAGAGGCCCCTGATTTTGGCCCCTAATTTTAAGTTTCAAAGCTGAGTCGTCTATCTCCAGAGCCAATCATTCCATCAAAATTACATGAGCACTAAATTCACAACAGAAACAAAATATTTTCAGGATTTTTAGAATCTACTAATTTCTCTATTTTTATTAAATCTTAGATAATGTGGACATTTCCCCAATATTTACAAAACAAAGGCCATGTTGTGATTTTTCAAAACTACCTTAGAACTTAGGAACAAACTTTCAATGGGACCTGTGCACCCACATCACATAGGGATTTATGAAAATTCAACTCCTTAGCATAAAATCAAAACAGATCCACAAAATACTATTGTACGGTCTCAAAAGTTCTCCAAATTCCCCATTAAATTCATCTGAAGAACATTCATGCACACATTCCCTCCCATATACCCAGCATCAGCTTCTTACAAGATCTGTGTTGTATCGAACTTGGTATTTCACTTCACTTTAAAAACTGGTGATACAAATCAGTTCAGCTAATTAATTAAAACTACCATTCCCTGGAAACTAGCTTGATTCAACTAATGTATGCCAAAACAAACATTTTTGTTGGCTTCATCAAAAGTCCACAATTGTTCTTAAATGGACACTGAATTTAACAGCTTCTCCTAGCTTTTAAAGCCATGTTATTTGAAACTGTTCCCAAGTCAAAATTTCCATTTCAAGGAAGCTGCTGCAGACTAAGAAATTTGCCTTGCCAATCTCAATTCCAGATGCAATATAATTCAGGTGTTCGTATGAACTTCAAGAGTAAGATTACTGAAACCTACTGCATTGTAGACATTAGCAAAATCCCTTAATCTCTTCAGTAAAAGAAAATACATTTAACTAGTGCCTTCAAAATTTGCCCAACTGATTACATGAGCAACTTAACAGAAGCTGCTGCATGGAGCAAATTGCCACATTTTTCCTCATCTTTAAATGAACTACAGTTCCAGGAGACAATGGTCTGAGCAGGGTCAGCTCAGGCAGAAACAAACCATTCGAGTGCATAGACTGATTTTAAAAAGACATACTCTCATTTGAATTCACTAGGAGGACTCCCATGTTTAAAGTTAAACATATGCATATGTCTTCACAAAAATCAGAGTCTTAGATACCACAGCAATGGACTCCACTGAAAAACAAAACAGACGGTGGCATATTGGGTTGTACAAGTAGGAGCACTGCTAGCAGATCAAGGGAAGTGCACTACAGAAAGGATGTGGACAAATTGGAGAGAGTCCAGAGAAGGACAACAAATGATTAGGAGGCTAGAGTGCATGACTTATGACAAGAGGCTGAGGGAGCTACGCTTCTTTAGACTGCAGAAGAGAAGAATGGGAGGGAGGGGGTTGATAGCAGCCTTTAACTGCATGAAAGGGGTTTCCAGGGAGGATGGAGCTAGGCTGTTCTCAGTGGTAGAAGATGACAGAACTAGGAGCAATGGTCTCAAGCTGCAGTGGGGGCGGTCTAGATTGGATATTAGGAAAACGTTTTTCACTAGGAGGGTGGTGAAGTACTGGAATGGGTTCCCGGGGGAGGTGGTAGAAACTCCAGTCTTAGAGGTTTTTAAGATGCAGCTTGACAAAGCCCTGGCTCGGATGATTTAGATGGGGTTGGTCCTGCTTTGAGCAGGGGTTGGACTAAATGACCTCTTGAGGTCCCTTCCAACCCCAATCTTCTATGATTCTGTGACAGATTAGGTACCAGGCTCTGTTGTATTTACACAACAAACCTTCATGTTATAGATGACTGATGAAGCCATTGTACAACTTGGGCTGTATTTAGCCCAGAAGCCACACTTCAGCCTCAGCAGATCTATGCGTAAAACATCAAATTATTTCAGTTAAAGAGACATCTTGCCATTGAGATTATCCACAATTGTGTCTACACACTCCTTCTGACTTCTATGAAAATCTATTTTCAGGGCAAGCTCAGGAAAGGTGGTTATTTAATTTATTTAATTTTTCAAGATCCTGATCAAAGCTCTAGATTCCATGAAAACTCCCCAGCCCACTGCAAATGAAGTTCTCCCCCTTCATTCTACTCAGGATCCCCACAAAATTCTCCATCTACTGCACATAATATAATTTCTCTGTAAAACTATTTATACACCAGTCAACCCACCCACTTGGAAAAGGCCAAAAGATAGGCCTTGCAGCATGCCATGAATGTAATTAAATTTAGACTCTTCTGGACCAATGGGGAGAGTTTTTCAACTTAAAGTGTCTCACTGCCAGCTTTCTCCTGTTTTAATGAGAGGGTGCAGGGTGGTGGGGAGAGAAGAGGTATTTCAGCTCAAAACAAATCAACATTTTTTATACACCGACATCTGGGAACAAGAACCTGTATTGTTTCTTGATAGATACTGCAAAGGAATATGCCAATTCAGTTAACATAAGTAAAAGCAAACCTATGATCAATTCTTATATCAAACAGAAGAAAAGCCCTTTATGTTTCCATCAACAGCATGCAAGGGTCGTTCAAAAAGTTCTAAGCCTCACCCAGAAGGAGTTGCAGAAACAAGACAGTTTTTCACAGTTTTTCTATATAGTCCCCCTTGACATCAATGCACTTGGTCCAACGATGCTCAAGCATTGCAATCCCATCACGGAAGAAGGTGGCGTCCTGGTCCTCCAAAAACTCCTCCACAGCACATATGACCTCATTATTGTTTCCAAAATGGCGACCACGTAGGTGGGATTTGAGTTTAGGAAACAGGTAGAAGTCAGATGGAGCTAAGTCTGGTGAGTAAGGGGGATGGGGTAGCAATTCAAAGCCACAGTTGGCTGCTTCAGCTACTGCAACCTGAGCAGAGTGAACGGGCGCATTATCCTGGAGCAAGAGCACACCTGCCCTCAGCTTCCCTCTGCGTTTCGACTTGATTGCTTCCTTCAGTTGTGTTAATTCTGATGCATAGTACTGTCCATTAATAGTTTTTCCCTTTTCCAGGTAGTCTATCATGATTATGCCTTCAGAATCCCAAAAAACAGAAGCCATCACCTTGTCAACAGATGCTGCCCGCTTGAACTTCTTCAGGGGTGGAGAACCAAGGTGTTTCCACTGTTTGCTTTGAATCTTTGATTCAGGTTCGAAGTGATGAACCCAGGTTTCATCTTGAGTTACTAATCTGTGGTGGAAATTCTCAGGGTCAGCCTGGAAGCGAGTCAGAAGTGTCCTGGAAATGTCAACCCTTTGCAGCTTCTGCTCTGGCGTCAGCATTCTTGGGACCCATCTTGCAGACAGCTTGCTCATCCCCAAGATCTCAGTTAAAACAGTGTGAACTGAACCAGAACTAATGCCTATGGACTTAGCTATCTGCTGGACAGTAAGACGTCTGTCATCCAAAACCATACGGTGAATGGCATCAACTTGATCATCAGTGCTTGAGGTTTTTGGACGACCTGACCGAGGGTCATCTTCTGTGCTCACCCTGCCCCGCTTGAATTCAGCAGCCCACTTCTTCACAGTTGCATAGGAAGGGGAGTCCTCAGCAAGTGTCTGTACCATGTCCTCATGGATTTCCTTGGGTGTCATACCTTTCTTTTGCAGATACTTTATGACTGCTCGGGCCTCTGTTTTGTCCATTTTTAGATTTGTCGCACTACCCTTCACCTTTGTATAGGCCTCACCGGCACACAAATTAAAACAGAAATCTGTATTAGTTTTTCTAGTTTTATAAGAAGTGGTAGTGTGTTACAACAACAAAAATGTTCAGCTATGACTCTTCTTTCTGGGTGAGGCTTAGAACTTTTTGAACGACCCTCGTAATTAATGAACGGTACAATCTCCCTACCTTTGCATATCTCTTTTATTTACACTGTAAGCTCTTTGGCAGGGACTGGCTCTTAAGGCGTCTACATGGGGATACTCAGGAAATTTCTGATGAATTAACTAAATGTGCTAAGTTAAAATGCATTAGTTAAAGCCAATTTAGCTCCTATAAAGATGCTATCATTCTGAAGTAAGTGGCTTTGGTTAATTTTAGCTTAATGCATGTCTACAATACAGAAACTACAGAGGCAAAGCCACACCATTGTAGCTATGCCAGCGTCATCTCATAGCATAGAATCAGCCTATCGCAACAAAAGAGGTTCTGTTGCTGCTGTAGGAACACCACCTCCCCAAGCAATGGTAGCTTCCATCAACCTAGCTGTGCCTAAGCTGGGGGTTAAACTGGCATAGCTACAATGGTCATAGCTACAATTGTCGATTTTTCATACCCTCGAGTGCTATAGCTGTGCTGACCTACATTTTAAGTGCAGACCAACCCACAATCTCAAAATAAGGCCACTTTACTTTTGAATGAGATCATAGACACAGGGGTTTAATGCACATAAGCCTTTAACTAATCTGCATTAACTTCACAGCTTCAGTTCATTCATCTTAACTTTCCAGAGTGTCCCCATGTGGACATGCTTTTATTATGTTTCTACAGTTCCCAGCACAACAGAGCTCTGACTGTAACCTCTAGATGCTAATATAATACAAAATTATCATTAAACCATTTCATCCTTACTGGTGGCTCAACAACAGATCTGGCCAGCTCACTTGGCATTTTTTCATATATATATAATAGAATAAAGGGAATAAAACAAAACAGAAGATTCATGAATCTTTTGTCAATTAACATCTGTTTGATTTATTTGAGATAGTACATAATAAATCAGACCTCTGAAACACCACAGTGATTCGTAAACTACTGACAACACTGGGATGTACTATGAAAAAAATCATCAGGTAAAATTATGGACTTTATGATTTTTTAAAATCTTTCAAGATTATGCTTTTAGCTTAATTATCGCACACTAATAATTGACCATGCTTCTCTTTGGGTATGAACAATGAAACTAAAAGTAACCTTTGGAACTGTCATGTTATCTTCAAACAGGCAATTAAAGTGAAAAATGAGAGCATGCATAACTTTCCAGCACTGTCTATTATATATAAATAACACTACATACAAACGAGGGCAAGACAGTGGGATTCAAGCCAAACATGTCTCCGCTCAGTCACATCTTCATTTGTTTGCTTTAAAAATGCACTCTCCTGTCATTTTCTGGTCTCATCATTGTGGTGTTCTGCTGCCAAGAAAAGAGTTCTTTATTCCCTATTTACAAATTTAAAAGACTCTCCCTCTCATAGCATGAAACCCCTTTGGGGTTAATTCATATCTTGAAGTACAGTAGAATGCCATTATTTGAACTTAGGCTGCAACAAATATGCCTGTATAATCAGGCATTCATGTACAGGGGATCATGCTGTTGATTTGTTTCTACAGTCTGCAAGAAATTGGAAGAGTAGGGATTTGAGTAATCAGAATTTAATAGCAATTGGTCACTTTAATTTGTCAGTATGCCCCTCTTTTTATTATGTCTTCGCATCTCAATATGATGGTGATATGTATGCAAGTGCGTACACACACACCCCCTGTGCAAATACATACACATATTGCACACATGCACACACCCCTTATATAAATGGAAAAGGACAAAGAAATCATGAAGAAAATTCTTATATCTAAGGAGGTCCACAGACTTTATATATGGGCCTGGTTCTAACCCCACTTAACATCTGTTCTACACCGGTGCATAGTAACTCCACTTAACTTAGAGTTACTCTTGAGCTGCATCAGTTTAAACTCACTGGGCTTGATTCACCTTTTATTTATAGAAAGGAAAGAAAACATGTTAATTTTTATTTTAAACAGTAAAATGCATAGGAAAATAAGCTTTAATAAAATAGGAGGGGATGATTGTGATTCAATAAGATAAGAGTATGTGTTATGACTATAACTGCCTATTACTATTTCCAGCATCTTATGTCTGAGATTATTAAAAAATGATATTGCAAGCTGGATACTTACTTACTCACATAAAAGGTAATTGCTAGTAACTAGCTGCAAAGATACATGTCACATATTGACTTATGGTCTTTTAGATGTAGCTAGCTGCAAGCACACTTCATAGGGTATGATGATTTTCCAATTATGTTAATAAGTTTTTATTTGAAACTGATAATTATTGCTGTAACACAGGACAATAATTAATGGCTACTTTTAGTGAATAAAATATTCATTAATCAAGTCAACAGACGAGACTTGCAGAGAGTGTTGGAAAGGTTCTTACAGAAGACGACAAAAATGAAGTTGCTGGGACTTTATTTTTACAAAACAAATACAAGTTAAACCTATTTGGTTATATTAAGTTCAAAAGATTTACATCTGATGTGCAACACAACCAATTATTGTTGATGTATCAAATTATACTGGAGACTGACACCAAACTCCACAACTGTATTAAAATCACCAAACTTCACATATGCGCTTAACTCACAAGAAATGTTATCCTTACAGGATGTCACTAAAAAGTATTTTTTTAAAAATAAAGGAGAGCTACTCTCATCGCCTTCCAAAAAGGACAAACAAAACGAAATTCGCCTAATTTTGGTGCCCTCTAAAAACATCAGCAACTGAATTAAACTTGTTTTATTCCAACTGCTATCAGCATTTTTTCCCTGCTTTACAGATTCACTTTAGGTGTTTAAACACAAACAGATTAAGCAGGTATTAAAGATTAATTTACTCAGAGTGAAAAATCTGGAGTTCCCATATTATTTTAAAAAAGTAAAATACATAATTTCAGGATATTGTGTTATCCCATAATAAAGCCGCATCTAGTTTTCTTGCTCTCTCCTGAAACAAGTATGCATCCACAAGCCTCTCCTTTTATCCCACTCAGAGACCAGTTTTCTGGGTGCCGGAGCCAAAGGACTTCTAGTTTTCCTGCCCCACCAATTACTCTATCCCCAACCTGCATACATTTTCTCCACCACGTAAGGCCCTACACCATGCTCAAGTATATTTCCAATGTACAGACACAAAGCATGTTTTGTGTGTCTGCCCAAATGAAGGAAACCCAGTCCTGCCAATGGATTTGTGAGTAGACCCTTGCACTCTTGCAGAGCCTCCACATAATTCAATGGGGTTCTATCTAGGCAGATCCAGTGGGAGAACAGGGGCAAAAATTGGTTTTCATAAAACTTGGAACATCTCATAGACTCATAGACTCATAGGTCAGAAGGGACCAATATGATCATCTAGTCTGACCTCCTGCACAAGGCAGGCCACAAAACCCTACCCATACACATTTATAACAACCCCAAACCCATGACTGAGTTATTGAAATCCTCAAAAGTGAGATTTGAAGACCTCAGCTAAACCCCGAGCATGTGGGCAAGACTCACCAGCCAACACCCAAAAAAGAATTCTCTGCAGTAACTCAGTTCCCATCCCATCCAACATTCCCACAGACCATTGAGCAGACTTATCTGCCGATAATCCAAATCAATTGCTCAAATTAAACTATCCCATCATAACATCCCCTCCATATACTTATCAAGCTTAGTCTTAAAGCCAGATAAGTCATTTGCCCCCACTACTTCCCTCGGAAGGCTGTTCCAGAACTTCACTCCCCTAATGGTTAGAAACCTTCATCTAATTTCAAGTCTAAATTTCCTAATATCCAGTTTGTACCCATTCGTCCTCGTGCCTATATTAGTACTAAACTTAAACAATTTCTCTCCCTCCCTAACGTTAATCCCCCTGATATATTTATATAGAGCAAGCATATCCCCCCGGAGCCTTCTTTTGGCCAGGCTAAACAAGCCAAGCTCTTTGAGTCTCCTTTCATAAGGCAGATTTTCCATTCCTCGAATCATCCTAGTAGCCCGTCTCTGAACCTGTTCCAGTTTGAATTCATCCTTCTTAAACATGGGACACCAGAACTGCACACAATATTCCAGGTGGGGTCTCACCAGCGCCGTATATAACGGCACTAACACCTCCTTCTCCCTACTGGAAATACCTCGCCTGATGCAACCTAAAACCGCATTTGCTTTTTTAACAGCCATATCACATTGGCGGCTCATAGTCATCCTGCTATCAACCAATACCCCAAGGTCCTTCTCCTCCTCTGACGTTTCCAACTGATGCGTCCCCAACGTATATTTAAAATTCTTATTATTAATCCCTAAGTGCATGACCTTGCACTTTTCACTATTATATTTCATCCTATTACTATTACTCCAGTGTACAAGGTGGTCCAGATCTTCCTGAATAGTATCCCGGTCCTTCTCCAGGTTAGCAATTCCCCCCAGCTTCGTGTCATCCGCAAACTTTATTAACACATTCCCACTCTTTGTGCCAAGGTCAGTTATAAAAAGGTTAAATAAGGTCGGTCCAAGAACCGATCCTTGAGGGACTCCGCTAGTAACCTCCTTCCAGCCTGACAGTTCACCCTTCAGCACGACCCGCTGTAGTCTCCCCTTTAACCAGTTCCTTATCCACCTTACAACTTTCACATTCATTCCCATCTTTTCCAATTTAACTAACAGTTCCCCATGCGGAACCGTGTCAAACGCCTTACTGAAATCGAGGTAAATTAGATCTACCGCATTGCCTCTGTCTAAGTAATCCGTCACCTTCTCAAAGAAGGAGATCAGGTTAGTTTGGCACGATCTACCTTTAGTAAATCCATGTTGCAATTTGTCCCAATTACCATTGACCTCAATGTCCTTAACTACTTTCTCCCTTAAAATTTTTTCCAAGACCTTACACACGACAGACGTCAAGCTAACAGGCCTATAATTACCCGGATCACTTTTATTCCCTTTCTTAAAAATAGGAACTACGTTAGCAATTCTCCAGTCGTACGGCACAACCCCCGAGTTTACCGATTGCGTAAAAATTCTCGCTAACGGGCTCGCAATTTCACGCGCCAATTCCTTTAATATCCTCGGGTGGAGATTGTCCGGTCCCTCCGATTTTGTCCCATCAAGCTGTTCAAGTTTGGCCTCTACCTCAGACACGGTAATATCCACCACCACATCCAGATTCCCGTTCGTCATCCCTCCATCATCCCTAAACTCCTCACTAGACTTATTAAAGACCGAGGCAAAGTACCTATTTAGATATTGAGCCATGCCCAGGTTATCCTTAACCTCCGTTCCATCCTCAGCGTATAGCGGCCCCACTTCTTCTTTCTTTGTTTTCTTCTTATTTATGTGACTGTAGAACCTTTTACTATTGTTTTTGATTCCCTTTGCAAGGTCCAGTTCTATGCGGCTTTTAGCCTTCCTCACTTTATCCCTACACGTTCTGACCTCACTAAGGTAGCTTCCCTTACTAATCCCGCCTTTTTTCCACTCCCTGTAAGCTTTCTGCTTTTTCCTAATCCCCTCTCTGAGTTGCTTGCTCATCCAGCTTGGCCTACTACTCCCGCCCATAGTTTTTTTCCCCTTTCTTGGGATGCAGGCTTCCGACAGTTTCCGCAGCTGCGACTTAAAGTAATTCCAGGCCTCCTCCACATTTAAACCCACAAGTTCCTCCGTCCCATCCACTTCACTAACTAATTTCCTTAACTCTTTGAAATTAGCCCTTGAGAAGTCGAAAACCCTAATCCCAGATCTACGTTTGTTTATTCTTCCATCTAATTTGAATTGAATCAGCTCATGATCACTCGAACCAAGGTTGTCCCCTACCACCATTTCTTCTACAAGGTCCTCCCTACTCACCAAAACCAAATCTAAGATGGCATCCCCTCTCGTAGGTACTTCAACTACTTGATGAAGAAATCCATCCGCTATCACATCCAGAAAAATCTGACCCCTATTATTCTTGCAAGCACTCGTCTTCCAGTCTATATCCGGGAAGTTGAAATCTCTCATAATCACACATTGCCCCTTAGTGTTTACTTCGTTAAAAACATTAAAGAGGTCTCTATCCATATCCAAATCAGACCCTGGCGGTCTGTAGCACACCCCAAGCACTATCTCAGGGGAAGCTCTAGTAGCTTTTTTACCCAGTGTGATTTTTATCCAGACAGACTCCGTCCTATCCATTCCATCACTTCTTATTTCATTACAGTTCACCTCATCATTGACATACAAAGCTACTCCACCACCTTTGCCTTTCTTCCTGTCTTTTCTAAACAGCACATAGCCTTCAATACCCATACTCCAGTCATGAGTATTATTCCACCAGGTTTCTGTTATCCCTATAATATCCGGTTTCACTTCCTGCACCAGTAGCTCCAGTTCCTCCATCTTGTTCCCTAGGCTCCTCGCATTAGTGTACAGACATTTTAATTTTTGACGTTTGGCGTCAGTGACATTCTTCCCCCCGTCACGCACAGACCTTCTACCACCAGCATCACCCGGTAGGCTAGTTTCAACTCCGCTTTTCCTCCTTTGGTCAATTCTTCGGTCCACAAGGATATCCCTTTTCACTTTATTTGCTTCCCTCTCTAGGTTAAATTCCGGCGTGGAGATCACCTGAACATCTCCCAACCATCTCCCCCAACTTCCTAGTTTAAAGCTCTCCTAATGAGGTCGGCAAGCCTCCATCCTAGAAGTCTAGTTCCCTCCTTGCTTAGATGAAGTCCATCCCGAGCGAACAGTTGTCTGTCCGTAAACGCTTCCCAATGACAGTACATCCCGAAGCCCTCCTTATAACACCACTGCCTGAGCCATCTGTTAACCATCATAATCTTGTCGCTCCTTTGCTGCCCTGCTCCAGGAACCGGCAAAATTCCACTAAAGATCACCTGAGCCTCGATTTCCTTGAGCGTCTTCCCCAGTCTGACATAGTCCTCCTTGATACAGTCCAGGGAGCGAGTAGCCGTATCATTCGTTCCCACATGAAGGACAATCAACGGATTCTTTCCCGCTCCCGCTAGGATCCTTTTCAGCCTCAGGTCCACATCCTGTACCTTAGCCCCCGGCAGACAGCACACCCTTCTGTTCTCCCGATCAGCTCTAGTTACGGGCCTGTCTATTCTTCTCAGTAAAGAGTCTCCTATCACGTAGACTTGCCTTTTCCTGGCGACAGTATGACTCTCCAGTCCATCCCCGGCATCAGCCGGCCGCAAGTCCTCTCGGTTCATCTTTGCCCTCACAATCCTCCTAGGGCTCATACTGGTTGTCGCCTCCATTGACTCCTCCCCTCCTCCTGCAGGACTAGCCGCTCGCCTCTTTTTCCTTGCCCTCTCTCCTTCAGTGAGCACCAGCTGTACTCCATCTTCATTTTCCAATGCACAAAACCTGTTTCTGAGTTCTATTTCTCCTTCGCTGGCCCGTCTTTTCCTCTGCCTGGTTCTCCTAGTCACATGCTTCCACTGTCCATGTTCCTCACCCAGCAACTCCTTAGAAACCTTTGGTCCTACTTCCAGCTGCTCGTCCGAGCCTATCCCCTGTGCTTCATCATGTCTGTCTTCCATTATCTGCTCAAACCCCCTTCTAAACTCAGCCATGGTTTCCACGTGCATCTCCAGTCCTTTTATCTTTTCTTCCAGCAGTTCTATCAGGCGGCACTTCATGCAGACAAAACTCCTTTCAGGTACCCCCTCCAGGACCATGTACATGCCACAGCTTCCACATCCGGTCATCCTCAGTGTGTCTCTCACTGCTGTCTCTGTCTCACTCATGGCCTCCCAACTCTGTGCCTGACGGTTCAGGCCTCACACTGCACCGCGGGACACCAACAAGGCCTAGGCTGCTGGCAGGCCCCTGCCCCTTCCCTCCTCTGGCTAGTGGTCTCCTCTGGAAGCTCCCCCTGGAAACTCCCACTGAAACTCCCCTGTTTGCTGGCTCCTGTGCTGCTGCAGCTGTCTGTGCTGCTGCCTGCGTGCCTGGCTCCTTATATAGGACCCCTAATCAGCTAAGCTCCGCCCACAACTCAGGGCCCAGCCCCGCTCTCAGCACATGGCCCCTACCAGGAAAAACCTGCTCCTCCAACAGAACTCCCACTGAAACTCCCCTGTTAGCAGTCCTGTTTGCTGGCTCCTGTGCTGCTGCAGCTGTCTATCTTTGATTTTACAAATTTCTTGCTGTGGATCATTTGTGCTTTTCTTAGTTGTTCAAATCAAGCATGAAAGAGAGAGAGAGAACACAGAATAAATTAAACAATTTTTATTAAAATGAATATCAGTATTCTCACTCTAAGATAAACAATTTTTAAAGCCTTTCATTTTTGGTTTTTAACAATTTTTACCAACATTTTTCCAGGTTTTACAGCTTGGTTTTATTTGGTTTTTACTGATTTTGTTTTCCTGAATTTTGGACCACTCAAGTACCAGTTTTGTTAAACAAATACAATACATTACACTAGATAGGTGTGTTTATGTTAATAATAAATTAGCTTAAGTGAATATGTGAGACTGTTAAAGTAAGGCAACATAATGGAAGATACATCACATATGCACGTGTGTATCTTCTGTTAATGTACAGTTCATGAAATACACCACAGCATAAACTGCTTTTTCTTGCAATACCCTTACTTTTCTCTATTGTTTTTTTTTCCATCCTGCCATCCCCCAATATTAATCTGGCTAATTACACAGATTTTGCACCAATTTTCACATTTTTCAATTTTTGTAACGAACACTGATAAATTCCTGGGAAACTTTAAACAAAATAAAAATAAAAAACAAAGGGCAATTTTGCATAAAACAGGCAATTATTTCACCACAGTTGGTCCTCCTACTAAAGAAATACAAAATTTATAGGCTTCAAGTTTTTTAATTATTATTCCTCAACTATCCAAATGTTTTTCCTAGCCTAGTTTTAATAATGAAAACCTGGTTCAACAGTCCAGAATAAATAAAACTTAATATTAATTTAAATAAAAGGTCAAAATATACTTTGACAGTTCTGATGTTTGAGGGTTTCATTCCCCAAAATATTAATGATCTCCAGGAGTTAAAATAATGTAATTATATCCCAACTGCATGGCCAACTAAACCACAAACTGAACTTCAGTGGTACATATTTCATTTGCAATGTCAAGAGATCTTCATTTTAGACTATCAACATAGCACTAAATTTTGATCTGTCATTGAAAACAGGCCCACTTCTAATTTTGGCTTGCAGCACTGTAAAATGAACTGCTAAAGGCAGCTAATATTTCACATGTTAAATCTCTCCAGCTTTCCCTGAATCAAGAACAGAAAGCTTATTGACAGAAATTATTTACTGTACACAGACACATGCTAACAAAAAACAAAACAAAAAAAAAATAGTAGTCTTCAGTGCATTAGAAGAAAACTTAGCACATATTTCACTCTTGACTCACAAAAGTTGACATGGGGACTAGTCTACTGGCCCAGTGTAAAGGCTCTGCATGGTCTTGTGAGAAGCTCAGATGGGATTCCTAGTCCTGATTTCTCACTAGCAGGGGGTGGGAGTGTTGTGAACTCAGCATGCTCCTATGAGGAAGACCTTCATCATGCCGTAGCTACCCCTCCAGCCAATGTAGGAACTGTATAGATGACTTCTGGAGAAGTCCCATCCAGAAAGATGGTGATTGTAATATAAGAAGGTAGGAAACAAAGAAAAGAACTTTGTGTAAACCAAGACGGATCTGTGGAAGTCAATGCCAGTTTGGTCAGCAAAGCTCATTTAGACCTGCTCTATGCAAGTTTCCAATCACTGTACACACATTACTCTCATTCATATCCAGAAAGGAATGCACTTCAAAAATCTTTTAGTGGATCTAACCCTTTTGTAGGGCCTGACTAAATATTTTACCACAACCACTGATCTATCAGACCCAAGGCTAAACAAAACTCCAAATCTGTCATCACAATGGCCCATTAAATACAAAGATTTGAGTCTATATTGTAAAAATATAAAATAAAATACCAGTGACTTGAGTCTTAGGCTTTTTTAAAAACAGAAAAAGATGTCAATATAAACTCTTGGAATGTATTCACTCTCTACTGTTACACATTAGAAGGAATCCCTAGTTGTCAGAAAACAAAGAAGAACTGAATTAAGTTAGGCTGTATTACAAAAACCCACATGCTGCAGCACCTGTTAAAAAGTTTGAATATTCATTCATCGGGATAGCAACTAACTTCTGCTATAGAACAGAACATAAAGTGGCATAACCTGTCATAGATCCACTGAAATCAATGCTGAGGGTTGGTCCCTGTGTTTATAGAGCACTTAGCACAAACGGGGTCAGATCTTTGAAAATAATAATGATAATGTTGATTTTCTAGAATTTAAGCATCTTCAATACTGGTTCTTGAAAAAGGATAGGCTCTCTCTCTCCCTGGGGATTTGTAATGGGCTATAAAGCATTTCACTTTTAGGTTACCAGTTCAAGTCCAACTGGTATCACTAGCAACTGACAATCAATACCATCTGGAAGCTCTTTGGTGTCTTATATAAATGATTTGACAGTCTCAGTTCAGCTCCCAGTGAACAGGAGTTTACAGGGAGATTCCACCCCATCCCTGATCAAAAGTGGCACCAGTCACTTGCATTCTCAGCAGAGCAGCCTAGATTGAACAGATACCAGCCGTGTTCTGTGCTGTTAAAGCTCATCACGCCATATCAGCAAAGAGACTGACCAGAGGGGAAGAGGCGTTTTCATTGCCAGTGCCTGTGCTGCAGCTGATTGTTTTTTGAATAAGTAACTTCAGTTTCTAGCGCTGTCAATCAGCATTAAATCCACTAATTTATAATAAAAGATGTCAAATTATATAGGGTTCTATGTGAAGAGTGGGGGAAAGGGAGAGTTGAGGACTCCTCAGGAAAATGTTACAAACTCTTTCATGTCTAGCACACCCTGCCCCTAATGCTGTTCTTGAAAGTTTCAATATCTAGACTGATCTAACTGTATCCCTCTGAAGGTTAATTAAAAGAGTAATTTTTTAAAAATGCTTATAAATAAGGTCCTTAATGAAAGTTTGAAAAGATAATAGCCTGCAGTTTTAGCTTCAAAATGTTGCATGTGTAGGTTTCTGTGAATTTCTTTTTTTTAAAAAAACAAAATGAAAGTTTTTGTTTTAGACTTTAAAAATAGTCACAGCAAACTTTGCGCAGCAAGCAACTCACATTGTCTAGTGAACAAGAATCAGTGTAAGTGACTGGAAACAAAAATGAAGTGACTAGCCTACTTCACTGTACTAACTGAGAAAAATGAAGAAATTAAAACAGCATAAATGTTGAAAATTAAATTTGCTTTCTAAAATGTGCTCAGTTTTGGCACTCTAAAATGCTTTTGGTAATGCAGGTAACGACATTTGCTCTTTAAATGTGTGAAGGGGTTGAAATGGTCAGTGGTCCTTCTTATATATATTAGGAATTATGTAATCTTATATTAGAATTTCTTCATGATCAAGCAAACAAAACAAAACAAAACAAAAAACCCAAACCATTGACAATGGACTAGTCACTTATGCTCAGGAAAGTCACTGGGGTCAGGTTCATTCAGGGAATTTTCTTTCAGCCAGTGCTGATACCATACCGACACCTTGTGGTCAGCTTTATTATAACACTTAAAACATTCTAAATCAAGGGGGGGGGGGGGGAGGAAGGGGAGAAGCTTCTATAATTTTATTTGAAGAAAATGGTTTAGTCTGATATTTTCAAAGAAGCCCAAAAGCAGTTTTGTGCCCAAATCCCACCAAAATTACAGAAGATGAGAACACAACTCTCTTAAATTCCTTTGAAAATCCTAGCCTTAAAAGCTGTTGAACTTGTTAAAGGGAGAAAACTAGGTGCAGTATTATTGTGGGAGGAACATATATGCTTGGACTTTTAGAACAATGACACTGGGCTACCATAACTGACATTGTGTCAGCAGTTCCATTACAGGTCAATGTTTTCAGAGATCTATGAGGTTCAAATTTGACACATTATTTCATCTCACTCAGATTTTCAGTTTTCTGAGTGAAGAAAAAATAATTAGACGTTTCTCTTATGGATCTATTTTTATCCTTCCATAAAGTCATTGACAAATCATTTTTCATCTGAAATTTGACAGGCTACTAGACTTTCGGATATTTTCATGTGCTTGTGAGAGAGAAAGTACAAAGGACTGAATTACTCTGCTTTTTAAATAATCATGCTTCCCCTGAAGGTCAGAGCAAAGGACAGAGTCAGAAAACCGGGGTTATGCTATCAACTAAGCCAGTAACTGGGTGTGCAACATTGTCACTTCTAGAGGCCTCAATCCAGCCTCCATGTGTGTGCAAACAACTTTGTGAAGGATTTTTATATCTGATTTTAAAACAGGGATGCAGCAATGCACACAGCAGTTGCATTTAGAGTCGGCTCTATACACAAGCGAGAAAAAGTTAAGACTTAAATGCTACCACAACTGAATTTCCAAGATTTTATGATTTTAAGTTAGAACCTAAAATATTACTCACTGTAAAATGTGCTTGAATTTTCATATTTTAACTCCCACATTTCCTCTAAGTATTTGTTTTTCTAGCCACTCCTTCAACAGAGGGATATTAACAATATTTTGCCACTTATTTTAGTGCTAATGTAAACTAACCAAAGCCAAACCAAAACACACTCAACTAAACCAAGCCAAACTTTGGAAGTTTTATTATTTTTTAAAAAGGACTGAAGGATAACATTGAAATAAAAATATTTAGGGATAAGCTTTTAAAAAAAAAAAAGAAAAAAAAAAGGAGTTTTAAAGTACAAGTAGGCTATTACGGTAAACATCTTAGCAAGGTCCTTTAGTGCTACCAAATAGGTTTTTGAGTGTCAGCATGTTTTCTATAGAAAAAATATGCAACTCTGTGATTGAGCATAATGCTACCAGGCCAGGGTAATTTGGAATGAATTTCTCAATGGAATGGCAAAGGAGACTAAATAAACTGATGGTGCTATAAAGTTATTATGGCAATGGTCACCTTGCTCACAGAAATACAGCCTGAATACAGAACAGTTCACCAGTTCAATACTTATTGTAATATACACAAAATTAAATTACAATGTATAATCTATAAAATGCATAATGTATAAAATACACATCTTTACCAATATATACAATTAGACCAATGTGAAAGATAAGCTCTCCACACAGAAAGGTTGTAAAACCAATTTTATCCGCTTCCTAATCTATCAAAGGATAGTATCATGTGAGCTGAAAATCCTGTATTCATTTATTTTTATAATTTATTAGAAGAAACATAAAAGCTTTACTGATTTGGCACATAAACATTGCATTAGAGATACCATTAACTGAAATGGCTTTTTATATATTTGATACAAGGCTCAGTCAAAGGAAGGCATTTTGGTTTATTTCTCACTGTTACACCAACTGAACAAATCCCACTGAGCTTTTTGTCACTTAATATGTCCAGGTAAAAAAAACTCCAGAAAGACTGCAATAGAACTTCTCAGAAAGACCTTAGTACAGAAATCCATCATTTCACTGACAGGAAAAGTGCATTTACTGTAATTATACAGTTCTTCACAATTACATTCTCTTCAGTTTAAAAGGCTACAGATTTTTGTGTTTTGATAGGATTTACATTTCATACCATCTACACACATCAGCTCAACAGGATAGTATCAAGCTGGATCTGAATATGTAAAATTAGATTTAAAAATCCTGTTACTAGGGCTATGGTAAGGGACACAAGATTAAAAAAAAAAAAAGAATATCTTACATCATACATCTGAGGTAATACAGGTCTGACGCTGTACAGTGTCTTTTATTGGAGTAACCAAAGCCATGAATTTTGAGAGATCCACTGAGACGGCTTGTGTGCATCATGTGGCTACACTTATTTAATTTTGATGTCTGCTTTCTAAGACACAGCTTCATGCCCAGCTCAGTGCAACTTTTAGAAAGATACTACTGAGCAACTTTAAAAACACTTGTTAAATTTACTATATTTGCAGGGTCTTTAGCAATTTAATTATGGATGACTTAGAAACACCGAACTACCTGTTATTCCACCTCAATTTTTAGTTACTACCCATCAGAACTCTGAAAGAATTATCTACAATTATGAAAAAACAGAGTAGGCCATCTTCAGAATACTGTACACTCTGCTGATATTTTAGGTATACTGTATTTTCTGAAGAGTAATTACACTAAGGCCCGGTCTACACTTACCTTGGCGATTCGGCGGCAGTTGACAGGAGATACGCAAGTGACGTAAATCACTTACATATCTCCCGTCGACTTTGCAGCGTCTCCTCTGCGCGGCATCCATACTGCGCTGTGTCGAAGGGAACAGCGCTCCCTTCGACACAGCGCTACTCCACTGACGGGGGTAGTTTTCCTGCGTCGCTTCCTGGATCGACTGAGAACGTCTATGCAGACCACTTAGTCGATCCAGAGCAATCAATGTGATGGCGGTGAATTTGCCACCGTCAGTGTAGACCCAGCCTTATTCATCAGACAACAAAGTTGCAATTTATTGCTAAAGTAGAAACGTAAGGTTTTGAGTTTTGTTTGTTTTTGTTTCTTGATACCACTTTCATTAGATAGTAGCCTTAGGGTATCATTTATTGATTTGGACATTAATACTAATCAGCAGCATCAAAAAAGGTATTTTATCATAAGCATAAAGTCTGGGTATCATAATTTTAAAAAAATTAACTTGTAAAAAAAATTCTGGTAGTGCATCCTTTAAACACTAGCTTCTAATTTTTCTTTTTTAGTCCTTCAGTAAAGCAACAGATTTAAGGTTTAAGATTCCAAAAGATTATTAAACCTTAAATTTACTACTTCAGTGAAGAATTAAAAAAGAAAAATTAGAAGCTACTATTTAAAGGATGCCACTTTTATTTATTTATTTTTCATTAAATACATTTTAAACATTCAGGTTAGCAACACCCCTTTAAAATGAATTTTTTTCTCAGTTCAAGAGAAAAGGGGTTACTTACCTTCTGTAACTGTTGTTCTTTGAGATGTGTTGCTCATGTCTGTTCCAAGCAGGTGCATGCACTGCGCGCAATCATCAGAAGGTTCTTCCCCCAGTGGTACCATCGAGTCAGTGCAGGCGCCCCCTGGAGTGGAGCCTCTATGGTGCTGTATATTGGAGTCTGCCGACCTGCCACCTCTCCAGTTCCTTCTTGCCGATTGGCTCAGACAAGAGGAGTAGGCAGGTGGATCTTGGAATGGACATGAGCAACACATCTCAAAGAACAACAGCTAAAGAAGAAAAAACGGTTACTTACCTTCTGTGAGTGTTTTCTCATGTCGATTCCAACCAGGTGAGTCCCAAGCAGACCAGCAGAGGAGGGGTCGGAGCTGCTCCACCAAATGCCACGTCATACCTGGCACGCTGGGTAATGTCATAATGCGAAGTAAATGTGTGTATAGAAGACCAGGCTGCGCTCGACAGATTTCCTATGTGGGAATATGAGCCAGGAACGCTGCTGACGAGGCCTGAGCCCTCGTGGAATGCGCCGTTAGAGTCGGGGCTGGCACCTTGGCTAGCGCATAACACTCTCTTATACAAGATGTAACCCAGGACAAAATCCTCTAAGAGGATAATGAGAGTCCACTCAGCCTATCTGCTACAGCGATGAAGAGCTGATTCAATTTACAAAAAGGTTTAGTTTGCTCTATATAGAACACCAATGCCCGTCTGACATCCAGACTACGTTCCCTGCTGCTGGCCTGCAGCTTTGGAAAGAACACTGGTGAAAAAAATATCCTGACTAGCATGAAATTGAGAGACCGCTCCGGGCAGGAAAGCCGGTTGTGGACGCAACTGCACATTGTCCTTATGAAATACCGTATACCAGGGCACTGAGGTCAACGCCTGGAATTCAGATACTGTCCTTGCCAAGGTGATAGCGATAAGGAAGGCTACCTTCCACGAGAAGTACAATAAGGAACATGAAGCTAAGGGCTCAAAATAGGGGGCAAATCAAATTTATTGAACACCAGGTTAAGATCGCATGCTGGGATTGGACGAAATACTGGAGGATAAAGTCTCTCTAAGCCCTTGAAGAAATGGGACACCATAGGGTTGGCAAATACCTAAGGGCCGCCTTCTCTTGGGTGGAAAGTGAAGATCGCCGCCAAGTGCACCTTCACTGATGCAACCACCAAACCTAACTGCTTCAGGTGCAGTAGGTAGTCTAGTATAAGTGGCAGCGGAGCCTGTAGTGGAGGAATACCTTTTTGTACTGACTACAGTGAGAACCTTTTCCATTTAGCTAATTATGCCGTGCTGGTGGATGGCTTTCTACTACCAAGGAGAATCTCCTGCACTTGCTCCAAACACTCTGCCTCCCTCAGATTCAAGCATGCAGCTTCCACACCTTGAGATGAAGCGACTCTAGGCTGGAATGACACAGCTGACCGTGGCTCTGCGTGATCAGGTCCGGAACAAACGGCAGGGAGATCAGGGTTTCTAAGGATAGCTGCAACAGAATTTGATGGCTTCCTGGCACAGGGAAAAAGAACATGTTCCCCGCACCTGTTCATATAGAACAAAACTGTGGTGTTGTCTGTCAACATTGAAACCTCTTTCCCTGCCAGGTGAGACTGGAAGGCCTGGCAGGCCAACCTGACCACCCACAGTTCCTTCACATTAATGTGGAGCAACAGCTCCTCTGGAGACCAAAGGCTTTGAGTCCTCAGTTCACCGAGGTGTGCTCCCCACCCCAAGGCCGAAGTGTCCATAACCAGCACCAACAACAGCTGCAGCCTGGCAAATGGAACCCTTACACAGACATGCCAGGGGTCAAGCCACCATTGAAGGGACTCTGCAACCTGTGGTGGGAGTGAGACCACTCTGTCCAGACTATCCTGTGCAGGTGGTAGACCGACATCAGCCACAACTGGAGCGGTCTGAATTGCAGGCTCACATGCTGGACCACGTTGTGCAGGAGGCCATGTGGCCTAGAAGCATTAGGCAACTCTGAGCTGTCGTGGTAGGGAAGTCACAAAGTCCTTATTATGGATCCCATAGACTGGAAACGAGACTCTGGCAGCAAAGCTCTGGCTTGTACTGAGTCCAGAACTGCCCCTATGAATTCTATTCTTTTCTTGGGCACTAGCATTGATTTGCTCACATTCAGCTGCCGACCCAAATTGAGGAAAGTCGCCCGTATTAGGGTGGCTTGGGTATCTACCAGCTCCCAGGAGAGGCCTTTGACTAGCCAATCGTCCAGATACAGGTATACTTGGACACCGTGCCACCTCTGGAACGCAGCAACCATGGACACGCAGTTTGTAAAAACTCTCAGAACTGCTTATAGGCCAAATGGGAGGACAGTGAATTGCTAGTGATTGTGTGCTACTATGAACCTGAGAAACCTCCTTTGGAAGGGTACTATTGAGATATGGAAGTAAGCAAGCATCTTTTAGGTTGAGGGCAGAATACCAGTCCCCTGGATCCAGAGAAGGAACAATCAAGGCTAGGGAGACCATGTGGAATTTCATCTTTCTTATGAACTTGTTGAGATTCTGCAGATTGAGGATGGGCCAGAGGCCCCCCTTTTGCCTTTGGGATTAGAAAATATCTGGAGTAGAACCCCTTTCCTCTTCGCTCCTGAGGGACCTCTTCTGCTGCTCTAGTGCAAGGCAGTTCTTGCACCTCTCCTATAAGAAGTTTTTCCCTGAAGAGGGCCAGGGAACGGGGGTGGGAGGGAGGGACAAAACTGTGCACAACACCCATCTGTCCGATGTTATTCAGGCCCAAGCTTGGTAAAAATGGGATAATCAGTTGCGGAAAGGAGGGACTGGATCCAGTAATTGTCCTGGAGTGTCGCCCTTGGGCACACCCTTAAGAGTTTTGTTTTGGCCCTGACAGCTGTTTTCCTGGACCTTTGCCAGGGTTGATCGACTGGGGTCTTCTGTGCCTGTTATTCTTGCCCCTTCTCCTGGAGAAGTCCTGCTGAGGATGCGGTGGATAAAACCTCTGATGGGACTGGGGCTTGAAGTGCTTCCTCTGTGTGGAAGGCATATGTAGCCCCAAGGATTTCTAGGTCGCTCTAGGATCTTTGAGGCTGTGGAGATTAGAGTCTGTTTGCTCCAAGAATAGCCCCGCTCCATCAAAAGGGAGGTCCTGGATGGTGGACTGGACCTCAGGCTGGAGGCCTGACACCTGCAGCCAGGAACTTCCTCTCATGGCCAGTCCCAAAGCCATAGTTCTTGCTGCAGAGTCAGCTGCATCTAATGCAGCCTGTAGCGATGTCCTGGCTACTGCTTTTCCCTCCTCCACTATTGCTGCAAATTCTGCCTTGGACTTGGCTGGAAGGTGGTCTTTAAACTTCACCATCATGTTCCACGAGTTGAAGTTGTATCTGCTGAGAATCACCTGATGGTTGGCAATTCTCAGCTGCAGACCCCCAGTGGAGTACACCTTCTTCCCAAACAGGTCCAGTCACTTAAACTCCTTCACTTTAGGTGTTAGGCCCTGCTGCCCCTGGCCTTTCCTTTTCATTCACCGCAAACATGACGAGCAACCCAGGCTGAAGGTGAGTGAAAAGGTACTCATACCCTTTAGATAGAAAGAAAATATTTTGCTCTATCCCTTTTGCTATAGTTTGCTGGGGTTTGCCATAGTGTTTTTGTTGTGGACTGGACCATCTTAATCAGTGGCAAGGCTACCCTTGAGGTACCTTCTGGAGCCAAAATGTCCACCATTGGGTCTACGGACTCACGAACCTCCTCTGTCTGTAGGCCCAAGTTTACGGCCACCCTCCTGGTGGGCCCTACTGTCCATACGAAAAATGGTGGTTGATGTCCCCACCACAGCTTCGATAGGGGAGGAAGACAACGAGGCCCTGAGTCCCATCTCAGCCTCGAGGATGTCCTGGCCCGAAGGGTCCTTCCTACCCGGGACTTCTTTTCATGCATTGGGGCCCGCCTCATTCCGGGATATTCCTCTTCAGCACCATGCACCACACTAACTTCCCCCCAACGGTACTGCTTCCCTGTGTCCATGGGCCTTGGTGCTGCATGGCACTGTTCTGTGCTCTGGAGTGTGCCAGACACCTGGCTCTCTGAGGTGATCAAATAGGGTTCCCTAGGCTGGGACCCTTGGGCTTGGTGGTATGCCCACAGGGTCCAGCAGGGCCTTTGCTGGGGCACCTGCATAGGTCAAGGTCCAGTGGGGGGGAGGAGGGGTGCTCGTTACAGGGCACTGGCACAGTGGAGCAGTGTCAAACAGGCTTTGGCGTTGCCAAGTGTCGGCGTCGAGGCTCCCTCTGCACAGAGGTCTTCTTCGGTGCCGGGTCTCTGACGGACGCCGGGGTACTGCGCACTGATGCACCCAGTGCTGGGTCTGGGGCTTGCGGCTGAAGAGCTGTCTCCATGAGGATCTGCTTTAGGCACACACTCCTCTCCTTATGGCTCCTCGGATGAAAACTTTTACAGATCCTGCAATGGTTTGTCTGGTGCAACTCTCCTAAACACTTTAAGCAAGAACCATGTGGGTCACCTTTTGGCATAGACCTCTGGCAGGATCCACAGGGCTTGACACCTTGGGCCCGAGGCATACCCTGGAGCCTCAAGAAGGGAAGTCCGAGAAACGGGGGAACCCCTTGACACTACTTAATACTTATCTAGAACTATATAACTACAAACAACAGTGACTAACTATTTACAGGAACTGCTCAGAACAACACAGGGAATGCTTGCAGATACAAGAAGACTGACGCTCCAAAGACCATCACGGGCGGTAAGAAGGAACTGGAGAGGTGGAGGGTCGGCAGGTCCCTATTTACAGCTCCATAGAGGCGCCACTCCAAGGGGCGCCTCCACCAACCTGACGGGTACCACTAGGGAAAAAACATTCCGACAACTGTGCTGCTTGCAATCAACATGAGCAAACACTCTAAGAAGAACCTCTATATCAACTTCAGCACAACTCAACAGCAATCATGCCCAGATGGCTTCAAGATACCTAACTGCAGTCAGTTGCAACCCGCTTTGCACATAGTCCTGACACACACATTAACTTGCATGTTATCTTGAGGAAATGAATATGAATTTGGGGAGATATAGAAGTTAAAGTCACCAGTAAGCATGTTTCCTCCAATGTTGTTTAAATATTTTGGCTGCCCCTGGGCACCTCTACTCAAGTGAAGCAACTACTCAGAGCATAGTTTTAATAATAGAAGCCTTTTATATTCTTCCCGTAAGGTGTGATCAGCTCTTGCTCTGCAGAGTATTATTGATTTGCAGAGGGGAGCACAGGGATACAGGCTAACCTCTGTATTACAGTGGCTCATTAGCCTTTCACTATAATCATTAGACTTTCTGATAATGTTGATAAGCTGATGACAAGTATCTTCTATGGGGAAAAACTGTGATGAGAGCAGTGTGAATTGAGAGACCTATAACAGTTTAAACAAACCTTCCGAATGGGAGACTGGCAGAGTGTTTGCCTATGAACTGAAAAAGAGAAGTTCTGAAGCCCCATAAGACCCTCTGAGGTAGGATGACCAGATAGCAAGTGTGAAAAATCAGGACAGGAGATGGGGGGTAATAGGCGCCTATATAAGAAAAAGCCCTACATATTGGAACTGTCCCTATAAAAATCGGGACATCTGGTCACTCTATCCTGAGTGTCTGTCTTCTCTTCAAACGTCTAACACTGTTCAGCCTGCCCTCTGGGTTTGGCTCTCACGTGTTCCCAGGCTCTGTTCAGTTTCTCAGCTCAGTCCTTTCTGGGTTTCTGAGTTTCAACCTGTTCTCTGCTGAGCACCAATTCCCAGGGCCTCCTACCTGCAATCTCCCTTCTCTCCATGTAGATCTCCACAGGCTTCTGCCTTATCTCCACCCCAGAAGGCATGGTTTAGCCACATGACCTGCCTGCACCAGGACCTTGTTTATTTTCTCCACCTGGGGCGGTGAGCTAAGTGTGTCACAGGTGAGAAAGGACTCATCTCCTCTTAAAAAACCAGTCACCCTGTGACAGGGTACAAAGATCAAATAAATAAATGTTTGACGTAGTCAGACTGGATTTGACTCTTTTAGAGTAGGTACACTCTCAGATTCAGCATACAGTACTTCACCGCAATTAGATAATTTCAGAGAAGGCATGGAAAGAGAGACATAGAATTAGAAATGTGAGCAATCCCAAAACAATTAAAACAAACTCAGTGAAATACTGTACATCTGCTGGTGAAACTGAGCATTTACAGACAGAAACTTAAGGCTAATAGAACTTAGGAAGATCTTACCTTAAACAAGTGGAATGTGAAGAAGGAAAAAAAGGCTAAAGCTGTTTGTTTACATTACTGCCAGCTGAGTAAAGACTGTCAAGCTTTGAAGTGCAACACTGTAAAGAGGCTGCAAGAGCCGCTCTCAAGTATTTATAGAACGCTAGTCACCACCATATCCAAACACTAAGACAGCCATGGGTGCCCTGAGCTAACAAAAGAAAAGGATCCAGTGTGAAGAACAGAAAATAATATATTTATAAAAAGTATTTATACACTCTCTATGGTCCTGGCACAAAGTCTGGCTGAAACACTGCAGATAATTTTATAGGTCTGGCGAAAGCACTGAGGAAATAGAAACAGATCAATGAATGCCAGCAGTGAGAGATAAACAGTTGCAACTGCTTCATACAACTAGAATTACATTGCAGCCACATTCATTGCCAAGATGAAGAACTGGAACGCTTCTGTCAGACTATTTCCAATTACAGTGTTTTTATGAAAACAGAGGAGATACAGTGTGCCTTGATGAAAAAAAACTAGTGTACATATAGGCTCATCATCCTTGAGCAAACGGCTCCGAGGTAAGTACTAGTTGTTATGGATATGTCTCCATAAGTAATGGGTGTTATTGCTTTCAAGCTTCAGTTTTCATGTATTTTGTACTGGGGAAAATTTTTTGCTATAAACTTTTCTGTATTCTTGCACTTGCTGGTTAACTAACCGGTTTTGCAAAATGCATTCTTGATAATTTTGTAACCATTTTACTTGTTAAAAAGTTTAGGGTCTATTCTCACTTTGATGAGCAATAAGGCATGCTACAAAAATTCCCTGACCATAGAGATAAGAATATACCACTAAGTTTGAATATTTTTCAGTATGACGGAATACATATAGCATTCAACTGACTAATAAATATTATCCTCTTGTCAGTGTCTTTGTTAAAGAAGACACTCTCTTTTTGTATAGCCCATGATATTCTACTCAAACAGGCACTGTACATATTCATAAGATGACAATACTGCATATGACAGAAACTGGAATTTGAAACACCACTTTAATAATGTTTCCTTTTAAAAGATATGCTCTAGGAATTATTTTCTGGAAGTTCCATGACTTCTGTTATACAAGATGTCAGACTAGTTGATCACAGTGGTCCCTTCTGGCCTTGGAACCTATTAATCTGTTAATATAATAATTAACAATAAGTTTCATATTGGATTGACAAAGGAAATAGGGGAAAATGCAAAGGATCATCCTAGAGTCCTTCATCGGGCAAAACTCTCATTGGATTTTGGTAATATCACTATATGAATGTGAGGCATGCGCATGAATAAGTAATTGTTTCTCCAGTAGTCATTTTTGGTTTCAATGGGAAATGTGCATCCTAACCAATTCTGATGAAATTTTTCATCAATGCAGTTTTTAAATTTAATGTTACAGGGGCCAAAATAAATAGCAGCTACGCAGACAACTTTCCTTGAATCAAACAATAGCATAGTTAGAGAGATCAGTTTAATAATCGTCACAACAATCAAGTTAGTTTTATTTTAACCACTAACAATATGCAATTAAACATATATATATTCAAATCAGCAAACTAATCATGGCATGAATACAGTAATTAAAAATCAGGGTAATTTATGAGTAGTTGTTGCCATATGTTAGTACACTCTAGAGGACCAAATTGCCACGGTTGAAATTAAACCAGAGAGAGGGGAACAAAATCAGGTAATCATAATAATAAAAATAACAATTACAGATAAAAAATTATGTTGCAAAGTCATCTTCAGCACTGAATGAGGCAGGGATCCTATGGAAAAATACAGTCAGGTAATTATAGACTATCATAATGCATGTGTGTTCAGATGGAACAGGCCACCTTAATATTGACTTTCTGACCTTTTAACCCGTGTCTTTGCATGCTTAGTATTCTTTTACCATAGTTTTTCTGCATGTAATTTCCCTGGCTTTTAAAACAAACTGAAAAAAGTAGTATTTCTATCATGTGGAACTATGATAGCCTTACATGGGTCATTAGCAAGGTTGTAACTTTTAGAGCCACCACACATAACTGGTAGCAGCAGTAGGCGTTGTCCTGTGTGGACCAGTCACTAGATAAGGTTGAGATGTGTGCTTTGCCTGTAGGTTTCACTGTTATTTGCCAGACAATAGAGGACTATCAGGCCTCAGGAATCTTAGATGAATTCCAGGGTGTGGAGTGGTGATAGAGTGCTTCTATTCCTCCCATCCTACCTCTTTTCTGCTCTTTTCTGAATTCCCCCAGATTGTCCTCTTCTGTCCCTGTCCTCCATGTTCCTATCAATCCCTCAACCTGTACTGGTCCTTCTCCAGCTTGCCCCATCCCTTCTCAGCTCCTCACCTCTGTGCATTCAAGTCAGGCAACTTCCTCTTCCTCCTCAATGGTGCTTGCTTGCTCGCAGGGGGAGCACTGAGTGCACAGGAGAGACAACCTTCCAGTTCTCTATTCCAGAGCCTGGAGGAACAATTGCAGGGAAAATCCTGTTTAGCCCCTGCAAACCTGGGCTACAGAATGTTCAATGGAAATAGAATTTTTGGAACTATGCCAAATACCAATTTTGATAGACTTCAATTTGTCCAGCATTTTGAAAGTTATTACCCTCAATTAGACATCTCCAAAGCTTGCTCCTCCTTCTGTCAACTCCCCGTCTCCTTTATCTTTATTAACTGTGGTCATCTGGCTTCTTTCCTCTGCCTAAAATCATGCTATTGTGCCCTCCATTTTTTAAAGCTTTCATCAATCCCACCTACATTTCAAAGTTGCCAGAACCCTTGAGCACAGTGTATTTCCACTGACTAGACTTGCAATTTGCTCCTTGATTTCTTTCAGCCTGCTTTACACTCTCTCAACTCTACGGAAAGCACCTCATCACTGAAATAGATGTTTGAAATGTAGGCAAGGTAAAGGAGAAGAGGAGTTGAGAGAGGGAGGAGAAAGCTTTGAAGAGGACTGACTGAGGGCTTGGAGGCATGTAAAAGACAAGATTGAAGAAGAGATGGTACAGTTTAGAATAGGGGAGCAAAAGAAGGAAAGGTTCTATTGGATAAGGCCCGTTTTTGTTTTTGAGACGTTTCTATTGTGTTAACAAGATAAGCTTTCACACTGTGTGGAAGCTTTTGTTCCCAGTTTATAACTCCATGCATAACAACTGTCAAAATGCTGACCAACCTAAGGTCTATCAGGGTTGTTTCTTTTCAGTTAGTGAAAGGGGCGCTTCTCTGCTCTTATTCTTCGTTCTATGTTCCTGACATCATTATAATTCTTTCCTGCATTTCCCCTCTGTTGTATTCTTAGGGCCCATCAATACTTAGAGCGCTGCAGCTGCACCACTGTAGCACTTAGCCCGGATCTACACTGTTGGCGGCAAATTCACCGCCGTCGCATCGATTGCTCTGGATCAACTGAGCGGTCTGTATAGATGCGCGCTGTTGATCCAGGAAGCGATGCAGGAAAACCACCCCTGTAAGTGGAGTAGCGCTGCGTCGAAGGGAGCGCTGTTCCCTTCGATGCAGTGCAGTATGGACACCATGCGGAGGAGACGCTGCAAAGTCGGCGGGAGATACGCAAGTGATTTACATCACTTGTGTATCTCTTGTCGACTGCCGCCGAATCGCTAAGGTAAGCGTAGACCGGGCCTTAGTGAAGATGCTACCTACGTCAATTCTAGAGTTTTTCCTGTCAGCGTAGGTATGCCACCTCCCAAGACATGGTAGCTATGTCAACTACAGAAGCCATTGACACAGAACTGTCTGCACCGGGAGTTAGGTCAGTATAACCGTGTTGCTCAGGGCTGTGGATTTTCATAAAATCTGTTTTTACTTTTATATTGCTGACTTTTATAGACACCGCACATAACTCCCAAATGTGCCTGTCAATCCTGAACTCATTTCCAGTCCCACTGCCCCACCTGTCATCTTCAATTGTCTTACAACCCAACCTCTGTCCTAGTCTCTACAAACAGAGCATCTCGTTTTCCCCTTTAATCCTTTTTCACTTCTCTAGATTCTCTGTCACCCTGAACCACTCAGCTAGCTACCCACTATCCTAGATTTGCAACAACCACCTCCAACTCCTCACTCTTTTTTCTCCCCCATATGCAAACTTGTATGTTATGAAGTTTATGTTATGAAGACAAGGTTCCTGCCCCAAGACTTTACAATCTAAACAAAGAACATACAAGAGACATGTGATAGCATGGGAAGTATCATTAAACATGTAATAGGGAAGTGACATTTTGTATAAATCTTTTAGTTCCATGGCTTTTAAGGTGATTCAGGCAGAAATTAAGTAATATTGGGCCTTGACATGGCAATCCATCCTATAGCAAAATGCTCCATTACTATGGACCCCTTGTCTCATGCAGCTAGAGCTGGGTAGAAAAAAACGGAAAATTGCAACAACAACAAAAACAAAAAATTCCCATTTTTCATCAAATTAAGGGAAGAGGGTTTTAAAAATATTTTTCATGTTTATTTGTATATTGTGGCTGTGCACAAATTTTATGGAAAAAGTAAAATGGGTAAAATTTATGGGTAAAATTCTGCAAATAGCCCAAGAATGTTAAAGATGTTGAGCTACAAACTGTGGGCATGATCCCACTGAAACCAATAGCAAAACTCCTGAAGACTCCAAACCTGCAAGGTTTTGAGCACCTCCTCAAAGAGGTTATATGCCTTAACTCCCATTTGAAGTGAATACAAGACACCTTTCAGGAGGTGCTCAGGACCTTGCAGGATCAGATCATAAAGAACTTTCCAATTACTGCACAAGCGATGGCATTTTTTTTTTCAATTTTATTTTTTATTACTAAAACTTTTTTTTTTGAAAACATACTTTACAGACTTACCACTTCCGGTGTTTCTGAACTAACTCCCAGTTTCAGGAGAAGGTACATTCAAAACAACACCTGTATTTTCACTCGGAATGGAGCTCCAGGTACACTGAGGAATTGGCCAACCAATTCAGGGCCCTACCAAAATCTACCAAATCTACGAAAATCTGTAAGAACTTTTTGTGATCTTTATTTTTGCTACTTATCCTAAAGCTCATTTTCTGTTTTTCACCTGCTCATAGCTGCAGCCAAGCGATTTTCAGTTTTCCTCTGAACTAAAAGATCAACAAAAAGCTGTCTCCATAAATAAAGTTAAAGTCCATGCTTGGCCTGCCAGACGATTATATGATTTCACCACCCAGCCAGCAGGACATTTGAAATTTCAGCTATTGCTAGGACACAGAGCTCTTCTGTTAGGGTAAGCATCAAGTCTTTTTTGAAAGCTGAGAAACAAACCAGACCAAATGCTGTTCTAGGACAAAAGGTACAGTAATGTAGCTCAAGAAAAGAAGATTGGGAAGAAAGGTTACAAGAAACTAAAGATATTACAAAAGAGTAAATCTCTCTCTCTCACACACACACACACACACACACACACACACACAAATCAGAAATGAAGTCAAATCTCTAATCCATCACTCCCTGTGATTTCTGGAGATTGCAATTTACATGATATAATTACTATCACACTCTGCTTCAGTGCTCTTTTGTACCTCTGAACCACAGAACAAATTATAGAAAATGTCCTGCCCACACTTTCATGCCTTTCCCATTGTAACTTTTCACAGCACAGTTACTTAATCATGTAAATTCACTGTATGGCATGTTTACATAAACCAAAATGGCACAGCAAAATCCCTATATGTTGCATTGAAAATTGTCTCTGTCATGTTGTTTTTCTTCAGTTATTGCTGTTTTCTGCGTAGCCTGAGGAGGTGATGAAGGGTGCTCGATACTATTTAAAACAAAATAAAACAGAAAATAAAGATCCAGGAAGTGGATGGATGTTTACAGAACATAACTGTTCTTGAGAATTTAAACAGTCATTAAACCAAACTCGTTTTGTACTTCATATGCTCTTGCACGTGGCATATACTTGCAAAGTTTGATTCTACAGCCTTTCCTCATATGAGCTAGTCTCCGGGCTTTAGTAAGACTAACTGACATGAGAAAATGCTAAAGATCTACCCTGGGATCAGATAATTTAGACAGACAAACACAATCCATAAGAAAACAATACGGACAGAAAAAGGCAAAGTGAAAGATGGGCAACTGGATTATGTTAGGATTTGGTTGATATTTGTTCTTGGAAGTCATGTGAGGACAGTCCACTAGTGACCACGGCAGAAAAGAGCCCTTCTTCCCTGAAGGCATATCGAAGACTAACCATCTAACTCAACTACTGGCTGTCTAGCTGGTTGCAGGTCAGATTCTTTGTAAGAGTAGTTCTGACACTTACCACAGGAGGTGGAAAAGGAACTGAGTGTGGTGGGGCAGGTATGCCCTTTATACCTTCATTGAACGCATGAGGAGAGAAAGAGATCGCATACACAGCTCCACAGTCTAGAAAATTCTCTGACGTGCACTGGGCACACATTCACTTAACAGGGAATATGTATATGGATGATCATTTGAAGAATTTGTGAGACTACGGACCATGCAAATCTAAAAGCATTAAAACTGTATTATACTTTAATAGTAAAAATAAATTCAGTATAATCCAACTCGTCTAGGGTGAATAAAGTACTAAGAGATTTCTCTTTTATATGTGACACAGTAAATTCTGCTTCTTAAATACTGTATTTTGGAAAGTTACTAATAAGCACAAAAGCACACACAATATATTCCCTAACAGTAGAGTCACCAGAATTAGCTCTCTCTTTTTCTCTCAGTAGGGACGAAGAGAACACTCCACAGACAGAATGCATGTGTTATAAGGAAATGCATGTTACAGGTCAGGTAATTAGAATTTAATGAAGTTACGAGCCACATAGCAAACACTCTTACAATGATGGTTCACATACTTACCCAAAGAAACTATGGTTTCTCCTCTGATTAAAGAATGTGGTTAATGTAAATAGATCAGTTAATGCCTAAGGGGAAAATTATGGTCCATTACAAATAACTCTCAGATTCTCAGACAAATGGTTACAACTTCTTTACCAGCAGTTCTTTCAAATACATTGTTCTATATCAGAGCTGGAGACTCTAAATTGGATCAGTGCAAACTCTTATTAAAAACACATAAGGTAATGTAGACAAAGAGAAATGGAACTAGACATCTGCTTTTAGTGCTGCAAAGGGAAATGGCCCAAAATATTTCCTCTTATCCATCAGTCCCTCAAATCCATTTGTTCATTCCCTCCCCCAGATCTATTAAAATTTTCCACCACATGTTTTTGGGCAGGGGTTGTAACCTCTTGAGGACAAGCATTATGGATACAGGGACATTGGAACTGAAATATATTTCATTCTTATAAATTGTCTGGCAGAATATAAGGTAACATTTACTTGTTAGATTACAGAAACTAGATTAAAATGAATCATTGTAATATATATTTCTAGAAATATTATTTATTTTAGGATGCAACAATGCTTATGATTTTGATGTAGAGTAATTCTATAGTTGATTGGCTGCAGCATAAAGCAAAGTTGAGTGCTACTCCGTAACTCAAACCATGGAATAAACGCAGCAAAACTGTGAGCCAAAATGACCTCCCTCAATAGGGGCCTAGTCTAAGACCCACTTAAGTCAATGGGATTCTGTCTATCGACTTCCCTGGGTTTTGAATCATGCACTAGTAGTCTTCCAGTGCTATTCAAATCCCTCTTTCAGTCCTCAAGGAGGTCAGCCTGTATTAAAACAATTTAGAGAGCACTAAATACTGTAAGTCCCAACTCCAGTTATATTAATGACACTGCAAGGGAACAGCAGGTCTGGAAGCCTCAAAAAGGGTGGTTAAGTACTTTGGAAGGCTATTAAAAGAAAGCTGAACTCATTTTATTTAAACCAGCTGTATGAGAGTTTACAGCAAAAGAAGCAATCATTAGCATGAACAAACTGCAAAATGTAATTAAAAAAACCCCGCATACATCTTATAGTAAATCTTAGTGAAACATCAAACTTGAGAGCCAAAAGGAAGATGCCATAATCCACTTTCAAACCAGCTTGAAGCAATATTTTTTTTTTTTAAAGCTAATATTTTCAAGGAAATGTTTTACTTAAAACACTATTGACTTTTTGACTGTCAATCCATTAGTAAAGCAGATTTTAAACTTGTTTATAGTCTCCTACATTGAGCTCTGAAACTACCTGTGCCACAAACAATATCAGTTTTCAGCACAATGGCTGTGTCTAGCTTGCAGCTAAAGAATGCTGGTTGTAATTAAAACCTTTTTAAACAAAAGGTAGACAAGTGTATTCATAGTGACAACAGCTCCGCACCCCATGAATTTTCATAAACGTGGACTAAGACAATTATGTTATCTTTTAGTGGTACAACAGCAGTCCTCAAAAGAGTATTTTGCTTATCTTATGTATCCATGTAACAGTATCACGCTAGAAGGCACGTAATCTTAGGATAGCTTCTTAGCAGGTACGAAACCTACTACTGCAAGAATCTGAAGCAGGGAACTCTGGGTCAAAAAGCAGGAACTTTACCACTGATCTAAACAAGACCTTACAGTAACCAACTATATTACTTTTCAAACTTCTAGTGACTACAGGGGAAGAACATGCCATTTTATTTCCAAATAATGTCAAATCTCAGCAGCAGAATTTAATCCTGCATTTGTAGTCCTTTTCATAGCATTTTAAATCGCTGTAAGTAATATCTCAAATATAGTCCCTCTCTGCTCTGCTGAAGATGCCAGTCTCATTCACCTATTTGTCAGCCTCTCACAAAAACATCTCCCCACCTTCCAGAGTACCCCTTACCCAGGGCAGCAATCTCCCTGAAATAAATCCATAAACCCATCGCCCACTCCTCAGTGCTCAATTAGTAAATTAATGATATCTTCTGGGACAGATGGGGTTATCTGGAATTTGATTTAACTACAAACGTGCATGTATATTTCATACACACCCCAAATCGTATATATGTAGAGTTATTTGATGGCATACCTCTCCCACTACCCTTTATATGCCACTGTCTTGTAAATTATTAACTCTTCCAACAGGGACAAGTTCTTTGCGTATATTTGTACAGCACCTAGAAGCATCACTACACTGATCCTGAGCAAGGCCTCTGGGATTTACTGCAACATCACTGCTCACCAGCAACAGCGGCATTTTAGAATTCCTGAAACTGGTGAGGCAGCGCTCTGCCAGCCTCATCACGTTCCTTGCGCACATTTGCGGCAGTCTGACTGAAATCCAGGGAAGGCTTTTGCAGTACGAACAAAGAAGCCCCCATTGTTAAGAAAGCATACAGTATGGCATTTTTTTCACTTCCTTAACAATGTGGGCTCATGCCACAGCAACCTTCAAGTCACATTAAGATTACACACTATACAAGTTGTCCCAGATATTATTTTTGTTTGATTAAATCATCAGTAAGATTACACACTGTACAAGTTGTCCCAGATATTATTTTTGTTTGATTAAATCATCAGTAGAATTCTTTCTGTTGTCCCCTCTCCCCACCCCCCCTTGTTTATCTCCTGTAACTAAGGAGGGAAGGAAGAAAAAGTGGATTAAAATAAATATAGCAATTATGTAATTACTTATTTGCAGTAGTTTAGCCTCTTGGGGATGGAAGCTGAGATTTCCCTGTACTGAGGGCAAATATTGCTGATACGCATCACATGGTTATCAGGCTGTGTGTGATTCTTAATAGGCGGGCGGGCAGGCAGCTGTCTCCTTAGGTTAAACTAAAGAAAGATATTGCCATGGTGTCTCAAAGATAATATGGTGGTTGCCACAGAAACAAATAGCAATTTAAAATACACAGTAGTTAAATCTGTATTTGTGCTGGTAGCCAAGCAAGAGAAAAGCTTTCTGCTTTGAGATTTTAGCATTAGAAGTAACCTCCAAACAAGAAATATTGGGATTCTGCCCTTTTCTGCCTCTTTTAAATAGATAAAGGAGGCCTGGGAGGGGGAGAGAAGACGAGTGGAGGGTCATAGTTTTTTCATTAAAAATTCAGGCTTTGTCTAACCTGGAAGACTATGGTGACAGATGAACTAGTGAAATTATGAAGTTTCAAGATTTAAGAGCAAGTGAGAGAAGGAATTTAATCAGCCTGTTTAAAATACTTTGGTTTCTACTAGTACCTATCTAACTCCTAATAATTAATCAACATTTTGGAGAATTTATCTTTGTTAATGATTCAATAACTCAGTCTCTGAGTTAAAGTATTGGAGCTGACAAACATTTGAGATCCACAAAAATAAAACCCAGGGACCATACTTGATAGCCTCATAGTCCTAAAAAAACCAAAAACAAAATACAGCCTTGGAGAAAGCCTTAAAGACCTTATTTATATGTCATAGAAGAAAGGGAGGGAAAAGCACAAAATACCAATTTAAGGTAAAATTGTTGCAAATCAACTTTAAAACTGTTGTGCAAATGGAGGGTAACTTTGGTAACAAATATTGCTTGAAATTCTTTAGTGCATTTCATCGAAATAATGCAAAGGAGTTTACAAAGGTGGGGATGGGGATTATCATCCCCATTTTATAACAGGTGAAAGTGAGACATAAAGCACTTAAGTTTGTCCATGAGGACAGTGAGAGTCAGAATCTGAGGTGAGGACAGGACCTTGATCTGCTTACACTTAATCCCCTACTTTAACACTGAACAGTGCTTTCCCCTTAATTTACACTATGATTTTCTAAATAACATTTTCTAAATAATACTTTAATAAATACAAAACAAAAACTTCTAATACATAAAGTTTAACTGTTTTGGGTGGGGGTTTTTTTTGTTCTTAATACACTTTGCTATTTAGAAGCTATCTGCAACTTCACAATAGCAAAGCTGTTCTGTGGAGGTTAAATTTTGGAGACCCATTTATCTACAATGCAAATATGTATTAAAATACAATGCTTCATAAAAGGCTTTACCATGGCCAGGTTAAGAGTATTAAATGAAAAAATATGGTGAACCTTCAAAGGCTTGAGAGGCAGATTACGGGAAGGTCCACTAGAAAGTGTCCCCTACCGCTTATGTTGATACTAGAAGAGGCATTCATTTGGAACAAGAACAATCCAACTTCATACTATCTCATTTATCCTGTCTCCACTATTTGTATGAATGATCTGAAAGACTGGGAATTCTGTCCTGGTTTCATAAAGAATTTTATGAAGAAAAAGTCAGCAGGAGAATGCTGCCTATATTTGAACATGCCTAGAATGCTGAAACCACTTACTGACAGAATAATTTCTTAATTATTATTCAGGCTATCCAAGTCAGCTTTTACCAAGCGACTTTATTTCCTGCCAATCAAAAGGTGGAAGCAAGAGCAACAAGCATTCTAAGGACTATATGCTCTTCTGTCCTATGACACTTGGCTTGCAGGTAGAGCCAAGTGGAGAAAGTTAATTCCGTTTTGCAGAGGATTTAGGTATTTTGAAATTGGTTTTAGTTCTGATTAGGAACAAACAAAAAAAAAGTTAGAAATTTTGAAATCCTGTATGAAAGGGAATGGAGCCCTAGAGAGGTGAACTCTGGAAGCAATAGGGTGCATGGCCTGGGAAATTCTGCCCCCTGGATGCCTCAGAGCTTGGAAGCCCAGGCTGCTGAGAAGGAAGGCAAGCTGACAGGGTGCCAATAGAACTGCAGCAAAGTGGCCCCCCTCTTTTAAACATTTTGAAGTAGCTGAAATTGGCAAATTCTGACAATGTTTTGTTGGAATTTTTCCAAGGTGCAAAATGGTCCCCCTCACTCACTGCTATGCAAACGCAATGGCGTTAATGTCGGCTGCGCATCATAGGAGCACTTCACCCTGCCAGGAGTCTGGGTGATCCCATCTCCTACTATATCAAAAGGAATTCCAGCCGTTCTATACTTTACAGGTTTGGATCCTATGAGAGCAGATTTTGTCCAATTACATTATAAGTACATTTTTTTAAACTCATGAATTGTGTAATAACCAGCAAGTAGTCACTTGTGCAGAATCTGAAATGGGCATAAGGAAGGCTGACAGAACTCAGATTAATAGGTAGGAAATTTTGCTTCTCCGGTATTAACTTTTTAGCAGATCATAAAAGGCTGAAGGACCTATATATCACATAGTGCTCTGTAAGTGTACTTGGGGATACCCAGGAAAATAAGACAAGCGGAGTTGCTTCAGATCTTTCTTTTAGCAAAGTCAACATTACCCCAATGACATGCATCTTTATTCTTCCACTTATGGCTCAGTTTTTTAGTTAAATAAGCCTACTAAATACATTCCATGATCCACTGGGAAATAGTTCCTTGGCAACTGACAAAACTGGTCTTGCTATTACCAGAAAAATCCAACCGTTTAGTCTAGAGAATCTGCTTAGGACAGTGTCTATCTGCCATTTTCACATTTGTTCAACAAACTCTTTTCCTTTAGTATTTCCAGACTCAACAAAGACCAAGTATAGATAATAAAATCTCTTGGCCAAGGGGAAACTTCAAAATGACCTTAGATAAATAACATGGTGCAGTCTTGATCAACCAGTGGAGTACTAAATAAAGATGTCAGCATGAATGAGAATGCAATAATGCAATGCAAATGAAGAGGAAGGATAGGGTGCTAGCATCAAACTTAGGAGACCAGGTTCTCTTTTCTGCTTTATTACAGACTTCCTGTGTGACCTTGGGCAATTCTGTAGTCACTCTGTGCCTCAGTCCCCCAGCTGTAAAAATGGGGATAACAGTATTTCCCTGCTTCACAAAGGTGCTTCTGCCAGAGCACTGTGGACAACCTTCATATTCTACAGGGACATTATCTATTGACTATCTTAAAAATACTTATTTATATATCATCAAGGAGCATATAAATATTGCTCCCCATGTGTTCTTCCCAACCACTGTCACACATTATCCTGTTCAACACTTCAGACAGTAGCCTGTACCCATAAAAACTGGCAGAGAACCCCTTGTCTAAATTATCCTGCATTAAAGAGTCTGCTTCTAGCTTCCACGATGGACTCCTGCTGGCAGAGTGGTTTTCCTGGAAACCTAGAAATATATAGGAGGAGGAGGGGAAGTGAGTAGTCTTAGATGTTCTCAAATAATTAAAAATCTATTCCACAAAAACAACACAGAAGTCCCAATTGTGCTTGCGTCACTCATGTGGGTATACTCATCAGGTGACAGGATTTACACATTGCTTTACTTTGGATAATCAGCTCAGCAGTGACACCAGTTCTTATCAAGGTCATAGGACACCTGGCAGTCAACACATGCTCATCCTCACATGTCAGTATTCAATTAACTATCAAAGGCAGTGAGCAATTTTTGCAGTTTCTCAAACCACAGCTTGTCTAGGATAAATTTGAGACTGTATCCTCTACTGTTTCCACTCTGTTAGCGCTCAGAGTAATTAATCACCTAACATTGTCATAAAAAATAGTATGTGGGTAGATGTACTACAATCCTTAGATTCTCTAGACTATATCTATGTAAGGCTAACATAAAAAAGTTACTTATGTTTGTCCAGAAGAAATCAAAAGAATATTTTAATAATTGTACAGCATATAGCTCTTCGTTTATTCAGTACATTACATCGTCAGCAAGCTGTATTAGAACTGTCTTCATTTAGGTTTGTAGTAACATTTCAGAATAATGTGTTATCTACCATGCAACCAACTATTTTATTACATGACTCTACTCTGAAATTGGTATTTCTGCATACTAATTTTTATTGCCAGTTCTCTTACACACAAAAACTAAAACCACATCCAAAGCCCAATGAAAGCCTGTATGAAATTTCCCTATGAAGGTCACTGTGCAATGAAAAGGATTATAAATGACACAATCCATCAACATTTAAAGCCTGTAAATAAGAACAATTAAAATCAAATACAAAAGGGAAGTAAAACAAAAATCACAGGGGAAGAAATCACACCTTCAATTGATTTAGACAGGCATCAGAAACACTGGCATGTGATTTACTGGCAGAAACTAAACACACTGGTGTGGCCTAGTTGTAAAGAAAAAATATTGTCATTTTTTTCCCTGTTCAAGAGCTAGTGCACTGAATCTTAGAAACTACAGGTTCACTCAGAGTGCATGCTTCTTTTGATGTTAAAAGGAAAAAAATTAACCTTCTGCATACCTTCTATATTAAAGCTCATTAATGAAAGGCTAAATGTTTAATTCACTGGGATGTTTCTGCTTTTTGTCATTTTTGTATAGTTAACAGGATCATAATTCAAACAGGTCACACATTGTAAATATCCTTACTATATTGTTTTCTTTTCCTCTCTAATTAGACCACCTTTTGTTACTAAGAATCCTATAAACTGTTTAATTGTTAATGGTTGTAAACTGCTCGTATTAAAAATTAGGTGTCATCTCCTCCTCCTAACTTTATGCTATGGGAACTGCACCAAGGAAAATGTATGATCCTTATAGTCAACATTACCTCTCTGACCCAGTTAACATTTAACCCAGTTGACATCACCAATACACTGTAACTTCTGACACATTTCTGTTTCAATGTCCATCCACCTAAGTAACTCCCACCAAACAAGTTAACACCAACAGGAGACAAACAAGCATACTGATAACAGAACAGAACTCATCAGTCCAACTGCCATTAAAAATAAGAAGTGACTCAAATATAATTATAGTGGCCATATTTCCCAAAGTAAAAATGGGATGACCTGGGGCTCGCCAGAGCTCCTCTCCCTCCGCAGCTGGGGCTGACCCTTTGAACTCTGCACCACATTGGGTTGGGGCTGACCCACTGCCCAGCACCTTGTGTCATACCCACCCACAACATTCCTGTATGCCTCCCTACAGAAGCGCATCTGACTTTTTTGGGAAACTGGGCATTTGTTTATTTGCTCTTGCCAACTGATAATCAGTTTGCAAGAACAAACGGGACGAATGCCCATTTTTGTCAAAAAAGTTGGCATGTCTGGGACAGGGCTTAAAAAGGAGACTGTCCCAGTCAAAATGGAACATATGGGCACCCTAAATATAATCTCTCTCTCTAACAAGATTGTCTTTCCTAAATTCTGGCTAAACTCAAAGAAAATTGGCATAGTAACTAAGGCCCTAACCCTGCAAGCTGCTTCATGAAAGCTGAGGGGGCAGTGGGAAGCGTAGGGGTGCGGCAGCTTTCAGGGTTGGAGCCGAAGAGAGCAAGAATTGGCTGTTTTTGTTTTTTTTTTTTTTAATTTCCCACCCAAGTTCTTCAAAGAAAAAAGAATACAGGAAAGAAAAAACAAGCAGTATTTCACTTTGCTTTGTGCTACCGATTTTGTTGCAGTTTATTTTCAAACCAAAACCACGGGATTATGGCAGAAATTACATGAAAAATTCTCTAAATTAATGTTCACAATTTTACACTCAAAATCATCTGAGAGTGTGATGACAAACGGTGCAAATTTAGGTGCTGGATTAAGGCTTTTTGAAAATTTGACCTTTAAAGTGTAGCTGTAGAACAACCAGGGCTACTTGCAGGAGCAGGGACTACTACTTTCTGGCACATAAAGCCCTAAAACCTAATCCAAAATCCACATAACTCAATGGAAATATTTCCATTCACTTTACTGGGCTTTGGCTCAAGCTCCTACTGAAGGACAAAGAAGGCAGTACAATTACACTACAAACATGTTGTTTTATGGAAAAGACAGTTCAAACTGGTGGACATTCCAGTAATCAGAAATGTTCTTTAGTATTAACCCACTGTATCGGACAACCATTAACATTTACCTCAATATCTCTGCAGTACCAAAGTTAGTACTATGTGAAAAATATTAAGCAGATCTCTCCATTCAAAATAATATGGCTCAGAGGTCTTTGCAATACCATTCAGACGGCCCCAAACTTCACCCCATAAAGTCTCAAATATACTTCATATGCAAAAGACCAGTTGGAAATGACAAGCCTATGCCAAAAACTGAATTCAATACAGAATGAGCAAAAGCTAGGGCCTCAGTTCTGCCCTCAAGGACACAGTTATAAATTGAATTACTATGAATTACCACAATATAAACTGTTAATTTTTCAGGTGCAATATGAAATAAAATTGCGATTCATTTTGTGATAGCAGATTATGAAGACAGAAATCATAAGTAAATCTGATTCTTTGTGCTCCTAATAATATTAAACTGGACTGCAAAAATCAAAATTTGCTGCAGTCCCATAGTCAAAAGAACAAAAAATTATTCAACTGAAACATATATTGCTATTTTAGTAAAACTACTTAACCCTACTATAATTATGAGAACACCATCAAGATTTTTAGGGCTAAAATTTGATCTATTTCTTTTTCCCCATATAGTTATCCTTTTATAAAATTCTGTCATTCTTTAGCCTGTGCCATTTTTATCTCCAAAAACAAATGCCTCAAGACTCTTTTTTTTTTTTTTTTTTTTAAAGGCAGCTATATACATGATTCAATCCTCATGTTGTATTGATGATAGCTGATATTATCTAACAAATCAATGGGGAAAAAAAGTTTTGTTAAGAAACAGATTTTAATCTAAATTTGCCAGTAATTACTTTAAATAGCGAATGGGGTAGGTTTTTTTTTAATCTTGACAGTATCCTTTCTAAGGTTTCACCAGCTTTTCGGTTTTACATTTTTCTCCTACTATTACTAGTAGAAAACAGCAGAAACATTTGCTCCAAATTGAAACCTGGCATACATGGTCTCAGTTCAAATGATTTTTTTAATTGTTGTTTTACATACACTTGAGGACCACAGGGGAGAATAAAGTATTTTTATTAAAAAGATGAAAATTTTAAGATCCTACTGTATCTCAAAATCAGCTTTAAATTTTAAACACGACAGTTAGCAATCCAATAGGAGACTAACAAAACCAAATCAGACTTTTTTTTTTTTTTTAAAGAAAACTACTATCCTCCCCCAATATTGTAACTAATTTAAAATTGTAGATTTATGCCAAAATTGTCAAACTCGAGAATCTAAAGTTAGGCACCTTAACTGCATAGTTAGGTGGTGAAATATGGATTTTTGGAATCTGAAGTTAGGAATTTAAGATTGAAAATATTGACCTTAGTTCATATGTAGAGTGGCTCTTTGGACATAATAGGAGTCACTATTTTCATATTAATAAACCACTGTACATGTAATATAATCCTATAATACTTATTGGAGCCTCTCACAACTTTTTCAAAGTTTGTCTTTTGTCCTATAGGAAAAGCATGTTGAGAAGCAACTTGAGATGATTCACGTTTCCATTTGGTCGGAGAGTTCACCATGCATTGCATTTCAATAGCTGACCCAGGAAGAGTTGTAGACTTTTAGTCTGCCTTCCTACCTCACTGCATGATTATTGTTGCAACTGAGGCTATTGCGAAACAGGGTGAGAAAAGACTGAAGGGACCATACAATGGAAAGGCAGCCCTGAATGAATCCTTATAGACAAGACCTATAGAATTTAATAGGGGGTGAAAACAATAAGATTCTACAGAAACAGAACTAACACAGAATGACACACTTTTTATAGGTTGTTATTTTGTTTTAAAAAACAGCAGGGTCATAATTTTCTGTTAAATGCTACTGGAAAATTCAAATAACTATATAAAAGTTGTTAGTCCCTAATAATTTGTGTCAGAGTCCTCCATAAGGAAAAGAACAGGGGAAGCCCTGAAAATCTGCGTTCTAGTTTTGTTCCCTGTTCTTTGGCACTTTCCACAGCAGGGGTCAATGAGTTCATGTGACTATCACTAGAAGAAGAAGGGGAGGTTACTTATTGTAACTGGAGGTTCTTTAAGCTGCATAGTCACTATTTGGATTCCAGACAAGGGTGCGCATGTGCGCCATGCACCAGAGCTGGAACTGTTCATAGCAGTGTCCATTGAACCCCATGTGCGTCAGCTACATGGTGCAGCCAAGGTTTTAAGAGGCTGTGCGGATGAATGACGCTCCAGGTCCCTCCTCTTACTAGCCAGCAATGGAGTCTGCAGCAGAGGGGATGGAGGGCAGGACTGGAATCCAAATAGAGACCATATATCTCAAAAAACCTCCAATTACAGTAAGTAACCTCCCCTTCTTCTTCTAGTGATGGCCCTTATATGGATTCCAGATATGGGATAGTAGTGAGCACTGCTCAGTGTGGAGGTGGGTGCGAAGAATCACAAGAAGTCACAATCTGCAGGACAGCATGGCTGATTGCCACATCTGCCACCGAGTGGAAAAGGTGTGGAAGACGGACCATGTGGCTGCCCTACAAATGTCCTGCCACTGGACTTCCATAAGGAAGGCCAACGTGGTGGCATGTGCCTGTATGGAGTATCCCAGGACTCCCGGAGGTGGAGGAACATGAGACAGACACAGAGACAGAGACAGAGAGTCAGAGAGACACACATTCCGTAACACAGAGGGAGATGGAGATCCATTTAGAGAGGTGTTGCAAGGAGAGGGCATGACCCACGACAGCACTCACGATGGTGAGGAAGAGGTGGGATGAAGCATGGAAGGTGCAGGTGCCCTGGAGATGGAAGGCCAGCAGCTGACAGACATCAAAAGATGTTCGTACCCTGGAAGAGATGTGCAGTTTTGGGTAGGAAAATCAGGAGGTATATTTACTGATTTAGGTGGAACGGAGAGGTCACTTTAAGAAGAAATTTAGGGTGCAGTCAAAGGGAGACCTTGTCCTTGCAGATGACAGTACAGGGTGGATCGGCCATCAGGTCACGAAGAGTTCAAAGGGCAGCTTAGTGAGGGCGGCAACAATGAGATTTAAGTCCCAGTAGGGGGTAGGCTTCTGTACTGATGGAGAGGCATTCAGGAGGCTGCAAAGTAAGCAGGAGGTGGTTGGATGAGTGAAGACAGAAGAATCATCCACAGGAGGTGGAAGGCACTGAGCGACACCAGGTGGATGTGGACAGAGGAGTGAGCAAGGCCCAACAACTCAAGCTGGAGAAGATAGTCCAGGAAAATAGGAATGGAGATGGAGTCCAGAGAGGATCAGTGGCGGTGAAACTTCAACATTTAGTTTGGTAGCAGGCTCTAGTAGCCGGTCATCTGCTGTGTGTGAGGATGTCGTGCACAGGGGCGGAGCACACTCTGTCTACACATAAGCCCCATCCAAATACCAAACCATGAGGTGAAGCCACCCAGGCTGGAGTGCCTCAGGGGCTGTGCGCCTGTGTGAGGAGATGCAGGAGGGGGGGAAAGTGGATCAGGGGGCAAGCAGAGAAGTGGAGGAGATCAGTGAACCAATACTTGTGAGACCAGGAGGGGGCTATCAGAATGAGTGTCGCATGATCCTGATGCACCTTGCAGAGGACTTGCGGAAGCAGGGGAATGGGCAGAAAGGCATAGCAGAGGTTGGAGGTCCAGGGGAAGAGAAAGGCATCACCCTGTGAACCCAGCCTGAGGGCTCCTCTGGACCATAAAAGAGAAAGTTTGTAGTTTGCAGCAGACATGAAGAGGTCCCCGTGTGGTATGTCCCATTAGTGAAAGACCAAGCGAAGTGTACAGTCATGGAGCTCCCACTTGTGATTCATGTAGCAGGACCTGCTGACCGTGTCTGCCAGACAACTGCTGGTGCCTGGAAGGTGCATGGTATGGGGAGTGACCCATACCTGATGCACCAGTTCCAGAGAAGGATGGCCTCCACACAGAGGAAGGGAACTGGGAGCTGCCCTGCTTGTTGATATACACAACCATTGTCATGTTGTTGGACAGCAGTTGAACATGGTGGTATCTGATGAGGGGCAGGAGGCACACAACTCCAGTGTACTGATGTGCATTCGTGCCTTGTACAGAACCCACATGCCCAGGTGAATGACAAGGGAGGCATCCATGATGACAATGGTGTGGGGAGCAGGGGAGTAAATGAGATGCTAGCCAAGATCTTGGATGGGTCAGTCCACCACATGAGGGAAGACAGGACTGGGGGGGGGAAGATTGACATGAGCCACAGTTGGAAGCAGTGCATATGCAGGCGGCCGTGAGAGTGATGGAGGTGCAGGTTGCCATGGGTACCAGGAAGAAAAAGCAGTGGCAGAGTTGCGTATATGGATTGTGTTGGAGCTGCACGATGAGGAAGATGAGCAGGGCAAAATGGTCCATCAGAAGAAAAGCATGGCCTGTGAGAGAATCCAGACACATACCCCAATGCATGTCAGCGTATATGTAGGGACGAGAATGGGACTTGTCCTCATAGATGCAGATACCCAGCTTTGTGAAGAGCGTGCGAAAGGTCTGGGTAGTGGAGAGGAGATAGGTGTGTGATGGTAAAATGAGGAGCCAGTCGTCAAAGTAGAGAAACACACAATGGCCAAGGCAATGCAGATGGGCTGCAACAACGGCAGAGACCTTCGTAAACACATGCAGAGCAGTGGCACTACCAAAGGGGAGGACATGGAACTGATGGGAGTGCCCCACTGTGAAACAGAGAAACTTACAATGTGGTGGGTGGATGTCGACATGGAAGTAGGCAACCTTCATACAGAAAACCGCAAATCAGACCCTGCAGAGGGAGGCATGGGAGAATGAAAACAAGCATGATCATCCAGAACCGGAATTTGCATATAAATTAGTTCAGCACCTGGAGGTCCAGAATGGGGCAGTGGCCACCCTCCTCCTTTGCCATGAGGAAATAGGGGGAATAAAAACCATGGCCATGGTAATGGTGGGGGATACATTTGATGGCGCCCTTCTGGAGCAGAGTTCTTGCTTCTTCGTGGAGGAGGTCATGGTGGGAGGGATCCCCACAGCCACCGAAGTGTGGGCAACAAGAGACAAATGAGAGGAACTCTATCAAGTACACCTGACAGATGATGTCCAATACTCATCAATCATTGGTAATCTTGTCCCAGTTGTGGGCAAAGAGGGCAAGACAGCCCCTGAAGATGATCTGGACAGCTGTGAAAGATGGTACACAGGTCTCAGGGGTGGGGGGAGAATGGCTGCTTGGACGGATGGTGTGATGGGCTGAGGCGGTGGAAGTGGCAGAATCGCTGGGTATGTGAGCAATGGCAAGAGAACTCCTACAGGCATTGGAAGTAGGGTTGGTAGGCGGCTCAGGGGCAGGGATGGAAAGATGATCTCTGCTGCCGGCGGGTAAGAGCTGGGGTGTAGATGCCAAGCGACTGCATGGTAGCATGGGAATCCTTGAGAGTGTTGAGGGATTTGTCTGTCTTGTCGCTGAACTGCTTGGAGTTGTCAAAGGGGAGGACCTGAAGGGTGGTCTGGACCTCCTTAGGGAAGCTGGATGATGGGAGCCAGGAATCCCAGCATAGTACAACGCTGGACACTAGAGTGCGGGACACTGTGTCAATGGCATTGACTGCAGCTTAAAAGGCCATCTTAGCGATGAGTTCCCTTTGCCGAGCAGTGCTTGGAAGTTCTGTTGTTTGTCCACCAGAAGGAAGGGCTGGAACTCCACCAACTTGGAGCAGAGGAAAATCATATTTCACCAAGATGGACTGATAATTGGCGATACAGAAGTGGAGGCCCGCAGAAGAGTAAAGCTTGAGTCCCAGAGGATGCAAATTCTTCACCCCTCACTGTGGTGGAGCGGCCTTAAAGTGTTTCTGCCAGGTGTGCTCAGTCACTGTGTGGCCTATGAGTGAGTTGGGAGGGTGGTAGGTGAACGGGAAGCCTGTACCCTTAGATGGGACAAAGTAGCAGCATTCGGCGTGCTTCAGGGTGGGGACACAGGAAGCCAGGGTGTGCCAGACCGCTTGGGCCAGTTTGAGAACGCCCAGGAACTGGTTTTATGCATCCTGGACTTCGTCCACCGGGAGGTTGAGAACCATTGCTATGCAGTGAAGCTAGTCCTGGTACTGTCCCTGGTCATCTGGAGGAAAAAGAGAGTGGGGACCAGCATTACCAACAGTGCCGGTGGCATGGGAGTACTCATCATACACAGAGGGAGGCATGGTGCAGGAGGCAGATGGCTGGAGAGATGGAAGTGTCAGCGCTCCATGGCCCCACTAAGGGTCCCAAGCTGGCCAGGAGGGCCAAGCAGAAAGGTCACTGGGCATCAGTGGCTCCCAGGGGTAGTGGAACCACGCATCAGCGATGGATCTGTATGATGGGTAGGCTGCTGGTACCAAGGATCTGGACTATACGAGCATGCAGGGGAGAAGGAAGGGATTCTGCGGACGGGTCCTGCAGGGGCAAGGCTGTTGGTACCAACAGTACCCACAGTGTGATGTGCAGCAGAGCATGGTGGCACTCAGGGAGCAAGAGAGTTTCATCTGCCAGAGAGGGGTGCCGCCATGGGGAGCCAGCACACGGTAGCATCGGCTCGACCACAGGCAGCAGCAGAAACAGGTGTTGCAGTGTCCAGGGAAGCTGACGGGAGAGCCTGGAGGGGTGGACAGGGCTGGTGGTGAAGTCTGAGAACCGGCAGACATGACTGCATGTGGCACAGAGGGCTCGCAGAGGTGCCTCAACTTATGCTTTGTGCAAGACTTCTTGGGAAGCGGAGCATCCAAATCCATGTACAACTTCTTGACCAACCTGGTGCAGATGGGGGAGGCAATGCTGCACTTAGGGTGGTCTCCGTTGGGGATCTGTTCCTATGCCCACAGCTGTGCTTCTTACGTGCAGCTTCTGTGGTAGATCTTCAGCGTGCAAGAAGGAGCCCAGGGGGCTCTGATTGGCAGGGACGGGTGCTGCTCTGGCAGATTTGCCGGTCCCGGGTCTGATTGCGCATGTGGGATCATAGTTTCCTCCATCAGATACTTGTGGAGGTAGAGTTCTCTAGCTCCCCGAGTATGAAACAGGAATGAGTGGCAGATGGAGCAGTGGGCAATGATGTAGGCTTCGCCAAGGCAGTAAGAGGCAATGTAGGTACTTGTTACTCAGAGAGAAGGAGTACCGGCACAAAGTACAGTTCTTGAAGCCGGCCTGCTGGGGCATGGTCCCTGAAAAGGACATTAAGGGGGGTGTCACCCCATGGGAACAAAGGCCAACAGGAGAGCAGACCTAACAACTAACTGTAGACAACTAGAGAAACTATAAAACTATGTACACGAGTAGAAACAGACAGTTATCTTAGGAAGTTGAGAGCACTGAGGAATAGGGGTTCAAACTCTGGCCATGAGGCTGTAAGAGGGAACAGGAGCAGTGTCGATCTGCACAGCCTCTTAAAGCCTTGGAGACCCCATGTGGCTGACACACAACACAGGGTGGGTCAATGGACACTACTTGCGAATAGTTCCAGCTCCAGCACTTGGCGTGCATGCACTCCTGCATCTGGAGTCTATGTAGGGACCATCACTAGAAGAAGAACAGGCAACTACCTCCTCACAGCCAATTAGGCTTTTTTTGTTTTTAAAGGTCCCTAAATGCAACCTTCCATGACATACAACAACTCTCAAACTCATAGTGTTTATTCTACCACTTGAATTACTACTTCAAAGTTTTTCTATTCATTCTTTAATATTCTCCTATATGAGTTCCTTCTTACTGTTCGCTACAATACTTCCTTAAGTCTAAAAAGCTATCAAAATATAGAATGGTATTTGATGCACTACCATCATTACAATAACTTTAAAAAACCTAAATCTCTATTGCAAACTACTTTCTATTTGTAATAAAACCTTGGTTTTCTCCTTTTAACCCCTATTAAAAGATCAGAAGGAATGCTGACATACAAGATTTGGCAGGCACTCAAGACATAGTAGGTACCTCATCAGACATCCCTTGTTCTTAGAGACTAGACATCAAGTAAAAATGAATCTTGGCCTGAAATCAAACCTTTACAGTAATCCACCATAATTTAGCTGTTCATAAATGAAAATGTTCAACCTTTTTTAATTTTAACTTCAGGAAAAGTGGATGAGGGTAAGGTTATTTAATACTGATATATAGTCTGCTAAAGAGGTGATTTCACTATGAGACTCTTTTAATCTTCTTCAGTGCATCAGTAGAGTTTATGGATTAGGAGCACATACTTGGATTTGGTAATTTACATCAATCACAAATTTACCAATTTTCGGTGGAATTTTGTTCTATTGTCAAATCATTCACTTCGTTTAAGGCTTTTGTCCTTGTTTATATTCTTATACTGTGTAGGTCATCTCTCTCATCAGTAATTCAGAAATATTTGTCTCCTATTGATAAGTATGATTTGCTTTACTATGCCACACAATTAAGAAGGGGTGAAGGAACAGTATAACATATCTCTAGCATATCAAATGAAAATACTCCAATTAGAAGCTAATCTGTCATCCATATCAACATAATGAGGGATTTAGTCTCAATGTTACAAGTTAGTTCAGCACTGGAGGACAGCTGGCTGTCAAATACAATTTACAATGGTAACATTTTATGGTCTTTAGATAAACTGAAGAAAATCTTTCTGTACTTTTCATCAGTCACATTAACTTAATTTTGATAAATTTCTAGGTATGGTTTTTCAAACCTTATGTTTTTCGGTTTCTTCTCTGGCATCAAGATTTGGAGGCTATTAGGTGAAATAATCATAATGATAGTACCCAAATTTATATCATTCCCTTAGACTCCAATGCAGCAAACATTCACTTAACTTGGGACTACTCAGAGTAGTAAAGTTAAGCACCTCTGCACATGTTTGCATGATTGAACCTGTGATTCCTATAGAAGAATGTAATTGAATATCCTAAAAGTGTATGCAAATAAACAAAAAAAAAAGTTTTAAAACATAGATCTTGTAATTTATTAACATTCCCAGTGATAGTAAAAACTTTGTTTGACGGTAATCTTTAATAGAGAGTTGCTTTTTTTTTTTTTTTTTTTTTTTTTTTTAAAAGTCCCAGGAGACTAGATATTATTTGAAAATCTCAGCTTTCACTTGCAGCATGGACAGGGTGTAGGTGCGGGAGAGGGAAGTAAATTTCTAATCCTCACAGTATCAGATTACAGTTTTGAAAATTTTATAAACATCTCATGATGTTTGGGGTCAGGTAATACTGCAGCAGAATAGAAAGGCACAGCTCTGAACATCCAGAAATACAAAGCACAAGAGCCAAAATACTGGAGGTTAGCCTGAATAGTAGCTGAAACATACCCCATTAAAATTTTCGACAAATAAGTGTCAAGGAAATAAAGCTTCAGTTAGACCAGGACTTACATCCTGTTCATGTTGAGAGACAGATTCTTTGTTTCTTTACGGTAATAGACATGAGAAGGGAGATGAGGGCTCAGAAAAGGTGGCTTAAAGGCACATTTCTGACACCTGAACACTGTTCCTATTGCAGTTTAGAGAAACCCCAGTTAAGTATTTGCAGGTTAAAGGCAATAGTGTATTTGCAAAACTTGTCAGCAGTGGATCTCCCAAGCATGAATGTGATTATTAAGGTTCTACGATTGCTAAAAGATGAAGACCTAATGAAACCAAGTCCCTTGGTTAAATACATTAAATGGATTACACCTGATTACACTACTGTCCTTATATTTTACTTTACAGTCTTTTCGAAAGGGCATATATGAATGGGAAAATCTTTATTGTGGTGGAGTTCTTCAAAGGCAGAACTGGCAGATAGGTACTTAACTCTGATAAAATCTCAGTGGGAGGTAGGCACTGGGGTTGCCATTCATAACATTGTACAGGGGGATTTTCAAAAGGTATTTGGAAGGAAAAAACCATCATTACTGACATTTAAAATATCACCACATTAAATTATGTAATGCAAATTTCCCTCTAGAAGCTGATCATAATTATTATGCACAGGGAATTACTGTTCAATACTGAAAGACAATTAACATTTCACACTTGTAAACTATCTTCATAAAGTGTTTTTTTGTTTTTGTTTTTTTGTTAGTGGGTGAATAATAAAGCAAACCACAAGGGGTTATGAGATCTTTTTCATACAAACTTTAGAGGTTTAGATATGCTGTTAAAGAATCAGGCAGATATTTGATTAGCAGGCACAACCTATTTAAAAGCAAGCTTTTAAAAAGTTAACTTGATAATACAGCAGATGATGCAAACAGGCAATTTTTAGAATATAAAAGCGAGAAATGTATTATTCTAGGAAAAACATCAATATGTATTAATTATGAATGACCATTTTCTAATATAACGTTATAAGGCATTAGTTTCTAACACGGATTTGCCTTTACAAAAATTAAAAAGCACACCAAGAATTTTATATTAGTGCAATCTGTAATAGAATAAAATCAGGCATACGTATGATGTCATTTTATGTTAATTTTCCTTCCAAACACGCGTTACTAGTATTTAGTGACCAAAAGAGAGACATGGCAGAATAATGAATGCTAGAGAGAAAGCTGACTGCTCCCACAGACACTGTATTAGGACATGGGAGAGGGGCATGTCCTAAAATCAAAAGGCAATGTATTTCAGAATGAAGGCTAGGATATTGAACAAAAGCAGCATATGAAGTTACACTAGCCAAAATAAAATTACAGGGACTAACTGTTCCTAGGTTTCAGACATATGAGGCAGTAAAGTATTTGGATATTTGGGTACAACTCCTATCTGGGAGAAGGACCAGGTCCCCTTATGTAGATTTCACTATAATACCTTATTATGAAAAGAAGTTTACAATTTTCAGAGGGAGTGGAAAACAATATTGCTAGTTAAAACACATCATACAAGTTATGTTCATGTTTAAGTACTCTAAAATTAAAGAGAAAAACTGAATTGTTAAGTTCAAAAGAAATCTATGAACCTCCCTGAATTACACCATTTTTATCTCCTCAGGGGGGTCACTCAGAACTGAGCTAAGGCACATCAGAAACCAAAAAACTAGTTTTAGATAATACCTGAACTACAACCCTGGCTCCACTAAGTCAATGACTCAAGTCCCGTTGACTTTAGTGTGGCCAATTCAGGACTTCGTGACTGACTCCGTGCATGCTGGTAAGGATGGCATGGCATGGCATCATCACTTTTGTGGGGGGTCATCACAGCCTAAAATATCTTCAAAGGGGGACCCAGCAAAAAAAAGTTTGTGAACCCCTGCTGTAGTCTCTCTGCATCTCAAGCATCCAGAGAAGGGAAGTAAGGGAGGGGAATCTCTTTTCAGGTCTGTAGCGCTGAAACACGGTTTGTTGTACTGAGTTTATAGATAAAGTCAAACCAAGTAACAATTTGAACGTGTCTTCTCAAAAGAAATTCCAACATTACAGAATGGGAGGGGTATTTTGCTAGCTTCAGGTGCAGTGGCAGAGCTCAGAGGGAAAGTTTGCCTAGCACCTGCTCATAATGCACTTAAGCATATGCTACTATTCCTTTAACCCTAAAATTCACTTAAATATGATGTAAATATATATTAATCAAGTTACTGAGAAATGATTACCAAGAATACTATTTTTTAAAACTTCATTTTGTATTGTAGCCTGGGGTGTTGTATTAATATCTGCCATGTATGCAAAATACACAAATATTCCACAAACCTAAAATTTCACAGATTTAGCATTTCTGAACAAAGTTTTATATGTGTAGTGAAATTAATAGGCTCAGTTCCCAAATAATTTAAATTTTGGAAATCGTCACAAAAGGAAAGAACACTCAATCTGTATAAAAATACAAGCCAGGATACAATCTGCAAATAATTTTATAATTACACACTGTACTCATCTCTTTTTCATATCATTTTAATGGTATCATCAGATATAGCCTACTGGTCCATTCATCACAGCCAATAAGAATGAGAAAATAATTTAGGAGTTTGCAATTTAGGGTTTGCAATTGCTGCAAAGTATTGGCTGGCTTGCTGTGGCCTGGATGAGAAAAAACTCTTCTCGAGGCAGGAGAAATGTGATATTATTGGGGGAAAAAAAAACTGTAACATTAAAAGGGCAAGCTTTCTCCTTACTTGGTTGGAGTAGGAGATGACAGAGACAGACCAAGCAGAGAAAACCAAAAAATGTGGAACTAGCTCCAAATAATGCCAAGAAAAACTTGGTCAAATATTTATGTATTTTAGCTATTTAAAGTACATTTATTTTTGTCTAACTGAAAGGCCATATATCAAAAATGTGTAGTGTCTGCTGCTTTTACCAGCCAGCAGGAAACCAAAGTGAAATAAAATAAAATAAATATCCAGGAAAGCACATCTGGAATTTTGGACATGCAAATACTTTAAAAAATATTTAACACAATTTTAGAGCAATGCTAGCTTATGATCTTCTTCAGTTAGTAGCCAGAGACAGATTTTTCAGCTATCTAGATAACCTCCCAACAAAAAACAAAAATTTACTTTCAATGGTACTTGCATTTGTTAAATTCAATTTTCTCGATTCATTTTTTGTAAATGAGTATCTTATTTTTATGGTTGTTACATGAATGATTACAAAACAAAGACATTGTTGAGGGTACTCAGTAATGGATGCCTACTTGAAAAACATCAGTAATAAATAGCAAGGATGAGCTTAAAATTTTATTTGCATGAGTTTGAAAACATTAAAAATAGCTCATGTTCCTACTCTTTCTTGAGCGTTACCACCAATTCAAGCAATGAACTGATTATTAAAGCACAGAGTGACAAGTTTTTGTCCAAAATAAGACTGAATTTTTATCTTAATTTGGTCTTAAAGAAGATAGAGATTTTGTTCTTTTCTTCTATCATGGAAAAATGTAACACACCCCCTATAAAGATATATAATAGCTATTAAAATATTACAAGTTTACACAGATTTGAGTACATCAGCCAAGAAGCATGAAAGCTAACATGTCGTATTTGCTCACTTTTGCATAAAATTAACAATTATTAATTCTCCTCATCATGGTCTCTGCCTCTTCTTCTGTCTCAGTCTATACTTTTGAGGCCCCCTTCCCTTAATCTGAAAAAGCATTCTTTTTGCATCCTAGAGGTGCATAGACACACACACGCAACATAATCTCCTCGTCCTTCCCGTCCCACGTAGCAATATTCTTTTTTAGTTAGCAGCAGAAGTATGGTTACAACAATAGCTTTTTGCATGTAAAAGCTGTAGAGATGATCAGTGACTTGATATTATGTTTAATGAAAAAATCAGTTTTCATAATGCCCATTGACTCAGAGTTTAGTCAGGTGAGAGTTGCCCATTCTTCCATGAAGTCAAGAGTTTTGCAAAGAAACATTGCACTGTGATCTGTCCTTTATTAAAGTTCTCCGTGAAAGGTTCATCCAAGTTTTCTAGTGACTCTTGATTTAAGTAGTCCATTTTATTAAGATGTTACTTTTTTGGAAATGCTAATGATTTTGCAATGGTCTTTTATAATAGCCTATATACATAGTTTAGAATTAAATGAAAAATTATATTTAAAACAATGTACTTCTTTTTTCATGCATTTCATCCCAAAAAGCTTGAATTTCGCTCCATATTGCCTTTCAGAATACTCCTAGAGAGTCAGTACTCTGGCAACTCTTAAAACTTGTTCTTACAAGTTGGATCATATTTTGATTAAATAAAGTGAGTCTCAGAAGGACTGTGCACCCACAATTCCAGCTGAAGTTAATAGGAGCTGTAGATACCCATCACCTCTGAAAATTAGGCTCTGTGTACACAACCACCAATCTGCATGTATATAATCTTTCCCTATATAGTCTATTTTTTAAAAAAAAGATTCCTAACCAGTCTCCCTTCCCCAAAGCTACAATCCTAAATCCCACTGCCAAATGATACATCTCTTTAATTATTCAGGAGGTATTTTTTGTGCATTTTGTAGCACTATATGCTACTGAGATAAATCCATGTAACAGAATTACACGCTAAGCTTTTCTCCAAGAGAGGGATTTCTGTTAAGCCCTTATCTGCGTAGAGATGTTTGTTTATGAATCCTATTACTTGAGAAACTGTGACTAGTGCTTTCTGCATATTCCCATGTGTCTCAATTATGTGAATGTTAACAGCAGTACAGTTTTAACCCAAGTTGGTGGTTGAAGTTTTGCACCTGCAATGAATTACTCTCCAACAAATTGCCAAGAATGAGCATGAATGAACCACAAGCGCAATTCATTTCAGGTGCAGAACTGTGCCCACAAAAACGGATGTCCTTCATCACCAACCTTCTGTCCAAATGACAACAAAGCGCCATTATTTGTGGCATTACTCTAGCAGCACCACTGGAAGTGATGTTGTAGCATTAGACAGCAATAACTGATAGTGAAAATATCTTGGGGATAGTACTTTCAGTAGTATATCAAAAAGGATAGTGGCTTCAAATACTTACATAACTGCTATTAAGTGTTAGACATTCGTGGAATACCTAACTCACCCGACTACTCCCTGCTTATTGCACAATCTGCCCGTATCTAAATAAAAATTATAGCCATCAACAGGATCATTCCTTCCTTATAAAATTCCCATAAGACTCATGGATCAATTCCATCTGATTAAAGTAATCTCTCTCTCCTGTTGTAACCAACAAAACAAACCCAAGAGCCTCAACGTCCTTTGTTTCTTGTGCAGACAGAAAACAAATCATATTAGACAGATATGACAAAGGTTCTATTCACCCAAATTCATCTGTTACAAATAGGGTAAGACAATTACTTCACTGTCAATGATTCCCAATTGGTAAATTTAACAGAAAATGCTAGTTTAATAAAAAGGTTGCCCAGTGAAACATACTAATGTCAGGAATTACTATAAGGATAGCCGTACAATTTTAATTCTTCCCTCATGTATATGCATTACAATACTCTTAATTATTTGATCATATAAGTATGAAAAAATACTAAGTCCCATTGATTTCAGTTGTCGTCCTGAATAGAGAAGCTTTCCTGAATCAGAACACATGTAGGTCATATGATCCACAGTGAATGAAGTAACTGTTCATTTTTATAATTTATTTACTTAGGAAGTTTTAACAGCTTTACAAATCATTGCCATGTAAAGATCAGAAACAAAATAATATTAATTACAACAGTGAGCTTATTTTTTTGTTTTAAAGAAACATTATGCTGTTACATAATCATCAGATCTCTCTTAACAGAGATCAAATAGCATCATCTCTATGTAACAGAATGAGCCTCTTTACTCCAGAAGAGTTGTTTCTGGAGATTTTATTAAACTGAGTGAAAACTACTGACTTTACCCATTTACCAAACTAGGCACATCAAAAATGAATAGTAAAACAAAACAACAACAAAAACAGGACAAATGTGTTTGTGGGGGTGCAGGTAGGGGGGAGGGGTGGTCAGGCAAACTTATTTGGGTATTGATTAAATGGTAACCAAATAGGAAAGGTCTTGGAAAAACTTAGAAAAGCTTGTGGCCTTTAAGTGTAAGCTCTGGATGCTCTCTGGCTTTTTTTCATAATTAATTTTTTCTGCTGATAATGATGAAAAATTTACAAACAAATCTCTGGGTCTGTTTTAAAGACCAGGCAGAGGGAATTAGTGCCTTATGTATTCTGTCCACTTCCCCCTCTAGCAGAACACTCGGATTTAAGAACTCTGAAATTACATACCAAAGTAGGTTTCCTCCTTCAGCACTGAAGCAACCCCTTAAAATTCTAACATAGTTTGTCCTCACTCTGTTTTCTGTATCATCTAATCTAAGCTGCATCTCTCTTTCTATGTGCCCACGTGGCTTTGAAGCTCTCTCTTTCTCACACTTGTTTCTTGTAGGTCAGTTTCTAGCACAATGACTTGACCGTCCAAGTCAGTAATTTCCTTCTTACTACTAGAATTTTGAATGTCATAATTTCTCATGATCTTAAACTCAGGTATCAACTTCCCGATGTCTGCCTTGGGAACTAGTTGCTTTTCTTTGACCTGTCATTTCTGCCTGATTTGGTTGCTATATCTCATGTCGCTACCTGAAGTCTGAGAGGCTATCCCTGAGAAGCTGCAAGCCTGAGAGGCTGCAAGCCCAGAACACTCTTAGTGAGGTTTTTTAATTCTCCCACCTCACTCCAGAGCATTGCCTCTGGCGAATAGTCCCGGAGCTCCTCTGGGACATCAAGCGCTGCACTTCTTGTTTGTCGGTGAAGCAAACAGGCTGTGGGCAGGATTCCTCACTGAGCTGTGTAACTCCCACTCGTGGTTGGTGGCAAAGTGCCTGCTGAGGTTGTTCTGGGTTCCTAAGGGGGTGATGTGTTCTTGATACACCAATTCCATAAATGGACTGCTTCCACAAGCAGGGGAATTGGTCTTGCTCTTCCTCATTTGTTTTTCTAGAGTAAGGTTGTCATATTGTCTGACATTGTGAGAATGGATTAATAGTAGGAATACACTGCATGCTTCTTGACCTGCTCTCAGTTCAAGGAGATTTGGGCCCGTGCTGTGTGGACCATTATGTGAGTCCCCCCCAATCTAATAAAAAAGTGATTTCTGTGATTATTGTCCTATCAGGTGTGGGGGATTGGAAAACAACAACCCATGGACACGTGTGCAGGATCTTTCCACATGTTTATCTTGATGGGGATTGTCACTACAGCATTCATGTTGTGTTTGCTAGGCATTGTAACAGAGTGGGGGGGGGAGGAACAGATGTACTCCACCCTCGTGGGTCTTGCGCTCTTCCGGCCCGGCCGGTGGGGCAGCTGGGGGAAGGTTTAGGGAGGGGATGGGGCCCGCCCTGCCCCTGAGTACTGCTACCTTCCCTTGGGGTAGTATGTGGACCACTTCCTGCTACCCCAGCTGGTAGCCTGCCTCCAGTGCTGTGGCAGGAACTGTGGCAGCTCCCAAGCTTCTGCAGACTGCAGGCTGCAGTCTCCTAGCTCCAGGCTGCCAGCACCAAGCTGCAGGCTTTTAAACTCCAAACTCTCAAATCCAAAACTGTAACCTGTAAACTCTCAACTCCTCACTCCAAACTCCACAACCCACACTGCCTACCTGCCCTTGCAGGCTTTTAAGTGTTTGGGGGCGGGGCTCCTTAATTGGCCCCAGGTGTCCTAATTGCCTAAACTGCCCCAGGTGGTCTAATTAGTTAAGCAGCCCCAGGTGGCCTAATTGCCTAATCAGCCCTAGCTGAATTACCCAGGGAATAGGGCTTTTTTGAGCCTGGGGCTAATATACATGCCTTCTAGTACTTTTTCATAGCCGTCCGGCCTGACCCCGTCACAGCATATATATTGTTCAAAGCCAAGCCTGTAGGTGGTAGAGGCAGAGTCTGGCAAATAGCACTATGTAACTATGTGTTGCCATGTGATCCAGGAGAGTTAGACACATCCAGACTGATTTCTGAGGGTTGTGCATAACCTGATCCATTAGATTGCCCGAGGCTTGGATCTGTCCATAGGGAAAGAAACCTTTGCTGACTGAATCTAAGGTCACACCTCTGAAATCGATAATCTGGGTTGGAGCTAGAGTAGATTTCTCCATGTTCACAGAGATTTCTAAGGAAGTTAGAAGAAAGCAGTGATGAAGTCGATGCTATGACATTTGGATATGTCCTGCCTGTAAGAATTCAGTTGTCTAGATATGGGAAAATGATGGAACTGCCCCATCTGAGTTGTGCTCTAACAATGGAAAAACACTTTTGTGAAGACCCTGAGAGCAGACACTTGACTGAACAGGAGTATTGATAGTGGTCCTGTATTGACAGTGATCGAGACCCACCACAAAATTTTCTGTGGGAAGGGTGAATATTGCTGTGAAAGTACGTCTCATGTCAAGAGCTATGAACCATATATCCTTTTCTAGGGATGGTATTATCAATGACGTGAATAAAAGACTCTGAGTTGCCTCAGGTCAAGGATGGGTCTCCACCCTCCTGTCTTTCTGAGGACTAAAATATTTGAAGTAAAACTCTTCTCTGTGATGTTGAAGAGGTATCCGCTCTATTGTTCCCTATCTGAGGAGGGATACTACATCCTGAAGAAGGATCTCCTTGTAAGAGTGGTCTCTATAAAGGGATGGTGAAGGAAGTTTTGGAGTGGGTGTGGAGAGAAACATGATGATACCCAGCATCCATTTGTCCACTGTTATTACTCTCCAGTTGTGGGAAAATTGGGCTGGGTGTCCACCTAATGCAGATGGCATCAACATCAGCTCGGAATTCCTGGGCATCCCATCAAAGGTATCTTTTGGTCAGGAGACAAAGTTAGGTAGCTGCAGCAGAGATGGATGGGAATACATATCACAATTTTTGTAACTTCTGCCATTTGTGGGGTGGCTTGTAAGAGCATTGGTGGTAGAAAAGCTGCGGTAAAGACTTTGGCTTGTAAGATTGTTTATGATACTTCCTTTTTGGGACTGGTGTATATATACCTCCAGAGTGGAGGTTTGCCTGGAATCTTTTAGTGAATGCAAAGATTTGTTTGTCTTCTGGATTAAAAGACTGATTTTAAAGGGCAAGTCCTGCATGTTGTCCTCCCTTGGGAAACATGAAGACTGCAGCCAAGGTTCACGGAGCGTCACTATAGCAGTTGCCATGGATCTAAATGCAGTATCACCTGGTTTACCCCACCCTGTAACAAGGTTCTTGCCACTGATCTGTCCTCATCAATTAGGACTTGAAATTGGGCCCTATCCTCCTGGAGTAACTTCAAAGTCCAGGAACTTAGAATAATTTTTAAAAAATAATATTTTGCCAAGAGGGCCTGATAGTTGGAAATTCTTAATTGGAGGCTGGGGGAAGTAAACACTTTTCTCCCCATAAGGTCTAAATGCTTGGCCTTCTTCTCCATAGGGATGGCCCTTGGGTACTGTCATCTGGACTTTTCCATCACTGCTTGGACAATGAGGGCGTTTGGGACAGGATGGGAGAACAAAAAATTCACTCCCTTAGGCAGGATAAAATGCCAATTTTCTGCCCTCTTAAGGTGGGGCACACGTAGATGGTGTGTGCCATACAGTTCTTGCCAGTTCTAGTATGGCCTCATTCAGAGGCAGTGCTGTTCTGCTGAATCCCATTAGTTCTAGAATGTCTACAGCTTGTGTTTCAAGTTGTGGACTTTCTCTAAGGGGACCTGAAGCTCTGCTGCTACTCTCCAAAGCAGATCTTGGAACGGTTTGTGGGCATCTGGAGGACATGATAAGGCTAGAGCAACCACCTCATCAGACAAGGAAGATGGAATACCTGTTGGTACCAATGGATCTGGATCATCTTCCTCCACCTCGGTAAGATCAGAAGGCTTTGGGTGGCCTCTTGGCAAGGAGGGGTGGTAAGATTCCCTATTAGATTGCATGGACTACAGCTACTGTAGGGTCCCATGATCCCCAATAAAGACAATATGATGGGTTGAAAATAGGTTGTGGTGGTATCCAAGGCATTGGTCCTAAGGACGGCAGGAGTCTTCACATGGACAGACAACATTGGTACCCGGGGACTCTCAATCCCATGTCTAGACTGAACTCTCTCCAAGGAGGAAAATATGATTCCACCGATAAGTCTGACTCCCCCAAAGATGAGGCGGCCAGGTTTGGTTCCAATCAGCGATGCTGTTGGTACCTATGTCAGGAAGTCATGGATGGAATGGGAGATGTGCTTCTCCCTGGTGTAAGAATCTCCCTAGTAAGGGCCAGTCCCCACAACAGGGGAGATTGCTGGTCCAGAAGGATGAAAATATATCTGGAGTAGGATACTGGAGCCTTGGAGGTTACATCTTCATCCCTGGAGCTGTCAGAATCAGTAACTGATGGTTCCTTACAGGGCTATGGCATTACCACCGGTGAAGGAGCCTCTGCCAGTGTGATCATCGTCTAAGTTGGTATTGCAGTTGGTGTCAATGATGATACAGGAAGTGGTACTGAAGATCATTGGTTCTATGGCACCTTCAACCATGGCCACGAGGCTTAGGAGGACCTAACTCCTTGTGTTCTGGGCACAGAGACTGGCCCAACCTAGACAGGGTTGGGGAGGAATCTCTTCTCTTAGTAGAGCTAGGAGGGGGATCTGCTTTTATGCTTATGAGAAGGTCCAGACAAAAAGGGTCCTTCACTCTAGTCATTCCCACTCCCGAGTCTGACATCAAGCTAGAAGGCGCACTCCTTGATGTCTCATTCCTCACTGCCCTGGATCTGACTGAGGCCTCATGGCACATTCTATTAGGTGCTTCAAAAGCCAGAGTTCTTGCGCCTGTTGCATTCAGCTGAGGAAGGAGCGGCAGATATGAGTTTCTCAGAGGCAGTTCTGGTGATCATCACTGACTGAAGCCTAGACATCTGGGCATAATTTAAGTCCTGCTACAGGGGCCTAGAGGATTCCCCAGGGTGAGGATTCTAACTAACTATATATAAAACTTTGAAATATCTACAGGCAAAAACATCAAAGAAGGAGAACAAACGTGGAGGTACAAAGAACTAGAGAGGCATTGGTCTGCACTGTCCCTCATACCCTTGACATAGAGCATAAGGAGAGCAAGTGCCCAGGCATAGACCAATGGACACTACTTACTAGAATTCTCCAGTCTCAGGCGCATGGAATGCAGGCATACCCCACAGTGGAATGTACATAGGGACCAGCACTTGAAGATAATGTGCAGAATCTTTTGGTTGGCAGCAAAGAGGCTTTGGTAAATATGGTATCAGAATGGGCATCTGGTTGAAGACCATGGTTTGAAGGTAAATACAAAGAAAACTGAAGTTATGAAGTAGGAAAGATAGAAGAGCTGTAGACTGATGTTTCAGGAGAGAAGCTGAAGCAGAAGAAAGAATGTGTACTTGGGAAGTATTCTTATGGCTTATCTCCACTGCCCTGCTGTTCAGACTACAGGGTATGAATAGCAGTATGCACCAAAGTGCTACACTGAAATTCCCCCAGGTGGATGCTGCCAGCACAAATTAAAAGGTTCCTAGTATTAGTACGAATTAAGAACCTTTAAGTTCATGCTGGGAGCATCCACTCAGCGGAGTTAAAGTGCCACACTTCGATGTGCACTGCTATTCACACCCTTGTAGCCCAAACTGTACAGCAGTGTAGACATGCCTTTAGTGCCATCAGAGAAAGATCAGAACAGAAGAACCCAATGTGCATTGGCTGCAGTGAAAAAGAGGTTAAGAATACTGTCGGGCTGGCAATTAAGCAAAAAGAAAAATGCATGGTCTATGATTTTGAAACAGTGAATCTTAGGGAGATGGAAGAAAAGATGCAGGCTGTAGAAAATAATATACTGAGAATGGCAGGATAACAGGGGGTAGGCAGAGTATGCATGGAAGAAATTAGGGGGAAGATGAACTTGGGACTCTCAGTGATAGACAGGGTGAAAAGCATGTGTTTGAGGTGGGCTGAATATGTGCTAAGAATGGGAGAAGAACAACTAGCAAAGGAAACATGGGAGGAAGAGGACAGCAAGAAAGGACATGGAAGACTGAGGATACGATGGAAACACTCTGTAAAGAGAAGTTAGAAGACAGAAAGGATTGGAACTCCAAGGCCTTCAAATCTGTGCTAAGGACTGGAAGGAGTAGCAATGAATTGTGGGCACCTCTGTCTCCTTGTAAATGTGAAAAGGAGTTAAGAAGTGAAGTGAAATGTTTGTGTTTTAGTATTCTGCTGTCTAGTAAAGCTGCTGGCTGTAATGTCAGTCTTTAGCTTCCCATGCCTCACTCTCTTTATTTTCTGTTCTTTTTGGGATTAACACTGGAAAGACTGGGTGCAGTCTCCTATTGTACAAATCATACTTTCAGAAAGTGATCAAATAATTACTTTCATGTAACTGGGTCTCAGATGAAAGCAGCGGATACAGGAAAAAAGTTTTGACAGCGTAACTTGCTATTGTCTAGTTTTGTGACCAGTTCTCTGAGAAGAGGTACCCCTCCTTTCAGATTTAATTCACCTCTGTCCCATCCAAGTGGTATCCTCTCACTTTTATTATTGCTAATTACTTATATCAGAAAACAAGGATATACTAGTTATTCTAAAAATACTGGGTGAAATCCTAGCTGCACTGAAGTCAGGGGAGTTTTACCTTTGACTTCAATGGGGCCAATATTTCACCCATTAAATCTATATTATTTTAAGATTCTTGTAATAATAATTTTCTTGCTTTATTATTTTTAATCTTTCATTACATTATTTCCCCCATTCTTGAGCTATGTTGAGAGCTATGTTTGCTATTGAAAACTAGACAGAGGCTAAGATGGCTGAAATCACGTTAACTATTATTTAAGGAACTGGGATGAAAAATAGGCACTTTCCCAGTAAATGTTCACCTCTAATAGAACCCAGTTAGGTATACAGGCTTGCTGAATATAGTACCAGGACTGCTAATGGACTCTGTGGATCACCACTGAGGGTATAGTTTAGCAGTCTCAAACTGACAAATTAGTGCCTTGGACTTGAAATCTGAAGGTCCTCTCATGTTGGCTCCAGAGTATAATATTTCAGTGATGACTGAAACAGCAAAATAAATGTTATCCTAAAGCCTAACAACTACAAGTGACTTCTAGTGTAAGTTCATTAATGATACTGCTGTAATCTACCTTGACTGTGTTTTCCCCCTCAGCCTCTGCAACTGGTTCTGGTCTCTGTCTGAGAAGGGCTGGGAAACACTATATGTTGTCCTACAAGATAGCAATGTTAAATTTCCTGATATGCATACAGTGTAGTTGTAGCCATGTATCCCATATATCATTAGGCTCAATTACTGCCTTATACAATGCTACATTGTAGATCATTAGTTATCAAGTTACATAAATGGTGGATAGAAAGGTAGATAGATTACTACCCACTATAAGATGGATAGAAAGCTGGCTAGATCATTGGCCTCAACAGGTAGTGATCAACAGCTCCACGTCTAGTTGGCAGCCTGTAACAAGCGGAGTGCCCCAGGGGTCAGTGCGGGTGCCAGTTTTGTTCAACATCTTCATTAATGTTCTGGAGGATGGGGTGGGCTGCACCATCAGCAAGTTTGCAGATGACACTAAGCTGGGGGAAGTGGTTGATATGTTGGAGAGTAGGGATAGGATGCAGCGTGACCTAGAGAAATTGGAGGATGGGGCCAAAAGAAATCTGATGAGGTTCAACAAGGATCACTGCAGAGTCCTGCACCTAGGATGGAAGAATCCCAGGCACTACTACAGACTGGGGACAGACTGGCTAGGCAGAAGTACAACAGAAAAGGACTGTGGGGTTACAAGAGGTTGGATATGAGTCAATAGCGTGCCCTTGTTGCCAAGAAGGCAAACGGCATATTGAGCTGCATTAGTAGGAGCATTGCCAGCAGATCGAGGGAAGTGATTATTCCCCTCTATTCAGCAATGGTGAGGCCTCATTTGGAGCACTGTTTCCAGTTTTGGGCCCCCCACTACAGAAAGGATGTGGACAAATTGGAAGGAGTCCAGTGGAGGGCAACAAAAATGATTAGTGGACTGGAGCACAAGACTTATTAGGAGAGGCTGAGGAAACTAGGCTTGTTTAGCCTGCAGAAGAGAAGAATAAGGGGGGATATGATAGCAGTCTTTAACTACCTGAAAAGTGGTTCCATAGAGGATAGAGCTAGACTGTTCTCAGTGGTAGAAGATGACAGAACTAGGAGCAATGGTCTCACGCTGCAGTGGGGGAGGTCTAGATTGGATATGAGGAAAATCTTTTTCACTAGGAGGGTGGTGAAGCACTGGAAAGGGTTACCTAGGGACGTGGTGGAATCTCCAGCCTTAGAGGTTTTTAAGATGCAGCTTAACAAAGCCCTGACCAGGATGATTTAGTTCGGCTTGGTCCTGTTTTGAGCAGAGGGTTGGACTATATGACCTCCAAAGATCCCTTCCAACCCTAATCTCCTATGATTCTGTGAAATGCAATCTCAGAGTTTGGAGTTCTGAAACAGAAAAGGGCAAGTTTGTGGCAGTCTTGAGGAGATCCCAGTGCGGTGTGCTCACTAGCAAAAGACTGAGCAGAGAGTGGAGTTGTGGCGCTCCCACTCATGATTCATGTAACAGGACCTGTCCACACCAGAGACTTGCTGGCGTCTGGGAGGTACACAGCCTGGGAAGTAGCCCCATGCCTGAGGCACCAGTTCCAGAGGAGGATGGCATCAGTGCAGAAGACAGGCCAGGCTCTCTGCCTGCTTGTTGATATACACAACCGCTGTCATGTTGTCAGACAGCAGTTGAATGTGGCGGGATATGGTGAGAAGCAAGAACAGGCAAGGCAAAGCGGGCGGCCCTCAACTCCAGTATATTGATGTGCTTTTGTGCCTGACGTGGCATACAACAGATGCACCTCTTTTGTCTTTCCGCTGCCCCAAAATGTTCTATAGTAAATATTTTCTGATCGTAAATAAAAAAAATAAAAAAATAAAAAAAGCAGCACTCACTCTGAGAGTATGCCTACACTGCAGCTGGGAGGTGTAATTCCTAGCTCAGGTAGACACACACATGCTAGCTCAACTCAAACTAGCGGGATGTCTATAGTTTGAGTTGGGGACAGTGTTGTGATAATTGGACCTACAAACTTACCCTAGTTATGATCTCAGCTGTGAAAAGCGATTGAAAGTTCATAAAATGTGTCAGTAATCTGTAAGCACCAATGTTAGTGGGAAAAGTTACAAACTGGAGACAAAGTGTATTAGTTCAAACAAAAAGACCAACTGGCATAATTCAAGGACTGCGTTAAGATCATGCCTGGTAAACAAGAAAAGTGTGGGACTAGAAAATGGTGCATTGGAAATTATGCCTGGTTGATGGACAAAAAAAATAGAGAGGGAGTGGGCTATGTCAACCATTGCTTCATTTTGAGGTGAGAGAGAGTGAGAAAAAAAAAAAAAAAAAAAGATTGGCACAAGCAAAGCGAAAGACTGGAAGGACTGCTGACTGGAAAAAAAAAAAAGGGGAAGAGGTAAGCTTCACCATCATGGCTGCCACCCCCATCACCTCCTGGAACCCTATGATCTATCCTAACATCACTGGCTCTTCCTCACCCTGGTACTGACAGTACCAGGGCTGAAATATGGCCTCAGAGGACACTGCCACTCTCACCTGCTCTGGTTAAATCCTGACCACCCCCTGTGATATAAGATTGTCTCTACTTTCTGAAATGTCTTCTTTTCCATCCATGCCTTATTTCTTCTTTCCTATCTTTTTGCATATTTTCCAATACTACCGTAAGCCTGTGACCAGAAAGGCAGCTAAAAGTAATGCCCAAAACAGCCTGATGTTGGTACAAGTTTGCCAGGTATCAGAGAAGCTAATAAGACAGTGGGGTACGCTTGTGTTTTTCCAGCAGTGAGATTGCAAGAGAGAGTCACCACCAGAGACAGAAGATGCATATTCCATCTGTGCTGTTCTTTTCTTTCCCATTTTGTTTTTGTTTGTCTTATTTTGCCTTCTAGGAAACGGGTTTGGACTTTAACAGCAGCAGCAACTCCAGCCCATTTCAACTATTTTCTTTTTCCCAAATGGATTGTTATTACCATCTTTAATATCATCTAGGAGACTAATCAGATAAGTGATGTTTCGTTCTTTAAAAAGAAAAAAAAATCACTTCAGCTAAAGGGAAAGGGAATAAGGTTATGGTTAAAATGAAAGCCTTCCTTAATATACTTTATATTGCCAATGCATGAACCTTTTTTCTTCCTTTTCCGGGATCTTTCTTAAAGAGTTAAAAAGATTTTTAATGATGTGTTTGCCATGGCTGTTCTGTATACCAAACCTTGAACTTTAAAACAGTTTAATGTTGGACAAGATCATCAGGGTCATGTTAACGCCTTTGGCTCTGTGAGAGCATTTATTCCATCCAAATTAATATAAAGGGTGTGATTCAAAACTCAAAGTGACATACCCAGTGCTAGCTCTCATGGAGCTAGTGTGCTAAAAGTAGAGTCCCACCATAGTGGCATAAGCAGCTAGCCACCCAAGACACTACCAATCCAAGATGTGAGGCATATACTCAGGGCAACTAGCCCTGCCTGCTGCTTGCACCACCACAACTGCACTCCCTAGCTCGATGACAGCTAGCACAGGCATGTCTCTTGTGCTGAAAATCATAACCCCAGCTCAAAGTGAGGACATACTTTAAAAACAGCAGTGCTGCTGTACTGGCACAAGTGACAGCTCAGGCTAGGCACCCTATTACACACCTAAGATATTGGACAGGGAGGGAACAGTAGCCCAAGTGTTCTCCCATGTCACCACGGCCCCACTGCTCTTTTTAGTGTGAGTGCAGGTAACACGTGTACATCTAACTGAGCTGGGAATTACACCTTCCAGATGCAACGTAGACATAGAATCTAAGCAATCAACTCAACTACACTGTCAAAATGTCACATACCCACTCTCCAAGTGTTACAGAGGTAGAATGTCCCATTTGCAAAGCAGTTTGTGTGTTATGTTATGCATTTCTGTAGGCAAATATTCCAGCATATTTAATAAAAGTTAGCTCAATTGGTAGATCAACCGCAGATGCAGAAGACGAAAGTTCCCATCTCAAAGAGCTTATATTTTAAATAAATAAAACAATGTACCAAATTATACTGAATCTGATTCTCCACTGCCCTACATCATGTGTAGTCATTTATACCAGTGTGAAACAGGCGTACAATGCTACCATTATGTTGCCGTAGATTTTGACATCGACTTCCCACTCACTTTGGACAGGCACACATGACTACATAAAAGTGCAAGGCAGTAGACAATCAACCTCGGTGTCTTAGGCACAATCCATGATGCCACAAAACAACAGACTAGCCTTAATATATTAATTTAAAATATTCTGCAAGAAACGGGAGAGTAGTTTCAGTGCCTTCTCTCACTGGCAAGTTCTTTGCCTTCTAATCTGCCCCATAAAATTTCTAAATCCTAGAAATGCAAGTGTCATTGGCATAGGTTATTAGTGCAGTAAATAAATCTATTTTACTGTACAAATAGAATAAGAAATAGACAGTGCCAGAGATCAGCTAATATGTAAAGCCAGAAGCACTTGAGGTAAAGTAGTCAAGGAACAGGAGGTAAAGAGAAAATTGGCCAAAGGGGTAAGAGGGTGAAATAAAAATAAAAGGCTGAGATGAGGAAGTGGCAAAGGCTGGTATGGACAATAAGAAAGAATTACTTGTATTACTTTTTATAAATATTATGTACCATAGTTTCCCTGCTTGATATTAGCTTGCCTGTCTGCATGGAGTTAAATCAAAGGGGGGGGGGGGAACAAACAGGAAACAAAACAATGGCAGAGATAAGGTGCCTTAAGAGAGCTAGCAAGGGTCTTTAAAGGGTCAATGGTGGAACTATTATTAGGAAATGCCCCCTGCCTGGCTCCAGCCAGGTAGAAAAGTTTATTCTTCCCAGGCCCAAGCCTGGGATCAAAGAGATGCTAACCCATTAAAGATGCCTGCCTAGAGTGAAAGAGGCCGGGGCGGGGAGAAGAAGGGGGGGATAAATGGGTTGTCAGCAGCTGCTGCAGGAGAGAGACTGTCCCTGCAGCCTTCTCTCACTCTCTGCCTGTCAGTCTGTCTCGCTCTCCCAGACAGAGATGGAAGTAACTGCTCTGAAAAGAATGTACCAAAGCTTGCAAGGTCTGATTCATACTTAAAACTTAGGTTGACATAGCTATGGAGCTCATGGGTATGAAAAATCCACATCTCTGAGTGCCATAGCTATTCCAATCTAACTCCTGATGTAGACATATCTGTATCAGTGGAAAAATGCTTCTATCTTTCGAAGAGGTGGTGTTCCTAAAGTAATGGAAAATCCTTTCCATTGCTGTAGGATGCTTCTACACTATGTGTAGCTATGGTATAGTTTTGGCACCAGAGTGCTATAAAGGCATGCCTTTATAGTCCCCATAGTGTAAATCTGGCCTGATGTTTAGATAAAAGGAAATATGTTTAAACATTTATTGTTTTAGCCCTTTTCTCTGCTTAGTATATACTTTTGGGTGAATAAATAAAGCTTTGTTTTGAAGAAGCTGTTTTTGAGTCACTTCAATCAGCTGCGGTCACAGGTTGAAGAAAAAGGCTTATAGGTACCAAACAATTGAGGAAAAAGGGGGGCTACCACCCAGTGATCCAGTCCTAGAGCGACTGGACAACCTTGTTCCACCCTTGCGGGAGACCTAACTTGTCTCCTGAAGGGTGCACTCAAGGAGGACTAAAAGGGGTCTAAAAACACAGTTCACCCTGTCACCATGACAGATGGAGATAAGACAAAAGTAGTAAGGTAGATGTGGAGCAAAAGAGGGAGAGAGAGATATTACAAAGGATAATGAGAAAAAACAGATAAAAGCAGGAAGAAAACGAAAACAAAAACGAAATGTATCCCACTGAAGATAGTCACTCATGAAGAAGCATCACTTCCAGTAAAGCCAATTTAGACGCTAGGAAGCAGAGGGAACAATAGGAAAAAAGGTTTTTAACACTACCTAACTTAATAATACTATATAAGTATAAGAGAGGGAGATGGATGATACTGGCTATTAAAATATTTATATGCCTTTTCCTCATTGATGGATCTCATGCAAAATTTCTGAAACCTTCAAACAGTATTTTAATTTAAATAACCCATTATAATTCCAGATATTTACTGCATATTTCACTGTATCCTAAATTAAATAAAATTCAAAATATGGCTCCAGTCCTGCAAACACTAAAGCATACATAACTTTACTTACATGGGTAGCGCCACAGATTTAACTGCATGCAACTTGGTGCTTTTACTTAAGCATATGCTCAATGTATTTGCAGGATTGGGGCCTATATATGTGTGTGCACATTTTAAGAAGCTAGTCATTTTAACACTTCATACTGCATTTTTGTCCAGTTTCTAATAAATAACAGAAAGATCATTTACACAGTACTGTTTCATCCTTTCCACATATAGAAAAAGACTATAATTTACAGAAGCCAAATTGTAAATAAAATTTACAATATTAGATTTCACAAAATAAGTTGTCAAATTAACAGGGATGCTCCCTTTGCGTTTTTACAGGACAAAGCCAGAGCACCTGGTGATAAACTGCTTATGAATTTACCTATGGCAGATTCATTAAAAGCCAGGCATGGCCATCACTAAAATTTTAAGATTTATTTTAAAAACTAATTTGACAGTAGATGACTTGAACCCCACACTGGACCATAAATATTAATAATGCTTTAATGCTAGAGTTAAAAGACGAAGTGCAATCATTATGTAGCAGGCGGCTAGGGGTGGGGCTGGGGGGAAGTTTGCCAGTATAAAACCAACAGTGGAAATGACAGATCCACATTCCAACTAAAAAGACAAAGCTGATATGCTTAAAAGTACATGTTTAGGAATCAAGACTTGGCTTAACTCAAACAGCTTTGATTGAATGGGGTCCCTTAGCAGTATTAAAACTGCTCTAATTGCATTCTTCAAGCCAGCTGAAGGCTGACAGCTTCCGCTCTCCAGCTCACTATCAAAGCACATCAAGGGATTCTATTATGAGAGGAGCACCTGGTCCAAATTTATTTCAACGGCCCAGAGCAAAATGGGAAGGTGCTTAATGTTCAACCACAATGGTGACATTTTTATGAGATATCCAAAGTTCAGAAACAAACAAATGAAGGGTTTGAAAGGAGCATGAACAGAAACTGTGACAATAAAAATTCAACATTAATATATCAATTTTAAAACATATACCACCCAAATTCTTGGGGACAAGGCCAAAAGTTCAGTGCCAGCAAAAGAAAAAAGAAATCCTTACATGTATGTCTTAAAACCACTGTGAATATTTTTAAAGGAAGAAATAATGACCTTTTACTGCACATGATGCACTGAATTTGATTCTATGGTAGGTGACAACTGAAATGGGTAGTAACATTAAATCACACAGGAAAAAGTGAAAAGTGAACTGAGGGACATTACAGCTTTAACACTAAAATACTGGGGCATTTTCAGCTTATGTCAGACTTTTTAGTATTATTTTAACCTTTTTTCTTTTATCTCCATGTAGAATTAGCTTAAACAAATTCAACCCCTGATGGAAATGCATGCAGGCCAAGATTTTACAACCCAGACATCCATAACAATAAGCTGGGTAAATAAACATGGTGTCTCTTTTTAAAAACAAAAACAAAAACACAGGTATATTAAGGGTTGTTTGTTTTGTTTTTAATGTAGGCTACGATCATGTTTTGTTGGAGAAAGCCATCACTAGTGTCAGTGGGGCTCTATGTGGTGTGTAGGGATCTGTCCAAATCCCAGGATAAGGGCCACATTTTTTTTCTAACTAAAACTCAACAGCTCCTAGGTAGATATTAAGACCAGTGATGTAAATTAATAGGAGGCCTCTTGTAAATAGATATTAATGTGGCTGCAGAAACACCAGCCAGTGCTCTAAACCCCTTTTTAAAAAAGTTATATTAATCATTTTATTGTTTTATCAATATAAAACCACAGAATAAAAGTAAAGCAGCAGCTATATGGCAACTTGCAACACCAGGCAGTTACACTGAAAATGTCAATTAACTCTTTACAATAATAATATTTACAAGCAATTTTGAATATGTATTCCTAAAAGATGAAAAGAATTATCCACCCATTCTTCTTGCAGAATTATATTACCTTCCTTTAGTATTAGCGTTTTATCCTTTACAGAATTTTCTTTACTAATGATATATCTATGCTTATGTGAAATAAAAGCTTTAACTGATAATTGAATTATTTAAAATAAAGCAACATCTATTTTCTATAAGTGGCTATGATTAACTTACTTTTAAATCTGTACAGATTCCAGGACTCACTGTGTATTGTATTTCTATGCGTGTGGCCTCCTTCCCCCACCCCTTCCCAAATACATGGAAGTATAATTTAGTGGCAGATAGACTCTGCATTATAAAGCTAAATACTAGAGGTACAAAAAGAATTATTCAACACTGGACTTCAAATATGTGATCTGTGCAGGTAAAAATACAAAAACTGTAAAACTGAAGCTCAAATAGCTTATGGAATATTTAATGCCCCCATTTTTTATCTTCTTAAATTGAACCTTAGCTTTCTCATGGGATCCTCCCTGCTATTCTGTATAGCAGGCAGACAAATAGGTAATATGCAACACATCACAATGCAGGCTTGTCTTGAGTGGAGCCTACTGATATCAATCATTATTTTATGGCTGTTATGCTTGGTCAGCAGCATACACCTCAGAATCTTTTTCCTCCTGCTTTCTACCTCTCTCCCACTGTTGCAAATTTCCTTAAAACTATGCTCAACGTATGTTTCCTGATTTAACCTACACTGAATGCTTTAGTTTAGCAATATTTACATCCAAGATTTTCAGATATAATTCAAGCAGACTATTAAAACAGATTATGTTACTGTATACTCAGCAAGCAATGTTTGGCACATAGAGGTCACATTGTTAGCATTTAAAGATATTAATAGCTCCCTTCAAGAGACAAAGGGATAGGAAGTTTTGTTTTCTGGGGGAGGAAGCAGCACACCTCCAGTAAGCAATGAAAGTTTCACAAGGCACCTTCCAACCCTGAACAATCTTCAAGGCCCCTTCTCTTGTATTTCCTTATGCTGCCGTCTTTCACTGCAAGTGTAACATGAAAGATAAATTTTAATTCTGCATGTAGGTATATCACCTCAAATTAGTAACATAAAAATCACTGACATTTATTCTAAAGAAAGCCCTGCTAGCTGGAGGTAAAATGCTGAATTAGCATCTGTCAGTAGGGCTAACTGTGGTAAGGCTAGGGACTATAAAGTACTATTAAAAGAGTATAATAATGCCAAATGGAAATTCTGAGAACATAGATTAGCTTTTTGGCATTGTGAATTTATTATCCTGGTTAAATAGCTACTGCCATGTTTTTTTTCCAGTGTTTCAAGAACATGCTTATAGTCCACAGTAACTGAATCAATATATCAACAAATTCTTGCAGCATAATTCTAGTGTGTTTGAAGGCCCATTTTGATTAAAGTATTCATATATATTTGGTAAAGAGTATTTCATTTTCACACCAGGTTGGATTATTTTAAATTTGCTAGGCCCTAGATATAATTGTTAATACACAACGAGATAGCCCTTGTCTTAAACATCACAGGTCAAAGAAATCATGTTACACTGCTGCTCCACAGCTAGTGCTGACTCCCTATTGACTGACAAGTCCAATTCAGAGACTTCTAGTACTGATTGAAAAGTAAAAATGGGATAAGTCCACCCTATCACAAAGACCGTTTCTCCTTTTGAGACCCACCATGAGAATTCTGAATGTCCAGCATATTACCTTTAACAGAATTTAGGTACAAAACCAAGGTAGCCAGGAGAACAGCATTCTTAAACCTCCCAGGGCAGACCATGACAAATCCTGCCACCTTCTCTGATCATACCTTCCCATGCCCCTGCTTCACCATAGCAGTACAAAATCCAACACTGCACTCAAAAAACAAAAGCACATGAGTAAATAGAGTACGATGGAAACACCAAATGCCCTCAGACAGTTTTCATTTGTTTGCTTTTTATAGTTTAGTGCCAACAGAGTACTGTGACAAGATCTTTACAAAATGAAGCTAGACAGAGCTTTTGGTATAATGTCTAGCAGAGGTTAAAAGGTGCCATCTAGAAAGGTTCCAAATAAACTTTATCCCTTGGTTTGCCAACAAGACAAGCATGCTCTCTCCTTTTCTTCCTTTTATGGGGAAAAATCTATGGTTATTGGTTGGTCTAGATTACGCTATTGCATACATAGTAAGTGGCAAGCTGCAGCTTCTAGACAAATGAGAGTCTTACTGAAAAACAAGAAAATACAATATAATGGGAATATGAAGAATGTTTGTAAAAAAGAAAAGTAGAGAGACTACATTAATTTCCTTTTGAGTGACTGAATGTTGCAAGTTAATTTAATCAGCAGCAACACAACTCTTTGGAAACTGCTGGGAATTGAGGCCCGTCAGTCACAGTAATAAATCTCCTCTACAACTTCTACTGGCATCCTTATTCAATATTAAACTATATCAGTTCAAAAGCAAACATTTATAGCCAAATGTGATAAGAATTATTTCTACACAGATTTTATTTCTTATGTAAGCAAAGCCTAAATTTTTTATTTAGGGAACATGTGTAGTAACAGCAGCAGCAGGTCAAAATAAAGGGGGTGAGGGGAATTGTGTGCGTGTGTGAAAAAATTGTGCCCTCCCTCTCCTTTTTTTGAAGTAGATTAAAAACAAAAAACAAAAACTAGCCCTAACTGTTAGGTTTTGTTTGTGTGATAGAATAGAGACAGTACACTGTAGCAAAACGTTAAGAATTGCTTCGGTTTATAAACCTGCTTCCAGCTCTCCTTTAAATCCTATTAACAAAAAAGATCTTTCTGCTTCAAATTTTTCACATACAGTTTGCAAGTAATGGAGAAATTTTTTTTTGCCACATTCCAAACGACCAAGACAAGCTGATTTTGAGACTTAAAAAAAAAAAAAGTATTGGCCTGCTCTGAAAATTATTCTAACCCCTTTTTGCCATGCCTTCTCTCAAAAATGCTTTGTCCTAGAAACTTTAAAAGAAGGTTATTTGAAAACCCTTTGGGAGAACTAGGGCATAAGAAGCAAAGCCTAAATTTTGACTCAGGGAATGTATATGGGAAAGGTATAGACTGATTAAGAACGTCAGAAAAAAGTCTGTCAGGCTCTGTCAAGCTTTAAAGGGCATCACATTAGTTGTGGAGCTGTAGCTTAAAAAAAAAAAATTAACAAATTTGCCTCCAGTCCTTTAATTTGCAATGAAAGGCTTCAAAAGACTAAGGAAGTCTGTCATGGTATTTTTTCATTGTTCAAGTGCCTTACATACCTTGCTATGTATGGGAATGTGCGCTGGTTAACTGGGACACTAACTGTATTAGTAGAATAGGACACTTTTTAAAGCTCATCAGCACCCTAATCACCTTCCTAAGGAAGGCTGGAGCCTCACGATTCTCAGAAAATTCACTTGATTCTGACAAGTTATTCTTGAACTCCTAATTCAACACTGTATAACCTTTTAAATATGCTTTTCAATATGTCATATTTGGTACCATGTGCCAAATGTCACCAAGAATTTTAAAATAAAATGTCAACTGAAGTCATTCTGACAAGCCATTTTGTAGCTAGGTACAGCAATAAAATTGTGCTATGGCAATACAACATAAGAAGAAAAAAGTATCCAGTGGTAAGATGCGCTGGTCTGTCTAGTGCTTTGGGGGCTTGTCAGTACACGCAATGCCTTGGGAAGCCAGGAGCTGCTAGGGTCCTATAAGGGTACAGATACCTATCCAAACTATGGGGTCTCCACCTGCATACAAGGGAAAGCAGACTACAGCAGCATTCTCAACTAAGGGGGCACGAGATGGATCATAGAGGGTACCATGGTGGAGTTTGGGGGACATGGAGGGGCAATGCCCCCCTCCCCCCCCAAACTTATGATGACAGAGCCATCTACTCTGTTGGGTGAGGGGCACCAGGCTGAGAGCAGGGTCGGGCAGCAATGCAGACCCTGGCGCCTCACACAAGCAGGTCCAGGCAGGTGTTGGGGGTGGGGAACCCTTAAGAGCGGAACAAAGGTGGGGGGTGGCTGCTGTGGGTGGCGGGCCCAGCTCTGCTGGTGGAACAGGGGACAGAGCCAGTCCAGCTCCATACTTTACTTCCGTCTCCAGTCAGAGACGCTCCCTTCGCTGGTACGCTCTGCAGGCTCCTGGAGGCAGCAACTGCGTCCACGCCCAAGGATAATCCCGATGACGTGGTGTGATTCCCTGCTGCCACCACCATTTTCTCTGGTGGGTCACATGGGACTCTGGAGCTGCGGGGCAGCTGCTGCTGTCCCTTACCCCGCACCCAAATTAACCAGTCATACTCCATTTATGATATATAGACCTTTTTTTTTCCTCAAAGTGAGGTGGGGTTCAGGGGAAAGCGCAATTGTTACACAAAAGTCCACAAGGGGGCTCCATGTAAAAAGTTTGAGAACCGCTGGACTAGAGCATTTCAAGGAGAAGAAGTTAACAGGGATAACAGGCAGCAATAGAGGTTGCATTAGTGCTTGAAGCTAGAACTCCTGCCCTCTGTCAAGGTGCCAGACCTGTGTCAGCTTCTTTTGTAGATGCCAGGTTTACCTCAGCACACAGAAATGCTGAACTCTGTTTTAAACTTCCAGGGATATTTTATCACATGATCTCCCAACAGTGTTTCCTCCTAGAAACAATAGGTCTGAGTAATTCTCCAAACACACCTCAGTAGAATTAGGACATGCACTCTGTCAAACTTCCAAGATAGCTCTGCGCTGTGAGGGAATATTTACTACAGCTTTTCCCTTTGCTTCACAGCTAGGGAGGCATCAGTGTTTAAGTGTCCAAAACAGGAAAGAGCAAAGCACCTAGGGCAGCACACCCCGGACAGGGTAGCCTGTGTCCTTGAAGGAAGCTTCAGCTGTCTGATATCTGTTGGTCGAGAACACGCTCAATGCGCCATGGAATTGTGGGGCTTCCATCCTATCAATAGATTGTCCACTACGGAAGGTATTCCTGTCTTACAAGATCCACAGGAGAGACAGTGTGACTAGTTAGGGAACTTAACAGCAGTCAGAAGGCCTGCAGGAATCCAACGAAATGAAAATGGAGAATCTAGGAAGGGGACTCTGGTTTCAGGAAGCCACTGTTATAAAGAGCTCCTAAATTCTACTGAACAAGAGTCTACTCCTGCAGACTTTAGGTCAGTAGTTAAAGGAAGATGTCTGCCTTGCAGAACCTCTAAACTCTGTCAGAGAAGAGGGTCCACTATGAGGGAGCTTAGGGACTTTGCAAGGTAGTTACTTCCTCCAGTAAACTTCCCCAAACAGGCATATAGACCTTAATAGGTCTGCATTACTGAAAGGGCGAGGTGCTCCCAGGATCCCTGGAACTTTGAAATACTCACATTAATGGGAGCAGGAGGAACCCACACGGAATGAGAGGGGAAGAAACTAAGCAAATCCTAGCTATCATGGCCTATCCCAAAGTGTGTGTGTAAAGGATTGACCTAAGCAAGACCAAGTGGAACATGCAGGTAATACGAGTTTGTGATGATACCAGTGCCACAGCACTCCTCCTGTGGGCCTTACAAGGTCCAGAAGAGAATGGAGACCTGGTTCATTGGCTTTTCATCTCATGAACCCTGTAAGCATCACAGGTAGAGCTGTTAGACAAGGGGAAAGGCATGGAGTTTAGAAATTCTGAAGAGCTGTAGGCTTCCTAAGGATTGCTGCAGAGCTTGATAGCATGCCATACAATTCCAAGTGTGGATCTCTACTACGCCTTTGTGGCCCCAGCCACTCCAGAACCCCTGGAATCTCTCAGGATTTCTGGCCTGCATCCCAGTTCAGGGGCAGGCTCTGTAGAACTTAGCATCTCTGCACAGCTACAGGAGCTAGGGGGCTAGGAGCAGCCTGCAGAATTTAGCAGCTCTCCAGGCCCTTGAATCACTAAGTGCATATGAAATAGATAAGAAATGGGGCAGTCGGTGACTATCTGGAGTGGATGAGAGTGGAATGAAGTATGAGAGGAATGAATATGGCCTAGGGTTATTGGTGTTTGGGTTGTTTTGTTTGTTTGTTTTTGTTGGGGGGAGGGAGAGGGAGGAGAAGAAACATGAGCTTGAACTCCAAGGGGAAGAGTACGGAATACAGAGAAGTTATGGCCCAAGCTAGTATTTCTGTAGTGGAGTAATTCTTACAGATTTTAAAATCTAGAGAAATTGAAAAAAAATAAATAAATAAAACCACCTGCATGCACATGGAGTTAAAGTTTAATTGTACATATCAGTGGCTTCAGAATTAAACCAAAAATCAAAAGAAGACAGATTATGTATAGGAATACCATATTAGAAGGCCAAAGAATTCAGAGTAAAGTGTACAGACTCTAGCCTTCTTTACCAACCATACAGAGTTCACAGAAAGATTTGTTTTACTAATTTTTGATAGGACAAATAGTATATTGAAGGCAGTCTTTACTCACTCTTAATTAAAACTCCATAGGCCCCCAATTATGCAAGCATTGTTAAACAAAGAGCTAATGTACTTATATACGTGAACCTCCTCAATCCCCAATTATGACAGCATTTACACAAAAGACTAAAGTTAGCGTGATGAGAAAGCATCACACTTCATACCTGTGCAAGTAGACTGCCTACAAACCACAGACTTCAGATTTTTGAAACCTCTTGGGGGAATAGAATAAAAAAGGACTGCAAACTAAGGAAGATGGGAGGATGGTAAAAATAATGTGTCTTTTCCAAACTTAAGCTCTCCATACCCATAAACTGGATTTCAAACCCTTTGAAAAATTAATTGATCCAAAAAACAACTGTGTAACACATAGATATGGAGGGAACAGAGAAAGGAAAATAAAAGGGTGGCATCTCTACAGAAGCAAAGTTCAGGCTGTTTGGGTGACTTTAGGTGTGAATTTCCACACTTTCAGTTGAAATTTTCAAGAAACACAGACTTTTGAATGCCCTGGCATTTCATGCTTGGTTTTTGGTTGTTATAAGCTACAAAGAATATTTAGGGATTTTTATTTTGAAGTTACTGATATGATCAACCTTCACTTCATTTTAACAGTTTTTGTTTGGGAATTTGGAAACAAGATTGTCAGGGTAACACCATAAAAAATTGGAGTATGTCTTCATTCCACCTACCAACATTCTCCACACAAAAAAAAAACTTTTCAGAAACAAGAGCTGAACCTTGAAATTTGTTGGATGCTCTTTCCCAGGCCTATATAAATCAGAGGCAATAAAACTTCTGGAGATGTATTCTGATCTTAGATGTACAGTATTTATACAAGCCACCCTATGCAAGTCTTGCTGTTGGTATGTAGCTATACAATCAGCTGCCTATTAAAAATCTGAAAACCAGAAGGTTAAAGTTTTGCTGCTGTGGTGCACAAGAATGGCCTTTTTATGGTGTGTTACTGCTGCCTTAAGGGGTAAATCCTGTTTACAGCAAACCCCAGCAACAAAAATCCCCGCATCATTGTTGCATTAAACAGATGCCTCTCTTTTCTGATTTTATGGCACATGCAGAGCCAAAAGCCTTCTTATCAGGCCAAATACTCAACTACTGATTTTGGGGCCAATTAAAAGGGGCTATAAGGTGACTTCTAAATTAAGACTTCCAAGCTATCCAACCAGCCAAGTAAACTGTGAGCACTGGATACCTTGCTTTAGTGCAAGCTTATTTATTTATTTTTTTAAAATACAGTTATTCTGATTTCCATGCTCCTGCTTAGCAACATGAAACCTCAAGAAACCCTGAATATAGTAAAATAAATAATAAAACAATAATACTACTAAAAAGTTATTAAAGGTTCTTCAAATGACACACTCAAGTCAGGAATATTTAGAATTCTAAAAAGCACTGACACTCCAGAAATTATTTTATATGCTCCACATCAATTTATAACTCCTGCTATTTAAAAGAATAAAAATTAGTGACAAATATATGTTCCCTTTATCAAAGGGCTTCCCCTTCAATGTTAAGCTATAAAATGTACTTCAGAAAGTAAAGCATTTAAATGCAATCACTTGATAAATAAAATGATTCTGACTTCTTTATCAGAAGCTATGATACTGAGAAAGGCTAACCTAGGTGATGGAGCCAACCAGTACTTCAGAAAGGCAGGGCTAGGGTTTTCAAACGCACTTATATGCCTATAGATGAAGATAGGAACCTAGTCAGATTTTTCAAAACCACCTAGGTGTCTAACTCCCAGTGATTTTAAATGAGAGTTAATTGTCTAGGCACATTTGATAATCTTACAAGGTGCCTAATTGCATTTTTAGAGGCAAAATCTGCAAAATACAATGCAAAATCTGACCCTTCTTTCATAAAAGCAGAGAATGTTGGACTGTTTCGAAGTTTTGATTATGTCTGGGCATAAAACTGCACAAATTGTAGCAAAAATCCCACTCTTCCCAGATTTCAAATCAGCTTTAATTAAAAAAAAAGATTCCAATTTTATCAGTACCATAGCACCATGGATGGTGAAGAAAACTCAACCGGTATGTTTAAGTAAACACCAGATTAATGTAATACATTAACTAATTGCATGGTTTGAAAAGACATCACTGTACTATTACAATAAGGGCCTAATATTATGAGACAAAGCCTTAAATATGGATAAACAGTTAAAGTATGTAGTAAAGCTATGACACAAATAGTAAAGTCTCTTGCCTTATCATAGGGGAGGAAGGGAAATGCAGCAAACAAATGGTAATAAAGACAATGATAGTTATAACTTTGAACTTAATTGGCTACAAGTTGACACAATTAAAAAAGTCCAAATAACATCATGACTTTGTTTTTAAAAAGTTACATCATGGAATGTACTTAAATATGTTATTTACTAAGACCACAACAAAAGCCCCTTCAGGCCTATTCTGATATATTATATACCATAAAGCTGACACAGACAGTCCAGCTAAAACTACTTGGATGAGAAGCTTTAAAATACTACTTTATCCAACAAAGTATAACAGAGCCATTCCAGCATTTCATATATTTATGCAATCTTTTAACACTACAGAGACTTTTCCATATCCTTTTTTCCCCCCACCCTTTATTTTAATAAAGTGTGTCAAAATTTTCTTAGGGGGCTCAGTTCTTTGACTTGCGTAAATCAGTATAGCTCCAATAGAGTCAACTTCGCTATGCTGAGTTACACCAGTTGAAGACCTAGTTCAGATCTCTGTATTTAACAGAATAGATTTCAAATGCTTTTTTCTGACCTTCACACTCCACTGGAGCCATTATACTTTATCAGTCAACTGGTGTTTAGTATGGGTTTACATTGTGGATAAAACATCATGAACGTAAAGTATATTCTGAAGTAAATAGTTATTGCATAGGTGTACTGAGATTTAAAATATTTATGATGCTGCCATTTTTAAAAATACAAATCACAAAGGTAGCTGGCCTATAAGAGGTAGCAACATTTTATTTAAAAAAAAAAAAAGAACAAAGCCATTCCTGAGTTATAGAAGTAGCAAGCAAGAATGAAAAAATGGCATATCTGAATTATTTGGCATTCCTATTGTTAGATTATTTGTTTAGTAAATATGTACTTAAAAATATTTACTTCCATTTTGGGAGCCTAGGATCTAAATTTCATCCTAGAGTGAATTTTTATGACGGTGTTATAAACCACTAAAAAACAGGGTTTATAATGGAAGTGCTGACATAACTAACTATAGCAGCACGAACAGTGCCTCTGTAATCAAGGCACATTATATTTATGAGGTAGGTAAAAGTCTGTAACCATTAATCACCAGAATCATATTGACAGATTCTAAGTTTGAGGTCCAACAAAATTAATGCATTCAGTTTCTCACACCATTGATACCAAGGAGAGAATCTGCAGGCACTTTTATGGTCGTAGGCTTTGACATCTTTACAGAAATCAGTGAGGGCAGTCTTCCTGAAACATTTTATTAATCTGCAGCCTACGCATTTCTAGGTTTTGCCAATCTTTTGTAAACTGCTAGATAAGTAGATTGTTTAGAAACCAAACATGACCTTATTTGCACAAACATGCTTCAATAGATCATTGCAAACATTAATTCTATATGCAACCAACATATATTTAGATTATACCTAACAGTGATTAATCACCCAAATAATATCCAACTCCTAAATTATAACTCAACATCCCTATATAAAAATCTAAAATGTCAGCACCTCAGTCTTTATGATATCACACCATTCCAATAATTCTGTTTTACAAGTAAATTCCTATTATACATTAATAAGTGCTGTTGGTGGCTAAACTTCATGCCTTTGAGTAACGACTAGGTTGAAGGCAATTAGGCCAGCCAGGTGCAGCTGGGCTGGGTACTAATAAAAAGTTTTTAAATTTTACTGTTTCCGTTTGGATTTTGGGGGTGCATTCCAACCTGCCCAAATTAGAGAGGAAATTGTTTCCATGTTTTCAGCTCTTCCATGTTTTGACCATTACCGATAACCCCTTTAGGGTATTTTTGTTTTGTTTCCTTTCTCACATGTACCTGTGATCTGAGGACTGAGTTCCACTGCATCCACATTTCACAGCATGTCAAAGGGGTTATTTGTAATCATTATACAGTTAGAAAACAGAAAAATGCACACAATCAAGTAATACAACAGAACCTTCGTCTTAGAATGCTTATGTGAAAAATCAAGTAATGAAAGTGGTTTAAAAAGACTTTATTCACTCTGTAAAAAATTTTTCTCATCTGTAATTAATCCAAATAGAGAAAATACATGGAACCAAAAATTGCATGTATCTTAAATACAGTAAGTGATATATTCTCGCTTTTTGCTAATTTCTTTCTGAAAAGAACTGCAAATATTCAAGAATATAGACTGAAAGCATTACCGTTGAAAATTGAGAAAATAGATAAACAGGATGAAAAGATTCATTTACAATTATGCAATCAGCATGCTTTAGTGTAACTCTTCTAACTGTTCTTATTCTGCTTTTTATACAAAGGGCAAAACAAAACAAAAATCCAGCATAAATTATATATTTATTAATAAGAGCACAAAAATTCATTTGGCTTAATCTGAGAAAGATATTGAGCATATTAAATAATGTTTTAGGTAATTCTTTTCCTCCTGATTCCAGCTGACTGTTTAAATTCAGTTTGCATAGTATAAACAAACAAGAGAACTACATTTTAAATATGCATCCCAAATAGAGCAAAAAATGTTGATGCATTCAATAGAAAAACATAGGATCAGATTTTCCTTGGAGTAACGCTAGTATTGAACATTGATTTTTCTGTATGCACACACGTGTTTGTCCAGGCATACATGTGACTTTATGTGCAGTACTTATACTATAGGACACATCCTGAAGGTCATAATGTACTTTCTGCCTGTCTCTTCACCTCAGATTCTATTGCTGGGGGGCGGTGGAGGGGTCAGGAAACACAGTGCAACTCCTCCTACAGAGTTCTTTCCTAATTCTCCTTGTGGGTTGAATGAAAGTTGTAGGAGGGCAGGAGGGGTGTGGAAGGGACTGAAGACAAGGGCCCTCTAAAACAGCAAAGCCTTTCTATTCCCAGTTCAATAGAAAGCCTTGAACCTTTGTGCTGCTTTTGTGTGAATCTTTAGATCCCAGCAGCACACCTCCATGTGAGCCCCTGTCCTCTGCAGCTACGTATAGAAGTTGTGGATAGATCTCTGCAGAAGTTCATGATACTCTGTGAAGCATTAACTCCTTTATAGAAGGGAGTTTCTTTGTAGTGGTATGACCACATTAAACAGAGGTTGGGAGAGAAAAGATTGAAAATAATTACTCTTCTTGCTCCACTGAGGGGGAAATCAACTGGTCGGTGCATAGAATCATAGAAGATTACGGACAGAAGGGACCTCTGGGGGTCATCTAGTCCAACTCACTGCTCAGAGCAGGACCAACCCCAACTAAATCATCCCAGGCAGGGCTTTGTCAAGCTGCACCTTGAAAACCTCTAAGGATGGAGATTCCAACACCTCCCTAGGTAACCCATTCCAGTGCTTCACCACCCTCCTAGTGAAAAAGATTTTCCCAATATCCAACCTAGACTTCCCCACTGCAACTTGAGACCATTGTTCCTTGTTCTGCCATCTACCACCACTGAAAACAGTCTAGTTCCATCCTCCCTGGAACCCCCTTTCAGGCAGTTAAAGGCTGCTATCAAATCCTCCCTCATTCTTCTCTTCTTAAGGCTAAGCAAGCCTACTTCCCTAAGCCTCTCCTCATAAGTCATGTGCTCCAACCCCCTAATCATTTTTGTTGTCCTCCACTGGACTCCTTCCAATTTGTCCACATCCTTTCTGTAGTGGGGGGCCCAAAACTAGAAACAGTGCTCCAAATGAGGCCTCACCATTGCTGAATAGAGGGAAATAATCACTTCCCTTGATCTGCTGGCAATGCTCCTACTAATGCAGCCCAATATGCCATTAGTCTTCTTGGCAATAAGGCCACACTGTTGACTCATATCCAGCTTCTTGTCCACTGTAACTCCCAGGTTCTTTTCTGCTGAGCTGCTGCCTAGCCAGTCAGTCCTAAGTCTGTAGCAGTGTATTGGAGTCTTCCATCCTAAATGCAGGACTCTGCACTTGTCCGTATTGAACCTCAGATTTCTTTTGGCCCAATTCTCCAATTTTCTACGTCACTCTGTATCCTATCACTGCCACACTCCCTCTCGCATAGTGTCATCTGCAAACTTGCTGAGGGTGCAATCTACCTCATTCTCCAGATCACTAATGAAGATGTTGAACAGCACTGACCAGGGGACGCTCCACTTGTTACTAGCTGCCAACTAGACTTTGAGCCGTTGATCACTACCATTTGAGCCTGATGATCTAGCCAGCTTTCTATCCACCTTATAGTCCATTCATACAACCCATACTTCTTTAACTTGCTGATAAGAATACTGTGAGAGACCATATCAAAAGCTTTGCTAAAGTCAAGATGTAGGACGTCCACTGCTTTCCCTGCATCCAGTCATCTCATCATAGAAACCAGTCAGGCTGCTCAGACATGACTTGCCCTTGGTGAATCCATGCTGACTGTTCCTAATGCAGTTAAATGCAGAAAGGTGTACATTTTTCCTTAGGCACACCAGTGGTTGCACCTATTTATTCCCAGGGTAGACCATCCTGTGCAGTGTATCTGATCCAGAATTCTACCCCCTCCAATATCAGGTCACACCTCACAAAATCTCCCAGGGCTCTGACACAGTGTGGCGTATGCACAGAAAGATTTTTGCAAGCTTGGTGCTTTTAGTTCCTTCTGGGGACTGTTTCCCACTCCTAGCTCCCCTTCAAGCCTCAGAATGAAGCTGAATCTAGAGGCCTTAATTAAAACTTCCTATGGACTCTGTTGGGAGTTTTGACCAAGATTAATAGGACCTGATCATAAACCAACCTTTTTGTTTTGTTTTTTTAAATGTTGCAAGTGCTGCAGAAGCAGCAAACTGGGGACAAGAAACAAGTTTATTAGCAGATCTGCTAGAATCCAGCATAGGAGAGGCTTCTACAGTTTATATTTCAACAGATCAGTGTTAATTCCAGTTTACAGAAATAAAAAACCCATGGCAAACTAAATTAACATCTTATTCTGCAGCAGTAACTATTCCAAACAAGGTAAACTACTACTGAATCTGCACAAATCCATATGCAAAGAGCTTGCTAGTTCTCTGCTTTAATGTGTATTTTTCAAGTGGTTATGGGCCTGATTAGGACAGCAATGAAGCATGAATTTAAACACAAGTTTAGTATTATGCATATGCTACACTGCTGTCCTGAAAAGGATGATTTCTTGCAATGGGGCTTAAGTTTCTAACACATTACTACACAGAAGATATGCTCTGTTACTTTGAAATATTGCTGTCAAATGACATAAAATTCGTTGGATACTAGCCTGCTCCCACAAGTTAATGCCAAAGCTCCCATTGACTTAACAGGAACAGGCTCTTAATTATAATGTTTGAAATATCTCAGAATTTCTTGATGGGTTAGTGTTGTTAGCCTAATTTTTTTATTGATTTATTTTAAATAGCTATCTTCAGATGAATCATGACATAATATCCCAATTTATCTTAGGTATTACACTTGAGTAATTTACCAAAATTAGAGTTCTATCGAATGAGACACTTTGTAATAAAAATCACTGAACTATAAAGCAAAATTAGATTTAAAATTCAGAAAATTCATTTTGACAACACAAATCAACCCATTCTGATTTCAAAACTTTCTGTATATTTGTAGAAAAACTAAATTTCCACACTGCTTAGTCAAAGTTAATAAAAACACATATATCAATAAAGCATACATCCTATTTATAAGAAACATAGTAATTTGAAAGCCAAATAGTTTGATAGTCTGGGTTTCTAGAGTTTTGGTAGAGGAGTACTTATTTTTGAGACTGCAGCAGCTAACAACATTCCAAACACCATTTTCAACGTGGCAGCAAAGGGAAGAGATACAGAATAATACCATGTCTTACCAAATCCTGTCCAGAAACCTGACAGATCAGGACAATATACTGACTTGTACTGCCCTCTGGTGACTAACTGTAGAAATACCACATTTTTTTTATCCTTCAAAATGTTAATAGGGCATAAAGTTGCCCAATGCCAACAGTTGAACCAGCAAATTTAAATATAATTAATAAATGCAGGTTGGGTTACAGAAAATATTACCTAGAGACTACAATACCATCTGCACCACATCAGCACACATACTTAATGAAAAGGGCATAAGTGCAGAATGAGGTAGTACCAAAACACATCTGCTGACAGAAGTTCTTAAAACCAATGTTTCTTTTAAATATATACTAATTTCACAGTAGTTCTTTTAAAAATGTTTCTAATTAGCACTCTAGAACACACAGAGAAAATACATATGGATAACATTTTAGCTGCTCCCCACTGCATTTCAGCCTGTTCAAAAGCAGATATGACATTTTGATCAGTTTTTAGATGTTACAAAGAAGAATTCCTTCTCTTCCAATCCTCAGTTACTGTACCAAAGAAACTATAAATATTGGAAAATATTTATATAATATCAGAGAAATTTAGGAAAGCTTGATCTAAAAACAGGTTGTGTTATGTTTGTTTTCCAAATGTGAAGTAAAGCAGAAGCAGTAACACACACACTCCTCACTGTTACCTGTTCATAACAGTAATGTGAAAATATGACAGCATTAACTTTTTTTAAAAATGGACTTTTAGTGGAAAAAAAAAACCACATGAGTAAGCTTGGGATCTCTTCTTCCTTCTGTTTGAGAATCTCAAAGCTCCTTTACAAGTAATACAAAGTAAGCCTCAATACACCTTTGCCTATTGGTAAATGTTACCCTTTCTCTTTCGTAGAATGAGGAAGAGGATGAGTCACAGAGCGTTTAGTGAATGAATTTTGAAAAGTAGTCCCTAATTTTGGGTGTCCAACCTAAGACAACTGAGGCTTCATTTTCACAAGTGTGCACAGCGCACCTCAGTCCCACATGAAGCGAAAAGCAATTATTAGTCCTAAACACCTTTGCAAATCAGACCTTGAGCATGTCAGCGGTGAAGCTGGCAATAAGAGTCCAGGGTGAAATAAAGGGTCCATTCAAGTCAATGGCAAAATTCCAATTAAGAGTGGGAGACTTCAGAGGGGCCAGGATTTCACTCCTGGTCTCTCGATTACTGTGGTTTGCTCACTACAGCCCTGATCCTGCAATCCAAGCCATATTTGCAGACTTTTAGATCTACGACATGTCCCGGACTTCAGTGGAATGCCACAGTGGCAGAGTCCCACCCACTTGGATCCAGTTGCAAAATGGGGGTCTAGTCTATTAAGTGCATTTTTTACACCCCCCCCCCCAAGACTTAATGTTGCTGGCATCTGGAAAATTACTAACGATTTTGAAGTATCAAAAATAAAATAATTGTAGTAGTAGAAAAAATAATTTTTAGATGCCCCAACAGTCACGTGTCTGTTTTGAATGTTGAACATTAATTTGATGTTTACATAGGAGAAACAGATGGTGAAAGATTTTACAAAGGATGTATTTAATTTCTGAACAAAGAATCAGGTCCTCAGATAGCCAATGGTACTATGCCAACTTAAAGCAGCCAAGGATCAAAACTACTACCAGGATTCTAGTAATTTTGTATTATTGCTCAAAAGCGCCTTTAAAAAACCAACACATGTAAATTGGAGATTTTCAAACAGTTATGTGCATCTAAGACACGCTGGCAGTGATATTTTCAAGTAATATTTGGCAAAACTTAAAGCAGGGGTAGTCAATAAGCGTACTGCAGGCCAAATCTGTACCACCAGATGCTTTTGAATGGGCCATGAAATCTTTATTTACTTATTATTATAATTATTGTTATTGCAGTGTGAAATGTTTTGCTGGAGTATGGACCTTGACTATACCTTGACCAAGAAGTTTGGATCTTGACAAAAAATAATTGACTACCCCTTACTTAAAGTCTCTACAATCCCAGCTTCTCATAGGAATGTACGAGTCGACTCATGGGAGATCGGGAGAGAGATGGTATATTTCCTGAATATCCTATCATGGTCTGCTACTAGTTCTCCAGTTTTTAACTGATAACTCCATACATTATTTTTACAACTCGGTAGGAAAATTAATCTATTGGAGTGTGTCTAACTCAATGTCAAACATCTGAAATGTTTTTCTAGAAAAGAAAATACATAAATAAGTTTCCATCTTACATCAGAGTAATCACAATGATATATGTGGCACATAAGTGCATGTATAATTAGTCAGACAAACATCCTTTGCTCTGCAGGTGCTAAAGGGCTGCTCCCTTTTTGCTGCACTTTCTGCTTTTCAGAGAAGAGAACTTGCAGTTCTATGAACAAGTACATTTTCATGCAGCATTAGCCTAACCATCATTTATTATGTGTTGACAATACCCGCTGCACTATATAAATATAAGAAGATATGATTCTTTGCTCCCCAAAATATCTTACTATCTAATTCAGAAAAAAGAGATAAGAAACATACTGGCACTACTAACAATAGCTTGAAGGAGGCAGCATTTTTATATGTCCTTGTAGGAAGGTACAGTGGCCTTCCTCGGAGGCTGGGCCCAAGTAAGGGTCGCAGCCCCGAGCACAGGCTGTCAAAGGGGTAGTCGGCCAGTCTGTCCAGCAACCCGGGAGCCAGACTGCAATAGGTCCAGCCGACTGGCCAATCCACCCCGAGAGGGGCGTGGCTTCTTCCGGGACTGGGAGGATAAATGGCAGGGCCCGCCGCTTAGTGAGGGACCGGATGCCAGCAGAAGCAGACGTGCCTTCCTGCCGGCTGCAGCACCGGCCTGATCCCAGCTGGGCCGAGGCCCAGCGCAAGGCCTTCCCCAAGCCCGAGGGCTGGGAATGGTCCCACCGCCTAGGGCCCCAGGACTGGGTAGGGCCCCCGGATCCCAGGGAGTGGGCCGAGCCCCCTGATACTCTGGGATGGGAGATATCCTCTGAAGCTGGCCCTGACCTGGACGAGCTGCCGGCCGCAGAGCCCCTGGAGGTGGGACCTGACCTGGACGAGCTGCCAGATGCTGAAGACTCCCGGGGATCCTGCGACCTGGATGAGCTGCCCCTCGCCGAGAAGCTCCCCGCCCTGCCGCCCGTCAACGAGGAGGGCCTGCTAAGCCTGCTGCGGGCTGTGTATCCCGCTGACCCTGAAGAACGAGGTACCCAGGAGTAGGGGGAGGAAGTGGCCCAGGGACAGCCATAGTTGTGGCTGTGGCCAGGGCCCAACCCAATCAGTGTATTGCGGTGGGACCCCGCCGACACAGTGGCAACGCCTGTGCTGCTGCTAGGACCCTGGGCTGGGATGCAGTGGGGTCGGGTGGGCCTGCATTTCGCCCCCCCCCTTCCCTGGAGACCCAGGAAACTGCATTCCTCCCTGGTTGCCGGAGTGAGCCCCTATTACCTGCCCGCCTGGCCGGGGCAATTGACTGCTTGCTTGCCCGCCTGGCCATGGGTCGGGGCAATTGACTATCTGCTTTGCTAATTTTCCCCCACTTTTTCTGGAAGGTGCAGTGGCCTTCCTGTGAGGCTGAGCCCAAGGAAGGGCTGCAGCGACCAGCCCGGAGGCAATGCTGAGCTACAGTCCTGATCAAAAGTTCATTCAAATCAATGGGGAGACTTTTCCTTGACTCCAGTGAACTACAAATCATGCCCAGAGTGAACACCGAGGATGCGATCTATAGAAAAAAGGGATCTGATGAACAGTTGTGACAGTTCCTACAAGGAGTTAGCCAATGGACAGGTTGAGGAGCAGTCAGGCACAGTTATGTATTTAAATTTTTTAAGAAGAAACAGACTTTTCAACAATGATGCTAAAAATCAGCTGCATAAATCCATTATTTAGGCCCCTAAATCAGTAGCCCGATTTTGAATGGTGCAGAAGTGAATGGGAGTTATGGGTGCTCAGTACCCCTGAAAACAATCAGGTCACCAATCTAGGTTAGAGTTAAAAATACAATTGCAACTTACTGGCTCCTAGTAGTAGTTTGTTATCTGTATTTTTATATACTGAACAAAAATGTGTGATTTTTCAAACTTTGCTTATTTCAGCCATGTCTGGAGTGTAATGTTATTAAAAAAACAAAAAGTTACTTTAATTTATCACTGTGGATATTCTTGCTTTAACATCCTTCCCTCCCTACTTTTGTTGAAGAGCTCAAAACATTTTCAAATATTCTCTCTGTTTTTACACAGGTTCTTTTCAGTTGTCTTTTAAAATGTCTGTTCAGAACCCCAGGCAGCCAAGTGGGAAGGAGCATTATAAAATAATAATAAAGTGGCACATAATGCAAGAGTGCCCTTTGCACAGATGTAGGTACATTTCATGCTCATACAAAACCCTAGGGTTCAAGGTAATCATCCAGCGGAAATAAATACCACTGAATAATAATCATGCTGATCTTACAACATGAGCAGAAATTGTTAAAATGCATGCCACTCATTTATGTAACAACAGAGTGCATTTAACATATTGTAACACAACAGGCCAGAGTGTCTGGTCTTTGCATGGGCCACTTTACAGTGCAACAATTTTTCTTTTCCCCCATCCCAGGGAGACAGGCACAATTGCTAGCCACTATTAAGTCAGTCACCATAGGTGAATAAGGTGGGGCCACAGCTCTGACTGCATTCCACGCGTGCCAGGGAGGAGTGATTACATGCATTCCCCCTGTGGGGGGGACACAGAGAAGAAGAAATGCTGCAGAATCTCTCTCAGCATTCCCCATGTCAGAGTAGCTCTACACCATCCCCCTACACAGGGTAGTGACTAGAAATCATAACTGAGCCCAATATGTGTTGCGAACTAGGAGTGAACATCTCCAAGTAGAGAGTTTCTAAGCAGCATGTTAAAACTCCTTTAAAAAGCTTTATACTTTCAATATCCCTGAAAAAGAGCTCTGTGTAAGCTTGAAAACTTGTCTCTTTCACCAATAGCAAGCAGTTGGTCCAATAAAATATTACCTCACCCACCTTGTCTCTGTAATATCCTGGGACCAATACGGCTTCAACAACACTACCAATATCCCAAGCCTCAGATTAAAAAAAGTTGTTTTAATGAACAGAAATTTTTGCCTGCTAACTCCATCTCAGACTGTAAGGTTATGATTGGGGGTTTGCTACTCCTCTCAAATTATGACAAGGATTTTTGGCGCCTTTTCTCAGACACTTTTTCTGCAGTGCCTTCTCCTCTACTGACTCTCCCAGAGTCACCCAAGTTTTTAAACTGATTTAAGAAACACGTATTTTGATAATTTCGCTTTGCATTCTAACCAAGACACCTTAAAAGAAATTTAAGTGAGCCTTGAGGGGTCCTCACAACATAGAGTTGACAAAGATCAACGAACAGGTAAGAATTTCTATTTCTGAACTTAATTTAAGTGCATCAGTTTGCAGCTCGTGGGATTTGAATATTAATCCTTCTGACATAAGACCATCAAATTCTTACCTATTTACTGGAACCCTAAACTTCAGAACTCTACCCTCAAATGTAGCCTCAGCTGACATCAAGTGCTTAGAAAATGCATTAAAGACCTAAGCTGATTTAAAAAATTACGCAAAAGAAGTTATATGGCTGCACAGCAAAGCTCTACCCATAAGGGCTATGTGCTGCTCTGAGGAAGGAAGGTTGTTATGTACATGGAATGAGAGTAAATTTAGAGAATAAGTGGAAACAAACCTACAGTTGTGTTTCATTTTCAGGAAACAAAAAAAATCCTTCTTACTTTACACATCACTGACCTAGTAGCCCACAATGTCCTAGCATCTACTGCATGAATCCAGCAGCTAGATAGATATTCATTGTCTGTATGTTAAAAATCTACGTGACACCTTTGTAGAAATATTACTGCACAATATTCCATGATTAGTTCTCTTCCTCTGTTTTTAAACATTAAAAATATATCTAAATATTATAAAAAGAATTCATTTTCTCATGGAAAAGTCTCTTGCCAAATTTTTTTTTTTTAAAGAAAGTAGTTTATAGATAAAAAACAAAAGGAGAGGAAAAACATCTTCAAATGTAGTTTGTAGGTCAGAAAAGTAAAAACTGTAAAAATTACATCATGTTAGTCAATACATCTGTTCCATGTATTTTTCTTTTTAAGTTGCAGATAAACTTAATTCACAACGAAAGTAAGTTTTACTCATTTCTATTCCTGTTTACTCTCATACTGAGCTAGCACAGCTATGGAAGAATGTGAGATGGATTCTTTCATCACTCAGGCAATTTAAAATACTTGTAAATTCCAACTGCAGATTCTTCCATTGCTGGCAGTAGCATATGGGCCAGAAACAATCCAGCTGGATTATGAGGTCGTAGGCTGAAGTCATAGGGCTAGCAATTAATTTAAAAAAATAAACAAAAACAAACTGTAAATTTAGCAAATTTATTATGGACGTCACTGGGAACGGGGGTGGGGTAGGGTAAAACTGGTAAGAACAAATTATCATCACTACATTCAGCTGTAAACTAGAGACAGGGATGGATCAAAATCCTAATGTTGAATTTTACTATGTCACAGTTCAGGAAGGAGAATTAGGAGCCATGAATCTGAACATACCTATACTGTTTTGGTTCCTGGTTAAATCCAAAACTGAAAGGAGCCTATTTTCCAGTCCAACTGCAGCAGAAAAGTCATATGCTCGGACAAGATTTTGGCCCAAAATGGTGGACATCGCTGAAGAACAGCATAAGTTGCAACAGTATCACAATTCAAGTGTTCAAAAGCCTTCAGAAATCAGCTGAAGTCTGCCAAGAACAGCTCACAAGATTTTATCACCACAGAATTCAAATCCTAGCTGTTATGCAGGCTTGGACCTCAAAACCTTCTGACATATTGTTGGATTTGGACTTACTTCTGAATGAAACCCAATCACTGAATCATTAATGTAGCAAAGGTCAGGTTTTATGTCCCAAACTTGATCTAGTCTTTTGCAATCCTCAGATTGAACTCAACGATATGCACCAAGCTCTTTACAGCATTAGATTTGTCCTGTTTCCATAAGGACATTGTTGTCAGATGCAACTATTCTACATGGACAAGATATGGTCAGAAGATGCTTCATAACAAAGATGTGCACTGAAATCAGCACATGTCCCCAATTACAAGGCGTGCTATTAACTTATATCAAGTACTCCCTCTCCTGACATAATGAAGATGTTTTCCTACATGGAGCGATAGATGCTCTCGCTAAAAACTCCAAAAGGTCTACTGTTTAATGCATATGGGATAACTCCTATTAACCTCAATGGAAATTCTGTAGTATCTCAGTGGAAAATCTGTATAACCCACTAACCCCCTCTTTATACTATGACTACAGAGCTGTTAGCAAGCCACTCTACCTTTAATGATCCCTTAGAATATGTGCTAATCACTTATGCTAAACAATCTGTCCCACCTTGCATTAGCCTTTAGGTTTGGAGTACCTTTCCCAGACCTGAAGAAGAGCTTGTCTCTCTCACCAAAGGAGTCGGTCCAATAAGATATTACCTCACTCACACAGTCTCTCAGTGGAAACTACACATGCAACAAGGTTAGACAAGATCCCGTTGCTTACCATTTTTTGGGAACCAACAAGTGTGTCTTTAGAGGTTAGATTTCTATATGGATGTTGAATGTACGCTAGGAATACATCTCTGAATACTTTGAAATGGCAGCCACAAGTATGCAAAAGCAACAGCTACGAAGTGTGGCGAGGGTGGCCTGTTCTGCCCTCCCGTGCGTCCTGCACCCTCTGCAGCTATGCTGGTGGTATGGGACCCTGTGAGGGGTCGCCTCAAACTGCTTAGTCCTTGGGCTTCTACCTTCCCTGGGTCGCCTGTCCTTGGCTCCACTGCTCTTGGAACCGGGGTGAGGGTCTTCCCTCAGGAGTCTGTGCCTATGGTCCCTGGCCATGCCCGGGCAGGCTCCCCCTTGACTCCGGTACCTTTTGGGTGGTGGTAGCAACAGCAATTGCCCCAAGCTTTGTAGCAGCTCTGCTCCTCCTAACTCCCTTTCAGCTGCTCCCATCTGCCTGACAGGGAGGCTTTTAACTGCTGGGGCAAGCTCCTTAATTGGCCTCAGCTGGCCTAATTGCCCTGCAGTAACCCCAGCTGAATTTGCTGATCCTGGGGCTCATATATATATACCCTCCACTACTCTTCTGTAGACATCAGGTCTGGCCCTGTCACAGAAATTAAAACAAGCTCTTAGCACAGCAACCTCTTTACAAGTAAAATCATCTTCAGAATCACAAAATACATGAGATTTTTTATTTTTAAGGCAAGCTCATACTCCCTTCTTCCTTGTACATTTTTGGTGCCCAGCACAAAACTTAGCAGTACTGTGTGGAATGAGGTTCAAAGGGGGCTGAGGTTTTACACAGACATTTGTACAAAATTAGCACTAGCTAAGGGATTTCATAACTTCTCAGGGCACAAGACATGCTGTGGTTATTTTTAAGGACAACTATTAGTGGAGATAAACTGAAGAGATCTATTCTCAATCTAATGTAACTGAATGATAAGCCATCACCAAATATTTTAAAGTCATTAAAAGTACATCTGACCCTGCTGCTGGGGATCTACATCTACAGAATACTACAGTGTCATAAAAATGCTCTCACAGCTGGCTTACTTTTCACATTTACAGTAAGATTTTGCTGTACCCTACCCTTCTGACCTCCTGCATTTAGAATTAAGCCAATTTACAAAATAATTTCTTCTCAAATGTTAACATAAGATGGTTCCCTATTGTACAGCACTTATTACACCATGCTGTCTGAAATTGGCAGAACTAGATTGATCACACAAATTGATTAACAGGCTCAGGGCTCATCTATGCTATGAGGTTCCATCAACACAAGGTATGCAAGTCACCTTACACAGGTCAACGTACCTTGCATGAAAGAAGCCATGCTGTCTTCACTAAGCTATATCGATGGGAGACTCCTCTGCCGTCAACATGATGGGGGACTCCTCTCCCATTCACATAGCTTACTCTTTTCATTCTGGTGGACTACTAGTGTCAGCTCAGCAATTGACTGAGCATGTCTTCACCAGATATTGATTGATGCAGCGCTGATGTAGCTTCAAGTGTAGAGAAGCCCTCAGAATGTCAGTGATAAAACCCACTAAGCTCAAGCATGGATATAAACAAGAAGAAAAAGGGCAATTGCAATGAAAACTCATTCCAAGACTTTTTTCAATAAAATACTTACCTTGTTTTTAAAGTGGAAATACATTCATTAAGGGCCTCACTGGGTAACGAAGTCATCAAAATAGTTAATTTTCCCCATCTTCAGAAACTTTTTTCATTGTTAAATTCCTCTCTAAATGTTGACTTTTACAACTGCTGGCCATTAATGTTCATTGAGTGCGAGAGGAAGAGGGTTTTGGGGGGGGAAAGCAGGCCAACAAGAGATGGCACAGCAAAGTTACAACATCAGTGTCTTAAGAGTATTTGCAATAATCAAATCCTAAATTGTAAGGTTTTCACCTGTAACAAAAGATAAAGTTTTATTGGCTAAGTGTTTATAAAGAGCTGGCCAAGGAGTTCTCTGGACCCTCAATGTTGACTTTCAATAAGTCTTGTAACACTAAAAGTTCCAGAGGACTGGAAGAAAACTAATATTGTGGCATTATTTAAGAATGTCAATGGATTGGGCGATTGGGCACTTACAGGCCAATAGCCTGACTTTGTTCGAGGCAAAATAATGAAAAGGCTGATATGGGATTTGATAAAGCATTAAAGGAGGATACACAATAATTAATGCCAATCAATTTGGGCTTAAGGAAAATAATTTTAAAAAAATTGTCAGGATCTAAATATAAATTTGTTTGATAAAAATATTGATGTAGCATACTTAGGTTTCTGTAAGGTATTTAGGTTAGTCCTGCATGACATTTTGATTGAGACTCTAGAACACCACAAAATCAACATGACTCAAATTAAATAGATTTAAAACAGGCTAACTGATAGATCTCAAAATCTGTCGGAAAACTGGGAATCAACATCTAGTGCATGTTTCTAGTGGGATGCCACAGGGATTGGTTCTTGGCCATAACTTATTTAATATTTTTAATCAATGGACTTGGAAGAAAAAAACAACTGATAAAGTTTGCAGATGACAAAAGATTGGGGGAATGATAAGGAAGAGGACAAGTCACTGATATAAAAACTATCTGGATTGCGATGACCCTGAAAAAGATGTGAGGGTTAGTGGATAATCAGCTGAACAGGAGCTGCCAGTGCGATGCTGTGGCCAAAAGGGCTAATATGATTCTTGGATGTGTAAACAGGAGAATATCAAGTAGAAGTAGTAAGATCACATTACCTCTCTGTTTGGCACTGCTACTCTATTGGTGTGACTGCTACCACGTCCAATTCTGGAGTTCACAATTCAAGAAGGATGTTGATAAAATGGATAGGGTTCAGGGAAGAACCATGTAAATGATTAAAGGATTTGAAAATCGTGCTTAGACTGAAGGAGCTTAGACTGAAGGAGTATCAGAAAGAAGGTTAAAGTTTGATTTGATCAGTTTACAGTACCTGCAACAGAAACAGAAATTTGGTAAAGAGGGCTCTTCAATCTAGCAGACAAAGAATAACACAATCCAACTCCTTCCCTAAAAAAAAAATTCAAAATCAATATGGAGTGTGGTCACTGAATGTAAAAACATATCAGGGTTAGGAAAATTTAAATTTATGGTTCCCACAACAACTGCTATTTAACCACATTCCTCATAAAGTTGAATGTCAGCAATCTGCACCATTGACTGGGAAATCCATTGACAATGGCTCAGTTATGCGAATTGGTGACTAAATGAACAAACCAACCAAATAAAAAGCAAGGGTGATTCATCATCAAATTTACTTTGCTCATTCATTTTGACAGTTATTTGTAGTAATACTGTATATAGCTATCAAAGCAAAGCAAAGCATTCTCTTACAAAGTTAACAAATTCAAACAAAGCCACTTTTAGCCTGGGATATTCCCTACATTTGATCAAACATCACAACTACAGTGCCTCTGCAAAACTCCCTTGGCCATACTGAACTAACTTCCTGTCTGAAGAAAGCAAAATTCACAAAGGATCTTCTGCATCATCCAGCCTGATCTTGCTTTTGCAAGCAAAGTTGGGGGATTTGAACTTGTTCAAATCATTAGCCATGAGTCACTTTGCAAAGGACAATATTCACTTTCAGTCCAGACTGAGATCCCAAGGGCTTAACTGAGGGCAGAAATGTGTCAAGCAGCATGTTAAGACATGTTACTTTTCAGACGTTATAGCTGGGGTGGAAATGATGGTGCAGAATCCCACAAGTTTTTCTTTTAAATTACAGTATAGCCAGCCACATTTGTGCCATCTCAACAATGGTTCTAGAGAAAGCAGATTAGCTGATTTTAAGCCTGTATTTAATCGTATTTCTCAGAAAACCACATTTGATCTCTATCTGTTCCAATTTTGATTTATCAAATAGGTTTGGTAAATTCTGAAAAAGTGTGTGTGCGCCACTAATATCTCCTGAAGTACTTTGATAGTTATGGATTGAGTTTTGAAAAAGACGGTCACATGTAGAGCACAGTAACTAGGAATAACGTTTCTCTGTTTGTCAAATAAACTGAACTCTATGACCTCAGAGCAGAAAAAGTGCTTCCCCCCCCAGTGATCACAACATTCCTGGTACCACTAGTCACCACTTTTTCTTCCCCTATACTTGCGGGTAATTGGCAGCATCCCATATGATGTACAGAACTAGAACCAGCAACCAACCAACCAAAAATTCTAACAGGAATTGAACTTGAATCTCCTGAACCTAATACTACTGCAGTCTATAACAAAGACTGGAACAGTATGTTAATATCATCCTCCTCCTCAAGGAAAGGCAATATATGCAGTATTTTGATGCTTTAATTAGCTTTAACATGAAGCAAAGAGTGAAAGATACTAAGTTACCAACAAACAACAAAAGTATTGTATACCTGAAGAAATAGGTGAATTACAAAATATTAGTTAATCTGAAAAAGACTATTGATAGTGTATTAATATGGGAATGACCAATCTGCCTAATCTGGCTCATGTGTACTGATGTGTGAGAGGAACAGAGTTTAAGATCTAGAGAAGATTTCTAAGAGCCTCAAAATAAGCAAGCATACCTGGTGTCATTTCATAAGAGACCTGAGGAGAGAGGAAGTTCTTTGGATTTTGTTTTGCAATTTTGATACCATTTCTGAATATATTATAAAAGAGTTTAATTATAGAGCATGATGAAATACTCATTTTCTTCCCCAGATTTGAACTTGTATAATAGATCATCAGAACATGTTTTATACATGAAACACTACAGAATAGTTAATTTTTTTATGGTAATTATGAAAGAGCCTTTACTTCAGGTTGTTTTGTTTTATTATTATTCTACATAAAGTTATGTTTTCTCTTTTAAGCATCCAACCAGTTCACAGTATTTGTTTAATAAATGATGGGTGGAAACTATATGGAGGATCACCAAGTAAGGGAATAGAACTAAAAGTTCAGTTCAAATTTTTTTCCCCCATTTTTGCAAATATTTTATTGCCTCCTCATTGCCAGCACTGGCCCTGGACTTCTGACTCACCTCCCCTCAAGTGTCCAAAAAGCAGAGAAGTACGTTATTTGTAATCACTTTACAGTTGTAGGGGATAAGTAGTAATAATAGAACTGACAATCTCATGATAAAATGTGTCACCACCTCCACATACTAGCTGTGGAAAAACAAGAGTTTTTGATCTCCAAAAATACATGCCAACCCTATGACAGAGTATTTTTTATGTAATAAACATTATAGATGACATTCTACTCAAAAGGAGATTGAAAAAGAACTGAAAGTTTAAGGAAAGGGACATTTTTACATAAAACCTAAGTGTAGCATATAAATGGCATTCAATGAAACGAAAGCTTAACCGAAAAAAAAATTAAACCAGATGTTGATTTTGCAAATGTTCATTTTAGTGATAAACTGTTTTAATTTTTGTACTTTTAACACACACTGTAATAAATCAGACAAAGCCAAAATATAATGAACATACTGAGGTAGAGAAATCACACAACTCCAGTTTGTAAAACCAGTTCACTTGGCATGGTGTGGGGGAGGAGGCAGAATAGACCTGTCAAAAGTCTCTCCTCTCCTCCAAGGTGCTATGTTATAAACTATGGTAGCATAAAGGAGGATCAGAGAAACAAAGCATTATGGGCCACAATTAAATATTGGTCTAATGATATGTAATGTCCCTTCCAGTAGAGAGAAAACAAGACACTGTTGTAATGAGGTTACCCAACACAGACAAAACCTGTAGTCCCCTTCTTGCTCCCAGACTAACAGAACACGGCCTGCATTGCTCAGCACCATCCCACAGGGTCTCTCTAAGTCCTGACCTGTATCAAACAGGCATAGAAGGGATAGCTAAATATACTAATGGAAGAAACAAACTTTATTCTGTTCTTCTTTAACCTTATAGAGGGGATGGAGGGAAATGGGTGGCGTGGGAGGAAAAGACAAGATAGCAGATCTTAAAAATCATATTCTTGTTACTGCATGAAATAAAAATTGGGGAAAAATGTCAATCATTGAAAAGCTGAAGTTCTCAGCTATCAATAGCGTTCATTACAAATATGGATGATTCACAAGACATTGGACTGTAAAATGGTCACTGCTCTTTCAGTCTAGTAGTGCTTATTTGATCCAAAGACAGGGTGTAGCAAGCCATGGACCTATGGCCAGTGTTTTTCCGACTCCCTTGAACAATAGAGAGGCTCAAACCTTAATGCCAGACCAGAAAGATTCTTATTAAAACAGATCAGACTTGCAAGGTGATATAATGCAACAGAGCAGCAATACATGAGATGTAAATATTTCAGTTGAGTTGAGGACTATGGGTCTAAGTCTCTCATAAATAAGGGACATAGAACACACTGGTGCAAAGCAGGAAGAGCAGTAGCAGGTTCAATCCATGGTGCTAACATTACATGTACTGGAGGACAACCTTGAGAGAAGGCTTAATGGCATAGCACAGAAGTCTAGAGCAAATGCAAGATAATGATCCTGTCTTCAAAAATAATTGTTTGGCATTGTCCATGTGTTTGGTACAACACATACAAAACTAAATTACTGCTTCATGCAATTTAATTTTATCTAACTCAGACACAGTCAATACAGTTCAGAAGTGTGATGCACACGTGGAACATCCAGAGTTGCAATAAGGCAAACTTTTATTTAAAGCCATCTGATTTTATGGTGTGTTATCATTGAAAAAAAAAAATCAGTGAGCTCAGAGACCTGATTAAAGATGGAAATGCCATTTAGGGCTGGATTAAGCCTTTAAATTCATGCCAGAGTAGATGGTGCAAAGCTAAGCAGTTGCACCATCCCAGGAGGAATGCCAGGAAAGAACTATAGTCTCACGTGTAATTCCCCTTGGAGCTCTGATTTGCGTTTGCACGCTCCTTTTTAAGGTACAGCTGGTGCTTTAGAATGGGGTGGGGGATATGAGAACACAGGATCTAGTTAAACTACTAGTTTTTTATATTCGCAGCAGGTGTGCAGCCCCTGCTTTCCCTCCATGTTCAGTTCTGTAATCCAGGCAGCCCCAGTGCAGCAGCAGGGTAGGGAGGCAGGGAAAGACTTTATTCCCCCACTACTACACAGTTAAAATAGGGTTTGAGAGCCATTGGTGAACAAGGAAGGGGAAGGAGTTCCAAAAATTAGTGGGCACTTGAAAATGTTGCCCATAACTCTCTGTACTTCAATTTACACACCTGTAAAATGGATATAATATACATTTCCTAATCTCATGGCATGTTGTAAAAGCTCCTAAAATAGAAGTGTAAGTACAGAGTATTTGTACAGAATATTCTTGTAAAGTAATCACGTGCTGAACCCTATCCCCCCACCATCACCATTTTAGGTTAATTGAATGGAATGAATCAAATATCAATTTTTCTATTTTAACGGGACTTTTAAAAAGCTCATCTCCTTTTATTTCTTCCCAGAGTCATAAAGAACTATAAATATATTACAGAGCTTTTTTTTTATTTTCATTAGCATATAAGGCTGACATGAAAGCCAATTTTTCTACACTGCTGAACAAAATCAGCAGTCTTCTTTTTTAATGTATGGCATTAGCCTCCAGACACGACACCAGTAAACAACAGTAACATCAGTACTCTTCAAGAACTGCCAAGATTTCTTGGCAGAGTGGGGTAACAACTGCATGCAGTTATTGCACTAGCTTTGATTGCTGGTTCTCAGTTCAAGTTCTATTCTCTTCAATGTAATGCATTCATTCTTACACAACTCCAGCAATTAGAACCCCAAAATTATGTAATGATATTGGCTTGATTCAACAGAGCTCTGTTTCATCACAGTAACAGCAAGCAGAAATTACTGTAGATGACCAGGAATTCCAGTGTATCAAAACATAAATTAGCAAAACATTCTGTCCAATAAAATTGGGAAAAACTGCAAATTTAGAAAAATCTGAGGGTTTTGTTTGCTTCTTTTGAGGGAGGACAGAAGGGAACAGATATGATAAGCTACAGTGTTGGAAGTGTTCAGCAATGAAGCTTCATCACTGAATAGGCGCAGGATCCATTTACGGGGTTGCCCGTGGTGTTTGCTATTGATTAATCTGTGTGGACTTGATAAGTAAGGCTGCAAATCTGTCAAAGAGGTCACGAAAGTCACAGATTCCGTGACCTTCCACGACCTCTGCACCGGCCACTTCTGATGCAGCCAGCTCCGGGGCCAGCCACACCGGCCCAAGGGTGGCCCCAGAGAAAAGTGGTTCTTGGGAGCTCCAGAGCACTGAGTGGCTGGGGGCAATCAGTCCCCACTGTCGGAGCAGGGACCAGCTGTTGGTCCTGGGCCCCCCAGAGCAGCAGCACCCCCAGCAGCAGCTAAGAGTTAGTCATGGGTATTTTTAGTGTACAGGTCGTGGGCCATGAATCTGTTTATTGCCCATGACCTGTCCATGACTTTTACTCAAAATACCCATGACTAAATCTTAGCCTTATCGATGAGGCTATGAGTGCATTCTGTGAGCTGGTGGGTTGGTGCAACAGTGCACCTTCTGGCCAGGCAGAGCATTGCACCTGAGTTCCCTCAATATGGCAGGGCTGTCAGACAGTCCCTGGTGTCCAAGGATCTGAAACCTCCCCCTCTGTTTTTAAGTCTCTCAGGGAGTTGTTAGGGGAACCCAGGCCCACCCACTTCACTGGGTTCCAGCTCAGGGCCCTTAAGCTAAGCAGGCCGACTCATTACTGGACAATTTCAGCTGTGCCCTGTGCTCCTACCTACCTCCCCTGGTTTTTGTAGGCTCTTCAGTCTGTTGGTCTGGTAATCCCTTCTTAGGGTGCTGTCCGAGAGTGGCTTTTCAAGCTGCTTGCTGGCAGGAGTTGCCTTCTCTCTTCTCTGGCAGCTGCCAGCTCTCATCCTCCCAGCTGCTGTGAAGCTGCCAATCAACAGTGGGCTGGCAGTACCTGTAGTAAACCCTTGTTTGCTGGACCAGCATGGGATAGATACAATTCCTTTAAGCTGAAAAGATGCCTTTGTAACTAGAACAAGACAGTAACTTGGTTTACTGCTTGGTGTGTTTCACCCCTTTTATTTATTAATTGGGGTTTTGGTTAACATAGCAGATTGTCAAGCTCCGTCTCCTGCTAAATATTGCAGGAAACAATAAGTCAATTTCCTAGTACCAATTTCCATGCCTGTTATTAGCCCATCTCTGTGGTGATCACTGATTGCTACGTTGCTCCTCATTCACCATGAGAAACACCTACAAACAAAAAGCACACAAAAACAGGGGGCAGCGCTAGCTAGAGCTGTACCAGCTCCTGCATGCCAGTAGTGAGGAGCACTCGATCACTAACACTCCTACGTAAAAGGTGTGTGCAAAGTACAGAAGAAATTTAGCACCACCAAAAAGATCCTGCAAAGAACAAAACACTACAAATAGCACAAAGGAAAATCCAGTAATAGGCTCTGAATACTAAACTAATAGGGAACTCTCTTTTCAATCTAGGAAATAACTTTTAACAACCATAACCAATTGGCTAGATATGGAAGTGGCGAAGAGAGATTCTATGCTGCTGAAACAAAAATGGAGACAAATGAGGCTGAAGAAAAAGGAAAATAAATCTTTTAGAAAATGTGTGGCTAAAAGCATTCAGTAAATATCGTGAAATGTTCTGATGGATTAGAACTAGGAGTATGCCAAAGATATTGGGTGTTGTGGTTCCCTGCAGTTGAGGATGCAAAAAACTTAGTGGTTTTGTGATTAAGTTCTAGCATTTGACCAAGAAAAAGAACCAATTCTAATGGACAGTTAATAGAAGAGGTCACTGTGAAAAAAGTGGAAGAAATCAGATGGCAAACCATACTGATAATGACAGAAGAGCCAGGGTGATGACAGTATTAAGACAAAACTATCTTCTAAAAGGGGAACAAAATATCTTTTAATTTTCAGATGTAGCTGAGCTATCTAGAATTGGAAAGAGACTTCACAAGGCTTAAGAATCCTTCCTAAAGTGAAGCATAGGAGCTGCAATTTTGCACCCAAACAAGCTAAGGATGAAGAATAAGAAGTATGAATTCTTGAATGGCAGTTCTGATCTTGATCAGCGATTCTTAAGCAGTCCTGAAGACCCAAAGCACAAGCTAAAAAAGGAGAATTAATACTAGTCCTTGTGCTTGTAAGCTTAAAGTAAGTCAATATTCTAACCTCTGGTGTGATACTGTCCACAATCTGTTTTATACTTCATGTTCTATTTTAGGGTAAAAGTTCACTGGAATATCCTAAAAGAACTGTCAACATTGATAAACATGGACTAAAAAGTGAATAGTGACTTTATGTTAAGTAACACATACCTAGTCCCAAAAGACAACTATCTAAACATTTATCGTAAAATACTAGTGAGGGAGAAAGCTTCTACAGATGTCTAACTAACTGTCTCTTTGCTCAGGACATGGAGCCCACATCACAAATGATTCTACCAGCAATTTAAATCCTTGTGTTGTTTTAAGAGTTGATCTCTTTACTTCATCATTCATTATTTGAAACGTATGGCATTAATACTGTTCATGGACTAACACTGTAACTTCACTGCTAAAAGATGTGTGTTTTCACATTGATATAGCTAACTCAATATAGAAGTCTAGCAGAGACAAGCAACAGGTAGTTTTTTAACCTGGACTAACTACCTTAAGGTAAATTCCAAGTGGAGGTTACAGTTTTGACCTCAACTAGCTATACTGAGGTAAAAACTACAGTGCCTTCTCTCTGCTAGGATTTTACATCAAAATAACTAGTTGGAGTTAGCCAAAAAAATAACCTATTTTTTAAATAAAGACACTGCCTTAGAGTTACAGAATAAAAATCAGTTACTTATTCCATTCAGGCATGTCTCTCTCAATATCCAGTCTGTGTATTGGGGGGGGGGGGACGACAACCATTTATCAAGAAATCAGTAATGTCCCAGCCTTCCTTCATTAAGAAATGCCAGGATTCCCAAATTGTAAGCATGATTTTGGTTCTCAAACATTTTATGAGTAAGAGCTGTTTTGTCATTTATTACCTCTGAGTATCTTTCTTCTTTCTCCACTTCTTGCAACCAGCTAAATAATGTTGTCCATTCTGATTTCCTGGGTTTGTGTTTTGCACTTAGTGCTATGCATCCAAGTATTAATTTAATTCAGTTTATCTTCATTGCTCCACAGTGAACTCAAGACAAATAATTTGTATCAACTTCTTCTAAAAATCTGAGAACATGGTCTTGAAGACCTGCTGAAGTATTGCAGGTCCAAAGCCGATGGCATGGTCAAGACCTCGAACACAGGAGTCTTAGGAATATCACGTTAGAGTTAGCTGCCTTAGCGTTCTCTCTCATCTGCACTGCACAAGGGATTTTTGTAAGAGAAAGGAGCAGTGAGCAAAAGATATTTTAATTTATATTATACAGCAAAGAATGCAACAGGTGCTGGGAGCGAAAAGAAAAAAGGAAAAACATCTGCTCAGTTGAGATGTTAGGCCATGCCTCACCAGACCATATATCTATTTTTAATAAAAACACAGTGCATAGAATCTGAAAAATGCAGCAAATACCACAAAAGGACCATAAAAATATGTAGTATCCAAGGACGTTCCTGTAACACAGATTTGAAATGCATCTATTGTTTAGTTAAAAGTTACAATAATTACTGTCAATACAGCTACAGCCAACAGCACTTTTAACTCTGGCCAGAAGACTGTAGGTTCATATTTCACACCAAGCCTTAGCTCAGACCAAGTACTGAAATGTAGTATTAAAAGGATTCATTTCCCTACTTAAACTTGACGAGGAAGGTAAAAAGAAATCTGTATCACTTTTTGAAATGATTAAAAGGGATAACAATGGAAATCTGGCCAATGCTCTCCTTTATAATACAAGTTCTAATGTCCAAGGCCGTTTGTGAACTATTGATGTGTTAATAATGGCTGCAATGTTTGCCTACAGAGTCGCTGCACTACCAGTATCTAACTGATTGCTTTGTTAAAGGCTTTGGGATACAGGGTGAAAGAGACATAGTGGGTACGTAGAGTGTATGTATCAGAAAATGTTGTTCTATTTGGTTCAATAAGGTAGGAAAGAGAAAAGTTTCTTATTTGTAATGTTTCTATCCATATTCCATCAATTACATTGTAACAAGTTTGAGAACATCACCACATTGATATGCACCACACAGATAATGCACTTGAAATGCTTTGAGACTGATATGAATAGGAACTATTCTCCTCTTAATTAGCATTTTTGCCAGATGAACACTGTAATGTGCCAAGCTGTGGAATTCTATTAAAAGTTCAAATAGCTACGTGACTATTTGCCAGAAAATATTTTAAAATCAAGAGATTTCATTTTTGGACACATGATTAGCTTTTCCTAATTGTATGAAATGCAATTATAAAAATAATTACACTACGTAAGCATAAAAACGGGATTTGAAGTATGCAAACCACAGAAAGTCAGCAATACGTCAAATCCAGCTGAATACTTAAGCAGCTGCCTGATGTTCTCAGAATGATGACTAATATTCTAATCATTCATCACCAGACAGGAAGTGTGTAATTATGCTGCCAAAAAGATAGTTTATCATAAAAAATCTCCATGATTTTTAAAATCAAACAGCAGATGCATCCAAAATCACCATAGAAATAAACTCAAGCTCACTATCCATGACCGATGGATCAGCACTACTACTGATAACACAATTTCAAATAATAAAATTGGTTTTCAAACATTTTTTCTTCAAAACTTCACCTTAAAATCTGTACTGACAGTTAGGACAAAAAATGTGAATGCAAATAAATCTGGCAAAGAGAAAATTGACCTATCACATTCCGCTGTTAAAATTATACTACAAGCAGTTAAATTGCAAATTAAATAAAAAGATGATACAGATTTTTTAAACAAAATGTGGGAAACGAACTGGTTTCATAGCAACAGCTCTGCTAAAATTAGTTAACATTTCTACTCAATCAGATGTAAATTTGACTATATTATCCCTTAAATGTTGATTATAGCAGCTCTTTTCAGATGCAAATTCAGTATGTAAAGTGAATGTTGACAAAGCTGATACGAAAAATCTCCTGATTAACATCATTTGCATGAACACAGCAACATTATTACAGACCTTCTACAGACAGAAAGAAATGGAAATTGGATGGAGAGCCACCTTCCCCATCATCTCCTCTCCCCAACTCCCTGCTCTGCCTAGGACCAAAAACAAAACAAAAGTTTAGGACCGATATTCCATGTTCTAAAATAAAACAGTTAAAGATAAAAAGTTATGCGCAAATTAATTAGCTTTGCCAACAAAGGAAGATATTACATAGCTAAGAATGACCACCCGTTTTTATTTCACACCACTCTACTGTCACAGACCCAGAAGAAAGCAGGAGCTACACATCGTGCTGTGTGGGTTGTAATAGATGGCAGAATGGGGTGAGGTAAGGAGTCATTAGCAGCTTGTAAATGTCCTTGCTTTAGTTAGCTGCAGTTATAATCTTAAAAAAGGAGGCAGGAGGGAAGACAAAGGGAAAAGGAGGACTTGCACATGCCTCCTCATTCCAAAGTTTGCACTTTGCACCATGAATAAACTGTGGAACACATGTCAACATATCAGGTGTATAGTTACTGAACACCAGATTATTTTTGCATGAAAGAAAAAGGAAGCATATATATATAGAGAGAGAGAGAGAGAGAGAAGACTGTAGAAATGTTTCCTGTTGTTGCAGTATACTGTAATATTGTAAATACTGTAAAACAGTGCATTGTAGTGCAGATCACATTAAACTGATTTACTGTTGTTGCTGCGAGCTAACAGGAAACTAGATGGCTATACTTTACCTTCAGCACAAAGCAAGTACTCAAAATAAACATGTTTAAGAGAATTCACTAATGCAAAAGACTTTTCAAAACAGAAATAAAACAGAACACAAACGCTGCTTTGCAGACAGATTTAGGCCCTCTGTGCTTGAGGTTTTTTACACTGGGATAAACATACCCACTCTGTCTGGCAGCATTAGTGCAAATATTTTTTATACTAGCACAGAACATTTACACTAAAGATTTACATTGAGGTAACTACATCAGTGCTAAATAGATAACTGATTTGTATATTGTAAGCCCATATTAGGACATAAAGCGTGAGATTGCAAGAAGAGCTCTCCTTCCACTGACTATTTTGTTGACTTTTATGTGAACTCAGTTGCCCTAAGATTGTTACTAATTATCTATGTCACATTACTAGAATTACTTTGAATATTTAAAACAGGACACTAGGTCAGCAGAGCATTAAGTTATGGACTCTGGTGATGTCAAACCAGGAAATCAGAACTAGAAGAGTTTATATTAAAAAAAATGATACAACACCAAATTAGTCCTGGGTATGACTTTAAACTGTATCCGACTGGAAGGCCCCAAGGTGATGGGGCTACTCATGGCAGGGTAGCACCTATAAAATACTACAGTGTTGCAACCTTCAGAGTAAGGCGAGTATAGGGCGCCTTGGCACCCTCGCTCCCACTGCCTTTTGGGTATTCCCTGTTTGAAGTATGGCCCGGGGACGTCACTCTGACAGAAACGTACCCTCGTTGAGGCATTAGGCCAGTGGTCCCCGAATTTTTTACCCTACGCTCCCCTTCCTCCACCTCCTGCAGCTGGGGCTGTGCTCTGGGCCGGGGGCCAAGGCTGGGAACAAGGCTGTAGCTGGGTGCCAAGACCGCAACCGGGCACTGAGCTAATGGCCAGACTGCGATCGGGCACTGAAGCCAAGCACTGGGGGCTGAGGCCATGGCTGGGGGCTGAGCTGGGAGACAGGGCCAAGCCCCAAGGCCAAGAGCTCAGGACAGAGCGGGCTGGGTGGCACCCCCTCCCAGCCCCCCTGTAGGAACTGGCCCAGCCCGTGCCATACCCCCCCGAATGTTCCCCCCCAAAAAACACCCCCCAATGCCAATCTATCCTGGCTGAAATGAAACAAAGCGGCTTGCATGTTTGACTTTGGCCCCTGGACATCACCAAGAGGAAATTCTACCCATAAATGATGGCAGAGACGGGTTTTCAATTATAAGCTCAAACCTCCCCTCCCCCTCTAAAAAGGTAATTTCCACATCAAATCCAGCATGTATGCTCTGTGGCCAGGGCAGAATTTGTTGTCAAATTAATTTTTAGTCACTGTGATTTGGCTAAGCCAGTTTTGAGATACAGAAGTTAGGGCTTGTCTACATAGCCATTTAGTGCTGAGCAAGCAGGGTGTGAACCTAGTGCACAGGAGGCTAGTGGGCTGTATCTGGCTGTGTTCACTCTACTATTGCATGCTAGAAGTTCGGTAGTGTGCTCTGACGTAACCCCGTTTCAAACAGGAGTATGCCAAAATGCATTACACCGTTTTCAGTACGTGGCAGGCTAGTGCACTGTACGTTCACACCACGGCTTGTCGTGCTTCCATTTAAAAAAATGGAAACAACCCCCCCCAAAACTACCCCTCTTCTCCCTTTTACTTGAGGAGATATCCTTCAAAATGAAAACCAACCAGAGAGGTTTGTCCCAGTTACTTGGGGGTGGGGAGGGAAGAGAAGGATTACAAACTGACCCATTTTACCAGCTACATTCTACCACACAGCCAGAGCTCCTAACCCAATTAGCTGCTCTTGGGATCCTTTTCTTCCCTCAGCATTACACCCTTTGGGGCAGTAATCAGAGAGGAATCTTGATTCCTAATGAATTTCTAATATCTGATCTTAGCTCTCATGGCTGTTCCAGCAATGTCTCCCAGAGAAATAGTCAGTCAATTTCCCTCTCCTATTACCAAAGCCAACACAGCTTCCCCTCAATCCTCTTTATGGAGGATGAACAAAGTTCATACCTGCACAGATTTTAAGGCCAGAAGGGACCATCAGATCATCTAGCCTGATCTCCTACATAGAGTCATAGGTCATAGAGTTTCACCCAGTTATCTCTACACTGAAACCAAAAAAAATTGGGTTTCACTAAGGCGTATCCTCCAGAAAGGCATCCGGTCTTGATCTGAGGACATCAAGAGTGTCATTTCTTTCGGTAGTTCTCATGATTAGTAATCCTCTGTGCTAAAAATAACTGTGCCTGAATTATAACTGAAATTTGTCTGGTTTTAACTTTCAGACTCTCTCTACCAGATTGAAGAGACCTGCGTAACCAGGTATGTTCTCTCCTCTGAAAATACTTTATACATGGTAGTAAATTGCCTTTCAATTCTTTTTGATAAACTAAATAGGTTGAGTTCTTTAAATCTCTCACTGCAAGGCCTTTCCTTCAGCCCTTGAAACATTTTTGTGGCTTTTGTCAAATTTGAAAAAGGATGTTGAAAATTGGAGAAACCAGAACTGGATACATTATTTTAGCATCAATCTCACCAATGCTGCATAGAGAGGTAAAAATCACCTCCCTACTCAGTACTCTCCTCTTCATACATCCAAGGATTGCATTAGCTATTTTTGCTAGAGCATGGTACTGGGTGCTTATGGTGCTTGTCCACTCTGGACCCCCATGTTCTTTCCAGAGTTAAAGCTCTCCTGGATACAGTCCCCCATTCTGTAGGTATGGCCTGTGTACCTTGTGCTTGACACAAATACCTTGCATTTGCTAGGGTTAAAGTTATCCAAATATGTCCAGATCACCAAACAATCCAGATTTTAAAACTGCCTTCTCCTCATATTATTTACCACTCGGTCAAACGGAGTGTCATCTGCAAATTTTATTAGTAGTGATTTTATGTTTACTGCCAGATTGCTGATAAAATAACATTGAATAGAGTCAGGCCTAATGCCACTGAGGAATGGACTCTGAAAGGCATGCGGGAGGGGGCTTAGAAGACTATAACAAATGAGCTTCCACCACTCTATACTGAGGATAGGGGAAAAGCCACTTCTACCCCCCCCTTCATGACTCTGGGGCTGAGGCACCAGGTCACATCATCCTCCAGCAGCAGCCTTTTGTCGAAGATGTCCCTTTAGAAGCAACAGGGCAGAGATACTGCTGTACTTCTCCAGCCGTGATATTTTCAGTCCCACCCCTTTCAGGGGGCACAATGTTTTTAGCACCCATGCATAAAGGAAGCAGGCTAAAGCAGAATCTTCACCAGTACACCACCGCTCCATAATGGGGAGGGCAGAAGACAATCGAAACTTGACACCCTCCACCATACACGCACAGCAGACATGGGATAGCATCTTCTGACTTCTCCCATGGTGATGACAGCTCTCTGATTCCAGTGAGGAGAAATAAGAGGCTGGGAAGGAAGAATTAGGCACGCAGCTCAAGGGGAGCAAAGAGGAGGAAGAGAGTCACATCATCCATGGACTTTCATAATCATCATAAAATTGCCTTCCTACTGTCCAGGAAAAGTAAGGGTCCCTCAGGTTTACAATATGCTCTCATATACACTACTAATAACATGGAGGCACAAGCCACCATTAGTATCAAATCGGCAGATACAATCAATCAGTTATCAAATACAAACAGCTGGACTCCAAGATCCTGGTCCCTCTGAACTCCTACAGCCCTAGAGAGTTCTTACATTTGTCAATTGCAATCAGACAGAGGTTGATAAGAGAAATGGAGCCCTCAGTGGTGATGCGGCTCAGGGAAAACATTCTGGCAGAAATTCCAGCACCCTTTGATTTATCATAGTATGGGATGGTGGGGAGCCTGGGCTTCTCCACCTCATTGATACAGTCCCCCACCTTTTACTTCATGAATTTGAATATCCGTCCAGTGCTAGAGTCTAGGAAGGAGAAGGAGCTTCTTGTGTCTTCTCCCTCCCCCTCTCCAGAGTCTCCTGGCTACTGCTTCCAAATTACTTAATCCAAAGGAAGATCCATTTTAAAGAATGGCCATGAAATGAACAAATTAGTAAGATCAGAGGCCAGTGTCACTCTGGGGGCAGTTTCAGGGTTTTATCACTATCATACCTATGAATTTCTTTTAAATTTAACCTTAACTCTCAATTTTCTGGGTTCTAATGTAGGATTTGTGGAGCAGGAGGGAGGGAAGGTTTGTGTGTTACTGTTGGTTTTGGACAATGTGGCAAATGTCCAGCTTCTCCCTAGTGGGTCTCACACTTTTGCCTCTTGTAGTGGGCCAGGGCATCACCAGTTACCCCGTCTTCCCAGGGAGGGGGGTAGGGACCCGGGCCTGCCCGCTCTTCCAGGTCCCAGCCCAAGGGCCCTCTGAGTAGCAGCTATGTGCTGCTGGTACCTTACTTGCAGCTGCAGGCTCTTCCCCTGGGCTATTTCCACCCCCTGTGTCTTTCTGGCTTCTTGAGCCCAGTACCTTCCTCAGGACTCTACCTCTCTCCCACACACTGCTGTACTCCGTTCTGTTCTTCTTCACAATCTCCACACACTCCTCTGCTCACCACACACCTACTTCTTCAACTCCCACCCTGTCTCTCAAGAGTAGAGGGTTTTTATCAGGCACCTGGGTGGGGCCTTAATTGGCATCAGCTGACCTTAACTGCCCATTGGCTAGTCTACATGGAATAAAGCCCAGATCATTCTAGCACTTACATAGCACCCTTTTAGAACTTTCCCAGTGCCCTCTGCCCTTGCTGTACCAAACAAATACAACACTGTTGTGTATTAATTTAATCCTGTGGTTCCCAACCTGTGGGCCATGGGCCAAAAGTGGCCCGCGGGGGCTTTCAAAGGGGCCTGCTGCTCCCCTCCCACTGGCTGCAGGAGGGAGCTGCTGCCTAAGGACCCAAGCGGAGCACATTGCTGCGGGGCTAAAAGACTGTTCGGGCTCTTTGCTGCAGCCAAGAGGACAGGAGATCAGCACTCCTTCTCCCTGGCTGAACTCCTTCTGTCTGGTTGCGGAGGGGGAGGATGGTCGACTACTGGCAGAGACTAGTGGCACTTCAGAGCTTTAAAAATTGTATTTGTGGCCCTCAGGCCAAAAAGGTTGAGAACCACTGTTCTGGTTTGTAGGTGCCAGTAATTTTTTCATGCCATTTTAGTGTTCAATGTACAAACAGCCTTATTTCCATACACAAACTCAAGTCACTGTGTTAGAAGGGGAGACAAAAACCAGCCCAAGTTTGAGAAGCCCTCTTTAAATTCATGAGATCTTTCCTTCAAAGACACAAAAGCTACCTCTGAACCCCTTATTTGCTTTAAAATGTTAACATTTCTTGTATGCAACAAATCACTCCCAGCGTTAGTTACAAATCTTTCTTTTTTTTGCATTAGCTGCAGAATATCATGCAAGTACCATGAGTGAATAGAGATAGCTAAACACTTCCTATTTTTTTATTGGAGAATTTCCAATGTACTCTGCTTTCTACAAATACTGTACATACTTTGCCTTTTCTATATCAACAGCATACACTTCTTGGTAATAAAGAGAAACAATATTTTAAATTTACATCTAGGGTAAGAACTGAAAGATCATGGTCATTAAAATTTACTGTATTGAAATAACCTTATTTGACCATATCTGATATAAAAATTAAACATATAGCAAAATGTATCAATAAAATACTCTATTGCTCTCTATTAATGGAAGACTCGGTCAGATGTCTCTGAGTTGCAGCTCTTTAGCTGGCACCCTGTGGAATATATTATAAGTAATTTTTCCTATTATAAACAGAGGAAACTGAATGAAATAAATCCTCATTTTACAAATTTATGATGGCTGGTTATTTGATTTACCAGTAGGATGCACTGTCAAGGTAAGTGATCTAGCAATTCTGTGCTGAAAGAGAATTAGCAAGTGATTTAACAGTCAATATTAGTAACAATAAGACTCACTTGGTTGCACTCTCACTACTGGATCATGAGTTCTAATCATGCAATAGGACATGAGTTCATACCCACTACAACCAATGGCAGAAGTAATTGGGAGGCATTTGACACATTAGAAGTTTTGCTATTGGAAGGGAAACATGTATAAACTTGCTAAAAAGGTAACTTCCTATAATTACTCGGAGGGAAGAGCAGACTTGTTTAGGGTGTAAAGTGAGGAATGGCTACTGCAGAAATAATCTGATGAAACTAAACAAATTTAGGCAGATATTCAAGAAAATTGATCCAACAGCAAAGCCAAGGAGAGTCTAGAATAGGATTCCAAACCTCAGTAGCGATGTTCAAAATTAGGGTAGGTAAAACACTCAAGAATTAATAGTAACCAGCCCACACAGATATGGAGGAGAGGTGGACTGTATGACATAATAATGGTTCCTTCATCCCTGAGTCAATTCTGTAGGGTCTGATCCTAGAACCAATGTTCACTTGAGTAGACCTTAACTCACACAAGTAGTCCCATCAAAGTCAATGGAAAAACTACTCATTCCTAAGCAAGGGTTGCATGATCAGGCCCTAGAATTTTAAGTGCAATTATTCTAGCAAAATAATAAACCTAGCTCTTTACGTCACTAGTGTCTGTCTAGATGGAAATCAAAGATTTCCTCTCTCTTTCCTAAAAGAGTGGAGGATGACCCAACAGCCTGACTACCCATCAGATTCTGAGCACCCTCACCTCCCATGAAACCCTTGGTTTATCATCAATGAAACAGGTTCTAAAGTACACAACTGTGTGTGAAACAGCTGTCATATAGTTAATATATTGCCAGAATCTAATTTATTAATGTAAAGAACTTGATTAAAACCCCTTCATACTTCACATTTTCTCTAGTGATCAAAGTGGCAAGCATAGGAATAAAATTGTAACCCTGTAGATTCATTCATAGCTTTGTTCATTCATCCCTTATTTGTGTCAATCTCTATATAGTTTTAATTAGTTAACAGCTTTGTTTCAGTCTTCATTTATATATTTTAATTAGTTAATAGTCAAATCATTCCTAGAATTATGTCTTTAGATATAGATTTGATAATTGATTCATTCCTGGAGGTGTTTGTCCATCTCTGCTTTTCGTTTGTGTCTTTGTTGGCAATTGACGATTTGCTGCTTTTTGCAACTCGGTTGCAAGTTGAGGCAGTTCCCGTCTGTTCTGTGGTTGGGTATTGGGGAGCACTGGGCTCAAACCACCGTTCTTTTTTCTCCTCGTGGTTGGGTGGGAAGGCCATGTCCTTTCCACTGGGCCACTCACTCCCAGCCTGCTTTGCTGTATACGTTTATACCTATTGGTCCTTAGGTAATAAGTGTGTCTTCTTTTATTAATTATTATTAAAGTTGTTTTCAACCCTTCTTACTCAGAATGTATAATCACCATTTAACAATTGTCTGTAATATTTGAACTTTCAGCTGCACTCCATATTGTAAATGTAAAACCCCATTTTGACCAAATGTATTCCATCTTGTACAAAACTCCTTCTAAACTTTTAGATGAATAGGTAACCTTATTTGAACAAGGTGTGAATGGAGGGTGTATGTATGTGTGAATCAGACCCAAACTACCAGCTTGTCCTGATAAAGTGTGGAGTCCACCCTAACGGCTGAAAAGCGCGAACACATCCCTAAAAACCAAGAAAAGAATTCACCCCAGAAAACAAAAGAACAAACTTAATCAAGACACCAAAAAGGAGCTGAAAGTCAATTCTGCTATCGTCCCGCAATCAATGGTCACAGAGAAGCGACGCGACACAGCCAAATTCATAACTTTGCACTGAAGTCAAAAACCTATAAAAGACTAGGTGAGATTGCAAGGCTTTGGGGAGTAATGTTCTGCACACCATCAAAGAAGAGCGTCGGTGCATGCCCGACAAAGACCTGCCTCTCCTCGGGCCCAGCTTCCCTGGCCAGGTAGCTACCCCGAGCCACGAACTTCAGCAATGGACCCAAGCTGTGACCTCAAGCCACGATCAGGACTGGTAGCTATAACACTACAAAACGTTTCCTGGGGTGTAGGTGAGAAAGATAGAGTGAGAGATGCGGCATACTGCCTTTTCCCCTTGAAACAGTCCCAAGTGCTTTTTTTGCACAATACCAGTACATACTCATAACATATCAGCATTTTCCCCCTTATTCCCCTTCAACATATGTTAGCAAAGAGGCAAGGTTAAATTGACAAGATATCTGAAGCACTGTTCACATTTTACAGATCAGGGCTTATCAGTTAAACTTTGCTGTTCTGTTTCCATGTGTGGCGCTGAGGAATGCAGCAGAAGCAGTAAGATGGGCACTAGAAAGGAAAAAGAAACAGGAGACAGCAATAAACAAAGGAGGGAAGGAGAAACAGCAAATAAAAGGCCAAAAAATAAAAGCAAATAATTAAAAAAAAAGAGAGTCTAAAGAGTCAGGAAAAGACAAAGGTGAGAAAAAGTTACAGAAAAAAAGAACCAAAATGCAGAGAGCAGAAAGAAAGATCTAAATGGGAGGTGGAGACAAACAAAACTTAAAATAATAATGGTAGGTCTTAACCATTACTGAGAATTATGCAGGAGATCAGACTTCACATGCCAGTAGCCATGGCTACCACAGAAACAAATTGTTCACACCTGTAAACTACTTTAACATGCTGTGAGTTACCTGGATTACATTTAAAACTTCATCTTCCCAGATACTTACGACAATATCCTGTCCTACAGTCCTGGGAAAGTCTTCCAGTCTTTAGATGTTTAATGTAATAAGTGATAAGTGCTAGGGGATAGAGGAGGGATTATGATAATGTGGGTGTGAATAGACAAACACACTACAAAACGTGTATTTAAAATGATGAGCACTCCATGAATGGCTCTAAGAATATTGCTCTATACTGCTCATGGTTCTTGGCTTCCCCATGGAGACAAAGGACAGAGACTAGAAAATTATCACCAGTTGCACGCATAGCAGTGTTGAGCAGTACAAGTAGGCCATAGGCCAGACCACAAGTATGGTTTTGATTTATAGAAACTTACAGTAAGTTCACAAGTACACAGCCTTCGATTTTGCCACAGTTCTTTCACATGAGGTTTCAGTGGATATTTTGAATCTGATTCTAAAAGAAATGACTGATGGCTTAAGTAAACAATTTTAATTACTTTGATATCAAGCAAACAAACACAAAAAGCCTATCTCCAGAAGTTCTTACCACTGTGATTATTTTAAGTGGTTTGGTGGACAACTACCCTGGTAGCTGCAAAAAAACAAGGTTACTTAGCAGTAACTGTTGTTCTTTGAGAAGTGTTGCTCATGTCCATTCCATTATCGGTGTGTGCACGCTTCTGTGCACGGTTACTGTAACTTTTTTCCCCCTTAGCAGATCCCATAGGGCTGGCTCCAGCACTCCCTGGAGCCCCACGCACATGCTGCGGTATATGAGGTGCTGCCAGCCCTATGCCCCCTCAGTCCCTTCTTTCTGCCAACTCTGGCAGTGGGGACGTGAGCAACACATCTCAAAGAACAGCAGTTACTGATAAGTAACCTTGTTTTCTTCTGCGAATGATTGCTCATGTCCATGCCATTATAGGTGACTAAAAAGCAATACCTTGGAGGTGGGTTGGCATTACCTTTGAGCTACCTGCAGCACCGCTCTGCCAAAGCCTATGTCTTCCCGCGCCTGCTGGACAATGGCATAGTAGGACGTGAAGGTATGCACTGATGACCAGGTGGCAGCTCTGCAGAAGTCCTGCATGGGCACTCTCGCTAAGAAAGCCGCAGACTAAGCTTGAGCTCTTGTTGAGTGCACTGTGATGGTTCTCGGAAACAGCACTTTCTGCTCGTAGCAGAACTTGATGCATGACATAATCCACAAGGAGTTGTGCTGGGCGGAGATGGGTGAGCCTTTCATCTGGTCGGCCACTGCGATGACGAGCTGTGTCGATCTCCAGAACAGCTTCATGTGCTCTATGTAGAAAGCCAGGGCCCGTCTCACGTCCAGTGAGTGCCACCTCCTCTCCTCCTCCAAACCGTGAGGTTTGGGGGGGGGGGGGGGGGGAAAAACCACAGGGAGAAAACTATCCTGGTTACAATGAAATTGGGAAACCACCTTGGGCAAGAAGGCCGGGTGAGGCCTCAAGTGAACTTTATCTTTATAAAATACAGTATGAGGGTTCCAAGATCAGTGCCCTAATCTCGTTAACCCTGCTTGCAGAGGTAATGGCCACCAGGAAGGTCAACTTCCAGGAGAGCAGGAGCAAAGGGCATGAAGCCATGGGTTCAAAGGGGGACCCCCGTGAATTGCGAGAGGACCAGGTTGAGATCGCAGGAAGGCACTGGATCACAGACCTGTAGATAGAACCTCTCCACCCCTTTGAGAAACCTAACCGACATCGGGGGGGAGAACAGCGATCTCTCCTCTAGTGGCTGGTGAAAGGCCAATATAGCCACTAAGTGAACCTTCAGGGAGGTCACCGCCAGCCCCTGGAGCTTTAGCTGTAACAAGTATTCCAGGATCGCCTGAATTAGTGAGAGGCTAGGCAGAATACCCCGGAACGCCTCCCAACAGGTAAACCATCTCCACTTAGCCCAATACACAACCTGTGTAGAAGGCTTCCTACCAACAAGCAGGATTTGTTGGACCTGCGCCGAGCAGGCTCACTCACCTTTCGTCAGTCACAGAGCCTCCACGCTGTGAGGTGCAGGGAGTCCAGGTCCCAGTGCAACATGCAACCATGATCCTGAGACAGTAGATTGTGCCATCTCATGCGCTCCAGAGGAGGGGCAAATCGAGAGGTCCACCAGCATGCTGAACCAATGCTGGCATGGCCAAGCCAGAGCAATCAAGGTAACTTTCGCTTTGTCCCTTTTGATCTTTAGCAGGACTCTGAGCAAGAGGGAAATGGGCAGGAACGCGTACATGAAGCTCCCCAACCAGTCCAGGAGGAAAGCATTGGAGATTGACTTGCTCTCTCGACCACAGAGAACTGTGGGCACTTCTTGTTCCAGGCTGACATGAACAGGTCCACCTGGGGAGAGCCCCACCTCCGGAAGATCATAGACACCACCTCTGGGTGTAGCAACCAATCGTGGTGGGATAAGAACAATCTGCTGAGGTGGTCCACCTCATCATTCCTCACTCCTGGGAGGTGAGAGGCTATCATGTGGAAATCGTGCACTGACTCTACTCCCGAGGACTTCATGGACTGCAGTCCTGGTCCTACTGGGAAACCCCTAGGGCCCCAATACGGCCATAGGGGTGGCCACTGCCCTTGAGGCCATCCAGGGGCTATCTGCGCCTGTGGCTCTGACACCTTTTGCCAATGGTGACTTGCCCTGCAACTACCCTCTCAGGAGGACACCAAGGCACCATCTGAATTTTCAGTCTTCCACCATACAGTGCCGGGTCTAGGGGGAGCGGTGCCCTGATCCATGGGTGCACATCTCTCCACAGAACGTCCTCTCGACGACGCCGACCCCGACAAAGAGGAGGAATACCATCGGTGCTGCGACTGGTGCCGGTGCACTGAACCAGGACCCAAGAAACTGGAAGAGTCAAAGCGTTGCCTCAGTACGTAGGACTTATGGCGCCGCTTGCCTCTCGGTGCTGCGTCGGACTTCAACGACCGGGTTTGGCGCTGCCTTGGTGCAGGCAAACTCCTTGGTGGTGGGGAGTGCGACCAACAGGATCCGTCTGTGGAGTGGTGCCCAGTGGGCAATCTCGACTGGTGCCATCTCCTAGAGTGGGCTTCTCGTGGTGCCAGGGATCGAGATTGGCATCAGGAAGGAGACTCTGCATCCCGTCTCAGTGCAGGCCAGTCCAACGACTTCTAGGGGAGCAGCACTGCTCCACCCTAGATGATCATCCAGCCGGAGATCTTCCTCCCTGCACCAGGGATCTCCTGAGCCACTCAGGGGAACCCAATGCGGGACTCCCCTGTGACACTGGCCCCTTCTCCCTTGGTGGAGATCGGGGTGGAGTGGTGTAGGCAGGGCAGCAAGGCTTGCTGCCTGGAAGGCCTCTGGTGTCAATGGCGCCTGTAGAATCAGAGGGGATCCCCTCCTCCCAGGAGTCAGGGGTGGCTCCATAACTGGAGATGCTGGCTTTGGCGAGTGGGTCTCCGTGGTCCGGCCTCAGTGCAGCTTGGTGCTTGATCCCACCTGTTTTGACAGCATGGGGCAGTGTCCACACTCCACGCGCTGCTTCCGCTTCTTCTTCTGCACCACCATCCTCTAGTAGCCTTCACAATACTACAGTTGTAATATTTGTGTTGTTCTGTACCCTCTTGTATTTGTGACCTCCTCAGGATCCTGCTTTTTGCCAGCCACATTTTGACCATTTTAAAGCATCAGGCATACCTCTCAGTGCCTTATGACTAGTCAGAATTATAAGGCTAATAAAAAAAAACAGCATTTAGCTCTGGAGTTATAAACAGAACACTTTATTGTTATGCTGGGTGATAGGCAATCTGACCACCTCATTGAAGCTGTTGGGTGTGATAGCTGGCTTCCATTCAGGCTAAATGAGGGAAGAGTTAAATGTCCCTTTGTTTAGTGATATCTGAAACAATGGAAAATCATCACCAAAGGTCTAGACTGAAGGCAAGTCTGGGCCATGAGGTACAAGCAGTTTCCCAGGAGGTCTAAACAACAAACACAGGAGTGGGGGATCTATTTGATGAAGAAGAGGGGAGCAGCCCACATACCAACACAGAAAACAACAAGGAAGCACCTATGAGAGCCAGAGGAAAACTTGTAGTGTGATCCTGTGAAAGTGCTAAAAGTGGATTTTGAGTAGAGTGCTATGTGGAAAGGAGCTTGGAACTGAGCAAAGAAAGTCTCTCCTACTGTGTTCAGGGAAACAGGATTTTATGTACATTCTTTTTAAATAAACAGAGATTTCTTGCATCAAAAAACACCTGACTCCACCATCAATCTCTCTCTCTCTCTAACAGAAACAACCTGCAAGACTCTAAATATCGGCTAACTGCTCACGTCAAAAGAGGTAACCATATTAAAATAAGAGAGATGCTGTTTCAAAAAGACAATATATGCTAAAACTGACCAACATTTGCTTTAACAACAGTACTAACCAGACAAATCTGTGGCTAAACAGAAAACAAAGAAAGAGGTGCATGCATAAAAACCAAGAAGATATACGAAAATAGAAAATCTAGCAGGCAGGCAGATATATACATATATATAACAAACTAATAAAAATAAGAAGCCCTAAAGCTCTTAACAGACCTACAGCTCAAAAGCAGTCTTGCAGCCACTGCTCTGAAATTAAAGCTCGTAGACACAACACAAAGTTTGGAAGCTAAACACTTGGCTGCTGGTGTAAATATTTATGGTTCACCTCACCTGCCCACATATTCTGACAGTTTAAAATGTTCTCCTTCCTAACCAATTGAGCAGAAACAGCTGCCAAAGCCTCAGTGGCAAGATTTATACAGTACAGAAAGAAAACTGACAATGCTGTGGGAAGAGGAATGATGTTACTGCAAAAATTCCTACCAGAAAGCCAGAAGTGAAATATTACTACTAATCAGCATTTACTTTTATTTGCTGCTATAGGAGAAAGTCTACCTCGATGCCCATTCTAACCCCACCTCACAAAGCTTAAGCAAACCAGACTCTGGGCACGGAAGAAAAAAATGGAGGGGCGGGGGGAGGGTGGGGAGAGGAAGGGAGCAGCCATGAGCACCGCATCTTTATGGACAATGTTCCAGCTATGGTGGTTGTCCCCTTATGCAGAGATTTGGGGTCAATGGATCCATGAGACACACGAATCAGTAGACCTTCCACAGCAATTTATAAAGATCTAATCTACATGGGTGCAAAACCCCTTTTGGCCCATGAAAGGACTAGAGAATTCACTCTGCCCATGTCCCCTCACTCCCACAAAGGGACATCAAAGTCAGTGCCCAAGTGATACAAAGGGCCTGTGAAGGTCTTCTCCACTTGGTTGACTTTCTCTCCACTTAATAATTTTCCTCAGTGGTAAACTGAGCTAGGCAATCATTGTGACAGCTTTTGATGCAAGATATTGCCAAGCAGTAACATTCATCATCACACTCAATCATCAGTTTAACTATATCCCATGGCTAAACCAACATAGTTATTAATAAGTAATTTCTCAGTACAAAAGAAATACTTTAAATCAGAATAACTATTTCCTTCCTTCTCCCACTTACAATATTGGATGAAATCTTTTCATCCGACCCATGGCAGAAACAGCGATGTTTTCATTTCAATGCTGAAATGGTCCTTCTCCAGATGCAGCCGTCCTGAACAGAGATTTGTACCAGCTGCAACCTACATTTGTGTTAGGTGCAAAATGTTAAAATGAGGCGGCATGCTGCCCAAAAAGAGGTAATTTTGCCTTAAAAGAAAACAAATATTTTGCGCTATTCTACATATTCCCATCCAAATTCCTGCTGAAGTGAAGGCAATGTCAGATTCAAAAGATATTCCACCTCAGAGAATTAATTACAGGTGCACAAGAGCTACTCCAAATATTAATGGTCATAAGGGTTGATGGGTGTGAATGGAACAATAGGCAACAGCAAACATAAAAAAGGCCAAACCAAACATGCTAATATCAGCTCATTATATCCCAGAAGGAGGTCTAACAGCCCCTCTAAGAGTGGTGGGGCTTCATGTGATAAGGAAGATAAGAAATGAACACATTCCTATGTCTGATTCCAAAGCAGGGGTGGAAGGGAGAGGAAGTGTTTGGAAAGCCATTTCCCTCACACTAGTCCTTAGGATGGACACATTCTCTTTCCAGACATTAGGAGCAGAACACAAGACACTTGAGACACCACATATAACCAAAGTTTACCAAGTAGAATTACTGCTTTCACCTATCTTGTCCACTTCAATATAGTGAAATAAAATTAATGGGGCAACAAGTACAAGTACATATCAGCAAAAGAAGAATTATTCCAACTTTGGACAAATTACTCATCATACGAGTGTTTCTGCTGGAGCTGCTGCCTCAACATTAAAACTGATAAATTCAACCAACTGCACACGTACGCTCAGTGTCAGCCCCTACAGAAGAAAAGGAAGTCAGAGAGTTTAAGGCCAGGAGAAACCACTAGATCATCTAGTCTGACCTCCTGTATGTCACAGGCCTCCAACACCACTTACACAGAGAACCCATGAACCGAAACAAGAACGAAGTATTATAGCCCACACGAGACTAGACAGGTAGAGAAGAGGCGGGACTGAGGTGCACCAGTGCTCAAGGCCCTGGCAATGGCAGGGAAATGTGGGGACTTACCCATTCGCACGAAGTGCTTATAATCAGTTCTCAATTTCATGCCTTGAACAAACAGCAGAAGGATACCACAAGCCACTACACTAACTATCTAGATTCTTAAATTGCACTAATCACTGTGGTTACCCCAGCACTCAGCTACAACAGACAAATGCACACTTGACTTCCTATCTCATTATTACTGTATTTTTGTGGCAGAGGGAGGTATGCCAAGCATATATGTAGGCTCTTCCCTGCCCTTTTCCAATCAAGACATTCATCAGAACATCCACATGTCCCTAAGCCAGTGACTAAATAATTCGGGCCTTTCTGAGAAGATGGTCCTTTCATCATTACTGGAGGCCTTTCATATTGCGGTAACATACCCTCTGCAAATGTGACACCCTGAAAATGGAATTATGGCCACACTATGTTCTCCCAACTGTGTCATTCAACTACCAGTTAATACAGAACAAGACAAGCCCTGTCTCCCACAGAAGCTGGTGTTCCAACAGTGTTTCCAATCCTATTCTACTGAAGTGTACAACTTTGTGCTATCCCCTGAGCATAAATAACTTCTGGAAAGAAAGATGAAGCAATTGCTGCACATATTATACCTTAGCCCAAATGGTTAAGTTGAAAAAGTGACCCCCAGAGCTCTGCAAGTTTGTTATTCCTATCTACACGAGCTCAACAGGTTTCGTATACAACAATGGGCCAGTTAAGTTTAGGCAAAATACACAGGCCAAGATTTTTAAAAACGACTAATCACTTTGGGTGCTAAGCTTGAGTCACTGTAAAGAGCCTGAACTTCAGAGGGTGGATCCTGAAAATCAGATTCCTTCGAAGTGTCTAATGTTGGACATCCAAAAATTAAGGCATCCAAAATCACTAGCCACTTTTTAAAATCTTGGCTGCAGCAAATGTACTGGCTTATTTGAGACACAGGATGTCAGAGTAAACAATTACTCAGTGAATTGGAGAGGCAAGCGATCAGTACTGAACATGACACATCTCACTGCACCTCATGATACTCTGCAATACTCTGTGACCTACAGGTAGTAGTGTGAGCCAAATCCTGCCATCATTTAAAATCTTTAGACGTTTCACTTAACTAAGGATGGCAGGATTTTTGTTCTGTGTAATTGTTCAGTGAGTAGAAACAACCTGTGAGTAAAGACATATACCACATTGTGTCATATCACTTGATCTTATACTTCATAATGAACAAATTTTTTTTTTAAAAGTAAGCAACAGGTAACTATCATTCTATATTCTAGAAGAAAAAAGGAGAGAAAATTACTCACTGGCCACTCTATTCTGTATGATGTGAAAAAAAAAAAAAGAGTATTACAACAGTCAGGACAGCTATTAATATAGAACCAACTATCAAGAAACAAGGAGTCAAAAGAATTGTAATTCAACCCTTCACCCCACTGCTTTCTACATAAGCTCCAGGCCATCGTGCCTTTCCTCCTGTTACAGCACTTCCAGAGCTATGAAGGGAAACAAGAAATATTAAGTATTAGAAGAAAAAAACAGAAGGGGGGTGGGAGATGTAGGATGGGAGAAGAGAAAGCGGAGTTACCACTGAGTAATTTTGCCTTATCATATATCCCTCTTCTCCCATCCTATGACACAGCAATCACATGGTTCGCAGATGCAGGAAGCACACCCGCCAAGAAGGCTGGATTATTTTACCTCTGCAGAACCCTGTGCCTAAGGGAGGGGGATGGTGATGCAGAGCAGCTCTATGAAAAAGTGAGCAGACAACCAGGTGTCTGCCTTATGCACTTCAGAGCTGGATCTTTCACAGCTCACCAAGTGCAAACCTCTCTCCAGGACAGTGGCTCTCTACCAGCTTGGAGCAAGATGTATCTGTCTGGTCTTAATCTATGCGGATACAAGAGTATTCTGGCAAGAGTACAGTTGGGTCACAGGCCTCATTTCTCTACATGTTGCTGGTGTTTTACCCTTATAACAGCCAAACAACTGCTTTGCTTTCCTAGACTCTTGTAGTTCAGCCTATGTAATTCTAAACACCTTTTTCATCCAACAGTAGGCAAAGACACACCATCTCAAGAAAAACTGTATGTTGATTGTAAGAGAAAAGATTATGAGAGAGCTAATTTTGCCAGTCCATATAGCTAAGATATTGGCAACTAGGAAAGAGAGTCATTAAGGTGGTCTCCCTTAGGGGTTTATAGGGAAGGTTCATTAAGATCTGCAGAATCAGAGATCCATCCTAGCTTCAGGATCACTGGAAAAATAGCAAGTTTCTAGAATAGAAAGGCACAAAGAAGTTTTTGGACATGATGGTGGAACCAAAATTTCAACTTTCAGGGGGGGGGCAAGGAAACCAGAAGTGGCAGAAGAATGGACCCTGAATGTGTGGACTTTTAGCATGCTTTAAGTACAGCTTTAGTCTACCATGCTCCAGAAAGAACAGGAAAATGCAATGTTTCTGGCAATGCACCATACCACGTAAGTCTTCCAAACGTAGGAACATGCAAAGTTGGTGGTTTCCTGCTCCCACACCTGTACTGTCACATCTTGGGCAGCTAAGTGTAGCATATAATCAATATGGATTCTTATGATGGAAGGAGCTCTTTTGAACATGGCCTGTTTAGGCCAATACTGGTTAGGGTGTGCAAAAACACAGTTTCCAGATTAGGAGATGCCTCAGATGCAGACTGCACAGGGAATTCAGGATTCAACAGGGACCACATACACATCAGGATCTCTCCCTTCTAACTATTCAAAAGCAAAGAAAAGTTTGGGAGGAGGACCAAGGAGGCCTGAAGTGGAGGAGGGACACTTGGGGAGGCATGCAGAGGGAGGAGGGCCCAGAAACAAAGGAGACTGACAGGGCTTGAGCTGTGGCTAAAACAGCCTTTACAGAGTCTCCAAACTAGCAATGAATAGGAGGGAGCTAAAGACATTGGCAAGCAAGGCATTTCAGAGGAGGCTGGATGGGGGTCAGACTACCCACATGCAAAGAGACCGGGCCCATTACCCCCACAGTGCACAGGAGGGAGCAGGAGTTACTGCAGATGCCCATGAGCAAGGGGACGGATTCCTGAACCCAGAAACACTGAGATGGCCACAGGGGGCTCCAGAGAGACCCCACAAAAGCCAAAATAGAGGGTTTCCAAAAATGATAGATAATTCTTGATAGCTAGTGGGGGACAAATACCACAGCTATAAGCTCCTGTAAAGTTCCAACTTTAGTTTTTTTCATCTTTTTTCTTCCCCGCCATCCGTAGCTTCATTGTTTACCCTGGAAAGAAGAGAGTAAGAATTAGAGGGAAACGAAGAGTGGGAGTAAGATAGAGAGAGAATTAAGGCAAAGGTTCCATGCTTGAGAGATGAAGGAAGAAAGAATGGGTACAAGTTAGAATATTTATTCTTTTGTCTTCTTGCTTGCTGGAAGATTGCACCACAGTGCTAATTGTACTTGATGTACTGTTGTAGGAAGAGGTACACGTACAACTATAGGTTCATGTCAGGTGGAAATTATCTGTACAAGTACGATCAATTTAAGAAATAGTGTCCAGGCAAAATACAAAACCCCAAACAAATACATTTTTTTTCACTTCTGCACTTAAGAGTGAAGAACTGTCAGACTAACAAAAGGATTTACTCTCAGTAATAGCGGAAATTATAAGGACATTGTAATGGGAACTGTACAGAGTAAGTTATCAGGACAGTATAATAGAAATTGCATAATTAATGGGAGAAAGTGGCTTAATGGTTTCAGGTAGGGATTGGAAAAGAGAGATCCAAGTCAGACAGGAAAGAACGTGCTCTCTCCCCTCCCATCCATGGAATGAGAAGAGGGGGTGACAGAGGAACAGAAAGTAGGGACAGTCAGCAGGCATAGGAGCTGGTGATAGTAAGGTCAGAGACCCAGGATGGCGTGAGTTATGGAGATTTTTGAAAAATAAAACAAACACAGGTAGGCAATTTTGAATTGAGTTCAGAGATTTATAAGAAGCCAATGAAGGGTTGTGAAGAAAGCCTTCCCTTCAACCCCCACCCTCCATGAATACAAGATAGAATATCTACTTTTTGTACAGAGAGGCAACTGCGAGTCTGCTATATACCTGTATGTACCAGTGCCCTCTACTGGATGGTATCCAAAAGCTCAGTTATGTGTCATAGGTCAAACTGCTAACAGAGATTTTCCTTTCATTCAAGTGATAGGTAAGGTCTTTCTTTTTGAGGAGGATCTGAGTTCTATGCCTGTTTGTGGCCATGAAGTAATAAGGAGATTTACATATAAAGAAATGGTGGGAGAAAAAAAACTTCTTAGAGGTAAAGGAGGACTATGATTTCTGGCTTTAGGAGCAAAGTTGAGATCCTAAGAATGGTGATAGCAAAATGAAAGATATGGGACAGACGAGCTTTTACATGTCCTCAGCACAACGCATTAAGAGAAAAGACTATTTTGGGTTTTTTTTATCCCATGTGTACATACTATGAAGTCAGCCTTTGCCAATTATAGATGAGAAGCTAACCATTTTTAACAATAAAACTCAGTCTCCCTAACGCTTCCATGCTGCAAGTATTTGTCTCTGTTCACAGCCAAAACCTGCCTATCTGTGTCAATGTGTTTCACCAAATTAAACATAGACCCTTCTTAATCACCTGCATTCAGTTCTCACCTCCATCCTTATTATTTATACAGGCTTCTGAAGGAGGCATTAACTAATTAACTTTAAAAAATCCACATTTTAAATTCATATATACGCTCAGTAATAGAAGTATGAATTATTTTCCATAAGCATATTTACATTGCAACACAAGATGAGCCTTCTAAATTATATACCAGTCTAATAGAATACAATGGCCAGGTAATAACTTTTACATTTTTATACTATCTAAGTTTAATAACATTTTTCAGTTGTATATTCAATTCTTTAGCAAGTAATTAGCCTCATACAAAATGGGATTATAACCGAATGCTAACAGACCTTGACCTTGTTTGCACGTACATGCTGCTTCGAAGCACATATCAGCAAAAAACATGCTCTGAAGATTTGCTAAAGGCCCAGTCATATGAGATGCTGAATTCTTTCATTCCACTGTTTGGCCTTTCATGTGGAAACTATGGTCATTCCTGTGTGCACATGCTAGGGCAGTGATACTCAGACCTCAGTAGTTCAGGAGCCAAATTAGCAATCAACATTACCCCAAAGAGTCACAGCAGTGTGAATTCATTGTTTCATCTACTATAGCAGCATTTCCCAACTCCTGAAAAAGTACATGTGGGAACAAAGGGGGGGAAAACCACCTTCTGATTGGCCATTTGCCTCACTGCTGCATCTCCTCCAGGGGCAGAGCAACCAACCAGAGTTCAATCTCCCTCTCTTCCCTCCTCCCCTCCTGTGTGAACAATGGGTTGGCTCCTCTGCCACTCCTCTCCTTTCCTGCGGCTGCAGGCTGGGGAAGGAGAAAAGTCATCTCTGGAGCTTGAAGTGTGCCACAGCAGAGAAAAGGTTGGGAATAACTGTACTATAGTACTGTGTCTTCATATTTAAACAGTAAGATAGGGGAAATATTTAGTTTATATCAATAATTCTCACAGCAAAATGACTGACCAAATATTATTTTATCAACTACAATTGGTTAATAGCATAGTAAAAGCATCCCGATTGGTTAATAATCAAATCACACAGTGTTTTAACATCGAAGAGCTGCAGGAGACACATTAAAGAGTCACTTGCGGCTCACTAGCCTCAGTCTGAATATCACTGTGCTAGAGAAAGGGATGATGGTACAGAGTTTCCATGTAGAAAGCAGACATAATGCAGTAGCATGGTATACCCTGAGAAGGGGGTTGGGTGGGAGAAAGTTGTCCATTAGTAGTGCAGGCAGAACTTTCCAGGAATCAATGGGACTATAGCAGATAGAATTGCCTTAGAATTAGAATTATACTTCAAAAACAGTTGGAATTTTTTAATAATGCACTTGCAGATTGCCATTAACAGAGAAAAGACAGCTATTGAGTCTTCCAGCATTTCTGCAGATCATTAATTTATCAGCTAATGTTCATTTTTACTATATCTGTTTCACTATTTTTAAATTCAATGTTTAAAATGAGCACAGCTCAAACAAAGCAATGGCAGATTTAGGTTTCTTTTTTTTTAGGGGGGTGGGCGGGGGGGTGTTACATGTGATTTATAACTCGAAATGGTATGAAAATTCATTCCAGGCTCAAATTCGTTATGTAATGTCAGCTTAGAGGCAAAAAATTGATTAAGAATCCATCAAGTCAATATTATGTTATAAGAATGCACTCACAAAAACCCCAGAGACACTAACTGTTCCAAATACATTTTTCACGTTAAGACAATGACTTCACTTTCTAAACTGAAATTTGCAAATGAGTCCACCATGTAAATTGGTGTAATTGATTAGTGCAGGGAGCGGGGGAAAAACAAAACAAATGAACAAGTAATTAGGAACACTTTATTCTTAGGCATGCTCACTTTTTTTCCCCAGTAATGATTTCATAAAGAAATAGAAGAGATTTAATTGTTATTTTTTACATGGAGCATGTATTGTTGTGGAACTCAAATAAAAGATTTCACATACATTCCAGATCCTTAAGAAATGCAATACAGAAGGCAGCAATGGATAGACTAGTCTATGAAAGAACAGGGGACAGTCTGGTGAGTAGCTTACAACAACAAACAGATCTGGCTTTTGAACCGGCAAGAATTCTCTCAGTCATTCAGGCAACACTTTTGGTGCCTGCAACAACATTTGGTTGTCAAACAGGGAACTCATGAGCTGTTCAACATCTGCCCTCACTTCAACAAACACAATAAGGAACATGGTAGCAGCCTAAAGCCAAGTTGATGGCAAAGGTGATCATCTCACCATGCCACACATCACAAATGGTCTCTAAGCAGCCACAAAGAGATTCTAGGGATGCACGATGACCATGAGGTTAGGGCTTCAAGATAGAACCTGGAGGAGACAAAGATACAGTTACCACATTAGTAGCAGTGGTGGATGAGGAACCAGGCCATTCACCAAGGAGACTTTGCTTTCAAGTGCAATTCCACACCCTGGTTGCTTGCAGTGTGGAGAATGGGAATGGGCTTCCACCATTACCGGTAGCTAAGTCAGCCCTTACATCAGCTGCACCCTGAAGTGCTAACAGAACTGTCAGACCATTTGCCCTGCCCAAATACACAATAAAATCATCCTAATAAAGATCATTACACCTATGGATGATGCCACAACTTTGACTCTGCACCACAAGCAGCCTTCAGTAGCAGGTCCAAAAGGGTGTGTGCTACTTATCCCTATCCTTGTCCTGCTTCTCCAACTCTTTCCTCCCCACCATTTTACAAAAAGCATGTCAGTGCTGTACATAATCTCAGAATAGATCTGTTTTGGGGCTGAAAAACATGCTCAAGCTCATTACAGAGGTGACAGGTCTGCCTTCCCATTCTGGAATCCAATTATTGTCTCTGACCCCATTAAGCCACCCTTCCAGGTTCTTAAGTTTTGTCCTGGCTCTGTGATGGACACCTGATTGAGTCACACACTAGAACACCTGGACCCAAACCAAGGTGTCCAGACTGTAGAGTTCAAAGGAGACTTTACTCACAGCCTCAGATCACAAAGAAAGCCTTGCCTGTCAACCCTGAGCTAGCTTGTAGCAAAATGACAGCGAGGCTCTTCTGTGACATATACATTTTCAGACCCAAAAGCGGGCAATAGTATGCACAAGAACAGAGCAATCTCACAGAAATGAATGCTGATGAGGTGGTGTACATTACAGCTATCGGAAGTGAGGGCAGGGTATTACATACAGGTAAAATGACTTTCTGGATGGTTGCCCCAAAAAGGAGTACTCTTGTCTAGAACGGCTGCTGAAGGTGGGCAGTGCGCTAAGACTAACTGTTACAGCTGTAATGCCTGCACTTCCCACCAACTTTAGCACCAAAGTAGTTCAGAATGAACTAGTGTAACTGCTGGCAGCTAGGGAAATTGCAATGTTCACAAGCAGTCCTGATGCTGTTAGAAGCAGTATTGTGAGTGGACGTAATATGTTTAGAAAAGTGCTCCAGGTGCTTGAGCTGATCCTGGGAATGTCAGAATTCTCTTGTGTGGGCAGATCCATGGAAAGGCTCACAAGGAGAAGGGAACACACAGGAAACTACATAATGTAGAGTTTTCCTTTATCTCCTCCCCCAAGCCAGAAAGGTTCATGATGACACTATAGAGCCCTAGGTCTTCCGCCTGCACAGAAGCTGTGCAGATCCTGACCCTCTATGCTCCTGCCTGGAAGCCTGTGCAGCCATAGGCTCTTCTGACATCCTATAAATTTCCCCCCCCAAAGGAGGTAAATGGCAAAAAGAGTTGGAGTATCTTCCTACTGAAAATCTGGCTGCTTACCATCTCCACCCTTCCTAACAGAAAGGCCTGCTTTTGAATGGATAGAAATCCATGAGTTTGAGAGCAGAGAGAGGCTTGCTACAAACCGTCCCTTATCCCTTCTGTGGCACGTGCCACAGTTCCACCTCTTTTTACTCCCCTCCATTTCTGGTAGTAGAGAAAGGCGTCAGTCTTTATCACAGGAGCTTGTCACCAGATCAGGGCATTCTTCTCTTGCTTCTCCAACATTCTTCTGGGTCTTGACAACCATTTTTTAGAACTCTGCCTTATCGTCCTCTGTTCCACGTAAACAACAGGGGGAAAGGGAATGTCTCCAGTAGGCAAGACTTAAGCTATACCAGGTCGACAAACCCCGGGCACCAGGTCGCCATAGCACCTAGAAATTTTGTTCTGATGCCTAGTTTTTTTCCCCAGGGAGGGGCTGCGGCGCTCTGGACACCCCCCTCCCTCCCAACTGAGCACATGTTGTGGGAGGGAGGCAAGGCGCGGCTGAGAGGGGAGAGCAGTTGCTGTGCTCCGCCCAGGGCGCCCCGCTGCTGAGCCCGTGTTGTGGGAGAGGGCAGGGGAAGGAGCAGGGCCAGGAGGGGAGAGCGGCTGCCGCTGTAATGCCAAAAAACAGATTTTTTTTTAATTCAGACTGTATTGAGCATGCTCAGTCACATTTGCTGCAGCCACTGCCCTCACCCTGCTCTTAGTCAGAGTCAGACTCCGCTGCCCGCTTTTTAGAGGGGCTAAAATGAGGCAAAGGGGGCAAACTGGAGGCAGGGATGGGCAGGATCTGATCAGGGGCCAGAATTTTACTAGCCTGGGGGGTGAAGCCAATGGAGGCGGGAATAGGAGAGGGGCTGAGGAGCAAAATCAGGGAGGGGGGATATGAGCCGATGTTAGCCCAGGGGTGAGGCGCTGCCAGCCCGGGGCAGAGGCAAGACCCCAGCACAGCAAGGGATAGAAGGGGTAATAGTGACCCCGCTAGGATGAGCCACCTGTGAACTGCCCTGTTTGCAAAAATAGTGCAGGGGGGGTGGGGGGCTGAGCAGCTTTTTTGTTTCCCCTCTCACAGGAGTCTGCAGAAACTGGCGGTACTGCAAGGGTCACAGGTTTTGGCATTGGGCATCCTGTGTGCCAGAAGCAGAGACAAGACAGAAACGGTGGCGGTGCTACGGGGTGGGGGGCACAGAGGTTTCGACGCTGGGGATCTTATGTGCCAGAAACAGGGACAGCTCACAAAATTTGCCAGAGAGTTTTTGGTGCTACATCTGTGCTCCGGCCAGGGCATCCCGCCGCTGGGCCCACCTTGTCTGGCTCCTTAATTTTTGGGCCGGCTCCTAACCCCGAAGCAAATCTGTCGAGCCCTGAGCTATACAGATCTTTAAGGATTAATATCAATACTCTGACTTGCATCTGAAAGCAAATGCAGCCTTTTGTAACAAGCACTCAGTAGTTAGCACCTGCAACTAGGTGAACATCTAAATTCTACACCAGGTGAAGCTTCCAACTGATCTTTCAAAAGTAAGCCCATGTAGGGTGCATTATCCAAATCTGCAGGCATGGCAAGGATCGTATCAGAGAGCAACGGCTGTAATAAAATTACCAATCATAGGGGGGAAAAGTTCTTTTGTTTACAATTGCCACAGAGTGTATATCATAGTATGGAGCCAGGTTAATCTCCAGGTGTTCAGACTGATACCAAAATAGAGTGCAATACAGCACTGTATGTTTTCCATGTTGTTTTTTCTGATTTGTGAATTACAAATGATGTTTGTTTCTGTCTATAAAATGCCCAGAGAGCAAGGTGATGAGCGCTCTGTAGGTCTCTGAATAAAAACATTACACAATCTCCCATTTCTTCCAGACTCTATCAGGAACACAGCAATTCTCTCTACCTCAATTCTCATACCGAGAGAGAATATTTAAAGGCATAACCAACTTCTACATTTCAGTCAGCCCAGGTAACAATATAACACTACATCCAAAACAAAAACTAAATCATATTGGTCCAAGTCAAACACCACATTAAAATGCTAATAGTGATGCATTTTAGTGTGTGCCTCTGAACGATCAACTACGAAGCATTAGGGCACCATCTGCATGGCCTTAGGTCAAGATTTCTACTTCCATTGTGCAGCAAATAAAGGGGCCATGATAACAGTGGTATTCTGGAAATGCTGGATACATAATATTAAAAGAATTAGTATCAAAGAAGTTCATTAAACCACGTCATTATCAGAACTATTATTTTTCCATTCTACTGTACAATGAATAATTTTAGCTTTCTTGAAAAAACTCTGAAATTCTTTCAGAAGATTCAAGGTAATTGTGTTTTGTACATAAAATAATGTAAATTAGTTATTTAGTTTTTAACTATTCAACTGCTCAGAAACCTCCATTTAGAATCAAGGATGCATTTTATATGGCTGGTTTACCAGGTATATCCTTTAGTTTCCATCTGATTAATAAACAAACAAAGTACTGCAGAATTCATATGAGATCAGAATCTGAGTAAGCAGCCTTTATATGATCTAATTTACTGTATGTTTAATATGTACAAAGAGAACCAAACAAAAAATTAAGATGCAACATTTGCAGAAACATAGCACTATATTTAACAAGAGCATTTTAATAGACAAACACAAACCTTTCCAGGACTACTGTAAAATAAAGTGGTAGCTTTCCAATGCATGTATTTGTTTTGTATAAGAAAAATGCACTACAGTGTAACACAAAATGGTTCTGAGCACTTGCTTGGCCTTTTAGTGTATGCCTGTGTAGAGGGATGACAAATAAGATTGATTACAGAGTCAAGGTAAAGATGGATTTAAATGTACAAAAGAAACTTAATCAGTAGATAAAGTCCTTAGGTAACTCTGATAAGATTTTCACCATCAGGTCAATATCAGCTTCTAACTTTTCTAGAACTGCTTTTAATACATGTATTCTGATGGTGATCCTGTTTGGGTTTTTTTATATTCCATGAAGAAAGAAGAAAAGAGGTGAAAAATTAAAAAAAAAAATCTTATTGGCAGCCACCTGATCATCTTTATGTTATTTCTCGTAAGAGTTACAGCCACCTTGTAACAATATCTTCACATGCTTTGTTTAGGAAGCATGAGCCTTCCTATGTATTTTTCCGGGGAAGAGAACACTATTCCAGAAATTCTTCAGATTATCTATTAAATATGTTCTATGCAAGTGCAATGTAGCATGAAGACTTTGAGTTAAACTGAGGAAGACATCAAGCATTTCCTTCTCTAACCCCCTGACTTATTTGGATGCAGTATTGTAAATTATGTACAGTCAATATAGATTGTAGTATTTCTTCTTAACTCAATAAAGGCCTATTCCAAATCCCACTGGAGTCAATGGAAAGCTTCCTGTTGACTCTAAAAGGTTTGGTCTGTCCTTAAATCCATAAAACTTCAAAAGAAATATCAGATATTGCAAGATGTTTCAAAGGTTTATTTTCATCTGCTTTTGAATGTAAATATATAGATCAAATATTAAGCAATTTAAAATATTTTGTGCCTTACCCACACAGCATCTCATCAATGGTATTCACAATATAAAAACACCTAATATAGCAACCAAAATCTTGTTTTATTTAAAGCAATGACAGCTCCATTAACCTCCATGTAAATGGATGTAGAATGAATTTCAGACAGTATTAATAATTATATTTTAGGAAATGTAAGACCAAACCTAAAGAACAAAACTAAAGGGGAATCAGAGGTGGGTCTGGAAAAGCCATTGTTTGTTTCGATGTACTATCATTTTTAAAACAATAACCCTTTAAGACCATGTAATGAAATCTGGTAAATATCTGTATTTGATAAACAATAATTAAAAATGAATATTAGTGGATTTGTTTATGCCATTTTTATTGGATGATGAACTGCATATAATCAAATTGTCATTCCCATTGGCTACCCCTACTTCTTTCATCACTGCCAATATAAATATGCAGTATGTTGGGGAAAAAATCAGGTGGTTGAAACTGATATCAAGAGAGTTTCATTCTGTGTATGTTAGTTTTGAGAAAAGTTAATGCAGTCATAAACCAATAGCACTTCAGTAACTGAAGGACAATTACCTCTTCACTACATAAAGAATGTTCCCATTCTGCGGATACCATCGAGGAGCATCATGCAATAAAAGCTGAAAACAAACATCAGGATCTGCTTGGTTCCTCCTAACATTTGTTTTCTGCCTTCACTTATTTTACTGGACAAATTAGAAGAAAGAAATTTGGGGAGTCCAGTTGTCTTCTCACAACAATGCAAAAATCATAGATCACAGACTATAGTTAGACCAGCATGAATCAGAAGTAACACAATTCAAGTATATGGAATTATTCTCCTAATGTTTACAGTAGCATAAGCCCCATTTACTATTACCTATTAGTTGTATTGCAGTTGCAGACAGGTGCTCCAGTCATTATGGTCCCCCTTTGGGTTAGGGGTTCTCAAATTTTTTTTTGCTAGGACCCTCTTTGAAAATATTTCAGGGTGTGACAACCCTTCCCAAAAAAGCGATGCCCCCCCATGCAATGCCACCCTCCCTCATGTCATGCCACCCTTACTTCTGCACTTCTGCTGGGGGTGGCACTATCTTCAGAGCAGCGGGCCAGAAGCCTGTTTTCTGGCCACCCAGAAAACTCTGGCTGTCAGCCATGCACAAGGCTGACAGCCGTAGCCCTGGCATGTGCAGGAGCTGACAACTCACAACCCCCCCATAATAATCTCAGGACCTCTTGACGGGTCCTGACCCCAAGTTTGAGAAGCCCTGTTCTTCCCACACAAAAAAACTAAAATTTTCAACTGTGTAAGTGACAAAGAATGAAACTCAATGGGACATAGACTCTTCTTATTCACATAATTGACTTTCAATGAGAGTTGGACTTTTAAATCATGTAGATGCATTTGAAAATTTGACCCCTTTTGAAAAACATGATCCCTGCCCCTAAGAGCTTACAATCTCAGTTTTGCTTCATTCTACTAACTCAAACTAGAAAGATATGCACATGCACTATTTTGTTTGAAACCTAAACAGTGATCCTGAAGGAAGTTAATTGCTTTGGTGACAGATGAGAGAGAACTTACATCCTCTGGCTGATACAACTGTTGTTGAAAAGAGCAGAGGACAAGTTTTGTACTGCTAAAAATTCAAAACTGGTCCAGATAAAGAGTCCTTTCTCAGACCATAAAAGGAATGACCTAGAGATGGCAGGCCCCATCTTCTAGAACATTACTTTGTGTGGCAGAATATGGGAGATCAGTTTGTCTTAATATAAAATGGCTATGAAAAGTAGTCAACATATACTGCATAAAAAGATTCAACAGGTGTCAAAAAGGTTCTCTCACACTCACAAAATACAGAAGGTTCTGTTGGCCTGGATGACTAAGACTGTTGAGCACATGTAAAAGATATTTAAAAAAAAATACATTTTCAGGGCACAGCACAATTTTTAATGCTCTCTTGGAGCATAAGCCACTATGACATAAGGTAACTGCCCAATAACAGAACAAAAATGTGATCTTCATTTAATGAGTGAAGGTGTAAATTGAGTTTATTAATTTATTTTACACAAACAAATTGACTGAAAGTCCTTTTGATGTAATTGTCAGTAGGGTGGTGGTGGTTTTTTTGTTTTTTTTTAAGATCTCCCTTAGATAACAAAGACTTTCTGACAAAGCAATAATGATTGTAGAGCAAGCCCCCCAAATCTGAAGCTCTGTTGTAAACCTGATATATCCCTCCTGATCAGAACCACAAGTCACTATCACTATTTAAAACATAGAAAAAGCTTTGCTGGAGTATCTGGGCCTCCCCTCATCACACTCTTCAAAGGCTAAAGATTGGGTCCTTTAGAGATAATGGTATCTCCCACATCACCAGAGGCAAAGACTTTTAATTACTGTCATAAGAATGAGAAAGATTATAGTTGTAGAAGTACTGGACATGATGCAAACTTAATACAAATGCATCTTTGGGCTTTGTCTAGCATCCTTATTAAGAATTATTTTGTTGATTAAAAGTATGAGATGTTGTTTCCCTAGTTCTTTTGTATCAAGGGACTAACTATTACTAAGGGCTGGTCTACACTAAAGACTTTTGTTGACCAAAGTTGGCGTTTTTTCCATCCCTTCAGAGAGCTTCCAGAATGATAGCTGGACTTACCCCCACCTGTCCTAGCCCACACTACCCCTCACGGCTTTCTCCCCTCCAGCCTGGCTTTTTGTGTGTGTTGTGAATAATTGTTATTTAATAAAGACATACTCTGTGAAGGATAAGAAATCTGTTTCTTGCACACAGTTGCAGCTTTCATTGATACACTGTGCAAGCTGGCTAGCAGTCATAGCACAGCACAGGCTATTTATAAAGACACCTGATTGTTGCTCATTCTCAAAATGGTTCCCCCCCCCCAATTTGAATGGCCCCCAATTGGGCCCCTCTAATAACCCTGACATCTGTTTGTTCATAGTCAGCTGCAAGACAATCCACCTGTGCGCTCCACCCAGGGGGTAAATTTTCACCCTTAGATTCACAAATATTACGGAACACACAAGCAGGCGGCTATAACCATAGGACTATTTTCCTCATTTAGTTCTAACTTGCCATAAAGGCATGGCCAGCAAGTTTTTAATTTGCCAAACACACATTCAACAGTCATTCAGCACCTGGTCAACCTGTTACTCAAGTGCTCCTTGCTGCTATCCAGATTGCTCATATAATGAGCCAGTAAGGGATAGACCAGGTCTCCCAGGATCACTATGGGCATTTCAACACTGGAATCTTTTGGTCTGGAAAGAAAGTCCTTGATTGCAGCTTTCTGTACAGGCCAATGTTCCTGAAGATGCGTGTATCATGCACCTTCCTTGACTAACTCACACTGAGGTCAGTGAAATGCCCATGGTGATCCACATGCACCTGCAGTACCACAGAGAAGTACCCCTTTCTATTGATGTACTCTGTCACAAGATGGTGCAAGACCAAAATTGGGATATGGGTGTCATCCATCACCCCGCCACAGTTAAGGAATCCCACTGCTGCAAAGCCATCTATTTCACACATTTCCAAGACTCTCAGTCCTTCTTAACAGAATGCAATTAATGGCCCTGCACACTTGTGATAATACAGCGTCAACAACGGACTTCCGAATTCCAAACAGATTAGCGACCAACTGGTAGCAGGCTGAAGTTGCCAGCTTCCACACAATGATTGCCATGCACTTCTCCAGCGAGAGGGCAGCTCTCATTCTGGTGTCTGCAGAGTTTCATGAAGCTGGCTTTGTGCACTCAAAATATCTGCAGCCAATGCCTGTCATCCCAGACCAGCACAACGAGTGATCCCCCCACTCAGTGCTTGTTTCACGCACCCAGAAGTGGTGGTGCACTATGTGCAGAGGCTCCATGAATGCAAACAGTAACCCCGTGTTGTTTGTTTTCATGGCACAGAGCAAGTCAGGTGTCTCAGATTCCTGTTCCAATTGGGACCTCATGATATACTGCATAAGCAGCTGTGATGTGTTCAGAAACTGACAGCAATGGTCGAGAGCAGTGCAGGATCCATCCTTTCAGATAGAGATGGTGGGCGCACAGGAAACAGGGGCTGCTGAAAAACGTCATGAAACGCAGCCAGAAACCCATGGAGTGATGGGACAGAAATCGCTGCATGATGGGACATTGAGCCTGCACCCAGGATGCACTGCAATCCTCTCCACCTTCCCACAACTTCTAGTGGCAAATTGCACAGTGGGATAGCTGCCCACAGTGCACTGCTGTCACTGTCAATGCTAGAGCATTACTGTGGATGCGCTTCATGGACACAATGAGCGCTGTGTGAACAGGGACAAACACTGTAATTATAGTGCTTTTTGATCATCACTTTAATTTGCATTGACAACACTCTCTAATGTAGACAAGGCCTAATATTTTTCTAATGGGTATGTATGTTTAATTGTTATTTTTATTGCACACAAAGGCCCATATACTCATGCAAACTGCCTGGCAGAAACAGTAGCATTTAACTACAAAACCTGCTTCTAATTTCAATATGCTACAAGAAACATCCTATATATGATGCTGCCATACCATCTTTCAATACAAAAATGATTTCACAGAGAAAATGCACAAACTCTCAATAAGTGTGCGTAATCTCCAAAAAATGAGAAAAGGGGCATGACAACGCTATATGCCAATCTACACATTACCCTGGGGAAAAAAGGAGTGTTACATTACATAATCAATATTAAGTTAATGCTGTTCTGAGCAGCATTACTTTACCATCATCAAAATTCAGCATTACCAATATGTGTCTGTGGAAATCTAAGCACATGGGGCCATTAGCAAATAGCAAGGGGAAGTGACCTTTGTGCCAGACTGCAGGGGCTCAGAAAAGCTTGTTGCTTCTTTCATACATTGTGGTCCCTATTACAGATGTTACCTTTTATTTAGTACTCCACAGCTTCTCCCACACAGTATCTTAAGTTATTCTGGTTCTCTATATTTACTGTTTTTAGCACCTTTTACTACCAAAATGACCATACAGCCCAAGTTAACCATTGTTTCTTTGAAACCATTAGAAGAACTGGTTTTGATGAAACTTTATGCATTCAAGTCATTGGAATGCTCTCTTCGCCGCCCCCCCCCTTTTTTTTTTAAACGTCAACTCTTTGGTCCTTGAGATAGACCCCTTTGCCTTAATGTTCCATGATTGCTTGAAATTCTTGGAGGCACCAGGATCCAAAAATAATTAGCATAGGTTGAACTTCAGAATTGACACACACTCTCTCTCTCTGGTGAACTACATATTAGAATATCCAGATTGATTTTTGGTTTCTTCTATCATTTTGAAAATATTGTGCCCAAATTTTTCTGCCTTCATTATGCGACTTAATTTCTCCTTTGCAGGTTTCTTTTTCCCCCTAATAATTCCACTACTTAGTTTAACAGTTTCCCCTGTTCCATGATCAATCCTAACATTTGGGAACACAATAAAAATTTCCATTAAAAAAAAAAAATCACAGCTTTAAGTACTGACAGTGAAAGCTACTATATGAATGCTATCCTGGAGGATATCCAGCAATACAACATTGTATTTTTTGAGCAAATTATACTGAAATATTCAGTTACTGTAAATTGTCTATTTTGTGTGGCCTCAGTACAAGTAAAGGCTGAAAGATTCCCTTTTGATGCTTCATAATCTCAGTTAAGTACTATATCACAGAATCTTCAAAAAGGATAAGAATGTACTCAGCCTTGATTCTTCACTACTCTCCGCTCCACCCTCCTACTTTTCCTTGTCTCTTCAGATCAGTTATATTCATTAAACGGTTATGTAACCCTGATCCACCCTGACTCGATCTGATCCACATCTGTTACCCTCAGACCTACCTGCTGGATATCATGGGAGGCAAAACAGTCCAGATGAACCATATATGCAGAGAGATAATCAATTTAGCACATAGTGTGATATCAGCACCAAACTTATCTGCACACAGGAGAATATTGAACTATGGCCAATAGAAGATATGAAAGGAAGAAAACTCATGCAATAAATGTGTGTAAGAATTCTAATTGAATCCCTGCTTCAGCACCACAACATCAAAAGACCATAATACTAGCTTCCTAAAGGTTTAACAGTGCAAGTGTGTCCTGCTGTTCTGGCTGGAGTTCAATTACTGAAAAGTGTTAGAAAGAGGTAGAAAAATGAAGAATCAAATCACAGAATGCCAGTAAGGTGACCTGCCCATTAGGCTTCAGCAACTGCTGTGAAAAAACCAGAAGATGACATTTAAATCTGACTCAAAAAATCATGAATTTAAGGATTGTGCTGCCAAATGAAAAGCTGCATATAGTACAGGATCTGTTCCCTTGCCACATATTCCTACCTTCCGCAAAGCAAATACAATCCGACAGAACCATAGTATCGGCCACGTCTCCTGTGGAATCTGCCATTCTGCTGAAGCCAAGCACTGAACATTTTATTTTCTGTCTACCTGCCCTGCTGGGAGCCACCTGTAGCTGCCCTTAACTCCCCAGCACACCCCAAAAGGGATGAGGTCAGAGCTCATGCTCTCTGCACCATTCCATGGATAAGGGAGCCACAGCTGAAGTTCAGTTCTAGCCAAAGACCAGGAAAGTCAAATGTTTAGGTTGGTGAGCTGGACTGCCTGCATATCAGCATAGCAGCCAAAGTTCCAGTAGCCAGGGAGATGATCTCACAAAGCAGGCTACAATCCTCCCTTTCTCACACCTTCCATCATCCCTGCTTCCTGGCACACACATGGGGAAAGGGGACTTTGAGTTTGGCTGCCATGGAAGCCATAACCCACTGAGTAGAGCCAGCCACCTCAAGGACATAAAAATAATCACCATAAAAAATAATCATTGATGAATTTTATATCAGTATTTTCATCTAGGAACTGCAGGTACCTGTTTCTGTAGACGCAGAACATGGGAATGAGGGTTATCTGTTATGGTGACAGAATAAGTAAACATTGTCATGGAATGAAGGGGGGGTTTGTTCCTGCAGAATTTTGTCCCATTAAAACAAGGAGTACATGTGGTTTCTCTGATAGGCCTGAGCTCATTATTCTTGACTAAGCCTAACCAATCCAGAAGGCTCCATTGTCCAATCATAAAAAAAAAATAAAGACTATAGAGTTGGTGTGTTGGGATGGGTCTGTATCACCAAACATGAATTTAATGATTCTTTACCTGCCAAGCACAGAAAGAGCCGGCAATGCTCCCAGATCATCTGCACCAGTTATTTCATCTATCTTTTATGGCAGTTGCTTGCTGTAGGTACTAACTAATACATAAAATGAACACTAAAGATCTACAAAAATCTACTGATAGACATCAAGTTCTGTCACACTTGTATGCATAAACTTTGTATTTCTGAGTAAGTAAAGCAACTACAGAATTCCTCAAAAACGTCATCCAATTACTTGAAAATGAGAAATGTTAATAGGGAATTTTGATACCAAAATATAAAGGCCAGTTTTTGCCACCCTTAATCAGATTGTACCTTATTCTATGAATAATGGTGGCAAAGACCAACCCGTAATTAGTTCTGAGGAATTAAAATACACTTTGTAGATTTCCCCCCTTACACGTACAGTGCAAAAAGACTCAATTCAAAATCAATTATTCATTTGTTAATATGCAAGATTCATTCTAACTCTCTATGAAAATATACACTATCGGAATTGTGTGTTATGTCTAAGACCCAGTGTTGAAATCTGATTCATACGGGCAGACCAATGGGATTCCATGTTGTAAGGATACACCCACACAAAACAGATTGCAGGACCAAGTCTAAATTAACAATAAAATCTTAACTGTTTGCATAGCTATTGACCAGGCCAATTTATTTTATTTTTTAAAATTACCAAGACAAACAAACCAAATCCTATTGTTTTATTTTTACACACAGTACAAAAGAACCTCCAAAATCACCAGTTCTTAAAGAAATATTACTATGTACACTATACATCCAAAATTAATTAATCCATTACTGATTTTATATTAATATGACAAAAGCATTTTCAACACAGAGAATATTATAGTATTGTGCTAACAACACACACATTGTGAAGACAATTTCATCATAAGCCTCCATTTTCAAATGCTTTTAACCTTTCAAAAACTTCTCTTTTAGATAAGTTTCTCAGGACAAAATTGAAGAGTTTTGGAAAGTTCAGGAAATTTATGTTAGGATTTTGTTGAGCTTTTGTGGGTCCTGATTCTTCAAACTGCTCCATGAGAGTAATGAGGTTGCTCACATGGAAGAGTTTTATAGGATAAGAGTCTTAGTATGAAAAAAGAATTGTGACCGGTGTTCAATTTAATAAGTGTAACTCTCAATGACTTTACCAGGAGTTGCATCCATGTAACAGTTCTACAAAAAGTGGTAATTAGGTCAAATTACAAAAGGAGAATATAAACAAAAAACACAAGTATGTAGGGACAAAATTAGAAAGGCGAAGGCACAAAATGAGATTAAATTAGCTAGAGACATAAAGGGTAACAAGGAAACATTCTATAAATAAATTAGAAGCAAGAGGAAGACCTAGCAAGGACAGGGTAGGCCCGTCACTCAATGAGGGGGGGAAAGCAGTAACAGAAAATGTGGAAATGGCAGAAGTGCTAAATTACTTTTTTGTTTCAGTTTTCATCAAAAAGTTTAGTGGCAACTGGACATCTAATTTAATGAATGCCAGCGAAAATGAGGCAGGATCAGAGGCTAAAATAGGGAAAGAACAAGTTCAAAATTACTTAGAAAAGTTAGATGTCTTCAAGTCATCAGGTCCTGGTGAAATGCATCCTAGAATACTCAAGGAGATGATATTTGAGAGAGATATCTGAGCCATTAGTGATTACCTTCGAAAAGTCATGGACGTCAGGAGAGATTTCAGAGGACTGGAAAAGGGCAAATATAGTGTCCATCTATAAAAAGGGGAATAAGGACAACTCAGGGAACTACAGACCAGTCAGCTTAACTTCAGTACCTGGAATGATAATGGAGCACATAATTAAGCAACCAATTTGCAAATACCTAGAAGATAATAAGGTGATAAGTAACAGTCAGCATGGATTTGTCAAGAACAAATAGTGTCAGACCAACCTAATAGCTTTGTTTGACAGGGTGACAAGCCTTGTGGATTGAGAGGGTGGGGGGGAAGCGGATGATGTGGTATAGTTTGACTTTAAGAAGGCTTTTGATACTGTTGCGATAAACATGTCTTCTCATAAATAAACTAGGGAAATACAACCTAAACGGAGCTACTATAAAGTGGGTACAAAACTGGTTAGAAAACTGTTCCCAGAGTAATCGTTTGTTGTTTACAGTCAAACTGGAAAGGACTATCAAGTAGGGTTCCACAGGGATCAGTTCTGAGTCCAATTCTGTTCAATATCTTCATCAATGATTTAGATAATGGCATAGAGAGTACATTTATAGAGTCTGCAGACGATACCAAGCTGGAGGGGTTTGAAGTGCTTTGGAGGATAGGATTAAAATTCAGAATGATCTGGACAAACTGGAGAAATGGTCTGAAGTAAACAGGATGAAATTCAATAAGGATGAACACAAAGTACTCCACTTAGGAAGGAACAATCAGTTGCACACATACAAAATGGGAAATGACTGCCTAGGAAAGAATACTGCAGAAAGGGACCTGGCGGTCATAGTGGATCACAAGCTAAATATGAGTAAACAGTGTAACACTGTTGCAAAAAAGGAAATATTCTAGGATGTATTAGCAGGATTGTTGTAAGCAAGAACAAGTAGTAATTCTTCTGCTATACTCTGCACTGATTAGGCCTCAACCGGGATACTGTGCCCAATCCTGGGTGCCACATTTGAAGAAAGATGTGGACAAACTGGAGAAAGTCCAGAGAAGAACAACAAAAATGATTTAAGGTCTAGAAACCATGACCTGTGAGGGAAGATTTGGAAAAAATTTGGTTTATTTAGTCTGGAGAAGAGAAGACTAAGGGGGGACATGATAACAGTTTTCAAGTACATAAATGTTGTTACAAGGAAGAGGGAGAAAAATTGTTCTCTTTAACCACTGAGTATAAGACAAGAAGCAATGGGCTTAAATTGCAGCAAGGGCAGTTTAGGTTAGACATTAGGAAAAATTTCCTGGCAGGGTAGTTAAGCACTGGAATAAATTGCCAAGGAAGGTTGTGGAATCTCTGTCATTGGAGATTTGTAAGAGGAGACTGGACAATGTTATTTGAATGCGTGGCCCCATATGGAAGAGCATTCAAATAAATGTACTCAAAACAGTGTCTATCACATGCTCATATTAATATATGTGTGGGTATTTAATCTGTGATACATTGCAACTTTCTTGAAAAGAAAATAAAATATTACATGCAAATATATATATTACTGTAACATTAATTTTATATGCACAAATATTAGAAAATTAAATGTATAATTTCCTAATGTAACTCAGCCTGCCCTTCCTCCTCATGCATATAAAATATTCTGTACAACTGTATATCAGTGGTTCTCTAATTGTGGTCCACAGGCCACAATCAGGTGGTTCGTGGCTTGGTTTGTAGCATGACTTCCCAACCTGGAGAGTGCAAATAGATTCAGACGGGAAGGGGCTGTCATGACACCTTCTCTTTATTTATGTCTAGTTGGGAGGGGATGTCCCAATACTTTTTCCTGTTGTACCATGACTCACAGTTTGGGGAAAGATTGAGAATCACTGGTTTATAGTACAGTATCAATATAAGAATCCATTACAACTATATTGTTTAAGACTATGACAACAGTATAGTAGGTGTTTATCAGTTTGAGATGTGGTGTGGTAAATCTTCAAGTTAGAGAAGGGATACTGTATTCGGTTTTATCACATGGTTGCGAGAGTGTATGGTTATGGGAACCATACATTTGAATTTCCTGGCTGTTTTGCAATTTAAATCCTGCCTATACCTCTACATTAATGCAGTTGCTGACACGCAATTTTAAAGTTTATTCATAAATTTCAATTATTTTTTTAAAAACATTTCAGCCTGTCTTTTAAACAAGTCATACAATGGAACAGCATGTGTGTTTCATCATTATATAGCAGAGTGCTGCTTACTTATATTTTTACTGAATCATAGCAAATCTAGTTATTTACACCCTCTTTATAATATAGTCCTCTTTCAGATTAGAACAAATCAGTACTCACTAACCTGTCAAATTTCTTGGAAGAAAATTATACTTCTGATAGCTTAATTTACATTCTGTTAATAAAATGCAGCATGAAAGCAGTTACACCAAAGGGATAGCCTAAAAGTCATTGTAACACCCCTCTTAAATGGGACAACAAAAATAAATTCTGGCAATGCAATGTAGTTATAGCTGTGTCAGTCCCAGGATAGTAGAGAAACAAGGGGGGTGAGGTAATAGCTTTTATTGGACCAACTTCTCTTGGTGAACGAGACAAGCTTTCAAGCTCTGTGTAAACCTGAAAGCTTGCATCTGTCACCAACAGAAGTTGGTCCAATAAAAGATATTACCTCACCCACCTTGTTTTTGTGGTAACGAATTAATTGTATTGCATTTTATATAGCAATTTCTTTTTTTTAAAAAAAAAGTGTGACAGATTTGCTAAAGGATCTTTTAAACCAAAGCTTATTCTAAGAAAAATCCAGCATGTATAGAATGTAGGCCTCATGTTTTATCATTTGCTCCCGTATTAACGGGAAGATTAAAACAAAAACTTTTTAATAACGTTAACTTCTGAACCTGCCAATATGTAGAGCCCTGGGTCATTCCTCACACATTCATACCTGCCCATTATTACTGCAAACTGCTCTGTGGATGCAAACCCAGAGGCAACAGCCTGACGAGTCATCCTCACCCCACCTCCTGCTGCTGCATAATGCACTGGGGCACACATACAGACACGCACCCTGCCCCCACTCCCCTCGAAGCGAGCGCAGGGCGGATCCATTCTTCATGGAGAATTCGGCACCGTGGCATCCAAGGCAGGGACTTGTTGAAAGAGCGGGTCTGATCAACACGGTGTGGGGGGGGGGGGGGTGGAAAGGAGGAGGGGAGCGAGCTATCCCAAGCCTACAGGTGATGAGCCCAGCCCCATGCCCCGGGACCCGCTCACAGGCCTGGCTGGCCTCAGCGCAGCAGCAAATGGCAGCGGCGGCAGCAGAGCGCAGAGGAATCCCCGGCCGCCCGCCCGCCCGCCCGCGCTGCACCGGGGGTTCTTCCTCCCCCGGCGGCCGAAGGCGCGCGGCGCCTCCCTCCCGACCCCGGGCACGGCCCCAGCGGCACGCACGCAGACCTCACCCCTGCAGCCGCCGCCGCCGCCGCTTAACCTCCACCCCCGCCGGAGGGCCTTCCACGCCCACCGCGCCGCCGGGCGGCCCCCGGCCTCCCCGACAGCCTCCCTCCCCGGAGAGGCGCCTTCGGGCAGCGCCCCATCCTCCCCACCACACCTAGCAACAGCGCTGACAGGACGCAGCAGCAGCGAGGAGGCGGCGGCGGCGGCGGCGAGGAGGAAGCGGAATGGCTGCCGCCGCCGCGGCGGCTCGCTCCGTCCCTCCCTCCCCGGAGCCCTGACAGCCAGAGCCGGGGCGGAAGCAGCAGGCGGCGTGCCGTGCCCGTCCTCCTCCCCCTCCCCGCGCCGCCTCCGGCTCGCCGCACTGCCTCCTGCCCGGGCAAACTCACTCCCCGCCGCGGCGCCCGGCTCGCCACACGCCGCCCCAGCCCCTCACGCGCACCCAGCGCAGCCGCCCCCCCCGTCTGGCCATGCCGCCTCCTGCACCCGCGCCCCCGAACACGCCCATGCCCAGTATGCAGCCGCCCCGGCCGGCCGGCAGCTTCTCCCCCGCGCCCTGCCCGGGCGCGGCATGCACCCCCCGCCCGCACATGCACCCGGCGCTGCCTGCGGCGGGGCGGGGGCGGTCCCCCTCCCGGCCACTCACCGATGTGGTTGTCCTCAATGTGCTCGATGAGCTCCGCCAGGCTTGGGAAGTGGAGCCCGCAGCCCCCGAACCTGCAGGTATTGGAGAAGAAGGAGGCGGCGGCGATGCCTGTCATGGTGTTACATTGAGATCCCCCTGCAGTGCCTGCTCTGCCAGGGCCGCCGGCGGCAGGGCGGAGAGAGGCGGGGGAAGGGGGGAACGGGACAGAGAGAGATGGGGAGGGAGACAGAGAGAGAGGGTGGGGGTGGGGAGGAGGAGGTGGCAGCGGCAGCAGCAGCGTCGGGAGCGGCTGAGGGGAGGGACGGGCTCGGTGGGGGGAGATGAGGCAGCCGCAGCTGGGAGGAGGGACCAGTGGCTGCACTGTAACAGCTGTGCTACCCCAGCAGCCACCGCCGCCTCCAGCAGCAGGAGGAGGATCAAGGGACCCAGGCCACACTCATCACCACCTCGGGGGAGGACTCAGCAACAGTTCACATAGATCTCAGGGCTCAAAGGCTGTCTTCTACCAACTGAGAAGTATCTTCAGGGGTAAAGTTTGCAGGGGCAAGTTACCTAGTTTGTCATTTTATTTAACTTTTTTTCAGTAACCCATTGGGGGTGGGGAATTAAAAGAGCTCATTTTTGTTTATCCCAGAAAACTAGTTGGTCATATTCTTGTCTGACTCTGAATAAGTGTCTTACACCATAATTAGCACCACTGAAATCAAGGGGATAAGGTTGTGGAATAAGCTACTACTGCTTATTGTGAGTAACTCTACCTAGTCCACAGAGGAGCACCCACCCTACAAAAGTTCACCAAGGGGGCATTCACCTAAACCTCATACAATCCCCACTGACCATGTTGAGGGTCATGATCACCCTCAACTCCTCTCATATTGGAGTTGAGGGTACAAAGCTACTTTGCAGAATCAAGCCTTTAGGCCCTGATCCTGCAGTCACACAGGTGCTTGACTTTACTAATGTAAGTAATCCCATTGAAATCAATGGGGCTACTCAAATTAGTAATTGTAGGGACATGCATAGGGTTAAGAGTTGGAGTAGGAAGTAGCAGAAGATATAATTGGCACAGAATTTGGCCCTGATTCTCTCCAGGATAGATTTTTGCAGCATGAGAACTTGAGTCTGCTAATTTTTGCACACTGAACTCTTGAGTTGAGTGGAGTTGTGGGTATACAAGAACAAGAAAGCAGGATTGGGCTGTGGTGTAAAACTGATAGAACTGGAAAAGGAAATTAAATAAAAATGCAAAATTCACTCTCAAAACCTATTTTGACTTTTTTGTCTCCAGAAAGCTACTCACTGGAGAGGCTGACTGATTAATTGATTTGAATGAAGTTCTCCTGAGGCTAAACTTCATAGACAGCTTTATTTAAAATTAAAAGAAAAAAAGAGCAAGAGCTTGCCTGTCAGGTGGGTTCTTCAGAGTTTTTTTTAATAATCATCCCATCTTCGCTGTATTGCATATTATGCTAATTAACGCTAATGGTTCAAGCAAAACCAATGCTCAAAAAAAATAAAAATACTGGCTTAAGACCCTAATCATGCAGATACTTACACACCTGTTTAACTTTATGCTTAAAATTAAGCAGGTGCATAAGAGTCTGTAGAATCAGATTCTGATTTATTAACTATATTGCCCTCAGAGTTGCTCCCATCATTGCTGACTGGGGTGAGTCCCTGAAGAGTAGCAAAGCTTTCAAGGCAGCAAAATGGTTAGTGACTGCATGCATAGAGGATATGCCAGTTTGCTTAGAGCAGCAGATATTCTGGAAGCAGCTCTGACTGCCTGTACACTTAAGAACTTAAAACCTCATGGTGACAAAATAACCTGCATCTTTATTCACAGATCAGTCTCCTAATTTTCAAATGAGTTGGCACTGATTCTTTTCCTATATGTTGCATACCTTCCAATTAAAAAAATGTCCCTACTGTATATATTTACTTAAGTTTTGTGCATGAATTTTTATGTATAATTATTTTCAAAAGATACAGATTGTAGGAAAGCCTGCCTTCACTTCAATACTGTAAAGCATTCTATATAAAAGTTAAAATTTTCTTGAGTGATACACAGGTTCCTGATATCTAATTCTTGTCATTTGATCTGTTTGTATCAAGCATTTTCATTTCACAAGCCACTACTCTCTTCCTTCAAATTTGTCATCAAGGCCCACTTCTCCTGTGATCCTTAGAAGAAATTAGTCAACTAATAATTGGCTTAGCCAAAGGGCAGTTTAGGAGACAGCTAATCCTAATTAAGACCCCCATTCTGCAAACACTGATGCAGATGCTTAATTTTGCTACTAAATTTTACAGGATTACTCATGGTAAATTTTGGTACAACAGACAGGTGCACGTGGAGGGATAAAACATACCTAAAGTATTTTTCTTAGTTATAGATCTCTGATTTGTACAAGCAGTTCCTAGTCCTATAGGAAGCTCAATTAAAATCAGTAGAGCACTGTGTGGGTGCAGGAGTCCACAGCTCAGTTAAGCATCAGAGCCTTAAATATTAACCTTTACAGGATAGGGACTGGATCTTTGTAGGGACAGTGTCTAGCACATTGTCAGTGCTACAGTAATATAAATAACAAAATCTTACAGAGAGGCAGAAGACCAATACTCAGCAGAATGAGTACTGTGTACATGCATTACATAAGAGCTGATCCTGCATCATTGAAGTCGATAGGAGCTGTCCCAGGTGTTCAGTGGATGCAGGATCAAACCCATAACAAAACTGTAACTATCACTACCCTGTCAACACTTTCCTATAGCTGTTTTTACAAATACAATCCGCTGTCACTGAAAAAAAATAAAGATTTAGGTGCTTGTTAAATCCTCTGGATTTCTGTGACACCATGAGTTGGTGAGAACACAATTCCCACAAAAGTCAACAGAAATTGGAAGTGCTGAGTACTTCTCAGAAGCTGCTCAACATCCCACAGATAATGCTCCAGGTAAATGCCTTTGACTATGTCACCACTCCCTAGTATTTTAGAGTTTGATTTAGCAGGTGTTAAGCAGCCTGAGCTTCTGATGTTTTCATTGTAAGTTGAGGCAGGTTCATCAGGTATTAGTAACATACTCCTGTGATTTAGACACTTTTTCAGACCCATCTTCTTACTACTTCTCCACTTTTCAGATAATCAGTTTTTTGTTCCCAAAGTAAGTTACTGAGGGCCTGCTCCTGCTCCCATAGACTTCAGTGGTGCAGGATCTGGCCCTACATGCCAAAACTGCTCCTTAGCTTTCCCTGTTCATGTTTTTCTCCCACAAATGTCAATGAACTCAGTTTTTCTTCCCTTCTCCACTTGTAGAGTCCATTTCCTTGCACTATATATATGCCCCATTCTCCCCAACCATCTGGAAGAACGTGGTTGAGTTGTCTTGGTGTTTCTTATAGAATTATTTTCCCCAACCCACCAGCACATTTGGAAGTGCTATATCTTTATTATGAATAATATTGTGAATTTATTATACTTCTCATTAAAACTTTTCAAAGCATTCTACAAAGATGATACTTGCCCATCTCCTGGAAAATGGCTGGAAAACTAAGGAGGTATTAAGGACTCATAACTCCCATTGAAATCTGTGGAGGAAATATGTAAAAAAAAATTATGCCTGAAAGTGATGCAGAGTTGGAAATATAACCCAGCTTTGCCTATACCTAAGTTCTGCTCTAACCATTAGATAAAAGTGTCTCCCTTATTAGGGCTCTACACTTGCACAATATTTTGTATCATCCCAGGACACCAAATTTCTCTTTCCACTGTCCTGTGATTTTAAAAAGAATATCTTACTAGTTGTTGGTAACATTATCTGTATTACTATTCTGAACTGTGTTTATGACTAACAAACAGACATACTTTCTATGCCCACCAATGATATATCTTAACCATTTACATCATAAGGGTTTTATCTTAAAAATGTATGTGCAATTAATACTTTTGAAGAGTGCTGGAGAATCAGGAATGGAAATTTACATTCTCTATCCACAGAAAAGATGGAATATGCAGGAATGATGCAACCTTTCTCGCAGCACTGGCCCATGTGTCCCACTCTTATTCTGGAATAAACATTCCTATGGCCCTCCTAGGATGGTACTGATTCATATGTTGCCAACAAGAGTTGGTCCTGTCCTGGAGAGTAATATTCCAGGTACCAGTTGCTTTGAGTTTCTTGATTTTAAGCTCTTTGGGCTAGTACCATATCTTCCTATGCATTTGCAGTCCCCAGCACAATGGGGTCCCAATCCTGCCTGGGACTTAGGCCATACCTTAATATAAACAATAATCAAATGCCACTGTGCATTAGTTTTGGTCTTAAAACTGGACTACAGTGAGTTAAACACTTTTCTATAGTGTTGAAAATGAGGCTACTATTGAAACTTAACAATGTAATTACATTTTTATATAGTGTCCTTATGCAAAAAAGTTCCAAATGTTTTACAGAGGGGTGGAATAGAGAGAAGATGCTTTTCAGAGTTGATTACTATGAAGCACTTACCTGCAATGCTTCCTAGTGGTCAGGCCAGGGTGTGGCAAGTTCTCTTCTTATCAGGCATTCTCCTTTCTCACTATAGCTCCACCATGTAGGAGGTCTGTCCTTTTTTGTGACCCAGCCCTCCAGCTAGATCACACATTCGTATCCACCCCTTTCAGGGGACACATAAGGAGTTAATAATGTGGAAGTCTTCAGAAGTTAGCAAGGACTTCAGGGCGACCCCTTGGGTCAGGGTCTTAGGGTCTGGACCCTCACACCTTCAAGATCTTCACCAACTAAGTTCCCTACTGAAGGATCTGTCATTGTCCCCTCTTTAGGTGTTGGTAGGGGAGAAGGGCCTATCCGCTCCACTCAAGGACCCAATGGTAGGCAGCTAAGACCTGCATCTTCAAGTGCTATGCAGCTGCCTCCCTGGCTTGCTTCCTACCAGTGTCCACTCTTCCCCAGCGTAAAGTAAAGCACTGAATGCAAAATTAAAGTTTCTGACCTTCACCAGTACCTCCTTTGCAGGATTGGTCAGATCAGTATCTCCAATCCTCAGGCAGCAAGAGCTCCTAGAGTACTCCTTCCCAAGAGCTCAGGTCTGCTTCCTTCCACTGCCTGCCTCTGAGCTGCTCTGCTTCCCTGTTTAAGCTCTGCCTCCAGCTTGTGCAGGCTTTACGAGTACAACACAGTGGGGCCACCTGGCCCCAGAGCTGCTATTTAACTTTTTCTTCTCCAGTGTGGGGTTTGTATACCCCATCACATATCCGCCCCCTCAAAACAGGACCCAGTTTTGTGATCTCCATACTCAGGTTCCTTCTTGTGGGGGGTGGGGGGAATCCACATTTTGGTGGGCCTTCCCAGCTTAGTGGAGTACCTGAGTTCTATATGGCTGTAAGGAGAGGTACTACTGTATAATTCTTGGGTTTGCATCCTTCATGATATTCAACCGGTGAAGAAGCAGGTAGACAGTTACTACTGAGAAGGGGTTTCCCAACAAACAGCACTTTAAGGCATCCCTAGCCCATTTCACAGCTAAGTCTTCTTTTTCTGTGACTGAACACTTTTCTATCTATATACAGGATTGTGTGTTCCTCTCCTTTAACCTCCTGGGAAAGGACTGTTCCTTGTCCTTCATCGGAGGCCTCTACAGTGTGAATTTTTTGGACAGGCAGTCTTTTAGAGTTCTAAATGCCCTGTCACAGACTCCAGATCAAATTATTTTCTTAGGACTGGTATCCTTCACAAGTTCCATGAGGGGTGCTGCAATCATGGCATGGTCTGATACAAAATGCCCATAATAGCCTGCTGGGCCCAAAAAGTGTCAGACCTGTTCTTTTGTTGTCAGGATGAGCAAGGTTGCTAAGGCCTGTAGTTTTCCAATTAGTGGTCATGACTTGCCACTTCCTATGGTATAGCTAAGATAAGTAACTTCCCAGTTTGCCATCTTACAGTTGCTGGGTTGACAGTGAATTCTGCACCCCTGAGTGTCCTGCCTTGAGTGCAGGGGACTGGACTAAAAGACCTCTTGAGGTACCTTCCATTCCTACACTTTTATGATTCTATATGTAGTCATTCCATTTATGGCTATAAATCACAATGTCATATATATATATATGCTGCAGCATGTTGACCATGTGATTGCAGCACTTGAGCCATATGTCATTGGAAAGTGGCTTCTGCTCTATGCTGGCCAAATGGCATAATTTATGATTGGTACAGAACAAATAGTATGGAGAAAGCAGTCTTTTCCTGAGATTCTGTGGTCAGAGGAATCAGCCAGTATCCCTTCATGAGGTCTAGGGTGCAGATATACTCAGCAGTTCCCAACTTTTCTAGTAACTAATCAACTTGGGGCTTAGGTAAGCATCAAACTTCAATATTGCATTTACCTTTCAGAAATCAATACAAGAATGGGTCACCCCATCTGGTTTAGGTACCAGCACAGTGGGACTTCTCAACCACTGCATGACTCCTCCACTACCCTTGATCTAACATAGCTCGTAGCTTCTCGTGGACAGGGTCCCACATCTTTCTCACAGGAGTTGTTGTGGTTTCTCAAGAATCCATTGTCCTGGTTCTGTGGCTGTATGATAATAAGTCAGGTTAGTCTGACTTGGAAAGGTTGAAAATACTGCAGGGAAGGAGTCAGTCTGCAGCTGCATTTGGGCTGTCTGTTTTGATTGAAGCTCTTCTTCCATCACTATGGATCAGGATTCTTGGGTTATGGGTGCTTGATGGCCTATTCAGGTTTGGATGGATAAGGTATTATGAGGAGACATTCTTGGTCTTTCCAGGCTTTCAAAAGGTTAATGTCGTACACTTGTTTTGTTTTTCTTCCCTGGCTTTCAGATTTTCTAATTGACTGGTCCCACTTGTCTCACAATCTTGAACAGTCCCTGCCACTGGACCAATAATTTTTATTCTGAACTAGACAGCAATGATAGTGCCCTGTAAATGGGTCTCAATTATCATAGATAGACCTTTGATTATAGGCCTTTTCTTGGTTAGATTGGGCTTTTAATGAGTTTTCTTTTACAAAGTACCCTAAAAAAGTCCACATTCATTATCTTTGGTCCTTCCTCCAATGCTTCTCGGAGGAGGTCTAAAATCCCATAAGATTTGAGCTGCTATACAGCAGGCAATGGGGAGAATTCCATAGATTCCTGAAGAACCTCTCTGATGGCAAAGAACAGTGGTGGAAATAACTGGTCCCACTGACAAGGGTCTGATGCTACAAATTTCCTCAGAATTTCTTTCAGTATCCAATTGAACTGCTCAACCAGTCCATCCATCCTTAGTATCTTTATCTTTAACAGCCCTTTCATCATATGCAACACAAACTTAGTTCCTTAATCAGTCGGGATCTTTTTCAGTATACCTGAGCAAATAATTTCATAAACTTGGCTATGATGGCTGCATTTAAAGAGTGGAGGGGAGTGGCTTCAGGATACTGAGCTGTGTGATCTAGGACCACCAGGATATGCTAGTACACCGCCACGCTTCTCCTGAAGTCCCACTAGGTCCATCCCAGTTCTTTCAAATAGTATCCCCATTGTAGGGAATGTGAGTAGGGTAGGCTTTCAGGATCCTCTTGAGTCCAGTCAATTGTCAAGATGCGCAATAATCCATGACTTCCTTGTGCCCTCCTGGCCAATAGCACCTATTCATCACTTGTTTGAGGGTTTTATTTACCCCAGATGTCCTGCAGATGAGATCAAGTGAGTGAGCTGTAACATTTTACTTTAATATCCTCTCAGCATGAGGAGTTGTATTGTTATCTCTTTGATTTGGTGGTCCTGTTCCAGCCACTATAACCATTCTCCCCTAAATTCTAAGTGAGGTCATTGTTTTAGCAAATGAGAAGCCACTTCTTCACCATTGGCCCTTGCCATTTGATCATAGGCCCAGCTTCACGTCTTGTCATGTCTCTGTTCTCTTACGAAATTTATATCTCTGGCTAGGAGCTCTACATCTAATGAGCATGTGGTCCCATTCTTTAGTGTAGAGGGAAGGCTGCTTGTCCAGCACGAGGTCCCTCTGTTTCATCTAATCCCACTGGTTCCTTTTATCCCATGCCTTGGGATAGGGCTGTTCCCCTGGCCCCAGTAGAGCTACATCCCCATTGTCTCAGAAGGAAATAGGTCAGCAGCCATGTAATTGTCCATTCGATTTACATTTTCTGCCGATGTCTCGTGTAGATGCCTCACCACCCAGTCTCTTCCCCCACCTGGGAGGATCTAGGTAAACTATTCTATTACAACTTGTTAAGCTACCTACACCCTGGTCCTCATCTCTGATTGGAGCCAGCACCAGCAGCATTCCTTGAGTTTCTGGGCCACTACCCAGGGCTGGGTCTCTTGTGGATATCTGTGTCTACAGAAGCAATGACAATATATTTCGGCCATGATGACTCAATAATCCAAAATGGTGAACTTGACACGAATATAGTCTTGCCTGGTGACTGGGTCAATCTCCTCTAGACAGCCTGGGATTGTCTCTTCAAATATGGAGCCAGCAGAATAGCCTAGTGTTCAGGTAGTCATGCTGCAATTGCTGCCCATTTGAGCGTAACCAGAAATGCCTCATCTTTGTAAACTTCATTGGTACTGCGGAGGCTGAGCTTGGATTAGGTGCCTCTGTGGAAGGATTCACACAATTTATGGCTGTACCAGTGTCAACACCTGTTGACACTGTTATTCTTATTACTGTACGACCAGCTCTTGAACAAGTTGCTGTTGTTGTATTGCTTGTTGCTGGGTGCCCATCTGCGGTAACGGTTGGTGGTGTTGCTGCTGGTTATCCGTCAACCATTTTAACAGCTTCTCCATGTCTGTCTTCTTGTTATTCCTGTCTCTGAGGTAACAAGCTTTTGTTTTTTTAAACTACATAATCCCCTTTAGCAGGACTGGGATTTGCTTGCCCACATTTGCCATCAGCTGTGAAGGGAAATACTCACTGGCCAAGCCTCCTAGTAGTCAGACCAGGATGTAGCAAGCTGTCTTCTTCCTGGGCATTTCCCTTTCTCACTATAGTTCTGCCATATACATGTCTGTCATTTTTGTGACTCAGTCCTCCAGCTGAGTTACACATTTGAGTCCACCCTTTTCAGAGTGCATATAAAGAGTCCAATAATGTGGAAATCCTCAGAAGTCAGCAAGGGCTTCAAGGCTTTCCCCTCGGGTCAGAGTCTTAGGATCTGGATCTTTACACCTTCAGGATCTTCCCTGACTGGATTTCCCACTAAAGGATAGACTTCTGTCGTCATTCCCTCTTTAGGAGTTGATAAGGAAGCCTGGGCACCCTCTCCACTGGACTCCAATCAAGGACCCAATGGTAGGCAGCTGAGACCTGCACACTGGGATGCTGTCAGCTGCTCCCTGGATTGCTTCCTACCAGTGTCACTTTCAGGATAAAGTAAAGAACCAAAACACAAAATGAAAGTTTCTGACTTTCAAAAGTCACCGGTCCCTCCTTTGCAGGCTTGGCCAGGTCAGTGTCTCCAAGCCTAAGTCAGCAAGAGCTCCTGGGTTACTCCTTCCTAAGAACTCAGAGCACAGGTCTGCTTCTTTCCACTGCCTGCCTCCCTCCCTCTCATCTGCTCTGCTTCCTTTTTTAAGCTCTGCCTCAGGTTTGTGCAGGCTTTGCAGATGCAGCATGGTGATGCCACCTGGATCCAGAACTACTCCTTAGTCCTTTCTTCTCCCTTGTGGGGTTTGTATATCTTCTCACAATTACCATAGCTTTTATTTGGGCAAAAAGGTTAAATTAGGTGCCCTCTGGAGAGAAGTGTTTCAGAAAAAGGTCCTGAAATGTAAAAGTGGTAACGAAGTAAAGAAGTATTTTTATCAGTAATTACAGTGACCTGGAAATGGAAGGATACACTACTAGAGCGGAAGGAAAGCTTGAAGAGAGTTGTGTGATTTCCTAAATTAAAGAGACAAAGAGGAGGCTGAGAGAATCAAGTTGTGGAGGTAGCAGATGGTGGGATGGAACAAGTATATGCAGTGTTTTGGAAAGTAACGAAGGAACTATGATCTGAATTTGAAGTAATATAAGAAGCTCCAAATGAATATGACAGTACAGGGTTGCTAGTAAAGGATAATGCTATACATGAAGATGTAGAAGTATGCAACTTCTATGTTATTGCACTATAAATAAAAATGAGACCTAACTAGCAAACAATCACCATAACAGCTGGGTGCTAAATTAGGCCTTGGTCCTGCAAACAATTACACAAATGTTGTACTTGAAAATAATGGTTACTCATAGTAGTAAAGTTAAATGTTTGCAGGATCAAGGTCTTAGCCCCCCATCTTGCAATGTTTTCTGTTCACGTGGTCTGCCTGCATAGAACAAGTTGCAGGATAATTTCCAGTTGTGATATTGTTTAAATATTTCTGTCCTTATTCTGTTACATATGTATATTGTGCATATGGGAGGGTGGGTAGCACAGTGAGTGAGTTAGTGGCGACACTTCAAATCATTTCTTAGATTACAAATAATAAATAATGCTGAAAATAAACGTTTGCAGTGCACCTCACAAAACCACTATATAATTTAGCAATACTGGTAATTTCTGATCGTTTCAGACTGGAATAACAAGGTTGCTGCAAAGCAGTAATGAGGTGTGTTGGCAAAGCTGTGTAGAAGGCTTGTGGAATCAAGCTCATATTGAGCTGGATCCTATTCTCATTGAAGTCAGTGGGAGCCTTTCCATTGACTCAATGGGAATTGGATCAGGTCTACCACAGTATATCTGGCTGAAGTCTATGTTATTCTTCCCAACTTTCATGGATACCTTGCACTAAATTCATTCAAAAACTTATTAAAGAAGTATGTGTCTAAACAGTCATTTAATCTTTCATGATAATTTGCTTAATGGAAAACATTCTCCATGCTTGACACCATTTTGTGCTAATTCAATACGATTATACCGGTTTCATATTAGTTGATTAAAACACTTGCAGCACAGAGTTGCATTCTGTTTCTGAAGCAGAACATAAATGATTTCTAAATGAAATATTTTCTCAATTTTCATCTAATACAGTAAACAGTTTGGCTTCTGTTTCGTTTTATAGTTTGTATATGTAAATATGGGAAGTAATAATGTGTGTGGATTGGAACAGATTTCTCTTTTCAGTACTAAAGAATTTGTCAGAGAGCCTCCATTTCAGTGGTTTTATTTACCGGGGATATGAGATTGCTTATTGGAAAATCCTAGCTAATATAAAATATGTAGCAAATTAATGTTGACACTAAGCCAGTTTGACTGTATTTGTTATGCATAGGGTGACCAGATGTCCCGATTTTATAGGGACAGTCCCAATATTTGTCTTATATAGATGCCTATTACCCCTCACCCACATCCTGAGTTTTCACACTTGCTATCTGGTCACCCTAGTTAAGCACTTCAGATGGTCCTGCTTAAAGAAACATATTTTCACCCTTAGTACTGTATAGCATTTTCATCTGAGAAACTCAAATGCCTATATCTTCGAAGGATTTTTGAGGATTTGGCTCAAAGTGCTCTATAAAGGTGGATAAGTATTAACCCATTTTACAGTTCTGTATGTAAATGAGACACCCAGAGATGGATTGACTTGCACATACTGAGTTAGAAGATTATTTAGGACTAGCGTTCCTAATGTGTTCTCTAATCATGAGACTGTGGTGCAGGGTCATAGTGACGTGATTAGCCAAAAGAAAAAAAGCTCAATTTTTGATGCAATCTAAATCTTGAAATATACGTATAGTAGAGGTGAGTGAAAGGGATTAAATTTGTTTTGCAAAGTATTTTGGAAATTTACCTCCTTTCCTTTCACCTATTTTTGTTATTTTATTTTATTATATTTGTTATGCCCTCCCAAATTAATGAAGTTTGGTTTACTGTGTGAATTAATTTAATTGCAGGGGCAAGCAAAAATAGTTCAGTGGCTATTTCAGAAGCTTTTTGGGGGAGGGAAAGCGCAAAGGGAGAGCTCAAGGCAAGAAAAAGGAAAGCTCAAGGGAGAAAAATCATATAAAGAGGGAACACAGACAGGGCTGAAAAGACATATGATCCCATCGCAAAATTTGAAGAGGATAAGACCTAAAACCTCAATTCGTCAATTGATTCTACATAGGTAAAGCCCCGTGTGTAGCCTGCACAGAGCCCTGTTGTAAGTTTAAGGCTCTGCCAAGTGGATCACATTGCAGGACTGAAACATATTTGACTGAAGAAGTTTCCATCTCCTCTAGTTATTTTCTGATGAACAGGCACAATGAATCACTACTGTCCCTTCATTAGCTTCATGTCTCACTACTAGACAGTCATTTTAAGTCCATTTTTATAAAGTTTCATATTCTTTATTTAGGAAAAAATTAAATGCTTTCTTCAACTGATTGCTTTTTATCTTATTTAGGTTTGGTAAGTCTTCTTGTTGCTTACACTTTTTGGGTGCTAGGAAAAGGCCTTAGACTGCATTAACTAGTGAACTTTATAATAATTGATTAGTAGTATTGTAGTTACAATGTAGTAGTTGACTGTAATAATTTAAATGCAGCAACTTATTAGAGGTTAGACTTCCACCGTCCTCTCACTATTCTGGGTTGCTGAAGCCTGATATTATCCTAATGTTCCTTAGAAGCCAAAAGTCCTGTATTTGAAGCTCCCCTGATGCTTACAAGATGACAAACTCTTTCCTTCTGACATGGTCAACTCTCAAATAATAAGGAAATCCGAGTATTATAATTTATAGCTTTCTTTAAGCTGGAATTTAAGTGCTTGCTTCAGAAACACATACTAACACTGGAACAACACAGAAGATTATCACGACCCTTGCACAAGGATGACGAATTTGTGAAACGGTTTAAAGAAAAAGTATTATTACAGTACCGAATGTTATACTATTGCAGTTATAAAGGGGATTGTTGTTCCCTTACTGAAACTTAGTTGGTTATTTCTCAATACCAACAAAGGACAGGGGAAGGGTCGATCAGGACAGCGCCCTGAGATGGACAGCGCCCAGGCCCAGTGGGCGGAGGCCAATGCTCCAGGTCAGCCGGATTGACAAGGAGGACAAGCAAATGGGGGGTGTCCCCTCCTCCGTGTGAGCTGGAGCTGCCTGCCTGGGGACAGAGAAGGGCCAAGCTAAGGACAAAAGCACCTCTAAGACACTGTAGCCAACAACTGGGAGACCAGAGAAGAAACCCAGGGAGCTGAGCTGAGTAGACCCACAGCAACAGAACCAGAGGGGCCCGAAGAGCAGCCCAGAGAACCAAACTGAGTAGAGCCACGCTGAAGGAGGGTGGAGATGGAGATGGGTCAGGAGCTGGGTGCTGTGAGCAGCTGGAGAAAAAACAAGTGGGATCCTGGGCAGAGGACCCAGCACAGAGAGTCATCACCAGCTCTGAGACTTAGAAGGGGATCATGACCCTGATAGGAGAAGGGGGCTATGCTGGAGAGAAGGGCCCTGCGAGAGCCAGGGGGTGTGCGGCCACCACCAGAGCAAGTATCCAACCCACTGTATCCCTACAGCACAGCCAGGGGCTGAGAAGGAGGCCTGTGTTGTATGAGAAACAGACTGTGAATGTCCTTTACACCCCAGAAATGCTGTGTGTGGTGTCTCCAAGCCCAGGGGGCAGTGTTAGGTGTTTTTCCTTAACCTCTCATCTTTTCTTTACTTTTTTAATTGATTGCTGTTTAATAAATTATATTTGTTTTGAACCATATGCAATGATCAATGGGTCAGGGAAGCATCCAGTGCAGAGAGAGAGTACTCCGGAATGGGGACACCCAAGCCCCTGGCCTAAGTGACCACGACAAGATTGGGGTTGAGCCCCCAAGGAATTCTGGGCCCAGCCTTGTTGGAGTTCTGAGGACCTTGTCACGCAGGAGAGTGAAAGAGGAGTTCTTGAGGTCAAGCAGGCCTCTGGGTAAAGGGAGTGGATGCAAGGACTCAGTTCCTTTTGCCAACCACTTCCACGGGGGTAGTGTACGAGTGAGCCAGGAAAGTTCCCCACAATAGCTGGACTGTTCCCTCACTTACAGTTATACTTGAAGAAAAAAGAAAAGAGTAATTGCTACCATAAAAAGGAATTTTAGGTAGTACCACCCTCTAAACAGAGATGATTGATAGCATTTTTTTAATTTAAAAAAATGCTGTTTCCTCACTGCTGTCTGCCACTGAATGTTGGCAATATATGATGCCTCTCATGAGTCAAAAGGCAGCAAAAGAGACATGCAAAATCATCATATAAGTAAAACATATTTATGCAGTTTGTGTCATGGGAATCCTATTTTAATTTATACTGCTGAATTAGTTTTCTCTTGGCACTGTACAGCCTAGCTTCAGGGTGCAATGGAAGAACAAAATATTAAGGTCAACAAGCACTGTATCCTCCAATAGTTCCAAATGCCTCAAAACACTAGATCAAAACTATTTAGCTGACATTTTTGAGAGACTGGGCATCTTCAAAAAAATTAAATTTCAGGTAAACAGTAGCTCAAACCCTGCAATACATTGATTTGGAGGGGAAGTAACTACGTCCAGTTACCTGTGGTCCAGAACAAAGATGTCTGGCTTATTTAGTTTTGACTGGTTTAGAGTAAGTTTGGAACTGAGCATTACATGGCGCCTAGAAATTTAAGTCTGGCAACTAGTATTTCTCCGGGGGCAAGGCAGGGGTGGGGAGATGCTGCAGCTGTCGCACTCCAGCCAGGGCACCCCGCTGCTGGGCCCACATTGTGGGAGAGGGGAAAAGGGGTGGGTCCATGAGAGGAAAATGGATGCTGTGCTCTAGCCGGGCTCTTCGCCGCTGGGCCCACATTGTCTGGCTCCTTAATTTTTAGGCTGGCTCCTAGCTCCACAACAAATTTGTTGAGCCCTGCTTTGTTATAAAATTGAAATTATGAAATAAGCTTTTTCAATAGTCTCTTAAAAACATGCTAATTTATAAATTAGAACTAATCTACTCTATCCTTGTTGCAAGCAATATTTGGAATTCTTTAAAAATTAAGCTACATTTATTTGATTATCTAAGGGATTACCTAAAACAACTGGTAAATTTTTAATAGTACCACTGAAAATGAACTAGTGGTTTAAAAAAAAGGCTTGCAAGTTACCTACAATAAAAGAAACACTATGAACTTATAAATAAATATAAAAAGCAAATTGAATAGTCTTGTATCATTTTAATACAAAAGTCTAGTACATAGCAATCTGAAATTTCTACTATTTCTAATGGGTTTTTTATTTTCAGCTCATCCAAAAGGAATCATATGGCAGGATAGAGCCGACTTCATCTGTACAAAGTGCAGGCTGGTTTCCATATTGGAAGAGAAGGTTAAAGGACTAGAGACCCAAGTATTAACCCTGCGTTGCATTAAAGGAAACAAAGTCTCGATTGAAGACATGATTTGTTACTGCGGGCACAGTATGAGAAAGAATCAGAGAAGACAGTGCAGGGGAGACTGAAGAACGGGGAAGAAAATTGGCAGCGTGTGACCTCCCAAAGAAAGAGAACCTATATGACCACCATGCAAATAGTGTTAAGAAATAGTTTTTAGGCTCTCTGCACAGGTACTACGGCAGCGAACAATTTGGAAGACTTATTGGAGGGAATGGATCAGAAGGAGACTCTGTTGCTCAGAAGGCATGGGCTGCATTATCCTAGGGATGGGAGTTCCATGACTACCACTCTCAAGAGGAAGAGAAGGGTGGTGATGGTTGGGGATTCCCTCCTAAGGGGGATGGAGTCATCCATCTACCGTCCGGACTAGGAAACAAGAGAAGTGTGCCGCTTGCCTGGAGCTAGGATTCAGGATGTGATGAAGAGACTGCTGAGACTCATGAAGCTCTCAGACCACTACCCCGTCCTACTTCTCCACGTGGGCACCAATGACACTGCCAAGAATGACCTTGAGTGGATCACTGCAGACTATGTGGCTCTGGGAAGAAAGATAAAGGAGTTTGAGGTGCAAATGATGTTCTCGTCCATTCTCCCTGTTGAAGGAAAAGGCCCAGGTAGGGACCGTCACATTGCGGAAGTAAATGCGTGGTTACGCAGGTAGTGTCAGAGAGAGGGCTTTGGATTCTTCGATCATAGGATGTTGTTCCAGGAAGAAGGATTACTAGGAAGAGACGAGATTCACCTAACGAAGAGAGGGAAGAGTATCTTCGCAGACAAGCTGGCTAACCTAGTGAGGAGGGCTTTAAATTAGGTTCGATGGGGGACCAGGACCTAAACAGGAGGAGATGCAACAGGGAAGGCCTCCTGAATTGTACTGAAATAGTAGGGCAATCAGCTAGTTATCTCAAGTGCCTGTACACAAAAGCAAGAAGCCTGGGAAACAAGCAGGAGGAATTGGAAGTCCTGGCACAGTCAAAACTATGATATGATTGGAATAACTGAGACTTGGTGGGGTAACTCACACAACTGGAGCACTGTCATGGATGGGTATAAACTGTTCAGGAAGGACAGGCAGGGGCAAAAGGGTGGAGGAGTCGCACTGTATGTAAGAGAGCACTATGATTGCTCTGAACTCCAGTATGAAACTGGAGATAAGCCAGTTGAGAGACTCTGGGTTAAGCTTAGAAGCAAGAACAATAAGGGTGATGTCATGGTGGGTGTCTGTTATAGACCACCAGACCAGGAGGACAAAGTAGATGAGGCTTTCTTCAGTCAACTAAGGAGAGTTTCCAGTTCACAGGACCTAGTTTTTCTGGGGGACTTCAATCACCCTGACATCTGCTGGAAGAGCAATACAGCAGAGCACAAACATTCCAGGAAGATTTTGGACAGTGTTACAGACAACTTCCTGGTGCAAGTGCTGGAGCAACCAGGTAGGGACCGTGCTCACAAACGGAAGATTTGATAGGGGAAGTAGAAGTGGGTGGCAACCTAGGCAACAGTGACCATGAGATGGTTGAGTTCAGGATCCTGACAAAAGGAAAAAAGAAGAGCAGCAAGATATGGACCATGGACTTCAGAAAATCAGACTTTGACTTCCTCAGGGAGCTGATGGGCAGGAGCCCCTGGGAGGCTAGTATGAGGGGGAAAGGAATCCAAGAGAGCTGGCTGTATTTTAAAGAAACCTTATTGAGAGTACAGAACAAACCATCCCAATGTGCAGAAAAAATAGCAAATATGGTAGGTGCCCAGCTTGGCTTAACGAAGAAGTCTTTGGTGAGTTTAAACACAAAAAAGAAGCTTACAATAAGTGGAAGCTTGGTCAGATGACTAGGAAGGATTATAAAAATAGTGCTCAAACATGCAGGAATGAAATCAGGAAGGCCAAAGCGCAATTGCAATTGCAGCTAGCAAGGGACGTGAAAGGGAACAAGAAGTGTTTCTGCAGATATGTTACCAATAAGAGGAAGATTAGGGAAAGTGTGGGCCCCTTACAGAATAGGGGAGCCAACCTAGTGACAGAGGATGTGGAGAAAGCTGAGGTACTCAATGCCTTTTTTCCCCCCTCTGTCTTCACAGACAAGGTCAGCTCCCAGACTACTGTACTGGGCGGCACAGAATGGGGAGGAGGTGAACATCCCTCAGTGCTGAAGGAACAGGTCCAGGACTATTTTGAAAGATTGAACATATACAAGTCCCTGGGGCCAGATTCAATGCATCCTAGGGTGCTGAAGGAGTTAGCTGATGTGTTTTCAGAGCCATTGGCTCTTATCTTTGAAAGTTTATGGCAATTGGGGGAGGTCCCTGATGATAGGAAAAAGGCAAATATAGTGCCCATCTTTAAGGGAAGGGAAGAGGATCCAGGGAGCTACAGTCTCACCTCAATCCCTGGAAAAATCATGGAGCAGGTCTTCAAGGAATCTATTTTAAGGCACTTGGAAGAGAGGCGGGTGATCAGGAACAGTCAACATGGATTCACCAAAGGCAAGTCATGCCTGACCAACCTGATTGCCTTCTATGAAGAGGTGACTGGCTCTGTGGATGTGGGGAAAGCGGTGGACATGATATACTTTGACTTTATCAAAGTTTTTGACACAGTCTCCCACAATATTCTTATCAGCAAGTTAAAGAAGTATAGGTTGGGTGAATGGTCTATAAAATGGATAGAGAACTGGCTAGATCATCAGGCTCAACAGGTAGTGATCAATGGCTCCATGCCTAGCTGGCAGCCAGTCATAAGCTGAGTGCCCCAGCGGCTGGTCCTGGGGCCACTTTTGTTCAACATCTTCTTTAATGATCTGGAGGATGGGGTAGATTGCACCCTCAGCAAGTTTGCAGATGACACTAAGCTAGGGGGAGCGATAGATACCCTGGAAGGTAGGGATAGGATAAAGAGGGACCTAGACAAATTGGATGACTGGGCCAAAAGAAATCTGATGAGGTTCAACAAGGACAAGTGCAAAGTCTTCCTCTTAGCACAGAAGAATCCCATGCACAGCTACAAACTGGAGACCGATGAGGTAGGCAGTAGTTCTGCACAGAAAAGGACCTGGGGGTTACAGTGGATAAGAAGCTGGATATGAGTAAGCAGTGTGCCCTGGTTGCCAGGAAGGTTAATAGCATATTGGGCTGCATTAATAGGAGCATTGCTAACAGATCGAGGGAAGTGATCATTCCCCTCTATTTGGTATTGGTGAGGCCGCATTTGGAGTATTGTGTCCAGTTTTGGGCCCCCTATTACAAAAAAGATGTGGACAAGTTGGAGAGAGTCCAGTGGAGGACAACAAAAATGATTAGGAGGCTGGAGCACAAGATTTATGAGGAGAGACTGAGGGAACTAAGTTTGTTTAGTCTGCAAAAGAGAAGAATGAGGGAGGATTTGATAGCAGCCTTTAACTACCATGTACACTGGTGGCACAGTCCAACCAGTGGCGTGGCAACTCTTCCTCGGGCCCAGGCTCTGAGGCAGGCCACATCGCCCTTGTTGAGGGGAATAAACTTCTTGATTATTCATCTTTGGCCCTGGCCCCTAGGCGGGGCAGGCTCTTCTGGCAGTCTATTGCCCCCTGGCCCTCCCATAAGGCGGGGCTGGTAAGGGGTCTGCAGCCCAGTAGTCTATTGTCCCCTCCCCCCACCCAGCCCTCCGACAGGGCAGGGCAAGGAACTGGCAAGAAACCGGGCAGAGCAGGGAAAGCAGTTTATAGCCCAGCCTTCCAACAGGCGTGCTGGCAAACTGTCTGATGCCCCCCCGGCCCTCAAACAGGGCGGGGCAGGTGAAGTAGTCTATTGCCCTTGGCTCGCAAGCGGGCTTGAAGCAGTCTACAGCCCCCGGCCTTACAGTCTGGCGGGGCTGACAAGCTCGGTGTCCTCCGGTCAGGAGTGCAGAGGACAGCAGGCACTCCCTGGGTGGCTAGGGAAGGGGGGAAGGGACAGGGGGACGCATGCCCACTCAACTCCACAGCATCTCAGCCCAGGGCCCTAACAGTGGCAAAAGTGGTTTGCCACTGAGTCAGCGGGGCTCCAGCCCCAACACACTGACGGGCTTCTGCCTGTGACTCAGCCACTGGCTATAGCTTTCCCTGGGCCACTTCCTCCCACCCAATCCCAGGGTACCTGCATCCACATCTGGCCCTCTGGGTCGCAGGGGGAGGCAGTGAGCGGGCATCCAGCGAAACCCTCTCCATCGGCCAGCGGTAGGTCTGGGAACTCCTGAGGGTCGTTTGCCAAAGGTAGCTCCTCCAGGTCACAGGCCCCCAGGGGTTCCTCCGGTCTGCCAGGGTCTGTCTACACTGGTGAGTTCTCCCCACCGGGCAGCTCCTCCAGGTCAGGGCTGGCCTCCGGCAGTTTCTCCCACCCAGCGGGGTTGGGTAGCTGCACCCCACTACTGGGGTCCAGCAGGCCCACCCCGTCTCTCAGGCCTGGCGGCCTGCTCCAGTCACCAGGGTCAAGCAGCCCCCTCCAGTCACTCAGGCCTGGCAAGTCTGGCAGGCTCTGGTCAGCAGGGCGGCTGCGCCAAACAGGCCCAGGCCACTGCCTCCAGAGAGACACATCTGCCTCCAGCAGCAGCTGCTCCCAGACTGAGCTGCTGGGCCTGTCTTTTGTACTTCCTTCCCTGGTCCTGGCTCCACCCCTCTGCTTCTGGATGGCTCAGCTTGCAGGGGCAGAGCGACCCTTCCTCGGGCGCAGGCTCCAAGGAAGGCCAGAGGGCCTTGTTACATACCTGAAAGGGGGTTCCAGGGAGGATGGAGCTAGGCTGTTCTTAATGGTAGTAGATGACAGAACAAGGAGCAATGGTCTCAAGTTGAAGTGGGGGAGGTCTAGGTTAGATATTAGGAAAATGTTTTTCACTAGAAGGGTGGTGAAGCACGGGAATGGGTTACCTAGGGAGGTGGTGGAATCTTTTAAGCTGCAGCTTCACAAATCCCTGGCTGGGATGATTTAGCTGATGTTAGTCCTGCTTTGGGCAGGGAGTTGGACTAAATGACCTCCTGAGGTCCCTTCCAACCCTAATATTCTATGATTCTATATCCTGATATAACTGACATTAGAAGATAAAAACGTTCAGTGCAAATTTATCCAAAATTTAGATATAAGACAGCTATAACTGATTTTTTTCATAAAAATAATCTTAAAGTAGAAAAGTACTTTATCCTATCTTAAATAGATTGAGAAAGGCCTGCTGATACATTCTATGGTATTTATAATTCAAATTCTTCATTTGTTTTACTTCAGACTATTTTTCTTTCTTTTTTCTTTTTTTTCTTTAGCCAGCAAAACCAGCCAAATCTAAACAAATGCTGCACTTATCTTAGAAGAAAAGAACTTAATCAAGTTCTAGAATCTGTATGAACCAGCAGGAGATAATTATTAATTGCTAAGTATACATTTCCTATTTAGAGTGACTTTTACCATTTTCCTGCAAGTTGCTTGAAATTGTTCAGGGAAGAGTTAAAAATATAATCCAGGGGAAGCAAGAGGTAGTGTGTACACAAGCACCATATATGGAAGTGGTATTTATGTGACAAATGTAACTACTATGCATCTTGAGTACTTCATTTGCCCATTAATCCATCTCCCCAGGACATACTCTAACATTACAAACCCTCCTGAGGTGCTTCAAACAAGCACTATTCCTTTTTAAAAATCAACCTACTGAAGAAAGGTTTCTTCTTTCTCCCTCCAAATGTGCAAATTCTGCCTCATATTTACACATGGTTGAGGCCCAGGATTGGCAAAATTCAGCTCTGGACCACTAACAAGTGGGAGTATCAGAGCAGTAACTAGCCTATAGACAGTCATGGGAATCTAAGCATAAATTAGAGCAATCCTGAGGCTTCTCTAGCTTACACCAATGGATTGGGCTGGCCTCTGCAAGGACCCAGAACACAGGAAGCACAACGGTGACATAGTGCTAACTTAAATTTTCCATTTTCTGCCATCTCATTCCTGCCCAAATTGCAGATATGAAGTAACTGAAAAAAAAAAATCAGACCTAGTCTCTATATCTACCAGTTACATAGAGCACTCTATATTTTAAAGCCTGCAATTCCAGTACAGACTGTCCTCTGTTTAGCCTGAGAATTTCCCAGTTAGACAGAAAATTCTGCACCGAGCCAAGAATATCAGTTATAGGGAGAATTCTGCATAGATTCCAGTAGAAATTCCCCTCTGTTTAGCAAGTGCATAGTATGTATAGTCAAAGAATCTCCCAGTTACAACGGGAATTGTATATTTAACTAGGAATGCCAACAGTTACACAGGGAATTTCTCTTTAATAAAAAAAAATCCTGAAATAAACCAGGGGAAAGCAGGAGACTTGGAATATGACAACATAAGGCAATATGGTGATTTGTAATCTGTATAGTGTAATCCATATAGTGAGGGGGTATGTCTTCCCTCAGAGACTGACAAGGAGGGACTACCATCCACTGCGGTGAGCAGAACCAGGAAGGCCACGCAGGGCTCCCACAGCGGGGGAAAGGGAGAATGGTACACTTTACCGGGGCCCAGTGGCCCAGTCAAGGCTGCAACCCCCATTACCATGAGGAAAAAATTTTCTTGGCTCGTGATTGTATGTATGAGATGAGGAATTGTGGTATGTGTGTGGTAAGGGGCCTATGTTACAAGTTTGTACTGGGCCTGAAAAAATTATGCTTGGGCCCTGAGGCCACACCCACCATGCCAGAAACAGATGGGGGTCAGAAACAGGAAGTATAAAGGGTGGGCCCTCCAGCTCAGCTGAAGGAGAGCTGCCGGAGGAGGAGGACATCTCTTGCCTGCAGCTGGAGTGGGAACCCATTAAGGACTCACCTGACCCATCTGAGATGCCTGACAGCCTAGACATCAAGAATCTGTGCTCCTGAATGAGTGCCAGTCAGCACATTTCAGCCGGAGCCCTGTTGACCGGGGAAGGACACTCCACCACTGTTAAGGCCCTGGGCTGTGACTCGGTGGAGTAGTGCATGCCTGGGTCCTCCTACCCTCTGCCACCCCACACCTGGGGTGGCAGACTCCCCCCACTAGGCCAGGAGGCCTGTAATTGGGTGACCCGCCCCTGCCTGGAGCCTCAGACTGTTGGTTGCCCCACTCCTGCCTGGATCCTTAGACCAGAGGTCCCTAAACTGTGGAGTGTATCCCCCAAGGAACGTTTGTGGGGCATGGCCCAGGCTAGAACCCCACAGGGGGTGAGGAGAGAGCACCATCCAGCCCCACAAGTGTGACAGTGAGGGGGCATGGCCTCTCACACAGACTAACAAGGCAGGATGACCACACGCTCCTACAGTCCATAAGAGAAAGAAAGACACAGGGTTTGACAATCTCTATAATCTTTGTGCATATTGGCTGCAATATTCCTGGAGGAAGCAGTGTGGAGACATTCGCAGGCCAGTGTTCAATATAAATTCTTACCAAACAAAAGACAAACTAACTTAATAAACAGATCAAATGATCCTTAGCATGTGATGAGAATCTACAAGGCAAAGAGAGTGTCAGAGAACATCTCAAATCAGTTGCAATCACCACCAACTGTGTCTTGTCAAATAAACATGTATATTTTGTGACAGCTTAAACTGGAAATACAGAGAGCATGCCACTTGTCATCAGACTGATCCAGAGAACTGAATGCTTGCACCACAGTACTGAAAGATCACAACAGAAAGTCATATCTTCTACTGGTGAACATTGACATAGCTCTCCAGCATAGGCCTCAGGTTCATAAATCTGTGATGAGATCTTCCTCTGTTGAGCAGATTGCTGACATGAAACCAAAGGCGTTTTTTTAAATGGGTTTCCCTTTTTGTGTCAAACAACGATCTCTCAGAATCACCAGTATAGAATAATGAGTACATTGCAGCATTAGAAATAGAATTTATATAATTTAGGGTCAAAATGTCCTGCAAATAACTGAATCTGAGTCCTTGAATACCAAGAAGATAGCACACACAAAGTGCAGCATGAACAGAAGGTTGTGATGTTCTAACTAAAACACACCTATGATCTAATACTGAGGGCCCAGGTTCTCCGTAATTGCTAAGCTGAGCTGCTGCCACAGACTCTTACCCCTAGACAGGTAGGCTTGTCCCACTTACAGGCTTGAACCATTTGCATCAGTTTAGAAGATCCAGCACTGGCTTTTGGATAACTACTTTTTCGGTCTGAAGCCTTAGACATTTAATTTGATTAATGCTGAACTTCACATGGTTTTTGTGTTCACATTTAATTAACCTTATGTGGGGGGAAAAAATCACAGTGCTATTTTAAAAGGAAAGGCATGTGTGAAAAAACAGAATATTTTTTTTCATCTAATATTTTTATTATAGAATACATAGGGAATTTTTAATTCATAAGCAAAACAGGCAAACTATGAAAGATATGAGTCTTGTAATTTAAACTTGAGCATGTTGAAAACGACCTTTAAAATATTATTTGGTAGGCTTCACAAATTCCAGATGATGCTCTACCGTCCTCCTAGGCCTTGCAGTAATCGTGATGTAGTGACTTGCTTCTGACTTCTAAACCCACTTTTATGTTAGTACCACTGAGAAAAAAGTAATTAAAAAACCCCAACTTTTCAACTACATTTTTAAATGATGATTCTTTACGATTCTTAAACAGGATGGAGGAGTTCTTTGGGTCTTTTTTAATTAACAGTGTGATATCTGGCTCCCAAATAATGTCACATTTTAACAAGATAATTACCATCAGCAAATAAAGAAATTCCCATGGTAAATACAAATTTTGTTTGTTTGTGCTGTACAGCAGTATTTTCACAGTGAACAGTGATTCTTATCTTTGGCACTTTCAGTAAATGGGGCTGAACAAACTGGGCAGTCAGCTTAACTGCTTAAAGGTTAGGACCTGATTCTGTTATGAACTTTGTGCAGGTAGACCCCCAAACCCACACAGAGCCAGCCATATTGAAGTCAAAAGGCCCAGGCTGAGCTCATTGCTGTATTGGGGTCTTATCTTTTCCAACAAAACTGCTTGTTTCTGATCTCTGCAGACACCTGAGCTGGTGAAACTCACAAGATAGGCAGACAGAAATTTATGTTAGAAACTGGGATAACTCACCTTGGTTGTTGCCAAAAGAGAGCAAAGGAACAAAGCTTTATCACTCAAATTTTGGATTTTATAATTTGTTCAAAGGATACTTAAGCCCTACATAGGTCAGAGTCTCACCTCTGCTATTTGTGGATGGTACAAAACAGCCATGATGTTGGCTTAATCTGACTCTTGAGAATTCCATCTAGCTAGAGGAATCTTCCAGTGGCATTGAGCCACCATAGTGGTTCCTACATATCCAAAAGTTAGGAGGCTTGTACCAAAAGCTAGGAGGCTAGTGCGTGAGGAAAAGAGGGTAAAGCTGGACTGTACCAGTGCTCTGGTGAACCCCAGTTTCTATATTATCCCCTTGAGATCCAGAAGCAGCTGGTATAGGTTAGAGTACTTCTGAGGCTGCTCTAATTGTACCAGGAATTGTACCAGGTCAGCATAGAGCAGTGGCCAGAATAGAATCAAGGGCTTCAAAAGAAGCTTAAAGTTACCTTGATCCCCAATGACAAGCATAGTTTGACCAGACCAGAGAAACTGACCTTATATTTTACTCTCCATTGCAGAAACTTTTGAAATGCTGCTAATTTAAATTTAATTTTTTATATAGGGTCTTCACTAGAGTGACCATCTGTCCTTGAAAATTGGGAATTATGGTTTACAGACTGTCACAGCATCCTGGTATATTTCACAGAACCGTGTTTTGTCCTAGCAGGCTATCGATTTTAGAATTTTGTTTTGGGGCCTGCCACCTTACTTGGCTTATCCACCTAAAGGAGCTGTCTGCCCACTGAGCTAGCAAAAGTGACAATGGGCTGAATGTGTCTGTGCTTCTCAGGCCATCAGCTGACACCATGCCCACCCCCTTACAAGCTCAGGTTAAATCTTCGAATTCTTGATTCCTCAATCTAGACTTCCCATACCTAGGATATGTCTACACTGAAGCTGGATGTACAATTTCCAGTTTCAGTAGACGTACATACCCATGCTAACTTTCATTGAGGTAGGGCTCTAAAAACAGAAGTGTAGCCACAGTGGCATGAGCAGTGGGAGGGGCTAACAGCCCAAGTACATACCAAGGGTTTTGGACAGGGTAGCTAGCCATTCCTTCCACTACAGCTACACTTCTGTTTTTAGCACACTAGCTCGGTCAGAGCTAGTGAGGGCATGTGTACCCACGCTGGAAATTACACTTTCCAGCTCAAGTGTACACACACCCACAGAGCCCTATCCACTAGAAATGGCTCTTTGCCTCCACCACAGCATCTACAAAATCTTATAAGATTTGTTTTTGATAGCAGACAAGCTTGGTGAATCTAAGCTGTCCTTGTTCTATAGCCAATTAAAGGACCTTCCATTGCAAGAAAAATAGCTGTTATTGTGTGGATAAAATTGCAGTTAGGAGTGCTTACAAAGGTGGGCAATCAGGAAAAGGCATTTAGAAAGACATGTAGAGGACTTTAAGTGTGTGGGGGGGTGCTTTCTCTGTGACCACTGGGCAATGGAGTTCACAATTGTGACCAAAGCAGTCACTGTCACAGAGACTGGGACATTGTGGAACAGCTGCTGGAGGACTGTTAGGGTCAACACAGGTCACAGGTCTTAACATGCACTGTATCAATTTCAGTAAGTCAACCACAGTTCCATGCCATTCAGGGAGGTGTTTTTTCTGTGTCACTGTAATGGAGCACTTACGTTGGCTGGAGACAAATTTTAGTTTAGCCGTGCACAATTATGTTAACGCAAAATGACTGGCGACAGCCTAACTTTGTGGTGTACACCAGGCCTGAGTTTCAGCTAGCATTGCTCTGTGAGGTATTAGAGGTGCTTGGAGCACTTTAGCTATCAACTTGTGATTGAGACCCTTGTGCTTCCCTTGAGGACTTGTGGGGAAAAATTGAGTCCATTGCTATTAGAGATTGTCAACTAAAGTCACAAAAGTTGAAGAAAATTTATTCAATCTACTCTCTCCAGAGAAACTGAACCAAGAAAGAGTATAAAATAAAGAACTGCATATAAGTTAGTATGTAACTTGTAACCCTATTTAAAAAATCCAAGCAATTATATAAACACTATATTGGCAGCAATACATAAGATGGACAGATAAGTGTCCATTATTTTTTCTAGCAAGCATGTCTGCCACAATGGGCCTCATCCTACTTTATATTGCCCCCTGAAATGTCCCATGTAGAAGTGGCCATCCCTCAACTCAGGAAGGTTAGCCTACGTAAACTCTGCTTAAAACGTCTGCTAGAAATCACTACATTCAGCATGCTTTATGCTCCTAGTTTCTGAAAACTATGAAAGCTTTATTCCTATATGACCTAACAATGTGACTTGAAGTGTTTTATAAATGCAGATTCTTCCTCGTAATGGAATGGTAAAATATCATCTCATGGCACTTCATGTAACATACCATTCCTGACAGAGCATTAAAGGATCTTCTAGTGAACACATTTGGTGTATCTTCTTGTGAAGGAAGCTCTCAAGCCAATCCATATCTGATATAGCAATCTGTCCTGCTAATAGCAGCCTTAAAACCTACCATATACAAAAGATAAGCAAAGGTAGTCCAACTGGTGCCAGAGGAGCGCAGAAAGAAAACAATGGTTGCAAACAGAAGGAACAAAGCAAAAATGGTTGCAGGATCAAGCTCATCAACATGCCACTCTTCAATACCCCAGAGAACATTAGCTTTGATAGACCTTCAAATTGGATAGACTGGAAGCAGTATTTTGCAAGATTTCACATTGCTACAAAACTCCCCCAGGAAACCTGAGATATTCAGGTATCTTTAATTTATGCTAAAAGAAGCAGGCAGAGCAAATTGTTAAATTTTTGCCTTTACTGAAAAAAGTCACAAAAATTATTGAAAGTGTTCTGGCTATGTTTGATGAATACTTTATATCTCAGAGAAATGTGGCTTGTGAAAGAGCATGTTTTCACCAGAGAGTTCAAGATCCCAGAGAAAATGTTAATCTTTTTTAAGAGCCCTGCATACATTGGCTGAAAACTGATTTTGGGACTGCCAAACATGAAAATATCAGAGATAGGCTGATTTTTGGATTAACAGACAAAAGCCCCTCAGAACAACTACAATTAAAGACAGACTTAAATCTACCCACAGATATACAGATAGCAAAGCAGTCTGAATTAGTCAGACAGCAGAACAAAAGGCAGGCACAACTGAAAAACCTGAAGCTAGCTTAGAAGATGTAAAGAGATACAACACAAATGCTAAGAGTCATTATAATAAAAGCCCTGGCTTGGAGTCCCATGTTACCTACAAAACCTTTCAGGGCTTGTCTACACATTGCTGCTGTAGCACTTAGTGAACACACTACCAATGCCAATGGAAGAGCTTCTCCTGTTGTCATAGGTACTCCATTTCTCTGAGACAGGGCACCTATGTTGAGAGAAGCCCTCCCATCAACATAACCCCTGATGTAGACATCACCATATCTATACATGTCTATATAACTGTGTTGCTCAGGAGTGTGGATTTTCCACACTCCTGAGCGATGTAGTTATACCTACATGTTTGTAGTATAGATCAGGGCTCAGACTACATGCACAAGATGTGGAAAAATTCATAGCTAATGACATGTACCTAGCAAAAGGTCAAATACGTAATAAATGCACAAAATATGGGCATTCTGCAGCTGTTTGCTACACCAAGGAAGTTGACTAATATTACAGACAATCAAGAGCCATTCTTTGCTCTATCATATATAATGCTAAAGCGCCTACCTGGAGAGTTAAACTGAATATTAATGGAAAGGGTATTGACTTTAAAATTGACTCAAGAGCAGACCTGACAGTTTTCTCAGAAAGGATTTACAATCACCTTCAGCCCTACCCCTGGAGCTGAGATCTCCTGACACAGCCCTGACTAGCCCGGGAGATATCTGGACTGCATGGGCCAATTCACCACAGAAACAACTTACAAAAACAAAAGCTTTGCATTCAGAGTGTATGTGATTGAAGGATCAAAGACCAACAACCTTTTCATTCACAGCATGGCAACCACAATGGGCCTGGTGAGAAAGGTGGAAGAATTTGGAGTATATGATGATACTGGATTTTTGAAAGGAGATCTAGTACAAATAATCTTGAGACAATGCTGAACCATATTGTGTACATACACCTTGCAGGATTCCTATCCTGTTACATAAGAAAGTGGAAACTGAGTTAAAGAGAATGGAATAAATTGGCATAATCGAGAAAATCTAGCTAACAGCATGGTATGGTTATAAAGAACAATATGAATCTGTGTGGATCTTAAGATTTATTGAAGCAGTTGTGAGAAAAATACAGTCTCCCAACTCTGGAAGACTTCCTCTCTCAAGTGAAAGGACCTACAATAGGTCCTTTCCAAGCTGGATGCCCTGAATGGATTCTGGCAAATTCCTTTAGCCAAAGTGAGTCCTAAATAGATTACATTTATCACTCCCTTTGGGAAATTTTACTTTATAAAATTACCTTTTTGTGATTACCAGTGCATCTGAAATTTTCCAAAGAAAGATGGCAGAACTGTTATCAAAATATCATCCATGAAAACTACAATTCCGTTTGTGTTTGTTATGTGAAGCTTCAATGGAAGAACACTCAATGACATTCTAAACCTAGTCAGTCAGTCTAGACTCCAGGCAAACAAGGAAAAGTGCATTTTCCACTATCTCAAATTGAGTTTTTGGGACAGATAACTAACAAAGATTGAATCACTCTTAGCCCTGAGAAAATAAGAGCAATTTGAGAATTGGATGCACCAACAATGTATCAGAATAGAGAAACGGACTGGGGATGGTAAATTTACCTTCATTGATACCTACAAGACTTTTCTATAGTGACAAAACCACTGAATGAACTTTAAAGATTGTGCGATAGTGTAAATGTCAGGAATGTAAAACTTAGAGGGGGAGATGTATCCTAACAATGTCACTTTATAAATGCAGATTCTTCCCTTTTGTGTTTCACTGCAAGTGCCAGATTCAATTAAAAGTGCTAGCAGGTTCCTGAATAAATAAGATGATTTCTCAGGGCTTATGCATCTTTGCATGGGCTTCTGTGGTATGGAAACTGAACTAAATATTTATTGAATCTGGCCCTAGATGACAGATAATGAACTACAGTGTTTGCTAAATGGGCAGACTAACTTTCATAGGCTGATATGTTCTGCCTTGTTCAGAGACCTTAGGAATAACACCACAATTCAAGCAAAAACTCAGTTTTACAGTGAGGAAACTATTATTTAGGTCCTTTTGGAGGCGGGGGAGACGTGTGTACATCCAAGACTCTTAAACCCAGATTTTTAGCATTGGCTCATAACCAGGCCTCCAATTTTGTGCCTGTAGTTTTGCAGAAGCAATTTTGGACCTATTTGTGGGTTCAGCTAACCTGATTCAGATGTGCATGTGTCTAATTTCAAGATGCAATCAAGTATTTTGCTACCTAAGGTCACATTGAAAACCCATTATTGTCAAATTTTTGCAGCTTTATGTGTCATATTATGTAAATTTAACTATTTTGCATATTTACAAATAATTTACATACAACACATTTCAGACTTAAAAAAATATGTGAATTTACTGCTGGCAAAAATATCAGCTTCTTTGATCTTCAGTGAAGGAAAGGGGAAGAACCAGTGAAGTGAGTGGGTGTACCCCGCCACCCCCCGTGCACGTGAAACTGACAGGGGGAAACAGGCCAAGCCTGTGGGGGCGGAACCAGAGACTGCCTGTCCGCACACGTGAAAGTGAGGGGGCGGGACAGGAAGTATAAAAGAGAGGCCCCGGAGCTCAGTCAGTGGCCAGCTTCCAGAGGGGAAGGATGTCTCTCCCTGCCCTCCAGAGCTGCCTGGGGCCTCTGGTGAATGAGTAGCATTCGGCCTGGTGCCCAGGGGTACCCCCAGAGCTGAACACCCTGCTGGACTCGGTGACCCAGAGGGCCAAGACCTGGAGGAGCTGCTGGATGCGGATGAGGAGGAGGTGGCCATACCAGGGCCAGACCTGGAGGAGTTGACCTTGGAGTCACCAGAGGATGATGATGAGGCACGGGCCCTGACAAAGCCAGACCTGAAGGAACTGCCCCCCACCGACCGCCCTGACCTACTGCCCCCTGATGATATTGAGGGGTTGTGCAACCTGCCCCTGGGCGATTACCCTGATGAGGACGACTGAACGGTGGCACACCACGTACCCAAGGAAAAGGGGGCAAGAAGTAGCCCATCGGAGGGATCACCTAGTCTGGAGACTGGGGGACCAAACAGTGAGTCAGCGTGTTGCAGTTGGAATCCCGCTGACTCCATGGCAAACCCCTCTGCCACAGATAGGGACCTGGGCTGGGACACAGTGGAGTTGGGTGGGCCTGTGTCCCCCTCCCCCTTTCCTTATCTTCCCACAGTGCCTTTGAACTGTGGGCTGCCCCGTCTGGGGCCTTTGAACTGCAGGCTGCCCTGCCTGTGGTGCAAGACTGTTTGTTTGCTGCCCCGTCAGGGCCTCTGAACTGTTTGCTGCCTGTTGGGGCTCGGGCTACTGCCTTACAGCTGCCCTGCCCAAACCCAGAGACTGTTACCCTGACCGGAGCTGGGCCAACCTGGCTGGAGCAGGGTAGGGAGTGGGTGTGGCCTCCCTCCGAAACTGACAGGGAGGGATGGCCAACCGCTTTACAACCAGAAAAAGAAAATGGGGTATGCTGAATTCATAGGTGCAAGGTCACCCAGTTTAAGCGGGCACACCAACAGAGAACACAGATTAGGACCCACTGCTCCAAGAAGTAGTCACGGAAAGCATTTTCTGGACACAGCAAAAACCAGCCACACAGTGCCTTGTCTTCTGCAATCATGTTCTACAATCAAATGCCATGTATTGTTCTTAAAGGAACTATAACAATAAAACTGATATTTAACATAATTTGCAAATACACTTCGAAATACAAATGATTTGCAATATAAAATAATTTCAGCACTTTGTTATTTCAGTACATACCTTATACTAGCTTAAGAGGGGGTTACATTAAAACAAAACAGAAGACCTATAGGAAAAGAACATTAAGGTTGTACTCTCAGACAATTAAATGAGGAAATGCCAGAATTAAAATTAGTTAGGTTCTGATCCTTGCTTTGCTAAGGACCTGGGCCTTGCTTTGCTGTGAATCTTGGCAACTCACGATGCTTCTTTATTACTCCATTTCCTTTCCCACCTTTTGTCTGTCCTGTACATTTAGAATGTAAGCTTAGAATGCAAGCTCTGAGGCAGGGACTGTCTCACTATGTGTGCATACAGTGCCTTGCATAATGGAGCTCAATTTCATTTTGCACTACTGTAATATAAATAACTGAAGTTACTTCAGGAGAACAAAGAGCATGCTCTGTTTCCTATTCGATCTTATTGTCATGTTGTTCTTCAGTAACTTTAAGGGATTGTGACACGGTGCCTAACACCACACAAGGTTTGAAATGGTTAAGGTGGCCAAATAGGCTGGCCTATCCTCCTGGAGGAGGAGCTAGGGAGCAGGGGTTGATTAAAGGAGGCTCAGTTGGGCAGGAACAGGAAGGCCTTGTATAAAGCTCAGGGGCTGAAAGCAGAAAAAGGCTACATGAAGGCAGGGTGGAGTTTCTCCCTGAGAGGAGGGAGTTGGGAGGCTGGTGAACCTAGAAAGTAGAGAAGTCAGGAAATTTGGAGAAGGGTCAAGGGAAAGTAGCAAGTTAGAACAGTGGAGGCCTTGTCTGCTGACCAGGGCCTTTGAACTGGAATGTGGAGTAGAGGGTGGGCCCAGGTTCCCTTGACAGCCACTGGGGACATGGCACAGGCCAGGCAGGAGACAGCAGGCTGCCTGGGATGGTTTGTCCTGGAAAAATTTTGTTACACTACCTCCAGAAGGGAACACATATGGCAACTTGGCTGGAGGGTTGAGTCACGAAGAGGAGGCTGCAGTTCCTGGAAAGAGGGGCGAGACAAGACAGGAGACATACCACCAGGGAAGGAGCTAATTCTGAGGATGGTCAGCAGGAGCATCATCAGTGGTGAGTGCACCCTGTGACAGTGATATTTCTATGTAACATACAGAAACATTTATAGTAGATAAAGTTGACTTAGAGAATATCACCAAAGTGAGATGAACTGATCTTATGACAATAAGATTAAATATAGGATTACCCACACAGGCCATGTGCTCCTCTCCACTTTCACAAGTGGATGGGAGTTAAAACTCACAGCTGGCAGATGACATGGAAGGGGCAGAATGGAAGATGTGCCCCACTAGAAGCTTTTCTAAGGGAGTTTCATGGGATTAGCATATTAGCAGGAGATGGGAAATTCCTGCATGACATTGTGTAGGGGCCGAGAGGTGTGGCCTCCCTCAGAGATTGACGGTGAGGGAGGGCCAAACACCCTGGGGGGATGGAACCCGAAAGTCCACCCCCCCACCTTCACCCTCTGCCCTACTGGAAGCAGAGAGGCGGGACAGGAAGAGGAAGTATAAAGGGCGGGCCTTCCAGCTCAGTTGGGAGAAGGCAGCCAAGGAAGAAGGATGTCTCTTCGCTGGAGCTGGGTCTGACCTTTACCTTGAGGAGAGGCTGCCAGGGCTGCCAACTGAATGGGGCCCTGAAGACCTGCTGGAGCTACCTGAGCCCTGTGAGCCAGAGGAGACCCCTGGGCCTTGTGACCTGGAGGAGCTGTCCGAGCTGCCTACCCCCCGCGAACCCGAGGAGGTACCTGGCTCTTGCAATCGCAGATGGCCCTAAGGAGCTTCTGGACCTGCCGCCAATCGATGAGGCTGAAGGGTTCTGGAATCTCCCCCTCGCAGAGTACCCCAAAGAGACTGAGGGTGACTGGGGGAACAAGGTACTTCAGGGAAAGGGGGGAAGGAAGGAGCCCAGGGAAGCCAGATACCAGGCAGGCTGTGTTATGGCGTATAGCTGAGTTCAGCATGTTTTGGCTGGAGTCCTGCTGACCCAGTGGCGGACACAGGGATGCAGTGGAGTCAGGTGGGCCTGTGTTCCCCTCCCTGGGAGTGATTGTTCCACATTGTGCTAGATTCTCGTTGCCCTGCCTGCCTGCCCTGCCCGAGGGCCGGGGCTGTAAACATTTTTGTGTGCCCTGCCAAGGACTATAGACTACTGGACTTGTCTGCCTGCCCTTGCCTAAGGGCCTGGGCTTTAGACTATTTGCTTGCCCTTCCTAGGGCTACTGCCCATTTACCCCATCAGGCCCTGACGCATCTGACAGCCTGGACTGTGAACTGTTGACTCCCCCTGCTGAGGGCTAGAGACTACTTCCTTTTGCCTGCTCTGCCTGCCTTGCCTGAGGGCTTGGGCTGTGAACTGTTTGCTTGCCATGCAGAAAGCGTGGGACAGCTCCCCTTTGCCTGCTAGCCCACCTGAGGGCCTGGGATTTGAGTGGACCATATTCAGGGCCTCAAATCATTGAGGCAGCCATGAAAAGCTGTGGCCTGAAGGTGATTGGTGCCTGTCATGGTGGCAACCCTAGGACATGCTGGTGGACACCAGTGGAGAGGTAAGCTGTCAAGGCAAAGGAGGCCTTCTGAGAAATGCTCATGAATCAGACTTCTGATGTGACTGAGTGGTACCAATGGGCTAGGAGGGCTGTGGCAGAAATTGAAGTGAAAGCCTGGGCCTGGGAGGAGTTTGGAAAGACCATGGAAGATGACTACTACTGGATGGTGTAAAGGTGTTCTGGAAAACTATTCGTTGCCTTAGGAGGGGTCAGCGCAGCATTGTTCAGGCTGTTCTCAGCAAGGATGGTGAAATGCTGACCGTGAGTGAGAAGATTGTTGAGAGGTGGAAGGAGCATTTTGAGGAACTCCTCAACTCAGTGGACACAGCCTCCTTTCAGGAGGCAGTGCAGGAAGCCCCTGGTGGGATCAAATCTATTTCTGTTGATGAGGTTGCTGTGGCGGTAAAGTGCTTTCGCAGTGGTAAGGCTGCAGGATTGAATGAGATTTGCCCAGAGATGTTGAAATCACTGGACAAAGTCAGGGTGTCGTGTTTAATGTGCCTTTTCAGTGTTGTATGGAAGACAAGTGCAGTACCTCAAGATTGGGAAACCAGGGTGGTGTTCCCAATCTTTAAGAAAGGAAACCAGAGCGTGTGTTCCAACTATAGGGTGATCACACTTCTCAGCCTCCCTGGCAAAGCCTATCCCAGGGTGTTGGAAAAGAGGCTATGCTCATTAGTAGAACCTCAGATTGGGGAAGAACAATGCGGTTTCCATCTCAGATGTGGAACAGACCAGCTTTTTGCTGTCTCAGATACTTGAGGGGTCATGAGAGTTTGCTAACCCCTATCTACTTTTGTTTTGTAGACTTGGTAACAAACACCTGAAAGCAGGGTTTTGTAATGAAAATGTGAGGCAACTTTAACTATAGATACCACTCCTCTCTCTGCCTGTTACAAACAAGAATAAAAAGGGAACCCTATGTAACTAGAGTCATTACATCATTCAAATGACGTTTAGATATCCACTACAGTTGCTTCCTAACTAGGCCTTAGTCCGTTCCCCTACTCCGTATAGTTTTTACATTATGTTGGGAACTCATGATGCAGTTGAATCATTTCACATTGGGCTCAGCTATATTAGCTAAGGAAAATTCTGAAATGTGTCAAATTCTACTTAGTTACACCATTGTAAATCCACATAAGGAAATGGAGTTTCTACATGTACAACAGTATAAATGAGAGAAGAATTTGGTCCTTTTATTTTTATGATGGTTTTAGTCTCCTTTTCTACATACACAAAATAGACCACATTTTAGTTCTGGAAGGCATTTTGCCACCCTGTGCAAGTGAATCCTTTCCAAATAATTTGTTTTCCACTTCCAACAATTGCAAAGTTGCTGCCACTAAATTATGCTATATTGGAAATATTTGCCACTAACTTTGCATGCTCACCTGTGTAGTGAACTGAACTGGTGTGAAAACACAAAAAATGGGGGGTTTAGTCTCACTAAAAGCTTTTTTGTTACTCTGTTTGGTCTTTTAGGACTTGATCCACTCCCCTGAAGTCAATGAAAAACCTCTTATTAACTTCCAGAGGAACTGAACTGGATCCTTAATTTACTGAGAAAGGTATATGCCGCTTTCTCTGCTTTTATATTATACATGTTTTAAAATAGTGGACAAACTGCATTTTTATAAATTTTTGAGGGAAACAGTTGTACAAGAATACAGAATTTCACATACAGGAACAAAGGCTTTGAAATCAGGAACTTTCCAAACCATGTCAAGTGCATTTGCTATAAGCCACATATAGCTATGGTAAATATAATTGTGAGGGTGTTATGATGATTCATGATACAGAATACACCCACATTCATTCCAAGGTGAACATGAAATTTGCATAGTCTCTGCCCACAGAATGTCTGAGCACTAACTACTTCAACAAAACATGAAGACTGGTCCAGAGCCTGAACATGTTCAAGAAAAGAAAAGCTCCTGATGTGCACCCAGATTTTCTGTGTACTGTACCAGAAAAGAAGATTAATTGCTATATGAAAAGAAAAGATTTTGGATTGGTATGTGTAGCATTCTATGAGGTACTGTAGATATAGGGGTGAAAGCCTGACCCCATTAAAGATAATGTAAACTTTGCTCTTTACTGACCTTTAAAGAATTACTCATGTATGCTGGGATTTCTGTGTGAAAAAGAGTTTGGCTATCATTCAAGATGATGCAGACAAGTTTAAGTGTCTATGTCAGAAAACCATCACCACAGTTGGAATTAATTGGCACCTGCTTGGCTGTCTCTGCAGGGAGGCCAAGGACTCCAAGCAGAGTGTGAGTGAATCTAGCTCTGTTGTATATGTGAAGAGTACCTATGGATAAGCAGAGAACTTCATAGTCTCCATAACCATCAATATAGCACCATTCTATTATTTGGAAAGGCCAGATATCTGTAAGGGAAAAAATTACATAATTCCTTTCATGTTCTTAACTTCTAGTCTTCTGCATAAGGTTGCACAGTTTCCTCAGACTAGGTTTCTCTTACTAGACAGACACTTTCACTTTTTTCCTCCACTTAATCATTTCATCCTCCATTATGTAGTCTATCTGCCCTTTTGTGGTCTTCTCTTTGATCTTTCCAGTTTTACTTTACATTTCTTGGAGACATCTCCACTATTTTATATTTCCTATTTTCAGAATGCTAGATGAGCTCATGGTTAAAGCATCACCTTCTTACATAGCATGCTAGCCTGGGTGATTCTACAGACCATTTTTAGTATTAGATGAGACTAGGAATTACCTGCAGTAATGAAAAGATAGTTATAATATTCACTGAGGTGAACACTATGACTAAATTTAAAAGGTGCTTCCATTTTAAATGAAAGTCCTTTGGTTATAACTGTCTGAAAAAATTCCTTCAGGAATCAAACTTCACATTTCAAATTCCAGGATGATTGTGACAGGGTTTGGGGTGCAATCCAGACCAGTAAGGCGTTGTCACCACTTGCCCTGCAACTCTAGGCTCCTCGCAATGCTTTGCTGCTGTAGCTCCCAACCTGGAACTCTCAAAACCAGCCTATCAGCGTGCAGGCCACATCTTGAGTGTCTGTGTGCTAGAAAGCCATGGTTCAGAAACTCTGACCCCAGCAGCCTGTTACAGCCCCAGTCTGGCTTCTGCCAGCCTTGGTTACTACTTACAGGGTGCTCACAGCACACTCCCCATCCCAGACCATATACTCTCTCTAATCCTTTCCTGGGCAGTTCAGAGAAATAATAAGGTTTGTCTTTTCCTCTAAAAACAAATAAGATGGTGGCTTTTGAACTTAAATGGGGTGAATACACCCTCCCCTTTAAAGACAGAACTGAGTTGGTTTATGTTAAAAACGATCAAATTTATTAACAAAATATACATAGGATTAAGTGAGTTCAAGTACAAGGAAAGAAGGTAAAGGTACAAGTAAAAGGGAAAAAACCCCACTTCTAAGAGTCTAAAACTTAAATCTATCCAAGTATAGGTTTTGTTCAAGATATTTTTTTCTCACTTCAGTTCCCAGAGGACTATAACTCTTCGCCCCTTGGTTGAAGGACCCATCTTTTTCAGTTTGCAAGAATTCTATTCCCTTGTGTCTGTTTAGTGATGGATGCCAAAGGCAGCTTTTCTCTTTCTCCTATCTTCCGAAGTGCAATGAATTTGTTTCAAGAGCGTCACGGGGCTTGTACACCCTGCAGTTGGGTTTAACTTCCCATCCTGTTTCAGGGCAGCCTGGCCTAGTGGCCCAAGTTAGTACGGTGGCCCTGGTTTGCAGGGCACCGTGGCCTAGTTTCCAGAATCAATAAAACAGCCCTTCTAGTCAGGGCAGTGCAGCCTAATGGCCAGAGTCAGTAGAGCAGCCCTTTTTGTCATGGCAGCATGGCCTACTGGTATGCTGGGATTGTGGGATATCACCTAGGAGTGAGTGGCACTCAGGGTAGGGGGGCTTGACCTTCCCTGCTCTGCTAAGCCCCAGTCCAGGGCCCTGGTTGCAGTAGGGGTGCTCACTGCTGACTCAGCAGGGATCCCCCCAAAGCACACTGACTGGCTCCTTGGTTCACCCCCTGTGGCACAATTGAAATCCCCTGGGCTGCTTCCTACCCCTTCCCCTGGCAATGACATCTGTGGCTCTTCTGGGTCTCTGGGGTCATTGGCGGGAGCCACTCCTGGTGACTCTGCTCCCCCAGGACCCCCTGGACGTGGTTGCCTGAGTTACGATGCCTCCTGCTTGTGCAATTTGGGTCTCTTCCAAGCAGAAGCCTACAGCGTGCATCTTCCCTCCTCAGCAGTCCACCCCAACTGAGGTGGGCTGCTCATTTTTGTACTGAGGCTGCAGGTGGAGCTTGTCCAATAGAGCTGAGGGGTTGGAGTTGGTCCCATAGCCACAGTATATACTGGATGAACCCTCATACACTGGACTCCTGTTCCTTCCATGTCTTCCTCAAGAGATCCAGGATGCCCTGGGGCTGCCTCCCATAGAGGAGTTCAAACAGGGAAAAACCCATGGACATGTGCAGGACCTCTCGCACTGCAAAGAGCAGGACTGGCAGTAGCTTACCTCAGTGCTGGGGGTCATCCTCTACAAACTTCCTCATCATTCTTTTCAGCGTCCTGTTGAACTGTTCCACCAATCCGTCCATCTCGGGGGAGTAGACAGGGGTTCTGAGAGAACAGATATCTAGTAGGCGGCAAAGCTATGCCATCAGTTTAGATGTTACATTGGTCCCTTGGTTTGTCAATATTTTGCCAGGGAGTCCATCTCTGGCGAAAATCTGCAGGAGCTCGTTGGCAATCATGAGGACTGTCATTGTTTTCAGTGGGACAGCCTTAGGGTAACACATCACATAATCCACGATGAGTAGGATATATTTATGACCCAAGCTGCTTTTTTCCAGGGGTCCCACAAGGGATGCATTCACTGGAAGGGACATGGGGGGGGGGGGCCTTTGGCACCCCTTTTAGGGTTACCTTCTGGCACTTGAGGCAAGAAGCACAGTAGGCTTGTACTTCTTGGTGTATGCTGGGCCAGAAGAATCTCTGTGCCACTTGCTGTAGTATTTTCTCCCTCCACAGGTGTCCTGTCCAGGCCACTGAGTGGGCCAGGAGAAGCAGACTTTGCCAGAACCTCCCCCCAACTAAGAGTTGGGACTAACAGTTGGTGCATTTCCTCCTTTGTCTGCTGATTCTTGGACCAGCCTATAGAGAAGGTCCTTGCGGACCTTGAAGCGAGGCCATGGGGGGTAAAAGGGGCTCCAGGGTTGGTCCTCCTCCTGAGATTGGCGCAGCACCTGCTCCAATGCCCAGCTGAGGGTCACGTCCATCTGTTGTTTCTCTAGGTAGGAAGTCTCCATCAATGTCCAACCCCTAATGGTCTTTTATTTACCGGCACCTCGGCCTGGGAGTAGTTCATAGCCAGCATGGTGGGGGTCCACGAGGGTCCTTCTGCAGAGGCACCAGGTGCAGAGAGGCCCAATAACCCCCTTTTTTTGGGGCCTGGGCTCCTCCTTTTGGCCCTGTCAGGCCGTCAGTTGGGTGGCCAATCTTGGTCATTCAGGCCCCCAGGGTTCTGAACTGACTGCTCTGGTCCTTCAGCGGCCAAGTAATCCTACGTCAAGGAGATGGCCTCAGTGAGGATCACTGAGTGGTGCCATTATATCCACTTTCTCCCATCAGTGGGCAGGATCTGGGTAAATTGTTTTAGTGCAACCACCTCTGCCATCTGTACTCCTGACTGTTGCTCCAGTTCCAACCATCTCCAACAGTAATCTCTCAGTTCGGCCCCAGGGGGTATGATTCACAGATAAGCCATTGGTGGTATGTCTCAGGCTCATGCCCATTTGATCAAAGATGGCTGCCTTGACCTTAGGCTACTCCAGAGCCTTACGAGGTTCGAAGTTCTGGTAGGTGGTCTGTGCCGGGCCAGTTAAATATGGGGCTAAGAGTGTGGCCCAATGTTCTGGTGGCCATCGGGCTGCACTGACAACCTGCTCAAAAGTCACAAGGAATTCCTTGGGGTCATTGCCAAGTTCCTTCTTTGTCAGGCACGCTAGTATCCCTATCCTACTGCCACTTGCCTCTGACCCTGCCAAGGTGGTGATGGGGTGATCGCAGCAGCACTGGCATTTGTTGGGTCAGCCATTCCTGGTGTGCCTGCTCCTGAGTAGCCAGTTCCCACAGTAGCTGCTTTTGCTGCTTCTGTGCCAGCTGGAGTTGTTGTTGGGAGGCCAGCTGTTGGAGCAGCTGTGCCTGCTGTTGCTGCTGCTGTGCCTGCTGTTGCTGATGGCTCTCCAATAGCCATTTCAAAAGCTTCTTGGTTTCCGTCGCTATGGTATAGGTGTACGTATGGGAGGGGGGGCTGTCTGCTGCTGCCCATCCCACTTTCCACTGAAGCACCTTTTAGCCAGTCCCGATCACAGCCTGCATTCTCCAAGCCCCGCAGTTGGGTTTAACGTCCCACTCTGCATTCCAGGGCAGCCTGGCCTGATGGCCCTGATTCTCAAGGCAGCATGGTCTAGCAGCCAGAATCAATAAAGCAGCCCTTTTTGTCAGGGCAGCGTGGTCTAAAGGCTGGAGTCAGTAGAGCGGTCCTTTTTGTCAGGGCAGCATGACCTACTGGTACGTTGGGGGCGTGGGGCGCCACTCAGGGATGAGTAGCACATGGGGTAGGGGACTCAGGCCACCCTGCTGCCTTGAGCCTCAGCCCAGGCTCCTGGTGGCAGTGGGGGTGCTCACTGCTGAGTCAGCAAGGATCCCCCCAAAATATGCTGACTGGCTCTCCGGTCACCCCATGGAACAATTAAAGTCCCCTGGGCTGCTTCCTACCCTTCCCCTGGTGACGACATCTGTGGTTCTCACAGGTCTCTGGGGTTATCGGCAGTAGCCACTCCCGGTGACTCTGCTCCTTTGGGCGGTTAGGCGGCTGCCTGGGTTGTGGTGCTTCTGGCCTGTGCGGTCTGGGTTTCTGGCATCTCCCAAGCAGGAGCCTGCAGAGTGCATCTTCCCTCCTCAGCAGTTTGCCCCAACTGAGCTGAGCTGCACCCTTTTGTACATGGGCTGCAGGTGGAGCCTGTCCAGTAAAGCTGAGGGGGCATGGCCTGCTTGGCCCACAGAGTGGGATTAACCCTGGATGGAACAGTGTGGAGCTTGTACATACCATCACAAAGAGGCTGGATGACCTCGTATTGTTCTTCCCTTCCTGTAGGCCACCCATCCCCCTGTATGTAAATGGAGCATCCATTGTTTTGATTCCCCCATACTTAAATCACATAGGAGACAGATATATAGCTGCTTTCTCTCCTGTCTGGGATGGAATCTGTTTCTCCGTTTGACCACAAACTTTAAAACATATCATATAGTGTTAATACATACACATCACAATTATATTAATCACCAGTGTGTCATTAACTTTCAGAAAAGAACTCACTCTATACACTTTTATAATACAGTAATATTGTATACAACCATTGCAAGAATTGCTTATCAATTGCTTAATCTGTTGTGGTTCAATTCCCTGTCTTTATAAACTACTAAACCTTTGAAATAGATTCTTCTGTTGGTTACCCCTCAAAGTAAAGTTTAATCAGGCTATGAGAAAGAAAATATGGTGGTGAAGAAAGCTCCATGGTCTTCCTTCCCCCACTTGTGTTTGCTGAAATTCAAATTGTTGTGTTGCCTACTGTCTTGATGGTCCTGTTAACTGCTTATGTAAATTAAGGTAAGAATACTTCTTCGTTTAGGATGGACCTGTTTAACAATTGCCCCAATATATCTGGTTTATACACACTTTAATAATAATTCCAATTTATGCTCATAATTTAGTACATAGCAGGTACATACACCATGCAAAAATATTAATGATCAGGGAATTATTAGTTCTCAAATGATACCTCACTAGACTAGGCATATTTTGCACAAAGATTATTACAATAGTGTGTACGATGTGAATACAGGGTTGCTTAGTGTCACAATGATTGTTACTTGTATTACCATAGGGTCTAGGAACCCTATAACAACATTCCACCAATAGGGACCCCTAGCCTGGAAATGGGTGCTAGATTAATTTAGCAGTTGCAGATTACAAAAGAGCAGCAATGGAATTGGTGCAAGCTGCACATCCCTACAGGGATTTATTGGAAACAGACCTTGATGAGGAAATAGGATTTGATCCACAATCTCCCAGGACCAGAGTCTGCCACCTTTATTCACAGTGATTAGTACTTTACTCTTCTAGTAATAGTCTCATTGATGTCGATGGGACCATTCACTAAGGGCCAGATTCAAGCTGAGTAGTATCTTAGGATATGTCTTCACTTACATGGCAAATTCAGTGCCGCTGGATCGATTCTCCAGTATCGATTAAGCAGAAGTGGAGATCCACTCAATCAATCTAGAAGTTGACTCAATAAATCCACCCCCAGAAAAAGAGCATCGTTGCATTGACAGGAGGGCACTTCCAATCAGTGCAACGTAAGGGGGACACCGCGCTAATTAGAGTTTAGGAAGTTGATGGGAGATATGCATAGCTTGCATATCTCCTGTCGACTGCTGCCAAATTTCATGGTAAGTGTAGACCAGGCCTTACTCTAAAGTACTTCCATTCATTTCAATGATACTATCTGAGAAGGAAGGTGCTACTCAATGTGTAATAGTTGTAATAGTGTTACTATATGGCCCCAAGTACAGTGCTATCCATTAAGAGTAAGGATGATCTGACCCCCAGTTTATTTTGACCTTTTCAGAGCGATATTTGAATGCTTAAACTATTTTTTAAGGTTTGGTTGGAGGTGTAAATTGTGTGAGGGGAGAATGAGTGATATGACTTGACTGAATTGAATTGACTGAATTCCTTAACAGTTAGTTTTCAAATATCATAAACTCTGGGACTTTTGAAAGGTGTAGAATTTTTGTGAAGGGTTTTGGGGTGTGGGTTGGTATTAGCTGGATTCCACTGAAATACACTTTGATCAAGAATTTAAAAGAGTTAAAGTTCAGTTTCTCAATCTATTTTCATGTGACCCCCTTGTTAGCCCGTGACCCATTAAAGCACATATAATGGAAGCTTTTCTCCTTCAATCTGGCTCCTTTTGGCTCCTTCATAGAAGTAAAATGGCCAGATACTAGCTTTGCCTGGTTTGGCGAGAATTGCTGCAGTAGAAGAGAGTTCTTAGTTGGCCAAAAATCAGTTTAGGTGCCACCGCTCCCCAGGCACAATGTAAGGGACAGGATGAAGTAGGAGAAGGTGAGGTTGGAGCACTGCTATGCTCTGGCATTTCTCAGCTGGAGGACAGTCCTTGGAATCTGTATCCACCTATTACAGGTTGGAGTAGCCTTTGGGTTGTTTTAACTTTTGCCAGGGCTGTTGCTTCTCAGGCAAGGTTCAGGAAGTCATAACTGACTCCAAGAAAGTCTGTACCCCATTCTGATATTTGAAAACAGTTAAGAAATTCAGTCAATTCCAAACATCCATGTCATTCATTCTCCTCTCACCCACTTTATACCAAATGGAGGTTGGAGAAAGAGAATTTGTCCCTTTCCAAAAGAATTTCAGTCTGATTTGCTACTCTCCTACTCAGAATAAGATGTAAATTTCCACCATCACTTATTTTAAACACACATTCAGAACCATTTTTCTTCAGTCTCCTGCTTAAACTATAAAAGAGATACAAACAAGAACTTAAATCAAAACAGGGATTTAAGCATGATTTCAGAGGGACATATTATGAACATTTGTATGTTGTGTCACTACTTTGGTTTCCATTAAACATACCTCTAAAGATGCAAATTATATCTTTTCTATGGATTAGAAAGCTACTTATTATAAGATTTTTTATTTAACAAACTATTCAATGTTGTGCCATGATTTTACAGCAGAAATACTGAGGGAGAGAGAAATTGTACGGAACATTGGCATCAATTTATTTATTTGCATTTCCCACCTATCAATTTAGTATAATTCAAGGTAAAATTCCTTTCAATCCAACCCAAAACAAGTGTTTCCAAAGTTGATGCACTGCTTTCCAAAGGGCAGGCATGAGCACAAATAGACATAAGCCACCACACCTCAAATTTAGTTTAACTTTAGTAAATCATAGGTGGCTGCTATCTGTGATTGTTTATTGTTCAGTACAAGGGCTCTCATATGAAGATCCAGAAAAAGAGCACATAATTATTACTCGCCTCCTCCTTCCGCAAAACAAAAATAAAATTATGCCATCAGAGAGCAACACCCTTCTATATGAAGCTGATCAGGCTTGTACTGGAAAGTGCAGCATTTTCCATGCAGACAAATACTAGAGCTGTGTAGGTGTAAGAAAAGAATCAGGAACCAGTAAACAAAAAATAAAACAAAAGAAACCAAGCACTCCCTTTTTCAGTTTTGTGGAAAAAAATTTTTTTAGCTGTTTTATCTTCAAATTTTCATTATTCTTCACAAAAATTAGGGAAAGATTTATGGTGGAAGAATAGAGGTACAGAGAAAAAATTAATTATGAAAATCTGTTTTCACAGCAAAAGTGTGAAAATGAGTAAAAATTTGCCTAAGGATGGAACTTCAGCATTAAACTCCCCTTCTTCTCCCCCTCACCTCACCTCCCCCCCCAAAAAAATCCCTTGAACCTTAATTGTTGAAATAGTGAAATTTTGTCCTTAACCAAAGTTGTGAAAACTGATAAATCTTAGCTTTCATATACAAAAATTTGTGATACAAAAGTTAGTTACACATAATAGTAACAAACAGTAATTGAAATGTCAAATCATAGGCTAAATTCTCTCATATAAACTGGCACAGCTATATTGACTTATGAGGAAATTAAACCACATTTGTACCTGACAAAGCCATTCTTCTAAAATTTTTGTTCACTACAGTTTATGTAGCTTCCTTGGCTCCTATAAATTTAGCAATTATTTTTCTAAGCAAAAGTAAAATGTATTGTGGCTCTGTTTGTCCTTTGACAAGCTCTTGGTTAGATACGCAGTTTGTACAATATTTCAATCCAGTGACTAACAGGTTAGTTATCCTAGGCTACATATGGGTAATATAAAACTAAGTGCCTAGGAATAGACAGAATATGGCACATTGTTGCAATACTGTTCTAGCTTGAGTCTATGTTCAGTCTGGAGACCTTTAAGGCTGTTGATGAGTTTAAAGACTGCTAAACTGGTTGCACTATCAAATTTGTTCTCCAACCCTTTGCAATGTTTTTCTCTGTTTAAATAGGAGTTGCACATTTGTTAAGAAAATGCAAGTGGCTGCTCTGTGATCAATATACACCTCTGATTGAAGGTCATATTTATGCATGCCTGCCTCTATGGAAGAGGGCATAAACTGCTGATGTCATATACACTCAAATGATCATACTCCATTAATACACCAATGTCAATACTCAATATTGGGTATTTCAAAGGCCAATTACTAGGATAAAAACAGCAGATTACTTAAAAAAAAAAGAAACCTACATTCTGATCCACTTAATACTAGAAAACTTGCCCTCCAAATATATGAGCATCAAAGCAAGAAGTAGAGAAGATGTATGACTTCATATGCAGGATAAGATCAGCGTACAAGTAGTCCACCTGAACTTGGCAAAAAAAAAGTCTGCGACCATTCATTTGTCAGCAAAAGCATCTGGCAGAATGCTGCACAGTCAGTGTCTCCATCCATGTCATCACATGACAATCAACCTTCATGGAATAGGAGGAAAAGAGGCTCCTCAGAAGAGCAGCTAAAGTATGTTGTCCAGGTGTGAGTGGCAACACACAACAATGAGAATAAAGCACATAAGAAAAGCAGTAGCTAAATTGGTTTACAGTATACTGGACTAAGAATATTTATACAGGCAGATAAATTAGTCTTAAACTGGCACAATTCTTGCAATTCCAACGGAGTGCACAAACTATATCAGAGAAGCTGGCCCTTAAACTTAAGTGGAATCAAAACTAAGTTAAAGAGTGTTCTTTAAAATCATTCTTATTGGAAACTGTACATGAAGCAAACTGTGAAGGTTTTAATTAGGAAGTAACCAACATCAATGCCCCTTTCCAGTATAGTCTGATGTATCAGCCAAATGGCAGGTAGAAAGCAAAGGAAATAGCAGATAACTAACTTGAAGAATTCTCAACTTCTGCTTATTGAGGTTCAAAATATCCAAGGAAAATGTTTGAGAAAGCTGAATTTTTAAAAATTGATATTTTCTCTTTATGATGTTTTCATGTCAACAGTCCAACACAATAAAAAGCAGTTTAAATTTAGTAGGTGAGAGAATCTGCACACCTAAGGTATCAATCCATTGATCCACTGCTGGCTTGAGTGCAGCCTCGATTGATAGTGGCCAAATACTGTTATATGATGGGCATTATAAAAGAAATATATAATCTCTTTCCTTGTTCTCCGGAGAAGGTTTTGGGAAGGTTTCCAGTTCTTCCCACAAGCTTGCTTTCTCTTCCCATCAAAACCATACACCTAACTACACAAATACTTGATAGAATATGAAATTATTTTTATTTTTAAAATGTGCTACCTTCTTTTGGAATGTCCATTCAAGTGACCCCAGATCTACTATTGTATATGAGTGGTACATTTCTATCAGCATAATCAACATTTTAATAGTTAATTTTGGTATTTAAATTATCGTTAGTTTCAATAGACTTAATTCTGAAATGTAATGTGCATTTTATACCTCAAGAGTCATTTTTAAATCTCTCTGTTTGAAGACCCAAAATAACAACTGTGTTGGTTCATATTTGGATGGTTATTTTCCCCAACTGGAAGGACTAGAAACTTAAATAAACAAAATACACTGTTAGAATGAAAGGGGATTTCCACCACTATACATTTAAATTTGTAGTAGTAGCAGTTTTCCTAGCAAGCACACTGGGTTATGAGGTGGTTTGTACACAGAGGATTAACAAACTGGCACCAGAGCCTCTTATGAGCATTTTCAGAAATGTGAGTAAAGTAATCAAAACAGTCATTTAAAAATATTTCCCTCTATGAATGAAGAATATCATACTCAGCTCCAAGAGAAAGATGTCAAATTGTTTGTATTTAATTTTTAATATACACAATGCTTCATCTCCCTGATGCATTAAAAGGGCCTATGAAAGCATAAAACCACTAAACAAATACAAATATTTGAAACTTAAGAATGCCAAAGAGCATTAATCTCATTAACTTCAACATACACAAATACCCCCTCCAGTTAAAAAAAAAAAGCCACCACAACAACTGGCACCATGACAATTGCAGCAGCCAAGGACAGAATAGGCCTGGAGAATCAACTACCCTTTCATCTCAAGAGGAGTTCCCTTCTAGTTGGGCAGAGGCTGAAGTAAATTGAAAAGGAAAGGAGAGTTTTCAGCATATCGTCCAAGGACGAGGGGGAGCTATGGAAAAACAGTGTCTACCCAAGCCAGGGAGTGGAGGGGGTATTCCCCTCTGCTTTAACCAGAAAAGGGAGAGCTGTGTTTCCTCTACTCCCCTCTTTAACTGCTGAGGTCAAGAGAGAGCCTATTTGCAGGACAGTGAAAAGAAGCTTCTTGCACAACCACTGCCCATGCTCTCATTCTTTCATGCATAAAGGTCTTCAGTCTCCAGAGCATCACTCCAGCATTAGTACCCAAAGAGAAGTAACAAAGTTTGATTGTCTGTACAATGGACTGAATGAGTTTGTCCTCTTGTGAAAACAGTTTCTGTACCATGCACAGACACTGGTCACCATTACATACTGCACTTCTAAAATGACTATCAGTCCAGAGACTGCCAATATTTATGAATGGGAAAAGAAAAGTTTCATGGTTTCAGGACTAGCTGCACCTTTATCTTCCCCACTGGTCATTCTGAATCCACCCCCTCATGCCTTTACCTCTTCTGGGGGTAGAATTACACACTTCTCCCAATCTTAGGCCTGGCCTTGAACTACTGTAGCCTAGGCATCCACTGTGCTTACCCAGGAGGTGGGACTGAGTTCAGCCACGTGAAGATCTTCCTTTCAGGAGTCAGTGATCAGAAAGCCTTCTTAAAGTCAAAGAATTGTTTAGTAAATAATAAATTAATAAATAAAGCATACATAAGAGAAAAAAGGATTTTAACACAACAAACAGTCTATGTGAATGTCTATCCTACCTAAAGATTTGCCATCCCCCCTGATGGAAGACTATGAGACCTAACTTTCTCAGACACCGCAATGGGTGTCTGTGTGTGTCAATCTTTCTCTTCAAACAGCTTTCCAACAATTGTCTATTAAATTAAATCATCATATTCCAATAAAGCTACTATTTAATCCAATGTTTATCCCAAAACAGTCATGCAGTAAACATCTGAATAACCAGGTCTTGTGCAGTATAGATTACAGAACAGCGCCTCTCTTCCGCTATCAGAAGAGTGGGTAGAATCCTGGCCTCCTCTATGATAACGTAGCAGCATACAGTGGCCATAACTTTAAGAATGACATTCTGCTATGCCATTATTAAAAATGACTAAGCTAGTCAAATCCAAAAGATCAGTTTTAGACATTAAATGGGATTGCACGTAAGTGTGTATATATACATAAAATATGGATCTTGATTTACTACTGGTCATTCAAATGGGGGACAGTGAAAGTTGTGTACTATCTATCCACAAAGCCTTCTTTGGCTTTAAATCCCTGCCACTGCACGTCACAGATATGCAAACATAGAAGTTCCCAGCTGTTCTTTTGTTTCAACTGTACACATAAATGTTAGACTATAGGGGTGAGGGATCAGGGAGCTGAGATTCCAGGAGCACAAAGATTGTTAGCCACTTTTGGAAAACTAAAAAGAAAAGGAAATGACTTCTATTATTTTCAAGATATTTGTTTCCCTACTCAAACTCAGACTTTAAGGTGAGAAGGGACCATCATGATCACCTACTCTGACCTCCTGAACATTGCAGACCACACAACCTTGCCCTTCCACTCCCATAATAGACCCCTAACCTCTGGCTGAGTTACCGTAGTCTTCAAATCATGATTTAAAAGACTTCAAGTTTCAGAGAATCCACCAGTTACTCTAGTTTAAAACTTCAAGTGACCCGTGCCACATGCTTCAAAGGAAGGTGAAATACCCCCAAGGTTTCTGCCAATCTGACCAAGGGGAAAATTCCTTCCTGACCCCAAATATGGTGGTCAGATGGACACTGATCATTTCAGCAAGACCAAACAGCAAACACACTAAAGGTAGATCGTGCCAAACCAACCTGATCTCCTTCTTTGATAAGGTGACGGATTACTTAGACAGAGGCAATGCGGTAGATCTAATTTACCTCGATTTCAGTAAGGCGTTTGACACGGTTCCGCATGGGGAACTGTTAGTTAAATTGGAAAAGATGGGGATGAATGTGAAAGTTGTAAGGTGGATAAGAAACTGGTTAAAGGGGAGATTACAGCGGGTCGTGCTGAAAGGTGAACTGTCAGGCTGGAAGGAGGTTACTAGTGGAGTCCCTCAAGGATCAGTTTTTGGACTGACCTTATTTAACCTTTTTATAACTGACCTTGGCACAAAGAGCGGGAATGTGTTAATAAAATTTGCGGATGACACGAAGCTGGGGGGTATTGCTAACACGGAGAAGGACCGGGATACTATTCAGGAAGATCTGGACCACCTTGTACACTGGAGTAATAGTAATAGGATGAAATATAATAGTGAAAAGTGCAAGGTCATGCACTTAGGGATTAATAATAAGAATTTTAGATATACGTTGGGGACGCATCAGTTGGAAACGTCGGAGGAGGAGAAGGACCTTGGGGTATTGGTTGATAGCAGGATGACTATGAGCTGCCAATGTGATATGGCTGTTAAAAAAGCAAATGTGGTTTTAGGATGCATCAGGCGAGGTATTTCCAGCAAGGAGAAGGAGGTGTTAGTGCCGTTATATACGGCGCTGGTGAGACCCCACCTGGAATATTGTGTGCAGTTCTGGTGTCCCATGTTTAAGAAGGATGAATTCAAACTGGAACAGGTTCAGAGACGGGCTACTAGGATGATTCGAGGAATGGAAAATCTGCCTTATGAAAGGAGACTCAAAGAGCTTGGCTTGTTTAGCCTGGCCAAAAGAAGGCTCCGGGGGGATATGCTTGCTCTATATAAATATATCAGGGGGATTAACGTTAGGGAGGGAGAGGAATTGTTTAAGTTTAGTACTAATATAGGCACGAGGACGAATGGGTACAAACTGGATATTAGGAAATTTAGACTTGAAATTAGACGAAGGTTTCTAACCATTGTGAAGTTCTGGAACAGCCTTCCGAGGGAAGTAGTCGGGGCAAATGACTTATCTGGCTTTAAGACTAAGCTTGATAAGTATATGGAGGGGATGTTATGATGGGATAGTTTAATTTGAGCAATTGATTTGGATTATCGGCAGATAAGTCTGCTCAATGGTCTGTGGGAATGTTGGATGGGATGGGAACTGAGTTACTGCAGAGAATTCTTTTTTGGGGTGCTGGCTGGTGAGTCTTGCCCACATGCTTGGGGTTTAGCTGATCGCCATATTTGGGGTCGGGAAGGAATTTTCCTCCGGGGCGGATTGGCAGAGGCCCCGGAGGTTTTTCGCCTTCCTCTGCAGCGTGGGGCATGGGTCGCTTGCTGATGGATTCCCTGCAGCTTGAGGTCTTCAAATCTCACTTTTGAGGATTTCAATAACTCAGTCATGGGTTCGGGGTTGTTATAAATGTGTATGGGTAGGGTTTTGTGGCCTGCCTTGTGCAGGAGGTCAGACTAGATGATCATATTGGTCCCTTCTGACCTATGAGTCTATGAGTCTATGAGTCACACCTGGGAAAGAGTTCTCAGTAGTAACTCAAAGCCCTCCTCATCTAGTGTCCCATCACTGATTGTTGGGCATATTTGCTGCTAGCAATCACAGACTGGCCACATGCCATTGTAGGCAGTCACATCATACTATTCCCTCCACAAACCTATCAAGCTCAGTCTGGAAGCCAGTTAAGTATTTTGTCCCTTCAGCTCCCCATGCGAGGCTGTTCCAGAACTTCACACCTGTGATGGTTAGAAATATCTAATTTCAAGCCTAAACTTGTTGATGGCCAGTTTATATATCTTTGTTCTTGTGTCAATATTGGTACTTAACTTAAATAACTCCTTCCCTCCCTGGTATTTATCCCTCTGATTTATTTATGGAGCGCAATCATATCTCCCCTCAGCCTTCGTTTGGTTAAGCTAAACAAGCCAAGCTCTTTGAGTCTCCTCAAACTATATTTGATTTATACCTGTACATTTAAACTGTAACATTTCACTGTCACATGGACTTTTTAAGCAGCTGAAGGCATGTTACTGCATGACTAGATTATCCAAACTGAATGGCAATGTGACCTAAGAATCTCTGCAGTATATTTGCTTTGTTACTGTTAATTAAATCACTTTTTCTAGAATTACACAGTTAGAATAAAACAGACATTCTGGTTGGTTGTAATGGTATGCATATTCAGTACAGAGCTCTTGCATCATATGAGTTTGCTACCACTTAGTGAATCAGATTGTGCAATATTCCCCAAGGATAATGGGTTTAAAACCCAAACATCTAACTCTTCAGTGGCACAGTGGCTATTTGTCATCTTTCCAGTTGCTGGAATTAATGCAGCTTCCTTCCATAAAGTCCATTCAGTGGTCTAGTCTTGAATATCAGATATAATAATTTTAAAATCTAAACCCACCACCTGAACTTGTCTGAATCCAACAGGGCCTGGATCACCCCACTTCCCTGCAGAAACACCCATAGAAGTTAGTTCTGGGGTGCATAGAAAAACCTGTAGGTGCAGAAAGGGTTTGCTCTCCTACAGAATGGATAGTGGTGATTGCCCCCAAATCTTGTGGTATATGGGGGAAGGAGAGACATAGGACTCCAGAGATCTCTTTACATAGCCGCTGTGCCTCTGGCTCCAGAACCCCTGCTGGCCTCCATAATTACCAGACATGGTTCTTTGCAGCCAGGTTGTTAGGATTTCCACTTGCTGCCCCTGAGACTCACTTTCCCCACTGTGGAAGGGATCACCATTAACTTTTTGCTGCTTCTTTTGAAGGACTTTTCCTCTAGCCTTGCTCTTAACTTTTCCCTGCCTGACCATGGCTTGACCTGATCCTATCCTACTCTTTCTGTATCCTCATATTCCTGACCCTCTGTGGGATACTCTGCAGGGGCTGCGTTGGGTGTTAAAGGGAGGGCTTTGGAGGCAACTAGTCCCTTTTTTTGTGCAAGAAGGGATATCAATGGGGAGACAACACAGAGACTGATATTAAATCATAGGGACTAGATCGTCTGGTCAATGTTGGATTACAGCAAATGAGCTAACAAAAGAAAGAGTCTAATTTTCCTAATGTAAGTGACTTCTTCGAAATTAGTAAGTCTGAAGAACATATTCATTGATGTTAAAGAGCCACTAATATCTCCAACAGCTGACCCTACTTGTTACTGAACAATTTGATCTAGGAAGTATGACCTGAAAATTAGGATTGTTTCTTTAAAAAAGGATTATTTGAAATAAACCACTATAGTTTGTCAGAAAAACAAAAACAAAAACATAGGAAGACTTTAAAAAATCATTGTAGTGCTTTCTCAAAATTTAATATTTTAAATCTTTTGACCAGCATTATAAAGTGCGATGCACACCTATGGCAGTAAGCGAATAACAACCCCTGCCCCCTCTCCGCTTCCCCCTCCCTCCAGCGTCACTCTTTAGAATTGTAATATTCTCTTCTCCACTCCCTCCCCCCTTACAAAAAAGTCCAGTTACAATTGCATCCTCCTAGCTAATGCTCCAAAATACTGACTAGGGATAAAGTTCCAGCGGGGTAGCCGGGTTAGTCTGTATACAGCAAAAAAACCAAGAGTCCTGTAGCGCTATAAAGTGCTACAGGACTCTCAGTTTTTTTACTAGGGATAGTGACTCAGAGTATCCTGGTGGAATATACTAGAGCCAGGTTGGAAGATGTAACTAAATTGCTGTGCTATAAATAGTGAAGGAAGATTATAGGTTTCTGTAAGACTCCTTGTGCGGGCTGGTTCAGCATGAGCTACCTTACAACAACATTTCAGACAATGCTCCATTTCCTGTTTAAGTTCCAAGCAGAAAAAATCCTAAAAGTCTGAAGCACAACAAAAGTAGATTACCACTGGGTGGCACACTTGATAGTCTGCAGAGAAATGCTTTGCTTTACCATCACTTGAGAGAGAGGGTTTATAAGCAGACGGACTGCAATGGCTGCTGTTGCTTTCTTCTTAGATAAAGTTTTGTTTATTGCTGTAGGAAACCTGCTACTGTAGTTTTGGCGGGTAATTTCGGAGGATGCAGAAAAAGAAGTTTGTGGCAGTTTTCATGCTGAACCATTATGAACACAAATGCTATAAATGAAATATTTATAGTATAACCTAAATGGGTCTTCATTGTCCCTTCTTTCCCTTTCAAGGAACAGTACCACATAAATCCCATATCTCTGTTGCATAATTTAGGGAAGTGTTGCACATGGAGCCTTGATAACGGGGCATTCAGAATTCTGGAATGCATCAGTCTGGTGCTATATGGTTAACTTAGATTCACGTCAAGTTTATTTCTCTCACAAGTGTTGGGGGGTAGTGGGGAAGTACTAATTCTAAGGAGAGACATCTGCAGAAAGACTGCCTCCTGTCATTGGTGCCCTCTCTTCACCCTACCAACTATTGCAATAGATACTAATGCCACAACCTGAATCTCACTGATGTAAAAATTACATATTTATACCTGAGAAAACCACAGGGTGGTCATGTTATTAGGCAATGGATTGGGACTCAGGAGACTTGTGTTTGACACCTGGTTTTACTACAGATTTCCTGAGTGTGATCTTGGACAAGTCACTTAATCTCTTAGTGCTGCAGTTCCCCCTCTGTGATAGGGGAATGGAAATATTGTTATCCCCACAACTTTTGTTTCATCTTTTCTATTTATATTATATCCTCTTTGGAGCAGGACCTATCCATTAATATGTGCCTGTACAGCACATAGCAGAATGGGGCCCTGATCTTGATTGTGTTCTCTAGGCATTACTGTAGTAATAAACCTATGGAACCGTTTGTTTGAGAACAAGTATACTGTTTTACACTTCACTTTCATTACACTGTGTGTGGTTTTCACAGGAATGTTTTATTATTCCTTTCAGAAGGAAAAATATTGCTGGAGTCCCCTCCTGAATTTAAGGGTACAAAACAGTGAAAAGGCCATCGAGAGTGAATTGTTCAGGACTTACCTGTGCTTTTCCACCTGCTACTTGTCTGCCAAAGCCAGTCTTCCATTCTCCCTCTGCATAGAGCTAGAGGAAAGGGCATGGAAACACCACTGTAAAGCCAGGACAGAATATTGTTCTTTCCATAATTATTGCTGCAGGGAAAATCTAAAAGTGTACATCTCCTTTGGTTCAACTGCCTGGCAACAGTGCTGGTCCTATCTCTGACCATCAATAGTGCCTTCTAGGCTCTGTTCCTCATCCTCCCTACTAATGCAACCCTGGGAAATTTATTATAAATTCTTGAATTATTATATCCATCTCTTGTTAGAAAGGAGTTGTACTACCATCTGATACAGCGACTGTGTCTCAACAAAATCATGTGCACTACAAGTCTTTTGTCAATTTGGCATCTATTTTGCTTTACCAAGTACAACAAACTTCTCTCTGTGAAAGGTATCTAAAAGCCCATACTGCAAAGCTCTGGTTGCAGATTTCTGAGTGTGGAAAGATGGTGTTAAGCTAGAGAGCCAGAAGACTCAGGAGGGAGGTAAAAGGACTAAGAGTGAAGGAATTGGCCATGAGCAAAGAGAACATAAAGGGCCTGGGACATGAATTGAGTACTAGCTTCCTATGTTGGGGTCCTTTATGGGGGCTTCCAAGAGAGTGGGAAGAAACTTCTCCTGTGTAATTTTTATAAAAGTGCGTATGTGGTGGTGGTGGTGGTGATAGGGGTGTGGGGGGGGGAGAGGAGGAGGAGAAGAGAAATCTGGAGAAACTCACTTCCTCAAAGCAGCCCTGTTTCCTCCTGACGGTCTTCTTAGTTCTCCCGAAAATACCACACATCATTTGCCCCACCCTCCTTCAGTTCACCATTCTCTTCTGCAGAAAACTCACATTCTGTCCATCTTCTCCCTTACATATCTCCCTCCTCCCATACACCCCTTCCTTCCCCGCAAACTCCACATTTGCCTCTCGTACAAAACTGTACTTTGTCTCCCCACTCTCCAAAGCTGCTACTACTCTTCTCCACTCCCTGGAAGTTTCCACTTCTCTTTCCATCAGTCATTTAAAAATCATTGTTTAATCCTTTCTATTTGTTCTTCCAGCTCCTCCATCATTATGTAAGTGGGGGAATGGGCCTGCTATTGTGGGGAACTTTTCTTGCTTATACACTACCCTGGTAGAGTTGGCTAGCAAAAGGATCTGAGTCCCTGCTCTCATTCTCTTTGCCCAGAGGCTCACCTGACCTCAAGGGCTCCCTTCTCACTCTCCTGTGTGGTGGGATCCCTGTAAGCCTGACAAGGCTGGACCCAGGATTCCTGGGGCTCAATGCCCAATCTTGCCATGGTCTCTTAGGGCAGGAGTTAGGGTGCCCCCACTTCGGAGTACTAACTCTGCACTGGGTGCTTCCCTGACCCACTAATCATTACGTACAATACAAAGCAATACAATTTGTTAAACAAACAGCAATCAAATAAAAAATAAGAAAAGAGGAAAAAGGTTAAAGGAAACACCCAACACTGCCCCCTGGCATGGGGGCACCACTCACAATGTTTCTGGGGTGTAAGGGAAGTTCACAGTCTGTGTCACATGTCGCAGACCCACTGTCCAGGCCCTGGCTATGCTGCGGGGATGCATAGAGTCAGACACTTGCTCTGGCAGTACCCACACACCCCAGGGTCCCCCTCGCTCTCACCAGCTGCTCACCGCACCCAGCTCCAGACAGCTCCAGCCCCTGCTCTGCTCTGCTCAGTGCAGTTGTGCTCAGCTCTGCTTAGCTCAGCTCTCTGAGCCCCTTCCTGAGCTAACCGAGGCACCTGCCCCTAAAAATTCTCTTTCCCCCCCCAATTTCCTCTCATCCCTCTCTCCAAAGAGAATGTTCACTGTTTCCATTTTTTGGTTTTTTGGTTTTGCAGCACTAAAATCTTGCCATCAAACATTGCATTATGCAAGTCTAGAGCTAACATTTTGAAATGATGACTTTGAGCTAAATCCAGCAGTCCCTGCAAAGTCTTTAAATTAGTGAATTGCAAAATCTGTTTTTTTACATGCAAGCTGAAACAATGTCTGAAGCCTCAAAGAGTTTTTTGTATTTCTGGAACATGAACTAGACCACTGAATCAAATATCTTCAAGTGTGAGGAAATATTTTTCCCCAGGTTGAAAGAAAACATGTAGAAATGTTACCCAAAGGAGACGGTTTTATTCCAAAGGAGTTTTTATTCCAAATCAACAGAAAATAGGGATTTATAAAAAAAAAAAGTGCCATATCAGTCTTAAATACGACTGCTATAAGAACACTGGACAACAAATTTTTTTGAAAGTGTTCCTTCCTCAGAAATTTTTTAGATTATGCTAGACCATTTGAAGCTGAACATAAATATAATTTCAGACTACTTGTATCATGTAGGAATTTACAGAAACAAGAAATTGACTTTTATTGAATGTAATGCATTTAATTGCATAACGGTGCTGACGCTTTGCAATAGTTCAACTGAGCTAAAAATGTTTTGTTAATGATTTTCATTTGTACTCAGTGTCTGAGGTTTCTTGTTTAAGTGTCCAACAATAATCGGCCAGCATTGATAGATTCCAGTTGCCCTGATACCGTTTTTCCATGATCGTAATGTCCTGGTCAAACTTTTCACCATGCTCGTTACTGACTGCACCAAGATTTGCAGGGAATACGTCTCAATGCAAATGAAGAAAATGAATCTTTAGTGACATGTTGCACTTCATGGTTTTGTATGCTTGAAGCAAGTTGTCAACCAGCTGCACATAGTTTGGTGCTTTGTAGTTGCCAAGAAACATATCGCAGCTGTTGTGACATTGGTGAGACATTTTGCTATCACAAATCCTCCTGACAATACAATTGCTTTATTATTGTGAGTACACACAATATGCTATGTGCATAGAGCATGTGCATCAACATGAATGCAAACTGATATAAACGCAATTCATAGAACGGTGTGTGTGAAATGCTTTTATAGCCTTTCTAAAGCCCATCCTGCCAGCATCCGCCCTGCCTAAGCCTTAGCATCCCCACTGCATGTTGTGTGGCCTGCACTAGGTGCAGTGTCACTGCATGACCAGGCATGCTTAGACACAAGATAGAAAACTTTTCAGCTTACATTGTGGGCAACATTTTAATAGACTTAAATTATTAATTGAAATAACAAATATAGGCGATTTCAAAAAACAGTACCTGATAGGGAAATTTCATGGTGATTTTTGTAATCAGCAGCCCAAAATCCATAAGATACACCCAAAAGTATTCAGGAAGCAAAATATTTGTTGTCCAGTGTAATCAAAAGGGCCTTTTAACAATTTCAAAGAATGAAGTAAACTCTGGAATTTAGTCTTAGCAGATTTTAGTATAGGTAGTACAGTATAAAGGATATAGATCACACACACTCCATAACCTCAGCAAAAAATCAGTTGAATAAACCTTAGCAGATCTGCAAGAAAATTAAAAAATAAAAGAGAAAAAATGCTTTGCTATTCTATATAGAAGTACTATGATCTGTACAATACCACACTGTACATGTTACAGCTACCTCCACCCTGGATGTGTAGATCCAGAGTATACAACTCCTACGCTTCCTTCCCCAGATAGTGATAGGGTAAACAGATGGGGGGTGGGAGGTAATAGGTGGCTATGTAAGAAAAAGAAAAATATTGGGACTGTCCCTATAAAATTGGGACATCTAGTCACCCTATCCCCAGAGCACATTGAGGTAATAGAGAGTATGGCAGGAATATGCTGCTTTATGGCAATCCCCACCTAACGTACCTTCTTTGCTGTAACATGTATCTAGGGCTAGGCACGGAACCCAAGTGTAAATGGTGATCTGACAACTCCTGATGGACCAGGGTATTTTGAGAAATATTTAATTCCCTAGTGTTAGATAGTATTACTCTATGCTGTTAAACAGCCCCTGTGTTTCATCCTAGAAACATGTGCCATGGAGACACAGCTGAAGCATCAAGCTGTATATTAGTTGAATAAACAGTATGAATATAATGATAGGGTTACACAGTTCTAACTGAAAAAGAGAGAGCCTGAGCTGTAAAGTCTGGATACCAATGAACGACCTGAATCTGAAGTTCTCCAAAATTGAGGGTGGTCTGATCTGATGTTTGGTCTGATTCCATCTCTATTCAGGAGTCAAGAAATGCAGACATTACTGTTGAATATCCAACCTTAACTCTGCCCCATTGTGCACATGCTTTAGAATGCAGTCTAATTACATGGTTATACTGTTTCTCTCGTTATACATTACTAATTTTGCTTCATGTGAAACCAAGACATCATATTATTAAACTGTTTTACAATTCATATATATAAGAGGTTGCACGATCAACCTTTTGTATTTCCTGTACTTAACTGTGCAAACTTAATGTTGCATTAATGTGATTCTTTGCAATTAACTTGCTGTATTAAAAGTAAAATAGTAAGTTCCCACTTCTTTAACTAAGAGGCACCAGTCAGACAAAGGTTGACTGCCATCTGTTGGGAACCCAGGAGAAGTGTGAAGCTAAAACTTGCACACTGTACTTTCTGTTGCTCATTTAACATCTTCTGATTCCTTCCCACAGGGCCCAAGCATAATTTTTTTGGGCCCAGTACAAACCGTAACACAGGCCCCCTCTCAAACACATACCTCAAGCCCTCATCCCATATATACAATCTCATGAGCCATGAAAAGAGTTTGAATTCTGAAATTACTGTTACATATTCTACATTTCTGAAAAATGCCCCCCTTTGCTATTTTGGTTTACCTTAACTCCCAACTTGAGAGTCCTACAAGTTTGCTGACTATTTTATAACTTTTTGGTTATTATAAAGGTATTATATACTATCAGTGTCTTGATATTTTTAAATTCTAATGTACCAATGTAACTGCAAACATTTTATAATTAGGCCAATTAACTTTTAAGCTTTATTTTTCTGGCCTTTTTCATTGCAAAATCATGAATTGGTCCCCCAAAGCTATAATCTCAAGAGTTCCAAGAAAGTTACCATTGTGTAGGTCACTGTGCAAAGGTGCTGTGGCCTTCCCCAGAGTCAGGACCCGAGGATAGGCCGCAGCGACCTGGCTGGGCCAAACCAGCCCCTGCAAGCAAGTCTGCCTGGGAACAAAGAGGTCGGCCGATGATAGGGCCGGCCAGCCAGTCTGCCCGGCAACCACCAGGCTGGACAGTGATAGGGCCACCTGGCCAGCCCAACCAGCAGCAGAGGGATGAAGCCCCTAGAGCAGGGGTCTCAAACTCGCGGCCCGCGGGCCAACTGCGGCCCGCGGGCTTGTGTTATGTGGCCCGCAGTCCGAATCCGGGCCGCAGGCTTGTGCTGTCAGTGTTTTCTGAGCGGAGCTCAGGCAAGTTGTGGGACATCTTGCGTGAGCTCTTAAAAAGGAAATGGCCGTGTTAAAAAGGAAATGGCCGCCGAATGTGACCCCACAGGGAGATTTAACAGCGGAGAGTGGAGTGTGCAAGTCCCTGTGAGAGCCTCTCTCTCTTCTACTGTGCCGCCGAATTTTACCCTGCGGGGAGATTTTTCGGCGGAGAGTAGAGCATGAAAGGTAGAGCAGAGTAGTGTGTGTTATGCGTGGCCCCCCTGAACTCAACTTAATGTGAATGTGGCCCGCCATACCAATTGAGTTTGACACCCCTGCCCTAGAGGAAGGAGCAGTATAAAGGCCAGGCCCCAGAGTTCAATAGGAGGCAGACAGCTGCTGGAGGCAGATGTGCTGTCCCGCCAGCAGAGACCTGGGCTGGATTGGAGCCCAGCAGATGCGAGTAGCACCCACCACCGTGAGCAGAGACTCCACCGGCTTCCTGAGCTATCCCGACACAGGGAGTGGATAGGGCCTCTGGGGCCTGAGATACCAGACCGAGGAGCCGGAGCAACCCAGGTGGGAGATTCTCCCCAAGGCCGGGCCAGACCTGGAGGAGCTGCCTGACACTGGGCCCCCAGAGACTGGACCGGACCTGGATGAGCTACCTGATGCTGAAGGCCCCCAGGAACCCTGCAAACTTGAGGAGCTGCCCCTCGCTGAGGAGCTCCCCACCTTGCTGCCCATGGACAAGGAGGGACTGGTGAGCCAGCCGTGGGCTGAGTACACCTCCGACCCAGGGGAGACAGGTACCTGGGGACACGGGGAGGAAGTGGCCCAGGGACAGCCCAAACTCGTGGCTGAGTTAGGGGCACAGCCCCATCGGCATGTTGTGGCAGGAGCCCCGTCGACTTGGTGGCAATGCTTTTGCCACTACTAGGGCCCTGGGCTGCAACGCAGTGGAGATGGGTGGGTCTGCGTCCCCCTTTCCCTAGCCACCCCAGGAGGACGTGCTCTTTCCTCCTGTTACCGAGAGGATCTGTTGCTTGCCCCACCCTGCCTGAGGGGCCGAGGTGCTAGACTGCTCACTCACCCACCCTGTCGTGCCCTGCCTGAAGGGCTGAGGTGCTAGACTGCTCACTCGCCCACCCTGCCCTGCCTGAGGGGCCGAGGCGCTAGACTGCTCACGTGCCTGCCCCGCCTGAAGCTCAGGACACTAGACTGCTTGGCTGCCCTCCTGGTTTGAGAACCTGGCTGGTGACCCGCACCGAGGCACTAACTATTCCCCATTTAGGAAGGCGCTGTGGCCTCCCCTGGATTTGGGATCCGAGGATAGGCCGCAGCGACCCAGCTGGACAAAGTGGCACTGTAACAGTCACCTATCAGATTATTATCTCTTTGGAATGCTAAACCTCATGATGCAAGAAGTAAGGTAACATCCAATCTTTCCAATATTTCTTTCCATCTTGTAGCTTCTGTTAATATTTGTTGGTGAATCTCACTGTCCACCACATGTCCACTTGATAGTGACTGCTGTAATTACTTCCACTGGCAGTAGCAAGTTTTATGTTCTATGCTCTTCACGTTTGGGAAGTGTAGTATATAGTTTACGCCATTTTTTCACAATTGGTGAATACTTTTTATTTTTTGCCAGCGTGCTGCGTTGTTTAAGCCTCCCTTCAGGAAACAGCCGACATGGAAAACAATACTTGCTTGGTTGGTAGCACTCCAAGCAAGCCAGTCTCTTGATATCTTTTCTCTCTTGATGGAAGTCTTACATTTGAGAAGAAATTCAGGAAAATTATGCCCATCAACATCTTTTAGCATTGACTTTGCTAGCTTCCATATTTCTTCAGAAGTCAGGACATCAGATAGAACAATTTTTTGATGGATAGAATCTGTTCTGTTTTCAGGCCACAAGCTTCTATCTTTGAAAAGACAAGAATCAGATGGTGTAGCACTGCTCTCTCCTGCTTCTTGCAAAGTCTCTGAATGTGGTGGTGCTAATGGCGATACTACCTCACTATCTTCAAGCATTAGATTGGAGTCACATGATGCATGTTCTGGCAGCTTTTCTTTGCCATCATCTGCCAGTGCCACAGACACAGTCTCTATATTGAAATCGTTTTCATCTTGATTTTGTTCATCTGCTTCCCTAGTTAGTATATTGCCTGACTGCAGAAAGTCCTCATGTGATTTGAAAAACTGGAGGATAGATTGGTGTCCTTTATCTCCTTTGAGTTCCCTTTCTTTTACCTCCTTTCATTTCTGAGTGCCTGATTTGTATGAATAGCCTCCACCAGACACGGCAGTATAGAGGAGGGGTGTGTGTGTGACTGTGAGTGAATTAGACACTTACTCACATATATTTTGGGCCTGCAAATCCTACTAGAAGAAGCAGCAGCACTGGCTCTAACTGTCTTATGGTGCTTTGCTTTGCCCCTCCCACCAGCAGTTCCTCCCTCCTGCCTATGCACAAGGAACTCTGGGATTAGAATCATAGAATATTAGAGTTGGAAGGGGTATTAGAGTAGGAGGTCATCTAGTCCAACCCCCTGCTTAAAGCAGGACTAACCTCAGCTACATCATCCTGGAGAGAGTTTTGTCAAGCCGTAGCTTAAAAACCTCTAAAGATGGAGACGCCACCACCTCCTTAGGCAACCCATTCCAATGCTTCACCACTCTCCTAGTGAAAAACTTTTTCCTAATGTCCAACCTAGACCTCATAGAAACAACCTAAACCTCATAGAAAATTGGTAGTTCTTGATCCTGATATGCTAGACCATGTCACAGAAAGGAGCACAAATCTCTCTGTCTCTCAGTCTCAAACTACAAATCCTAGTTTAACTGCACAAGCGCACACTCTCTCTTCTAGAGAAGGGCCTGGGCTGGGCCAGGAGGCCCAGCAACTCCCTGTTCAGAATGTTGCTTGAGACTGCTCGAACACTGCTTCTGATTGGCTCCAGCAAATCTCACAAGATCTGGACAATAGATACATAGATACAGGGAAATAAGTTTCTATAAATATCCTCAGGCATGATCTACAATTTAGCCTCAATTTTTTCTTCATGGTAATGGGGGTTGCAGCCTGGGCCGGGCCTTCCAGGGTCTTCGGGCCCTGGTAATGTGTACCCTTACCCCCCACTCCCGGCCCCATGTTGGGGCCCTGCCTTCTCACAAAGCTGATCTCATTGCAGTATTTACAAGGAACACAAGTTCCATGAATGGCAGATACCACTTCTGTGCTCATCTGTCCTATCTGTGTAGCTAACAAGCTCACCAACAAATATGATTAACTCTCTCACATTTCCTTTGCTCTGAAGCTAATAGGCCGCGGATCGTAACTGATTACCTACTTAAACATTTGTACTATATCCATCTTTAAGTGCTAACAATTTAACTAAATTCACTGCTGTCTGCTTGGGCCCACAATTTTAAATATTAAAAGGAAAATTACAACCAAATACTTTCAAACTTATCAAAACACACAGTTCTCATTAAGATCTGTTTACTGGCCAACTTTGTTTCAATTTTTTTTTTTTTTTTTTGAATTATCCATATGGGCGTGGAAGGACAAATGGTGTTCACAATTGCTTTCTGGAATATTAAGGCTAAATTCAGACGTTAAGTGAATTAAAGCTAGGACAAAGTAACACAGGGATGGAACTGGCCCTGTGTTTATTCTCTCCTCCCACACCACAAATGTTCTTAATTTCAAAATGTTAAATTTTCCAGAAAAGCAAATGTATACATTTCTTTCTTTCTTTCTCATTGAAAGAAAGTTGCATAAATCATTTACTATGTTCATTTACACTACTGAGAAGATTGTTGTAGAAGGGAGGCACTCTCCCCTAGCCCCGTTCAACAGTGGGCAGACTTTTCATATAAGAAAAATCACTAGTCGAGAGTTGGTTCACTTGTCTAAAATAGCCTCCAACTCTTGCTCTACAGTTGTGACAGTGCAGTTCAAGACAGGGAGAGGTGCAATCTGATACTAGGTATATTGTGCCAATCTAAGCTCTCCATAATTAAGAGAATTTGAAAGCTGCTTTAAATTATGCCAGCTGCCAGTGGCCTTAATGGGCAATTTATAGCAGGTGGAACTGGTTGGGAGGCAGGATTTAGGGAAGTTTCAGCCATACTTTTTTCTCTAACCAGATTGGTGAGAGAGGGAGAAGCAGCAATGTTGAAGCAGCTCATCATGTTCTGAGAATCCTCTGAAACAGTACAGCACAAGCCCACTAATGCTGGTGAGAATCTGGGCCTATATTTATCCTCTTGATTTATAATTCCAAAGTTAGTTAAGGGGCAAGTGTTCCAGTTTCCTAAAGGAAGGCTTAAAGAGTGTTAGGGTCTATTTTCAAAACCATATGCAGGATTTCAGCCATGTGACTAATTAATATCAATGGGAATCCTATTGTTAAAACACTGCAATGCTTTGAAAATGTATTCCTATATGTCAATTCTCCTTTGTAGGCAAAATTGTCAAAAACAGACCTTTGGGGCCACTTTTATTTTATTTTTAAAAAATAAATAAATAAATGAAACTACTCTTATATGGTAATAAATCAACTGTTTAGCAGGCTCTGCCTTCCTCCCCCACATCCCTTATATTCCATTTTAATTGACTTTGATTTGATGCAGAACTATGGTAATGTACAGTTTCTGCAGACATTGCCTGCAGGGAGGCTGTTGGACTCTGGGAGACTGAACTGTGTAAAAAAAGAAGAATTATTGTATAAAGGACTAATGAAGTTTTGTTCCTCCATATCATCTAAAGAGTCAAACCCCTAAGGACAAATAATGCTTTAGAGTATAAATGATTAAGTACATTAAAAAACTATATCCAGTCCTGTTATTGGTCATTTTTCAATACCTTTATATTGAGACCAATGCCTTTGGAGTTTACATTTCATTTTACTAGGTAACTGTAGAATACTCTGAGTAACAACAAAATGTTAGAAGATGTGAGCATGCAATTAGCAGAAACCAAAGCAATGTGACAAAGAGCTGAACTCCTATGAAGACTTATGCCTTTTTTGTCCTGTTGCGATGAGGACAAGCGTGCATATTTTTCCCAAACTCTGTTCAAGTTACCAGTATTTGGAGAGCTGTTGTGAAAAATCAGTAAGTCTGACACCAGCCCTGCTTAGCAGACCCCCTGAAACCTGTTTGTGGCCCCCCAGTTGAAAACTACTGGTTTATATGATACTGTTACTTGGTAAAAGAAAATGCCATTTACAGGGTAGGTGCCCTCAAGTAGAGCATGCCTCTGAATTTAATTGGGAGTGTTCTAGTTGGGAAGATGATTCTATAAGATGTGAGTGCTGCCGTCCAGCCTTGGAGATTATAACTCCCATTATGCCTGGGGGAATAGGGAGAGAATTTCCACTGGGAAAGCATGCCGTGGGCACCGTCTTGCAGAGGAGTTGAACTTCTGATCAGGGAAGCTGAGATTGCATTATGGAGTTCTGGTCAAACCAGGAGCTGCTGCTAGAAAGCCGGAAGCTGCTGCTGAGAGTCTGATGGGGTTTTGACCAAGCAGGGAGCCTCAGATGCTGTTGGTGGGCTTCATTGCAGCCAGGACAGAGACTGTTGCTGTGTCCAGAACTGACTGAGGTGGGCTTGCAGTGATGGCTGTGTGAGTAACTACCCCCTTTTGTTTGAGAAAGTGCTTTCAACGGAAAGGGGATAGCAAAAACCTGAGGGATAGTCTGAGTCTGAGAAGAAATGAAGCGGTTTTATCTAACCAGAATCCAGGCTTACTGACCTCTGGTTAAAACCACTCCCATCTGCAGAGGAGTTGTGCAGCTTGGAATGATCCCAGGTTAGACTTGCTCTGCCCTTGGTGCCTGGGCTGGACTATTTTATTGCGCCAGCAGAGTGCTGTCCCCAGCCTCAAGACCTTCAAGCGCAGCCATTCAAGCAAGCGTTTAGACCTCTTACATTCAGGGGACCACTCATTTAGGGGTGGGGTAAATGATGACAGTGTAAATGCAAGTTAGTTACACTTCATTTACTGCTGCGAACTAGATTTATTAATTGATTTATTAAAGTGCCTCCTGCTGATTTAAATTGGTTGTACCATTTTAATTATTCAGCCTATTATATGCTGTTTTCTTAAGTGAAGTGTGTTAACGCTAATCTAAGAGGATATTGGGTGGGTGTGGCTTATAACTGGTACTTTTGAGGTAGATCCATTGCATAGATTAGCTCAGGTTTATTCCTGGAGGCTCCCAAGTCATGCAAGTATGTACAGGTGGAAGCACCTGCCAAGATTAATTTCCTTTACAAGTAGGAGGACTGCGCAGAGGGGTGGATAGAGGATTTCCACCTCTCCAACATCATCTCTGGGCTACTCAGGATCTCCTTTACAGTCATCAGGTTCTCGGGCACACAGGTGAGTGTTACTTAGGACTGAGCAACCCAGGGAGGAAAGGTGGGTTACAACAGTAATTTCAGCATATCTGCAGTTAATAAACATTTTATTTGGCATCAATGGCAGTAGAGGGAAGGAGAAAGTATAAGTAGAAAATTTTTGGCAATTACCTTATTTCATACCATTCTGCACGTACAAGTAATATAAGCTAATTAGTTTTGGAATACCAAAAAACTTTGGCACAAAAAGGAAACTGAATTATAGGGTTATAAGGCTGCTAAGGTGTAGTAGTCATCTACTTAGTTATGAGAATGAAACTACATGTTATAATCCATTGGGCATGACAGAACTTCATAGGCCAGATAATCATCATAGCTAGTGCCAACTGGAGGGCTGCCTGGAGATTCATGGTAAACAGCACTTCACAAGCCACAAAGCCAAGATAGTCAAGCTCAAAATCCTAACAAAACTAGAACTACAGGACCCCCATTCCCCTCCACCCCCCAGCAATATTTCTTCTGCTAATGGAGATTAGAGAGCCTACAATGATAGAAAACTCAATAAGAATGGGGGCTTTCAACTATACCCCTACTGACTGGCTCTGTGTCACCTCAGGATGGGATACAGAAATAAAGTTTTTATATAACACAAACGATTGCTTCTTGGAACAGCTAATCCTGGAACCCACAAAAGGAGAGGCAATTCTTGACTTAGTCCTAAGTAGAACACAGGATCTGGTCCAAGAGGTAAATATAGCTGAACTGCTCAGTAATAGTGACTATAACATAACTACATTTCCCTTGTGGATAGGGGGGAGATAGCAAATCCCACCACAGTAGCATTTAACTTCAGAAAGGGGAATTACACAAAACGAGTAAGCTAATTAAATAGAAATTAAAAGGTATAGACACAAAAATGTAATGCCGGCAAGTTGCATGGAATCTTTTAAGAACACCATAATGGAGGCTCAAATTAAATGTATACCCCAAATTAAAAAACATAGAGGGCCAAAAAAGTGCCACCATGGCAAAATAAAAAGCGGTTAGAGGCAAAAAGCCCTCCTTTAAAAATCTGAAGTTAAATCCTACTAAGGAAATAGAAAGGAGCATAAATTCTGGCAAGTCAAGTGTAAAAGTATAAATGGGCAGGCCAAAAAAGAATTTGAAGAGCAACTAGCCAAAGACTAAAATTAACAACAAAATTTGTTTTTAAATACATCAAATCAGGAATTCTGCTAAAAAATCAAGGGGGCCACTGGATGATCTATGTGCTAAAGGGGCACTCGAGGAAGACAAGGCCATTGTAGAGGATCTAAATGAATTCTTTGCATTGGTCTTCACTGCAGAGGATGAGTGCCCTTCTTTTTAGGGGACAAATGTGAGGAACTGTCCCAGACTGAGGTGTCGGTAGTTAAGGTTTTGGAAAAAAATTGATAAATTAAACAGTAACAGAATCAGATGGATTCACTCGAGTTCTGAAGGAACTCAAATATGAAACTGCAGAACTACTACTAGTGGTGTATAACCTATCATTTAAATCCGCTTCTGTACCAAATGACTGGAGGCTAGCTAATGTGAAATCAATTTTTAAAAGAGGCTCCAGAGGCGTTCCCAACAATTATAGGTCAGTAAGTCTAACTTCAGTACCAGGCAAACTGGTTGAAACTATAGTAAAGAACAGAATTCTTAGATGAACGTGATTTAGTTCGGAAAGAATCAACATGGCTTTTGTAAAGGGAAATCATACCTCAATGTATTAGAATTCTTTAAAGGAGTCAACAACTATGTGGACAAAGGTGATCCAGTGGATATAGTGTACTTGGACTTTCAGAAAATCTTTGACAAGGTTCCTCATCACAGCTCTTAAGCAAAGTATGCAGTTGTGGGATAAGAGAGAAGGTCCTCTTATGGGTCAATAACTGGTTGAAAGATAGAAAACAAAGGTCAGAATAAGTGGTCAGTTTTCAGAATGGAGAGAGTTAAATAGCAGTGTTCCCCAAGGATCTGTACTAGGACCAGTGCTGTCCAACATATTCATAAATGATCTGGGAAAAGGGGTAAACAGTGAGGTGGAAAAATTTGCAGATGATACTAAATTACTCAAGACAAAGTTCAAAATAAACGGTGAAGAGTTACAAAGGGATGTCACAAAATTGGGTGCCTGGGCAACAAAATGTCAGATAAAATTCAAAGTAACATATATTGGAAAACATAACCCAACTATGCATACAAAATGATGAGGTGTGCATTCACATCACTCAGGAAAAAGATCTTGGAGTCATTTTGGACAATTCTGTGAAAACATCTACTCAATGTGCAGCGGCAGTCAAAAAGCTAACAGAATGTTGGGAACCATTAAGAAAGGGATAGATAATAAAATAGAAAATATAATGCCACTATATAAATCAGTGGTACATCCACACCTTGAATACTGCATGCAGTTTTGGTCATCCCGTCTCAAAAAAAGATATATTGGAATTGGAAAAGGTACAAAGAAGGATAACAAAAGTGATTAAGGAGGTGTAACAGCTTTCATGTGAGAAGAGATTAAAAAGACTGGGACTTCTCATCTTGGAAAAGAGGTGATGAAGGCAGGATGTCCTCAGTTCTGTGTAACCATAGGATGATTTATCTTAAGCCATTGTTTCACATTTCTGCCTGTTTCCCTTAAACTCCTGTTGACTTAACTCAATATAGTCAAACAATAAACATCCCAAGATTTAACCCAATATAGTCATTCAACAAAAATCCCAATAACCAGGTCAACAGTGTCCATAAATTATTATAGAGCAGCTCCATGTGTGTCACATAGACTACTAACCTTTAGGTTGATCCAGTTATGGCCTTGACCAAGCTGAAAATTCACCTTGGATCTGTGCTGCAGAACTTTTAAGGATAGCACATATACAACTAGAGATATAGTTTAATCATGAGAGCACTGAGATCTGTGAAACATGGGGAAGATACCAGACTGACTTCTGGTTTCAACCTAAAAAAAAAAATCAAACACCCCTTCCCTCCAAAATAAAAATTTCAGGGTAACCATCACTTAATCAAGGCAAAAGAACACTAGGTGCAGGTTAACTCCTTACTGAAATAGCAGATCACAGATATTAATTATTGTCATAAGAATGTTAGGTGTTTGTTTTGCAAAAATCACATTAGAATACAAGATAATACTGTAAATGGAAAGCTCCTTTACACACTGTTTTAGGAAATAAATATATTAGGAGAGGAAATTGGCATACAACTGGCATTCTCCAGCACATTCAACATTCGTTACATTTCTGACCCTTTTCCTGGCCATTTATGAATAAGAAATTTTTAACCTTGGCTTTCTACTATTGATTTTTTTGCTTCATACCTTTTTCTTTGTCTCTGTACATCTTTGTATCTTTTTTTCAGATTGTTCCTCCCCCCATTAATTTTATTTGGTTTTCTTAAAGTTTATTATGTATTCATTTTTCTTATTAATTTTCTCTCATTTCCTTTTATTTTTACTTTTGTGTTAGTTTTCTGTTGCTTTTACACATTTCCCCCTTCCTATAGTATTTTTTTCTTGTCCTGTCTCAAACAGTTGCGTAGAGGTTCTAAAACATTGTTAAAAGGTTGCTGTATTCTGCCCTAGAAGTGGATGGAAGTGATTATTGTAATTGCAAACTTTTTTGTAAAGCATACTTCAGAATGCTCTCAGCTGAAAAGCACAAAGGATGAATCTGATCATCTATGGAGGGTGAGTCTAAGGCTTAAGCACCACTGAAGTCCAATATTATTGCCCTTAAATAGGATTTATGAGTACATTTCATCCTACATGAACATAATATATTGTTTCTCTTTTTTTTGTGTCTTTTGCCTTTGTTGCTGTCTGTTTCTCCTCTTCTGACTTTATTCCATTTAGTTTTTCTTGCTCTCTTCTCCTGATGTCTTCCTCCCCCCCACTTTTTTGCCATTTACTTTCCCTGCTGGCCAGTGCTAGAGATAAAAGTCTGTGATATTCCCTCCAAAATAAAGAGAAGCATTGTTTTTTTGTTTGTTTTTTTTTTACTACTGAACATCTAAATCTAGGTGGATTCTGATTCCCCTTACAGACAGTTTTACATCTCTAGCTGGGATGGAAAATAATAATGCTACTGGTATTTGAAATGAAGATTTCTGTCTGCTAGATTTTTGTTTGTTAGAGGGGACTGAGATGGGTAACTGAATTATTTTGTTTTTCATTTTCAGTGGGTTTTGTTGCCAGTCTGATTTGGTTTCAAGTATTTTTGATCACTGTTTCCAGTAATAACCATTATTACATTTAACTTCTGTTCCCATATTTCAGAAACTGCTAACCAAAAGATCAAAAATAAAAAAGCTTTTCTGTACAACACAGATTGTTTAAATAACTGAAATGCTTCTTATGTGTCTGCAACTACTGTATATGTCTGTGAAGGACTAAGTTCCCATATTCAGGCACTTGCCATCTCATCCATTATTCAGAATTCATTTCTGAGAACAAGTCAGCTCTTCAGATGGCAACTTTCCATAACTGTATTCAATTTTGAGTATTGCCATTATTTAATATTTTCCCTCTTCCTGCTAACTTTTATTTCCAAATTTCACTTTCATTAGGGTTCTCTCTGTACCACTTCCATTATTCATTCCAATGGAGAACCACAGCCAAGTAGTTTTAAAATAGTAATGAGCAAAAGCTATATTAATAGTATACAGAGAGTGGGATTTATATTCTCCTTCACGAATCAAGGAAATTCTTTGAGATCTGCTCCAAAGCCCATCAAAGTTGAATGGAAAAGATTTCTGTTGACTTCAGTGAGTTTTGGATCAGTTCCTTAAAACTTGTATCCCTATTCTTTGTAATATCAGTAAAGTAGTTATAGGAGTACAAGTTTCATGTATTCCATCTCCAACAGTGGCCAGCACCTGGTGCTTCAGAGGAAACCTCGGCCCAGGAAGAGGTGGGCTAATCTACCCCTAGATTACATTAGATGCAGTCATGCCTTGTGACACAGGAGACAAATCAGTGTTTCTACCTCAGTCTATCAAGTGCCACATTCCTTGTTCCACTGTAGTCTGCGCTCATGACAGTGACATCTTTCTCAAGGGTTTTCTTATGTCATCTGTTGTTCTCCGCTTTTCTGCCAGGTGGGCTCCAATTACCTAAGAATATAGCTTTTTTGACATCTGTATAACATGCCCAGATCACTTCAGCCTTCTTTGGTGATTCACTATCTACAATAGTGGTTCCCAAACATTTTGAGTGAAAGCCCCACTAGTTAACACGAGGTAGAACATGTGCCCCCCACCAGCCACAAACACATATCACCCCTATAAACACACATAATGATACCACTAAATTACATAATAATAAATTACTTTTACCAGAGTAAGAAGCTAAGCCTACCCTCTCGCAGCTGCCACCAAATGCCACATGGGGCCTGGCCTCTTCCTATCCTTCAAGGACTGATGATAATGGAGGAAGGCTCTGGGGGGTTAACAATGGCTGCTCCAGGCCCCCACCAGTGCAAGGTTTCTCCTCCCCGGCCAGGTGCCCAGCCAGTTTGGGACTGAGGGCGGCTGCTCATCTGTTCTGGCCGGAGCAGAGTTCAGAGCTGCTGCTCTGCTTTGACTGGCACAGAGCTTTAGGCTGCTACACCTGGCATGGAGCTCGGGGGGAGGGGGGGGCTAAATGACCTCAATATTACACAAGCCTCATGGACCCCCTGTAATCTTTGGCACCCTCCCCCAAGGGGGTTGCGCCAAGGGAACTGTTGATCTCCAGTCTGTTGGCCAGTGCTTTGTAACACATCTGCTTTAGTTACTTTATACCATCCGTGGATACCAAGTATTCTCTGCAAGCATCTCTGATGAAATGCATAAAATTTCCTGTTGTGGGCTTCAGGTATTTGTGTAATCTTTTTGCCAGCCAAAGGCAGCAGTAACAAGGGCCGGGTTCAATATCTAGGGGTTCCTTTCAACAATACAACACAAACCCAGCTTGCGCCCCCACTCACTCACCTACGAGAACTATACACCACCCCTTGGGTGCCCCTAGAAGTAATACTTCCCCTATCACAAGCAGAGAGACTTAGTGTAGAAAAGAGACTTTTAATAAAAGGGGGGAAAATAACCTGGCATTAACTTGGGAAAATGCTAAAAGCTGGATTCATAGGCATAAAACCGTGAACAAAACACCCATCCCAGAGTACATTGGGCAGTTTTCTTTTGCCTCAGGTTCTTAAATCCAGCAACAAGAAGTTCCTTTAATGTGCCCCTCCCTTCACAGATCACTCATAGATGGTCTCCTTAGTCAGGGCAGACCCAGAATCTAGAGGTGCTGCTGTGGAGTTCACTTCTCACCCTGGTTGGGGGGGAGAAGACACCTTGCTCACTCTGCTCTTGGCCGCCTTGCTGGCTGCTTCAACAGCTGCCCTGCTGGCCACTCGTTGATCTGCAGGCCGTCCCGCCAGTCATCCGCTAGCTGCCCTGCCAGCTGCTCTGCTAGCTAATCTGCCAGCCACTCTGCTGCAGTCCATCACCTTCCTGTACCACCTGCTTCTCCACCATGACCTTTGTACATCAGTCTCTTGAGATTCTACCCAGTTCTCTGGTTCTCAGCTCTCAGTAATTGATTATCAGCTCTTAGAGGGTGAACCTCAATGCTGAAGTTGGGCAAGAGTGCTGTCCCCCAGTAGATGAGCTCTGCTCTAGTGAGCACTTAACAAAACAAAAGACTCCTAATGGAATCTTAATTAGCTCGATCTTTGAACAGTGGAAGGGGGAGATTTAACCATGCCTGGGGCTCTTGGGCCTTGTCTACACTATAAAGATAAATTGACCTATGTTAATTACTGTGGTGGCTGATGCCCACACTACCCTCTAGGGTCAGTGTTTCATGTTATCACTAGGAGCATTTCTACTGACCTACGAGGGGCAGTAGCTGAAAGCCCAGTCTCTAAGCTCTACTGGCAGCTCCCTGGCCAGAGTCCAACTGCCCCATAGGCTCCCAGTGGGATGTCCTTCTCCCCACTTGCCTGTTTCCTGCTGGGAGCTGGGGGAAGCCACCCAGGGCTTCTCGCCCCTGAGAAGCAGGATCCAGCCGTCCCCGCATGTCGCCCCACACCTGCTCCTTGTGGAAGGGGGCAGCCTTGTCAATTTCAGCTCTGCTCTGAAACTGATAAGGCTGTCCCGACTCCCAGAGGGGAGTGGGTGGCAAAGCAGCCCAGGCTTCTCCCCTCCCCGTTCCCTTCCGAGAGCAGAGTCCAGCCACCCGGGCTTCTCTCCCCGATCCCAGACTGGAGAGGGGTCCAGCTGCTTAGCTCTCCAGGGAAGCAGGGGGCAGCTGGGCTTTAGTTGCCTGGCTCTCTTGTCTTGGTTCTTGTCTGTACTTCCAAGATGTGCAGACTCATTTACCGTGGTGTGTTCTTTACTGTCAATCCCGTGTACACTGTCACTGCTGACTCTTCTTTCAGTCATCATGAGTTGTGTTTTCTTTTGGCTGATTCTTAATCCTACTTTGGTGGCTTCATGTTTGCTGTTGATAGTGGGATTTTCCATGGCAGCATCATCATCTATGTCCAACAGAACAATATCGTCTGCCAAGTCAAGATCTTGAAGTTTTTCTCTACTCCACATAATTCCCGAATCTTCCTTTGATGTTGTTCTTTGCACCCTTTCTCAGTTGTCTCAGGGCAAACATAATCTACACACAGTCTTTTTGGTCTAATGTCTGCTTGCTCTCAGAGGAGTCTCTCCCAAACCGCTAATAGACTGGCTTAATCTCAGAAGCAAATGGTTTAAAATCTCTTCTAAAACTTTGTTTTAAGTAGGCTCAGCAGAATTTGAGGGTTTTTAAGCAATTGTGATGGATAATATCAGTTTATTTTAAAGCATTTTTAATATTTATATCAACTTAAATTTTCAGTTGCAGGATATTATGGGGTGGGTGGTCAGGTCATAATTTAATGACAGATGTTGAGATTCAAAAAGTTAAAGCTTTCTACTGTTAAAATACAAACTGTCAACATGGCATCTCCAAATATACAAAGAAATATCCTTAAATCAAATTCTAATAAATTCCCAAGCAGCATTTTTCTTAGTTTTCTTATCTGTAATTTCCAATTCTTATAGATGGAAATTATTTTTGTTGGTGTGTATGTATGGTGACATTAATGTTTACCAATAAAATATTAAATCCTTCTAAGCCTAGTTTTAAGCAATAACTGTTATCTCTCTGAATAGTCTTCTCATCCATATTAAGGTTCAATCCCTCTTTTGAATCTTGCTAAATTTTTGGCTTCAATTAATTCCACTGTCTAATTATGTGCTGTGTGAAAAAGTCAGCTATGGCTAGAGCCCAGGCTCTGGGACCCTCCTACATTGCAGGGTCCTAGAGCCCCGAGTTCCAGCCCGAGCCTGAACATCTACATGACAGTTAAACAGCCTCTTATCCTGAGCCCCGCAAACCCAAGTCAGCTGGCACAGGCCAGCCTCAGGTATGTAACTACAGTGTAGACATACCAATTGTGTCCTAGCTCCCCTCTAGGTCCAGTTTATGGCTAACTGGCCTCTCTTGCTTTTGTTAACCCTTCCAAGGCTAGTGTGGGGTGAACACCTGATCACACACCCTAACATTCTGGGTTTTTTTTCACTGCAAATGGACATTGAGTGAAGGTCTTTATTCAGCTGTTCACAGTGATGTCCAGGTCTCTTTCCTGAGATGATACAGTTAATTTAGAATCCAGTACGGGCTATAAGTAGGTGGTTTGAAATCAGTATGCCATCTCCAGATGAGTCTTCCAAGATTCCTTAATATTCAGTGTTGTATTCCTTCTCAAAGGCTCCATGTTAGCATGATGTGACTCCCACCAAAACCTGTCAATGTAAAAAGGGTTTAGTCCACAATGAGGCAAATGTTCTCTTTCCATTGTAAACTAACTTAGGGCTATTTTAAAGGGTGGTGGGCAGGTGATTGCATTGAATTGGGCTCTAATTTAATAGTAAAACAAATCCTTCTGCTGTTAAAATACAGTAGCACACTAATTCTATTTCATAGGAAAATATTTGTTTTATTGCTCTGCTGTATATATTTTACAATCAAATAGATTTTTGTTTATTTTAAAAGCCTGCTGAGAAAGGATAAATAACCTAAAAAGAGAAGTTTAAACTATTTTTATACATATATAATTAACATAAAATATGGCAACCTTTTCCCCTCAAAATTAAGAGAAAAAAACTATCGTTGGGTTGAGAATGAGGTTACTATGATTTAGCCTGGCATATTCCAAAATTAAAAATTAGAAGCAGTGATCAAGGGTCCAAATCTGCTCTCCCATTGTGGGAGTTTTGTCACTAACTCTATCTGGGAGCAAGATCAGGCTCTAAGTATGTCATTTTACTTTTGACACATGGGGTTTACTCAGGCAGCTCCAGGAGGCATTAATGGCACTTAATGGTGCATATCCTGAGTTAGTGTAAATAGTCATGGATGTCAATGGAGAAATGACAATTTATACCAGCTGAGGAATTGCACCTGTGCACGTACGTTTCCTGATATGATGAGCGTAAATCACACAACCTTAACAACAGTTTCAGACATGTGGTGGGACCATATTAAACTAATAAAAAATTGCGCCCAGTTAGACTAGAGGCCACATTCTGATCTCAGTTACACCAATATACATTTGGAATAACTCCACTAAATTTAGGATAGTTACTTCAGATTTACCCTAATGTAATAAAGCAGATTTTGGCCCCAGGGCTGAATTTGTCTTCTAGTGCTATAACTATGAATTACTGAAACTATAAAGGTAACAGATGCCTAAGCGCTTTTTAACAGATGCATTTTATGAAGCTGTTTTCTTTTAAGAATAGAATAATTTGAAACACCTTGGAAACTCATTCATCTTATCTGGCAAAAGCTAAATAGCAACATTTTAGCTCCACTCCACTTGTAGTGACTGATGGGTCAGCTCCACATGAAGAGCAAGCATGTCAAGCCTCTTATAATTTGGCCATAGATTTCAGAGGACATCTGCAAATCATTGTGTGAATCAGAAAAGTACAAATTCACAACAGTTATACTCTCTCGAGTTGTGTTTGATATTTCCTGTTTTTGAGGTTTCCTTGGTACCTAACACATAGGCTGCTAAACACCAGCTGCTCCAAATGGCTCAGATCTGCAGACCCTTTGATCAATTATCTAGTCATGATTAACCAATTCCTGTATAATCAGAGGGGGGGACAACACTTTATTTAATTTTTTTGGTAAATATAAATATTCAGTAAGCTCTTCCTGCAGCTTTCCATGCACTATGAACTACAAACGTACTGCAGTAAAACCTCTACTCTGCTATTAGTTTCCTATATCTAGGGATATTCTGCTTTAACAGCAAGGACTCTTCCTCCCTATTATACTAAATCTTATTAGAGTGGCTCTTAGCATTGGATTATTCTGAGCTTTAAATATTGTCAGTGATAGATTGGAGCTATGTAGCTAAAATGAAACTACTTTTGTGGCTCTCTTTTTGACCAGGGGAGGGATGGGGAGATTGTATTTATTTTTCTCTTGGATAACTTCATTTATATGTTGGGGCTCATTCTCTGGAAAGTAAATGGGGAAAAATAAAAACAAGACAATTATGCCACAATAATGTACTCTTGCTTCTGAGATAAACATTAACTGATCTCTCTCTATGGAGAGAATTCTTAGGACAGGTAGATAACATTTGCTGTGTATAGCTACAGTTAATTTGTTAATGATTTTTCTATATGCCGTGGTATTTTCTGAAAATTTAAGTGGTAAAAAATTATTCAATATATACCTGTGCCACAAGCCTGTAAATGTCCCCTCCCCCTGAATAAATCTAATTAAATTTCACTGGATAAATCAGACATGACTCTACCATATTATGGAGGGAATTTAATTCTGTTTAGACAGAAATAGCAAACTTCCCCAGTGGTATTTTTAAGTTCTTTATATCAACAAAGTCTAATAAGCACTCGACTAGTGGTACCTGTATATTTGGTGTGTCTACTGCCAGGTGCTCTTATATTCTTAATGACTTTTTACTGTGAATATTCAGTGTGCAATTTTCCAGTGGTCACAACTACGATGAATTTAATGTTTTTTCAAATCAGGGAAGGCACTGTGCACATGCCAAATATCTAACCATAGCTGTGTCTAAATAAGTGGTGGTGCTGGTGGGGGGGGTTTAATACTGGGGAAAAGGCATTTTTCACTCGAGTGACAGGACTTAGCTCAGACTTTAAAAGACAAATAAACGGAAATATAATACTACACCCCACCTCATTTAAAAAAGCTGCTGAGTGGGGTTACACACTGGGTATCCTAGGGAAGTTTCGGCCTCTGCTTCCTGGATATAGTATGCCCTTTGACATGAATCACCTCCATATCATAATCCTGCAGTACTAAACTCAATCTTAATTTGGGATTGGATCCTCTTCTTTGATGTAACCAGGTGAGTGGTGGATGATCAGCATACACAGAAAAATGTCACCCAAACAGATATGGCTGCCCTGTGACAAAGTCAGGCTGGACAACTTCAAGAGAAGGGTCCTACTGTGTTCTGGGAAGTGGGCAGGCGCAAGCGTGCCCACAGCTGAAGGCCTATACCCCAGCCTAAGGGGAGGCACTACTGATCCTAGGACGCAACTAATTACAGGAAGCAACAAATGATAAAAACAGGAACAAATGTAAATTTCAAAGGGCCAAAAGTAGGGAGCCTGAAAGTGACACCGAGCAGAGAACCCTGGACAGCTACTCAGAGGTATCTGAGCCACTGGATGCAGCCCAGAGGAACTCTGCTTGGATGCGTGAATGTAGAGAGAAGCAGAAATAGGCCCCACAGTCACAGAGCACCCCTCAGCCAACATCCTCCCCCTGGTGTTATAGATGGCCACTTTGGCCTATGCTAGGAGGTGGTTGACAAGGAAGTCTTGTGTTCAGGAGGAGGTGCTGAGCTCACACCTTCTGCTTACTGTCCTTCCCCTCAGCAAACACCCAGCCCTCCAAGGTGGTTGGCCGGGGGGGTGAGTCCAAGGGGCAGGGCGATGACTTTGCGGGTTGAGGAAGCAAGGGTAGGGCAACAGAGGAATGAGAAATCTTCCCCTGGAGTGAACTTTCTCCCAGGCCTGGGGCTGACTCAGCTGCCCTCTCCTCCGTGGCTATCCCGTCCTACTATGTGTAGTGGCAGGAGGGCCTGCCTGCTCATCTGGGCATGATAGGGGCCACTCTGTGGCTGAAGTGGAAATGGAGGCTGGCAAACAAGGAGGAGGGGTGGCAATCAGGACCCAGCAGCCAGGTCACCGGCAGTGACAGGACTGGCACCTTCTGGGGCCTTGGGGTCCCAAGAACCCCTTCATGCCAGGCCGAGGGGTAGTCCCTCCAGATGTGTCCCATTGCCTGGCAAAGGAAACACCGGGCCTCCCCTGAGGAATAATGGATCCTATATTGGGGCACCAGAAAGGATCCCTCAAGAGCCTCCTGGTCATGTGCCATCTGTGGCAGCTGGAGTTGCACCTGCCAGCAGAATGAAAGGACGTGACAGAGGGCAGGGTCTTACAGCTCAACAAGAGAGTGCTAATAACAGAGATAGGCTTCCCCAGGGTGGAGAGGAAGGGTAAAATGACAGCGCTAGGGAGGCTTGTCGGGACAGAGGTGAAGACCACTTGTAAGCCAAGGTCCTCCAGGGTCCTCGATTGGTATGTAAACACCTCCCAATGCAAGGTCCTTCTCCACTGCCTCCTGGGCGATGGCATCTGATGCCAGGAAGATGACCTTCCCATACATCTTGGAGGCTGCCACAATGGCCATTGGCCCCACCACCTGTGTCAATGCCTCCATATATGTCTCTATGTGGAGTGAGGCAGACACCAGGAGGCACTCGACACTGTGGTTCCTGATCCGGGTGCAAAAGGGGCTCCAGCCACTGGAGCTGGAGCTAAAGGAGGCGGCCGAGGCAGATGATAGGGCAGTGGGTGGAGGGCTTGCAACTATCTGGGTCTACACTTTGGGCACCAAGGGATAGGTGCCCCCTGAGTTGCTGGAAAGAACAAAAGGAGAAGTGGGGGCTATAGCCAATGGTGGGGCCATGGTATGCAGTGCAGCCCCTGCCTGGGAGGATTTCACCTTGTAGGTGGGTCTCTTGCCCTTCTTCTTCCCCTGACCCTTTCTGCCACTTGAGGGGGCAGCCCTGGAAATGGAGGAGACAGGAACCATGGCAGCGAGGGAGTCTTCACCCGTGCCTGCCACTGCCAGTGCCCGGTAGGGACGATAGCAATAGACCTGGCAGTGGTGGTTGAAATGGTAACCGCAGCGGGCAGTAGATGGGGGAACAAGCTGAGGGTGGGCAACTAGGTCGACCAATGGGGCCCCTCCCACAATTTCTCCCACCATCCAGGAGAAGGGGCAGGAGCAGACACTGGAGGGGAGGGGACAATACAGCAGGAGGGGGAAGGGCGGGATGGCTAATCACTCCTCTGTGCTAGGCTGCAGGCAGGAGAGGAAGGCGCTAGCAAGGAAGGGTCACATGGGCCTTATACAGGGAGGAGACTCTAGCTCCTCTGGATGCACTGGATAAGGGGCAACTATAATGACCTCAGAGAGTGCAATGAGCTAGGGGAAACAACAAAAAACGGGAGTGACGGAGGGTTCTCAAGCGTTAAGGGGGCATTGGTACACAGATCAGCGGGGACGGGGCAAGCATCAAGGGGTAGAGAAGGAAAGGAGCTGGTTGAAAACAGGCCCGGGGGGGGGGCAGGAAAAGGCACACGGGTTCCCAGTGGCTGGGGTGGGGTAGGGCAGGTGGCCAAACAAACATGCAGGGGCTGGGGCAGGGCAGGCAAACTAACAAGCTTTCTAAGAAACCAGACTGGGCCAAGGCAGGGGGAGACAAACAAAGTGATTTACAGTGGGCAGCAAAGGGAAAGGGGGTCACACTCTGCAGGAGGGATGTTGGGCAAAGGTAGGGGGGGACCTGCCAGCCAAATGCAGCCAGGGAGGGAGGAAAGAAGGGCACATGCATCCATGTGAGCTTGCAAAACATGGTCACTGCGAGGTGCTGCAGCTAAAGTCCCAGATGGTACCAGGGTAAAAGTGAGCAGCTAGGCCCAGAAGCAAAAGCAGTCCCAGATGGTGAGTGGAGAGGGCAGTGGGGGTAAGGGTGATGGTGGCAGGGGGGTGGAGGGACTAGGGGGAGGGCCCCATGCCACTCCCCCTATCTCCATAACAACAGCAACTGCCACTGCCATAAGAGCAAGTGTGAAAAAGTCATTCAGTCAGTGGTGTACCGAGGGGGGCCAGGCCCTTGGCGCCAGCCTGCGTGGGGGTGCCGGGCTGGCCCTTCATGATGTGCAGGAGGTGGGGGATGCAGGAGGCTCTGGGGGACGCGCCTCAGTGCCTCCCCACTGCTCGTCTTGAAGGGCCAGCCCGGTGCCCTCCCCCCCAGGCCAGAGGGTTGAGGCTGCCTCGTCCGGCGCTCGGCTGCGGGGCTGGAGCAGTGGGTAAGTGCGGAGGGGGGAGTGCCAGGCCAGCCCTTCATGACGGGTGGGGGGCACAGGAGGCTCTGAGGGACACCCCTTAGTATCTCCCCAACACATGCTGTGAAGGAGCCGGTCCTGCCCCCCCTACCCAGTGGGAGAGGTGGGTGCCGCACAGTGGGTAAGTGCGGGGGCTGGTGGGGGAAGGGGCAGAGCCAAGCCTGCATTTGCGACCCCCTCAAGCCTCACACCCTCCCCCGCAGGTACAGACCCCTCCTCCCTGGGGCAGTTGAGGGGTGGCCTGGGACCCCTCCTACCCTGCACGGAGAGGTGTGTGAGGCCTGGGGGTGAAGGGGCACCAACGTAGGCTTGGCCCCTGGGCACTGGAGACCCTCGGTATGCTGCTGCACTCAGTCCAGAAATGAACCCCCTCCACAGTGTCTTGCAGCAGTCCTGCGCGCTCCCTCGACAGTGGTCCTCCTCTTCCTCCTCAAGGGCAACAGCAGGCTCCTAGGCAGCGGCAGCAGCCAGCCAGCCAAGAGAGACCCCACAGACGGTAACAGTGATGGTGGGGTCACTCACACCCCTTCAAGAGGCAGGTCAGCAAGGCCCCCCCCGACCTCCTCTCTGGCTGCAGCAGCAGCCAGAGAGACCACCAGCCAGCAAGATAGCAAGGAGGGGTCTGGCCCAGGTGGAAGCTAGGCAGGCACTTTGGTCCCTGCAGCTCCACACCCACGAGAGGGGATGGAAGGCAAGGATGTCAGTCCTTGACTGATAAAGGTCCTTTTCCCTATAAGCTGAGAAGCATGGGCGATGGGTATAAGAGGTTAGGGGAGGCTAAACCTCCCCAAACAGAATGTGGAACACCTCCCCCACAAAGGTGAGACAGAGGATGTGCCTTGCCATAGCCCACCCTACAGCTAGATGTTCCTTTTAGATAGTGCTGTAGTTTTTTCTCCTAGGCCAGCAATTTCTTGCTCAGATATGCAGTGGTGTGTCTCTTTTTCTTGGCATCAGTCTGCATTAGTACAGTGTCTAACCCTGTGTCTGAGGCATCTGTGAATATAGTACAGGGTTTGTCAAAGTCTGGGTTTGCCAGATCCATATCTCTGTTCAGGGCTTCCTTCAATTCACTTCAATTCAATGGCTTTTTCACACCATTCAGTCCTGTCCACCTTGTCTGTTCTACCCTTATACAATCCAGTGACGGGTGCAGCCAATGAGCTACAATGTTGCACAAATCTCCTGTAATACTCGGCCATCCCTATAAAGGATTGGGTCAGCTTTTTGGTTTTATGGTTAGGCCAGTCCTTGACATTTTCAGCCTTTGCTAGTTCTGGCTTAATGTGGCTGCTTCACATCGATTGCCCAGATAAACTACCTCTGCCATGCCCACTTTATACTTCTCCACATTTACCTTCTCCACTGTTGCCTACGATAGCAGGTAACTGGACTCCATGACTCAGGATGTTCATTCCAGTGCTATGTTTATAGTCAGTCCTGCATCCCAAATGCCTTTGAGCACCTTTCAACAAGAGTCATGTGCTATTCCTGGGATTGGTTAGAAATACAAATATCATCAGTATATGCCAAGGCAAATTCCCTCATGCTTTTCAACAACTGATTTACCAGATGCTGAAAGATAAGTAGAACCCCCTTGAGTCTGAAAGGTAAAACTAGGAACTCAAAAAGTCCTACAGGTGTGATAAATGCCAGTTTGGTCTCAGGGTCCAAAGGTACCTACCAATAGCTTTTTGTGAAGTGAATTACAGTAAGTTTTTGTGCACCATCCAACTTGTCTAGTATCTCATCTGCTCTAGGCATGCAGTATGGATGAGACTGTGATGACAATGAGCTTTCTGTAATCCACACAGAATCTAGTTGTCCTAGCTTTCTTGGATACCTGCATCACAGGGATTCAATTCTCTCTGCTCAACATTCACTCTTGCCACCATATCACCACTGTTGGTGTGAGGCCTTATCTGTAGTTCCTCTGCTCTGTTGCTAGCTCATCAACTTCCCATCTGATTTAAAATATCAGATGAATAACATAATTTCACCTTTGTCTATACTTCTTTCCTTTCCTCTTCCTGTAATGATTACATATTATTTTACTCCATAGCTGTATCATTTAACTTTATTTAATGTTAAGAAAGCTTTGGATAGAGCTAGTATAGAAATTCTTTATAAAAATAAAGTTGCATATTATTTGCATCAAGTGATTATTAAGGGAGAAAAATATAAATGAACATCTCTAAAACACACCAGGTAGTTTACAAAACAAAACTATTCCTTGTGACTAGAACTGCTTATTTTAAAGTGCATCACTTTAAGGATTATGCTTTTAATAAAAATTAAATAGCCATGATTTTGTTTGGTGACCTGCTAATAGTATATAAGGAGATCATATGAATTATGCTAAAGATTGTTGGATAGTTGGAGATAGTTCCCAACACTGAAGCAGTTTCTGTTCAAGTTCTGAGAAAGATCTCTTGTTCCATTGGCTAGCGAAATAGGAAAGTGGCTTAAAAGTTGATAAATTGACCCCGGGGGAAAAAGGTAGAGGAGCCATAGTACAGTTTTGGTAATGTTGCCTAGCAGCATTGCTGGGTCTCTGATAGATCAGAATCCTGTCCACTCAGCAAATGACTGATTAGATGGGGAATATGGCGGGGAAAAGAAGACATACTTTATCAGGCCTCTTTCAAGGGTAACTATCGTAAGAGAAAATGGAGTATGCAGGATGAATGGTTCAGCAAAAATCTTCCACTAGGCATCAACCAATGTCTTGAATTACAACACAAAGTCATGTTTTTGTTCTGCAAAAAGAGTTCTCAGGACCCTTTCAAGGGGAAAAGGCAGTATGCCGCATTTATTACCAGAAATTAAATTAATAACTATCTTAAGCCTATGTACACACACACACAAGCACACACCCGCCCAAACACACCAGGAAACGTTCTGTAGTTATATTGCTACCAGTCCTGATCGTGGCTTGAGGTCACAGCTTGGGTCCGTTGCTGGAGTTAGTGGCTCGTGGCAGCTACCTGGCCAGAGAAGCTTGGTACGAGGAGAGTGGGGTCTTTGTTGGGACGCACTGACACTCTTCTTTGATGGTGTGCAGAACATTACTCCCCCAAAGCCTGGCAATCCCACCCAGTCTTTTATAGGATTTTGACTTCAGTGCAAACTTAATGAGTTCGGCTGTGTCATGTCGCTTCTCTGTGTCCATTAATTGCTGGGCAATCAGCTTGTTCTTGGTGTCTTGATAAAGTTTGTTTTTTTGTTTTGTGGGATGGATTCTTCTTTTGCTTTTTAGGGTTGTGTTCGCACTCTTCAGCCGTTAGGGTGGACTCCACACTTCATCAGGACAAGCTGGCAGTTTGGGTCTGATTCACACGTACATGCACCCTCCATTCTCACCTTGTTCAAATAAGACTATCTATTCATCTAAAAGTTTAGAAAGAGTTTTGTACAAGATGGAATACATTTGGTCAAAATGGGGTTTTTCATTTACAATATGGAGTATGGCTGAGAGTAGTTCAAATATTACAGACAGAATTGTGAGATGGTGATTATACATTCTGGGTAAGAAGGGTTGAAAACAACTTTAATAATAATAAGACTTATTACCTAAGGACAGATAGGTATAAACTTATACAGCAAAGCAGGCTGGGAGTGAATGGCTCAGAGAAAAAAATATGGCCTTCCCACCCAACGGTGGGAAACAAAAGGACAGTGGCTCGAGCCCAGAGCTCCCCAATACCTAACCAAAGAACAGATGGGGACTGCCTCAATTAGCAACAAAGTTTCAAAAAACAGCAGATGGTTAATTTGCAATAAAGCCACAAATGAAAAGCAGAGATGCACAAACACATCCAGGAATGAATCAAATCAAATCTATATCTAAAGACACAATTCTAGGAATGATTTGATTATTAACTATATATATAAATGAAGACTGACACAAATAAAGCTGTTAACTAATTAAAACTATATAGAGATTGACACAAATAAGGGTATGAATTAACAAAGTTATGAATGAATCTACAGGCTTACAATTTTATTCCTACATTTTCACCTGTATACGGAATTAGTTAGCAGGAAGGGCCAGACTTGATGGTGCTTTATTATGTCTGAGGAAAATATTATTTCTGAGATTGTTTATTATGTCTGGAGACAATATTGCTCCTAACATATTTTCCCTTAAAACAATTTCTTTTAACAGAAAGGTGCCTTACGGAACTCAGCACTGACGCATTTTAAACCTTCTTCCAATAGACATGGCACTTTTATTGGAATTCTACTTAAATGTATGCTTATAAACTATGTTCCCCTTCAGATTTCCATATGGCTGCTTTTACATCTATATGATACCAAACCTTATGACCACAGATTGACTAAAAGCCTGTTGTAACCTGATGGGATAAAGCTAATCCAAATCAAATACCTGCCATGATTTTATGACACCCAGTTATTTCAAAAGCACAAAAATAATTAAGTGGAAATATGAGTGGATGTGTTTTGTGAACTGTGGGATCGTCATGGAGTCTAACACCTGATATGGCTACTCAAAGTAGCAGGTCCAGTGCAATAACACATTTTATTTTACTTTTTAAAGAAACTGTGGCTCAACTAGGCCATCAATTAAATTCATTCTGGAAAAAAGTATGACAGCTGCGGCAGTTATAAAACAGAGGTGCCTTGTTTCACTGAGTGACACTAATTATAGATAAGAGCTTTATAAACATACCTCTCTGTTCTCTGGACACTGAACAACATACACTGAAAAGCTGATATAACAAAAACAACATGTATGTATACATAGAAAATAACTGTACTTATCTAATTGAACACAGATAAGAAAATAAATCAGGAACCCTTAAGCTCATTTCTGATACAAAGTGTAATTTTCTACCCTTTTGGCAATGCTAAAAGTGGTCCATTGGAGTTCTTCCATTTGTGGTATTCCAAGATCTGGTCTACATATAAACATTCGAATTTAGTTATTTTGCTGCAAGTCTGTGTGTGGACACTTTTCTTTTAGAAAGAAGTGGTTAAAAGCTTTAGCCATCTGTATTCTGAAATAAGCATCCACACACAGATTTGCACTCAAATAACTAAATCAGGCTTTAAAAAACTGATTTGGTTAGATCAGTGCAAGTATTATGTAGGGTAGGCCTATGAAGAAAGCTTTCTACCTATGCTAAATGGTTGCTTTTTGAAATGGAGGGATATACTGCCATACAAATGCAATGTACATTTACCATCATTGTAGTCAGGTGTCTAAACGTGAATTCTGGAAGAAATAATTAGAAATATTTATACACATCTATGGGTTCAAAATTAATTGAAATTGCTAAACCATGGTGCCATAGGGCACAACATAATGAAAAAAGCTGTTCAATATGCACCAGTGGTCATAAAAGCAAACAATGATTGACTGTATAATGATGGTAATACAAAAGAATACCAAATATATGTCATTATATATTAGTTATGTCTCATTGTGTTCTGTCCTGGGAATAATTGAAAAGTATATAGCAGAAATAGAAAGGATGAGTATGACTGATGCAATTTCTGTTTTTCTTAAATGCATGAATTTTTGTTGGCTTACTCACCATGGTGGTGGCAGAAATGCTGATGCCAGACAAAGAAGCAGAGCTAGACTAGGCCTTTCACAGAGGCTTACGTATATTGTAGAGTATGACAGATAACAGTACTGCTTGTCAGTAAATTTGTGCTTAAATATATAACTACAGTTTATGAGATCATTACTTTATTTGATGACTTCATGAGTACAACATTTTAAAAGAAATGTACTGTGGTCCTCAATGCAGAAACATACAGCAGACTAAAATGAACAGATTTTCTGCTTGGGAAAGGAAGTATGATATACTTACTAAGGGAACCAAATCTGCCACTTCCATGTGAGGCTAAAGAGTGGCACTAAACAGAAGTAGCATGCTTCTCTTCCACCTTTACAGAGCAACTGGATCAATGTCATCAAGGAGCATCCCACCACCCTTAAATCCATCCTCTATTCCAATTTATGGTCTGGTGGGGCTACCACACACCACCCTAATGGCGAATTTCACGCTGAGAAACTAGAAGTCAATATGTTATACAATGGACAATGGCTGCAGATAAACAGCCATTGATTTGTTACAATCTAGTGTTTTAACTGGGGTGCTTTTTTTGATCCATTTATTCCAAAACACCTTCTACAAATTAAATTGAACTTTCAAATTTGGAGTCCATACAGTTTTTGATTTTTCAGTTGCAAATGGTCTTTACTCCAATGCTCTGGAGATTTTCAATGTTCTTATTAATGAATGGATGACTGATGCTACTGATATAATAGTTACTTCTGAAATTATGAGGTGCAGGATGAATTCCTTTTTCCTCCAGTGTCTGTCTCTCTCTTCTCTTTCTGTATCAGATGTACTAAGTGGTTACTCATCTGTTTTGAACAAGAGCTGTAGCCTCCAAACAAGCAGAAGTAAATGCTTGGTTTGGATGGTTATGCCTAAGAAGTCGGAGACAACCTAACAACTTTTCCCATCCTGTTGTGTGCTGTTTTCCCTGAAAATACATATATGCATATAGTATGACACAGAGCATCAGCCTCTAATGTGACCCCAATCAGCTGTGAGGGGTGCTTCCTGTTGGGGGAGCTCACTGATGAAGAATCCTCTGTATTAGAGGACATCATAGGAAGAAAGGCAAAGGGAAGAGCCTAATATCAAATTTATTCTGAACAAGGCTTAGGGGACAAGTCGGGGGCAATTATTTTTGGAAACACAAGGCTCTGCCCTAGCTTCTGTGTTTCTTAACTTGAGGAACTTTAAAGTTTTATTTCTTTAAAATTATAATCCTTTATTTGAAGAGGAGTGGTATTATTAAAATCAATATTCCCTAATTATTTCAAGATTTGTGATACTGATAATTATTTTCAATTACCTTTCAAACATTGATAATCTTAAATGTTCCATCAAGAGCTTTCTCAAACCTCCATGATACCATTTGTATAGACATATTGACCATCAGATTTGAGTTCTTATCTGAACAGATGAACCATGGTTAAGGTTAGCAATGAGACATGACGGGGCATGCATTGTTGTCCTACAATTGCATGTTTTGACTGTGGCATGAGGTCAAAGGCCAAATGTCTTTAATTATCTGAGAAGTACAATTGCAGGACAACAATGCATACCCAAGAGTGCTTTACTGGGATCAGATAATGGGTTTGTGTTATTTTGGTAGGGGGGAAAGAAGATCATAAAGATACACAAATTATTTCAGAATACGTATTCTGACAAGTTTGTTGCATTTGTGCAATTGCTGTACCACAATCACACAGTTATAATAACCCACTATTACCCAATCGGGTTACCCAATTTCCAAACAACATTTTACAAAGTTTGTTTTTTTCTCTAACTCCTGCATACAGCATAATAATGGAATTTTAAATTAACTTCATTATAAGATTAGGTTAAAACAAGACACTTAGTTTGACAAAGGCCTAAACAACAGAAACATTGGCAACCAGGCAGCTTGCAAAAAATTTGCTTCTTTGATTTTTGTTACACAGAAATAAACATGAAGCTCTATGTGCCTTTTTTATAATATGAAGAAGTTTATTTTAAACTCCAGAGTGCCCTGGAGTTGTGGAGACCCTTAAATACACTGTCATTTGGAAATGTGTTTACTTTGAGTTATCCCTGTGAATTAAAACCACAAATAAAAGCATCAAGAGAAAAATTTATCAGACTAGAATAAGCACACTATAACCCTCAAATGAAAAGGGCTAAGGTAAAAAAAATTGTGTGCTAAAGACTTTCTGACCTCATTCTATAGTTTTTTTGATTAATCGTTTCTAAACAGTCATAACTCAGATGCTCTAGATATTTTCAATTACTATCGTTAGACAGAAAAGAAACCACAGTTTCTTCAAACCCTCTTTTATTGAACTTGTCTTTGAGTCATTGGAAATGTCACTCTATCATGTCTAGAAAGAGTTTTTATTCAGAGCACGTCAGGAAAGAAAATAAACAACCATTAGTTCCTACTATAGTTCATCATTTCAAACCAGTTTAAACCAATTCAATTAGTTCTTGAATTTAAAAACATACAAATGAAAAGATGTGGATTACAAGTATCAGTGACTAAGTGTTATTTGGCCTTAACTGCTTCTTCTATGCTTGTGCCATCTAATAAAAGATATGGGTTTGAAATGACTAAATTCAGGAGCAAGCTCGTCAGATTGAAGAGTTACCATTCAGTGTTTAAATATCAAATTTTTAAATTAGTGCAACAGTAGAACAAATTATTAAAGCGCTATGTCAGTTGCAGTAAATAAATTTGGGATGATCTGAGTGATTTACACTTGGGGAAAGGGGACTGAGGCAGGGTTTTCTCAGTGGAGGACTGAGAGCTATACAACTTGTTACCACTGGAGATTAAGCAGAGCGTGAGTCAGATTTAACCTGTATACTGAGTTTGGCAAAATGCACCTATTCCAGAAGACATTTCCCAAATAGCTGGGGTGATAAATCACCTTGACTGTGCAGCATAAGCTGTGAAAGCCAAGGGGAAACCATCTGTTTAGAAGGACTCCAGTCTCTGTTTTATGTTTGTGAGACACCAAGTTACCAGTGTCATGGGCACACTACAAATGTGTCTAATTATAATTTATGAAAGAAAAAGTAAGTATTTTACATTCTTTTGCATCATTTTGCATGAATTTTTTATTGATATTGTTCATCCTACATTACAGTAATTTTGTCTTATGTAAAAGTTATTTAACAAAGAATATTTTGTGATTTAAAAATTAAGATGGGGGGTCAGATCCTGATATAAATCATCTTGGGTCCATTGTTGTCAACAGAGTCACACTGACTGACACCAGCTGAGGGTCTAGTGCAAATATTATAATATATCATTGAAATATAAGCTTTTAAAAAAGCTCAGGTAAACAATTTATCAAAGTTTCTGTAAAAGAAATTCATGTTGTCAACGTGGTCCATAATGAAATGAGCAGTTAATCTCAGTATACCAGACAAAAAGTAGAAAAAAATCCATCTGCAACTCTTTCTCCTCCATTTGCTAGGAAAATGTATTTGCTAAATTGGTATGGTTGTGGTGTCCATTCTGAAATGCAGAATTTTTGTATTTTTGTTTGCCATCTTCATAGAAGTTATTCTATGAAAGGTAAAGTAAAAGACAGGTCTTGTATTTAGCTCGGAAGGTGGAAAGAGATGTGGTCAAGGGCTGATGCCTTGGCTGACTGCTAAGTCTGATCCTGTGCACTGATACTGCGTATCAGCATCCTAGGATAAAACACGCATCTCCAGTGTACTTTACGTGAAGATCGCAGCTGTAGGCATGGTCATAAGTTGTGTCCAAGGTAACTGATCGAGATCATGGATGAAATCCTGGCCCCACTGAAGTCAATAGACCTCAGGAGTTTAAATTGGTGTCTGCCAGAGAACCAAAGGTATACATGGAGCACTGGGGTTACGTTAGTTAGAAGACTGCCTGCCACATGTTGTACCATATGGAACTTTTCATGGGTTCCCTTTCAATTTCAGATAAACATATTGAGTGAAATTTAGAAATTCATTAATATGTGTCTCTAACATCACAACCACTAAACAATAAAAATTAGAGGCAAGACACTTCCTGAAAGTGATCTCATTTGGATCTTTCAAAAAAACTTAACAAAGAATATAAAAAAATATATATATTGAAAATACTGCCATTAGCTTAAGTAAAAAAGAAAACACAGGAAAGTTGTTTATCCAGCTGGAATTTTATAATGAACCTAATTCTAGGCAAGGTGAAGAAAGCACTAAACAACAATAAAAAATCTTTTCTTGAGAAGTGTAATTATATTTTTATCTTTTGTCTAATGTTGGACATCATTTCTGTTAGTAAAATGTGGAACACAAAAGTTTTGTAGGTAGTGAGTTTTACTGTAGAGGGCGCTATTGTTAATGACAACTATGAGAATGAAGTGTAACCTGTAGAGAAAATTATACTGTAGGGAAGAAGAAAAGAGGCAGAACTATTTATACATGCTCTTTTTCTTAATAAACATGGCTCAGCTGTTTTTTGTCTGATGAAGAGTGCTTATGATTTTTTCTAAATGAAGACTTCTTTTATGGTCAGTACTAATAGTTTGCCTTATGTCTTGGGTTGACACTGTAGTTTATGTACAATCATAATATTTTGAAAGATTTGTTCATCATTGAAAGTCCAGTTACTCTGATTAATCGGGAATTCTTGTGACTAGGTAATTTACCCTCACTGGTTCGTTGTTGTACGATATTTCACGTCAAGTGGATATTTTTTTAAAGAAGATTTTAAATTAAGACACAGAGCACAACAGATCTTGCCAGAATATTATACGGGAATAAACAATTTATTTTAAGTATTTTTCTTTTTAATGTTTACCTTTTGGTTTTCACTCACTGTCATTTGTAATATTGATGCAGAAACTTAATAATAGGTTTGTTTGTGTGTTTCCCTGTTGGTTTTATCCTTTTGAGAAAGTACTATTTTTATCCTGTTTCTTATGGCAGCCAAGACAAAAAAGGCATACTTCATTACTTTGTTTCTATATGAGCAATTATGTGAATATCTCTGAGAATAGGATTTATTTCTGAGATTGTGCTTTCCTCTACTGGCTGATTCTGAGGAAGCCTAGCATAAAATATTGCACTGTAGTTCTTATAAAGAGATACATTTATAAACAAAATCTCCAAAAGTACAATAGGTTGCTTGTTTGTTTGTTTTTAAACAAAATTTTGAGGACACTGCTCTCCAGTTTACAATAGGTTTGTAAAGCACTTGTAATTTTGCTCTGAAATTGAACAGACTCTCTCTAATTCTCAGCGTCTGATTTTATTTTGCTCTTTATGTCTTAATACTTCTTTAAATAACAAAATTTGACCTAGAGCTAATACAAATTGAAAAGATTCTCCTATAAAATGTGAAAAGTCATTGCAGACGTCTGCACTTTTCCAACATCAAATAAATACAATTAGGAACTGATCATTAACCATTCCGAAAGAGGAAGACTGCCATAAAGTCTAAAAAAGTAAAGCAGTTTAATGTGGAGATCATAATAAAACAAAGTATATAGCAATATCCTTTATACACTCTTATTAGCTGTAATATCATCTTCCTTGATCAATTAAAGATGTCTTTAGATTCCTTATTCATTCCATCTCACAATTTGCCTAGATACCTTCATCTAAATTCAGATTATCAATATCTAGAACAGCAGTTATTGTGAGCAAATTTGTTTTTAGAGAAGAGTTCTTCCCCTGTCGTGAAAGGACTATAATTAAACTCCTTAAAAAATGTACAGCTCCTTACTCCAAAATCATTATCTCCTACTGAGAAAGCCAGCCATTCAGGAACAGACAGATTCAGCACTTCCTCTCCCTCAATATCCTTCTAGACCAATGGTCCCCAAACTTTTTAACACCTCCACCCCCAAGCTGGAGTTGGAAGTGGTGTCAAGATCAGGGCCTGTGGTCAGGGCTGGGGGCCAGGAGCCAAGGCTGCAGCTGGGGATTGGGCATCAAGACTATGGCTGGGCACCAGGACCAGGGTCCGAGGTGGGGGCCAGGTGCCGAGGCCACACATTGTGACTGGGGGCTGAGGCTAAGCCAGGCGCTGAACCAGGGCCAGAGGCCACAGTGGAGCCCACAACAGAGCTCAGGGCAGAGTGGGGTTGGGTGGTGCTCCCTCCTCACCCTCATGGGGGCTGGCCCCAGGCCCAGCTGCAACCCCCCCCAAAAAAAACATTCCTCTGCGCCCCCTATGGGGAAGGCATCTCACAGTTTGAAGACCTCTGTTCTAGACAAAGTTCCTGTTTGTAATTTCATTCCTGGTCATGAACAACTTCAGTAATTGCCTGCCTGTATGCTCCAGTAACTCTCATAGAATTTCTCCAGCATCTCTGCTACAATGTTCTTCCTCTTAAAATCTACATCTCATATGTTTTCCTCAGTAGAGATGAAATTTATGGGCAAACATCTGGGCCCATTGAAGGCAAAACGTCAGTGGGATCATTTTATCCTGGATATTCATCTTTTGCTTGCTTTTCCAGCAAACTTGGTTCCTGTCTTTCTTTAAAAACAAATGGATCTCTCACTAATAGCTCATACTAATAGCTCCACAACCTGTTCACTCTCGCACAGTATTAGTCATACAAATTTTAAGTTTCTGTATTCTATGTAGTTTTTCTGCTGAAAACCATCTCTAGAAGAAAAGAAAGTCATTATTGATAAAGTCTGCAGATTACACAGAAATTGGGGAGTGATAAATAATGAAGAGGACAGGTCACTGCTACAGAGAGATCTAGATTGCTTGGTAAATTGGCTGGAAGCAAGCAATATGCATTTTCATATGGCTAAATATAAATGTATACTTCTGGGAACAGAGAACGTAGGCCCTACTTACAGGATGGGGAACTCTACCCTGCGAAGCAGTGACTCTGAAAAAATGGTGGTGGTTGTAGCAGATAATCAGCTAAACATGAGCTCCCTGTGTAACAATGTGGCCAAAAGAGCTAATGTACTCCTGGAATGCATAAACAGAAGAATCATGAGTAGAAGTTGAGAGGTTATTTTACCTCTGTATTTAGCACTGGTGTAATCACTTGCCAGAGCACTGTGTCCAGTTCTGGAGCCCACAAGTCAAGGATGTTGATAAACTGGAGAGGGTTTAGAGAAGAGCCACGGGAATGATTAAAGGATTGAAAAGCAAGCCTGATAGTGATACATTCAAGGAGCTCAATCTACTTAGCTTAGAAGGTTAAGGGGCAACTTGACTATGTAAGTATCTACATGGGAACAAATATTTAATAATGGGCTCTTCAGTGTAGCAGAGAAAGGTAGGACACAATTCAGTGGCTAGAAGTTGAAGCAAGACAAATTCAGATTGAAAATAAGGGACAAAATTTTAACAGTGAGAGTAATTAACCATTGGAAAAAATTATTAAGGGTTATGGTGGATTCTCTTTCACTGAAAATTAGAAAATCAAGATTGGATGTTTTTCTAAAAGATGTGCTCTAGGAATATTTTTGGGAAGTTTGATGGCCTGTATTACAAAAGAGATCTGACTAGATGATTACAATGGTTTAGTCTGGCCTTAGAATCTATGAATCTAGCACTGTCTGACAATTCCTTTTCCATTCTGGCCCCAATGGTCTTCACAGCCTTGTTTATTTCATATGCTGTTGTGATGAGTATTCCACTCAAATGAGCTCTTCTAGCATAATTACATCAGTCTTCCCCTTTAGTGTCAGTCTTATTTATCTCAACTACTAAAACAGAAATTAAACACAGTTTAATTATGAAACTTCATACAAAATAAGTTCTCTCTTTTTCCCCACTGTGCTCGTGTGGTTCCTAGAACCTTTCAAGCCAGCCCTTGCTATAGTGTAATATAGCCTGATTTTCAGAGGCACTGTACAGTTGAGGCCTCCAAGCAATCAGACCAACAGAGCCCCAGCTTCCAGACAAAGCCCATCTTCCCTAGCTTTCCTAACAATGATGATACCCAATTCTCCATTCTTGGTTCTCTTTGAATCCTAATCTTTCTCTCAGAACTGAGTTAGAGACAGTAGTTTCATTGGGCCTCATCTTCACAATCATTCAAGCAAAACTCCCTTGAAATCACTGGGGAGTTTTTTATGAGATGGGGCTTCAAGATTGGCTTTTATAATATCTCCTACAAACCCTCCTCACTTCATTGCAATGTAAATGGGTAACCTTGAGTATCTTCTATATGACATTATGTACTTGCCACTTACTTTAATTCTTGCTTAAGAGAAGTAAATGCATCACTTCCAAAAGGGGATCACGGTTTACTATTTCATTCTGGTGTATGTTTGACCAGTGAGATCTTTGAATTTATTTCTCCATTTATTTTAAAATGCCACAGCACGTTACCATCTTCTCTTACTTTGCTAATGATCAAGGCTCAGTTATTTCTGGATAATAGTCTATCATTTGCAAGTTTGAGTAATACTTTGATATGTGCTGTTTTCACTTTAGTTCACTTATATGCCATATTTATTTAGATAATGGAATTTATAATCTCATTGAAATAGTCTTTTTAGAGATCCCGGAGAACCTTTTCTATCTGTTCATCTTAAATTCTGCACTGCTAATGGACTATCTTTAGAACATGCAACATGTTGCTTCATATAGGGGTTGGAAAAAAATCAGAGAAAAAGGACACATCCCGTACCACTGAGCAACTGTTTTAGTTCTCTTTGCTGTCATTTTCATGCTTTGTCTTAATTGTCTTCTCCATACTACTGTAGTCATGTGGTCAAGCAAACTTTATTTTGCAACTCAAGGCAGTTGAAACTCTGAGAAAAAGCAAAAACCTGGCATACCCCATTTACAGGTATTATCAACATGGGTTACCAAACCGATATGTGCATTACCTTGGATGATACTCAGCGATACCTAGGCAGGCTAAATATTTCTTTGTGTCGACCAAGGAGCAAAATGTTATCAAGTTGATAATGATTTACAAAGAGTAAGGCTAGCTATTATAACATGAATCTTAAGAGATGTGTGTTCAATATCAACTATGAAAACAATATGATACAGTATGTTCTATACAGAGTCCATTTTGTGCATAAAGTAGGCATGTTTAATGTGTAGTTTTGAAAATGATCTACAAAATAATAAATCTAAAATTCAACATGTAGCATGAACATACAAGTATCCATTTTTTAAAATATTATTCTAGGAGTAACCCTGAGTGATATTATTGCCAAAGTCTCAGTTCTCTAAAATGTGTGCAAATATCTCAAGAGTATTTTGCTTTATTTTATTCCTGTGCAACCAATAGCTAAACAGAGTCACGCATTAATGATTGATTACAGACATAGGATGAAATCCTGGCCCCACTGAAGTCCATGGAAGTTTTCCTATAGACTTTTGTGGCACCAGAATTTCATTCATGGATTTGTGACAGTGAAACAAACATGATTCTATACTTTATTTTAATAAAAAAGCTTATAGGTGTATGATACTACTTTTTGGACGCCTGTAAGTCTCTTGTTTTTCTTTGGCTGGCATTTTTGTACCCGTTGGAAAGATATGTAATAAAGTCAAAGTACTGTAGATGTTTTGCTGTGTGGATCTATAAAACATCTATAATACATACTACAGTAGATCATCCTAAATTAAAAACTGTACATTAAACATTTTTTCCTAAACTAATAATATGATCTCTATGTCACAAATATGAAAGAAGCATGTAATTTATATAGTCATGATGTCAGTAGTATACTATTTAAGTTCTTAATGGGAGATAAGTCTTAATACAGGAACAGCTTATCTGTGCTTTGTTTTAAACTGAAAACAACTTTAAATGTTAGGCTGACGTTTCTTTTTCATATTGTCAGGATTACTCTTTTAATTTGTTTTAAACAAAATAAAACAAAATAAACAAAATAAAACTGGCAATACTCCCATTTACTTCAATGGGGCCAGGTCTTTGCCCTTATACCTCTGATATTTTGTCATTTCACATTGACTGTTGCAATTGCATGTTAACTCTTGAAGTGTTCTCCTCCACAGAACTGACCTACCCTAAAGAATAATGGAGACATACAACTCTCGGTGTACAAAGCCCAACACAAGAGACTGTAAGGAGAAATGAGCAATACCCGTGCACTGTGAGTTTGAGCCCAATCCTTTGGAAGCTTACAGAGAAAGTGTGTTGTGTGTGTTTCTTGCTCTTTGCCTGCATTCTGCAAGGGCTTCTTTTGGAAGTTGTGCACTGAGACCAAAATTTCTGGTTTAAGAGCAATATTTTAAAGTGCTCTAAAATCCACATGTGGACTGATTTTATTTAAGAAGTATTTTCAAGGAAATTAGCTTTAATTAAATAGAGGGAATACTAGTAAGCATTTAGGGTAATGTAATCATGACTCATACTCTATTCCGACATGTATTAGTGTGATCCACACAAAACAAGTTGTTGAGTCATTTGGTGAAGCGGTTCCTGATACACAATCTCTTAACATGAGCTGCTTATGCAGTTTTGTTGTAGCAATGTTAGTCCCAGGCTACCAGAGACACAAGGTGGGTGAGGTAATATCTTCTCTCTTACTAGCAGAAGTTGGTCCAAAAAGAGATATTACCTCACCCACCTTGTCTCTCTAATGAGCTGCTTATAACATTTTCTTATGCTTGTAACTTCTTTGGTGCAGAGCTAGGGAACATGGTGGGCCACAACTGTGTGTGTTGGGGGGGGGAGGGGAGGGGTGTTGGAGCAGTGCAGGAAATATGGAGAGATGTTTTGCAGGACACAGAATAGGGTCTTTGCCTCTTTGACAATCTGCCCCGTAAGGCTGTGCTCTGGCACAGATGCTAAGAGGCCTAGATAAGGACTCTTTTTTATTAAAGGGATCATCCAAACAGTTTTTGAAAAACCAGTTGGATAACTACAATTTTGATAAAGTACTGGGTTCCCCCCCCACAAAAGTAATTTTTCTATAAACTCTCAATGAGTAAGGGACTATTCTCAAAGAGACCTTTGCTCTCTGGGAACTCAGAAGGCCTGGCAGAGAAGAACCATAAAGGGGGAAAAGTTGGGCTCCCTCTCCAACACTGGGGAAAGGGAAATGGAGCCATCTGTGCCCTCTCCTCCAAATGCTTTCCGTACCCTGTAATTCCTCCACAAGACTGCCTCGCCAGGCTAACAGAGGAGGGTCCAGTATTCCCCTTACCTTCCACTGGTCCCCAATCATGGGAAGGAACTCAGAACTTTCCTTTTTTCTCATGCTGCCTCCAGCAGTGGGTAACGGAGCTCCAGGCTCACCTTTCCTCTAGTTCTTCATTTCCTGGTTTTCAGATATTTGAGTGTGAAAGAGCATGAAGAACCACCAGGCAACCTTAACTCTATGTTACTGAAGTTTGGGGGAATTTAATAATATTTTAGTCCCAGCCTGTTCTCATTGAAAACACTGATGTCAATGGAATCAGGCCCTACATTCCTAACCTGCAATTTTAATAGAACTATTATGTTATTTGTATTACAGTAGTGGCCCCAACTGTGATCAGAGCCCCATCATGTTACAAACACATAGTAAGACAGTCCTTTGATTACCTTGTCTGTTTAGACTGTAAGCTCTTCAATGAAAGTCACCTCTTTTTAAAGATGGGGACCTGGAACAGAGAAAAAAGTTAAGCGACTTGCCCAGTGTCACAATGGAAACCACTGACAAAGCCAGGATTTAATTTAGACTGAGCCTCAGTCCAATGTGTTAACCATCACACCAACTTTCCTCTCTATACACGGATATCACTGAAAGTAGGTTTTTTGTCCAATGGATTTTATGGGACAGCGGAGAAATGGCAACTTCAACAAGAATGTCAGATGAGATGAAAGAAGTAAGCAAAAAGGGGGTTTATGCTGATTTTGCTCTAACTTTTGGTTCACTCTCTACCTCATTTCTGAGCCTTGTCTCATATGGCAAAGATTACTACTGTGCTTTTTAGTGATATCCTGAGGTAAAGAAATTAATTTCTTCCCTTTTTTGGTACACATGTTAATGGATTAATTTGTTTATTAACATGACTGAAATTAAGTAGAAAGAGTAAGGGGATCTTTAAATGAAGATCTAATGTTTAGGTTGTGGTTGTGTGCTGTCTAGAGTTTGTTGCATAATAACAGTGTTCACATTTGTACAGGAAATTGCTGGTTTTACTAATTACTAAAGAGCATAATTTATATCTCCTTTTAAAACAAGTTTTATTATGAAAATAGACTGACTTTTAAAAACTGGGAGCAAAAACCTTTCCTTGTGGCCTTTCATTTCTAAAGCCCTACTTCTTTTTGTGACTAGCATGAATCTTTGATAAAATTTCACATTCCATAAATGTAACTGTAAAGGATCTGACAGATTGAAATGTTTAGCAGTTTGTAAAGAGGAGAATGAATTACTGTTCGATTAGGTTAAAAGCTGCTGAGATTCTAGTGAAGTACTCGTCATAAGGTGATCGTAAATGCCAAAAATGATGAGAGCAACACTCTGTGCTGGCACCACCTTACTTAACCACATGTTTAATGATGTTATGAGAAGAACAGGTATGTAAAATATGAAACGAAGTAAGACAGCACTAAATATTAATTATATGTGACATCAATAATGTCTTAGTGAAAATGGATTTTCAACATACAAAACTTGTATAATTATTGTAATACTTTTACTTTATACTTAACATTGATTTTACTGGAATGAGTCAGATTTGGGGTGTTTGCTGAAACAGCACTCCTGTCCTTTACCTTTACTCACAGAGAGCGTCATCCCAATTCACCTCAACATACTGCAAAAATCTGACAAGTTTTCATTTTTAAGCTTCTCTTTATTCCTTCACTCCTTTCCCATTCTGAACTGTGGGTTTTTTCACCTTTGTCCTTTCCTTCTCCATTATTTGGTCCTTTAATACAAGTAATCATAACAGCATTCACTAGAAAACACAATACAAATGTAAAAAAATGCTTTTAAAAGTACTTTCACTCACAAAGACAAACAAAAATATTCATTCTTACATAATCACTTCACAAAATATGATGAGGAAAAAAACTGGAAAGGTCACTGTGTTGCTTTATACCTCCTATTATTTATGAAACAGCAGCATAGTAGTATTGACTGGGCCAGTAGTGATTCCTTAGTTAAGGTTACTCAATAGCTCCCATTATAAGGCCATATTTCCCCCTTAACCATTTTGGCTGAAATTTTCTATGCTGGGTGACTGCTTCAGGCTGAATTTCTGTGGAAAGTTTCTCCTAAAATGGCTCAGCCATTCCAAGAATGGCATTACCGAAATTGTTTTGCCCATGTTAAAAAAACCCAACAAACTAATCCTACAACTCTTTAGCTGAGTAGGGTTAGCACCTCCATAGTTTGGAGCAGGGACTTGAAAGTTGACAAGATGGTCATCCTGATGTCAGGGGTCTGCCTTTTGCCATCCAAATTTGGCCACATTATTAGCCTCTGAAAATTGCAATTTGCTATACTCAGTAGAGACCTGTGAATTTGGCAGCTTAATTTGCTGAAGATTCCATCTGCACTGAGCATGCTCCTAGCTGGAACTACAGGGAATGAGCAGGACTTGCCTTGCAATTGTTTCTCCCTGCTGCAGCACCAGGCAGAGGAGCTGAGATCATGGAAAATACAGTTTCTTCTGTACTCTGTGCTCCCCTGCTGGCACCCAGCCAGCATGGAGGTAGGAAGAAAAAGCAGCAGATCTGAAATGCAGGCAGAAGCAAGGGCTGCAGGAGCTAGAGTGCCTAGAGAAGTTGGAGGTTGGAGGAATACAAAGAGGGATGGGAACAGGAGCTTATAGTGGTGAGTGGATAGGAGCAGAGTTTGGGGGAGAGAAGGACATATTGGCTCAACGGAAGATGGAGTGAGGAGGCAGGAAAGGCTGTAGATAAGAGAGAATGGGAACAGGCCAAGGGCTGGGGGGGATTGGAGTAGAACAGATAAGAGCATGGGAAAGACACTAGGGCCACTGAGGTTGAAAGGCCTATAACACGGGTGGCCAAACAAAAACCCTTTGTTAAACAAATACTATGGGTACAAAGTTGAGCACTTAAAGGTTAAGAAATGTCAAAATATAAGTTGTCTTTGCACTCTTAATTTGGCTCCAATATGCATGTATATTATAAAATAATTTTTAATTGTGATCACTTACTGTTTTGACAACCCCCCTGTCTCATTCATCTTTAATTCTGACATTTCCTGGCTTGAACACTTGATTTTGCAACCTTAATGTTCTTTTATCATAGGGTTTGGGGTTTTTTTTAAATGTCATATACTAGTAGGTTGAGTATATCAAAAAGGGGGTTGGCACTACACGAAATATATATAAAACCAATAATTTGCTGTTGAAAAAAGACATACAGTGTTCACATGGCACGTGATTATAGTGGTATGACACAGGTAGTGGAAGATAATAGAAGATATTCTTCTGAGCCCCGTCTAAGACTTCGAGAAAACTTCTTATTATGGTTACCTAGCATCCAATAAGGATCTGATCCTGTTTGTCACATCCTCAAAATTCCCTTGAATTTAAGAAGAAATTTGAGTACATGGACATTCAGATTGTTTAGGAGGCTCACATTTCATTTTACAAATTTGAATTATTTAAAAAATATGTATAATTGTTTTTGAGTGGTGTGTTGGAGCCTGCAGCTATGGGTAACTGGGAAAAGGTTAGGCCTAGATTTAAATGATGTGGCTGATTTTGGATTGATAAGCTTCATGTCTGGGGTCTGATCCAATTCCCAGTGCAGGCAATGGAAGGACTTCTGTTGATTTTAGTGGGCACAGGATCAGAAAGGTAGAATAGTAATGCACTGAGCCAAATTTGCATCAAATGTCTCCATCTTTAAGTCTTCTCTATTTCCATAACCAGCACCTATCTCACTGAATAGAAAAGAACCTATGAAATTCTTGATGCACAATGAATTCACGACTACAACATACCAGCTGCTTTCAACTGAATGCCAAAGTAAGTTAAATAAGAGGACAATATAAATTAAAAGCCCTTTTGCATGATACACAGGAGACAGCATGCAAAGTATTTTAGCATAGATATCAAACATTTCAAACACAGTGTTAAAAAGAAAATGTCAGATAGCATAGGCACAAAATGGGATCCACTCTCTACTTGCTACAATCTAGCAGCAAATCATCAGGGCTCTATAAATACAATTCTAAAAAACAAAACCTCAAAACAAAAAACCCCACCTTCAATTATAAAAATCAAAGTAAATATTAAGCGAAAATAAATGTCATAATTTTTGGTCCCCCAAAATCCAACCAAAACCTTTCCCCTGGCTTTCCACGTTCCTGTTGCTGTCACTGAAGATGATGTTGAGCTGATTTCATTGGGAGACAGGATTAAGGCTTAAAACAGTAACCAAACAGTGAGCTATTTCATTTTGGGCTCCCTGAGAAACTTGGAGAAAGAAGCTCTTACCCCACTACACAAATGCCAGTAAATTTGGCATCAGTCCAGTTACAGTCGAAGAACACTTCCCAGAATTTCAGGATATCAATTGTGTGATGACACAGCATTCCCTGATTGACAAATGTAGCTTTATCCCTTCTCCCCTCAAATTGGTCCTGATATCACGGCCTTTATCATGTTCCTGTATACTGTTAAATAACTACCTTGTTTCACCCCAAAAGTAGCTGCAATTGTGAGTGAAGAGATTCCTCTATTTGGTTTGTAATATGAATTGGGAACAGTTAAAATTATAGGTATTTTATAGTCATAGGCTTATTTATCAATTTCCAAGAATACTTGGCAAAATGAAAACAAATTATACTTGATTCAATTCCTTGATCCCTTTCCTAAAAAGCTAAACTAACTCAAAGTTCATCATCAGGACCTCTACTTCTTTCTATGTGCTTCAAACCATATATAAGATACTGTTTAAAAGTTGAGAACAGTTAGTAGTAGTAGTTGTATAGAAATACAGAGCATTTATCTTGCATCACCCTAGGCTCAGGTGCAAAAAGCCTGCATCAAGATTGAGTAATTACTGATGCATCATAAAGGCAGGTTTCTCCAATCAGGATATACAGACAGTGAGAGTGTCTGTTTGGGCTAGAACAGGGGTGGGCAAACTTTTTGACTCACGGGCCACAATGCATTCTAAAATTTGACAGAGGGGCCGGGCAAGGATCAGATGAATGGAGTATATTAAATACACATTTATGTACACAGCACCCAACACACTGCACCCCAGCAGCCAGCACTTCAGACCACTCTCTGCCGTGAAATTGACTCACCCTTGTCAATTTCGGCAGCGGAGCTGGAGAGTGGGGCTCACAGCTGCGGGCCGGATTAAAAAGCATGAAGGGCCGTATATGGCCCGCGGGCCGTACTTTGGACGTGCCTGCAATAGGGGAAGAATTTTTGCTCTGGTCCCCTAGTCACTAGGGGAGCCGCATTCCGGAGCCATGGCTTACCGTGGCTGAAGAGCCGCATAGCCGCAGCTGAAGAGCCGCATGTGGCTCGGGAGCCGCGGGTTGCCGACCCCTGGGCTAGAACATAGGTAGTTAGGTTGCTCTAGGAACACACAGGCTTAGGGAGGAAGTTTAGGCTGAGGTTTATATTTTATTGTTGAGTTACTGATAAAACCAAACCCCAGGAAGGGAAAGGGTGGCCACTTATTCCAAAAACTGTGTAAAATGGGGGTAGGATCTCAGAAGGCAGCCATCAATCATCTTTCAAAGGACTAGAGGGATACAATCCCAACTACTATGAATTCTAATGAATAGCTGGGATCAATGAAGTGTAAAACTGCCATAACTAGATTTACAAAAAAAAAGTGTTCTAGGGAGATTCTCAAAGTGCAGTGTATTAGAGACCCTAATCTCATAATCTAAACGTGTGTATAACTTTCACCCAGGAATAGTCTAATTGGTTCCTGTGAATAAAAGTAATGCATAGTACTGTTTCCAGCATTGGGGCTAGGATTGTATTTTTTACATCTTGTATGGTGCTGATCACAGTGTGCTTAACAAATAACTAACACCTGCTGAATAGATAAGGTGTAAGGTGTTATCCTTACAAACAACAGCTGAGGAAACTGAGTCTACATAAAGGCTAATTGATTTGCCTAAGGTAACACAGGATGTCTATAACAGAATCAGGAATAGACCAGATTTCCTGACTCCTATTCTTTTTTCTTCAGTCATTCTTCTTCCCTGTGTGCACCCCAAGGACCTAATCCAAAGCCACTAGGGTCAGTGGTAGTTGCTTGTGTGGTAGCTCTAAGGCAATACACCTTTTAATTTTTTGGCTTTTACCCCGCCAGTGTCCCTTTAATGCTGCATCTGCGAGACTAAAATCTCTTTTCTCCCTTGGTATAATTTCTCTCCAACCTATCATTTCTAGGAAGAGCCCTATGTTAATAACAGTCCTACTGGAAAACTCCTTTGTAGAAGTAGTTACATGCATCACTAAAATCTAGAGATGAATGAACTGGATGTGGGAACTAAAATCCCTCTAGTAGCTCCTACACCCCCAAAAGTAGCAGGCTGTTCAGATTTAGGGTTTTGGTTCAACCCCTTAGAAAGAGACGCTTTGAAACACACGTGGTCAGTTCTCAAAGGCGGTTCGGCGTTTGCTTCGTTTGGGCCCAGCTACCTATACATAGTATACTATGTTTATTCAGCAGCGTGCAATGGTTCTTGTTCTGGGGCACACTTAGTTCAGCGCAAGAACCAACCCACCCCAGTTCGGGAAACAGTCCCTGCCCAGCCCCCGCAAATTAATACAGCCTAGGGAACCCGCCTCTTTGGACTCGTCCCTGCTTCCTCCCGAAATCCATAAAGCAGGAGATTTTTTCCAAGATGACTCACACGCCTCATGTCAGTCCTGTCACATCCAGCTCTACAAGCTGTTGCTTGCGCTGTTGCCGCTTTGCACTCAAGCCTCCTCCCCCACCGCGCATCCACCCACCCTTCTCTGGCTGGCTGGCGTGGGCGGGGTCTTGGGAGACCGCGCCCCTTGGGCACGCCTACCGCTCCACTCCCCCCCGAACAGGGACCGCAATGATTTAGAAGTTCAGGAATCCCACGTGACGTCACCGAGGGTGATGTAATGCTTCTCTAAATAGAACGTATTGTAACCTTCTCTCAGTCCAACGTGGTTCCTTCACCCAGGCTGCTGGTCCTTTCCCTTCTACACTTGTTCGGTAAGTTCCTCTTCATACTGATCTGCCTTTATGAAACTCACTTCTCCGTGCACTTAGACCCTCGTTTCCCGGACGCTTTAAAGTACTTGTTTGCATGGGATTCCTCTTCCAGGGACGGGGAATGTGTGTGAATTGAGTGGGGAGCGGGGGGAGGCTCGAAAGTGAGGAGGAAGAAATCTCACTAATTGCAAAGGGGTTTGTTTTTGGTTTTGCTGGCTGATGAGCAGTTGTCATTACTAAGCCTGGGACTGCTCCGGGGGCTGCTGTAAACGGCTCTGGGTTTGTTTTCAGTTTAACGAAGATGATAGTAACCATTGGAGATTTCCCCCCTCCAGTTCCAGGAGGCGGTTTAGTGACTGCGATGTTTGATCGGGGAGATGCTTCAATGAAGAGAGCTTTTTGTGCGAGTGTGCGTGGGTATCGCTCCCTCTCGCCCTCTAAGTGACTGGGGAGGGTGTAACAGTTAGGAATCAGGAGGGGGTTCCTTTTGGGAGGGGGGGGACTGGAAAAAGTTGCCGAAGCGACGAGCGCAGTAAGCAGTTCGAGGGATCGGAAAGGCAGCGAGGGGAGCAACTATGAGATTCTTCGCTTTAACACACCATCCAGAAAGTTGGAAAGTTTTGAAACTCTCTCTCCGTGTGCGCTGAAACAAGAGCTAGCAAAGGCATGAGTGTGCTCCGGGACCGTGTGCCTGTGTATGCATGTGTGTCGAAGAACCGCTGACATGTAACCGCTGCTGCCATCTCCGCTGTCTGCAGGGAGCGTGTAGCAGGGAAATATTGGTGCAAACAACCTGGGCTCTTGTTTAAGCTCTTTCAGGAGAGGATTTTTTTTAACTAGACACGAAAGTCTGGAAAGCTGATCCCCCGCCCCCCCGTTCCTCTCCTATCTTCCCCTTATTTCTTTCCGACATAACATCTTTGCTTGCTGCCGCCGCCGCTGAAGTGACAGCTCTTTGGCTGCTGGAACTGCTCTCAAACTCTTCTTGAAGCTTTCGCTTTCTTCTTATCTGAACGTGATTTCAGTCGCTGCAACTTTAAGTTTTGGAAGAGGCTTCTTAATCCAAAGTACCAGAGGCTCCGCTGCGTACAAGTTGCCGGTGCGTGTGTGTTGTTTTTCTAAATGGACTTTTTTGGTAACTGCACAGCAAACTGATCTCGCCCCCCGCCCCTTCCCCATCTCCAGTCCCCACATGATGCCTATTGTTAAGGCTAAGGACTAGAGTGGGCTGTGTGTATATTTCGTTGTTAGGTGTCTGCATCGCTATGTTTGGTTGTCTCTCCACCCCCACCCCGCTTCTGACATATCTCTGGGAGTAAGGCTGGATAGTGGGCCATTACGTCATTCTGCAGACTAGTAAGTGTTTGATTAACAGCCTTAGATACTGTAGGGTTCAGGGGGTTAGAAATGCTGACAAAGCAACTCTCCCTTTTACAATCCCACTGGCTAAGCACATCTTTTTACACCCTCCCCATCCCCTGGTTCAATGCATATCTCCTTTATCCCTTATGTGGTTTAGGTTTCTCTCTCCAGCTAAATTTTGTCCTTACACTCCAGAAGCTCTTATAATTCTGAAAGGGGAATACCTGCTAAACTCTGCGTTTTCTGTTATTTATGTCCAGGTATGATGAGTGATCTGACCTCACCAGGGTTTATTATAAATTTTACAGTCTGAAAGAAAGAAGTGCTTCAAAGACATGGATAGTAATAAAATAAAATGAATGTCCATGTATGTGTCTCTTAAAATTAAAATACTTAAAGCGTACATATACAAAGCAGCATGACCAGAGGATTTATGTATTTTATCAGTAGGAAACAATATACAGAAAGATAAAGCCAGAGGTTAAACCAAAGGACAATAGAGTTCTTGGGTTTTCCTTAAAAACACACATTTCAAAGATAACTCTTGTCCTAACCCATTGAATTGCTCCAGTTTCCTTGCCTGGTCATTTGGACAAAATACAGTGTGTCAAATAATGGTGGAGGAAGAACTTTCTTCTAAGAAACTGTCATGAAGGAAATAATCCAGAAACCAGACTGTAATTTTTTTTTAAATAAATTGTTTCTAGAGTTACAGGGTGAGAACAAAATGAAATAAAATCTATATTCTGACAGTTTGTGGGAATTTGTTCTGAAGTAGCTAACGTTAGTAGAATTTTTTTTATTTTCTGTAGAAAAATATATAAATTTGAATGCTCCCTTTGGCATGCATTTGGATGAGGTCCTCATTAAGATGTAAAAATACTTTAAAAATGTTAAACTTCTTATTTGTTACTGCTTAGCCCTAAAGGGAGCAGTGCAAGTTGCAAAGCACTAGAGAAAAGTGTGGTTAATGATCAGTGATTAGTGATAAGTGATTAGTGGTTTTATTCAAACTGTTACCTCTGACCAGAAGCACACATCAGAGGATTAACAGGCTCTTTAGATAAATGCTCATTAGTGGAAGAAGAAAAGCGAAGATAATAGGCATGCACGCAGGGACAACTTTCGAGGAAAATCATTCCTGTCTCAGGAATAATAAGCTCTATTAGCAGAAAGCCTCTTTAAATGTAAAAGTTGCTTTTATCTTGTAAATCAAAGTTAGATGTAGAAGGTCACACTGCTATTATAAGCTAAATTTTCCCATATCCACTGGATGTAGATTATCCCAGTAGTGATATTTATTTAAATAAACAATTGAATCTTTAAAGAAACTGCAAATTCACAAATGCTAAAGCCCTGTATCTTAACGTATCCACTTCTAATGTAGAATGTGAAGCCTGCTGACAGCTAACTAGATGGCGTAGTACTGTTCTCTGAATATAAAGTTCTGGATTATAAACTGAGCAAGTAGCTACTTGCTAGATGGCCTCCAACACTTACAACAAAGTTGATTTTGTGCTGGGCTGGAGGCTAGACAGTTCTACAAGTTTTTAGTCACAATTTACTTGTCCGTTAATTTAGTGAGTTAGGAAAAGAAACTGTTAGAGAAAGAGAGAGAGGCAAATAGTGCTACCTGGGGGTCAGCTCTTGATTGGAACACTGATTGTAAAGTATGAGACCTGTCTTCTATTGGTTTAATAAAATAAGATGCTGGAGGTCATAAATACAAATATATAGGAATACACAGTGACATTTTTTCCGTCTGTCACTGGCAAATGGATTTTTCTTTTAAAGTCACTAAGAGAGAAAAGTTGATTTAGTGACTGAACAGAACTCATTCCTGATTTTTGCTCCCCTGATAATGGTAAGAAGTCTCTTATTTTCCTGTAAATTGACTAAGTGATCTTTAACTACCGATAAGGATAATGTCTCCGCTTTATTCATGTGTGGCTTGTAAAGAATGTGTTGAATTTGTAATGTTTTTACTGTCTTGACTACATAAATCTGATTTATATGTGTTTGTATATGTCTAGACTATCAAGCTTCCAAAATGTCAATGTTTTTATGTACACATTTACCATGGAATAGGAGACAGAAATACTAAAATTTTGAATTGAACAAACTGAAATGGTCTATTTACTGTAACTTTAATTAGACAGAGTTATGAGTGGTCAGGTTATATTGTATGCAATGAAGAGATGTTTCTGAAGACAAAGAAATTTCTTGAAATTATTGACATGAGGTTGGAAGTAACTTGGTCTACTTGGAAGGGACAATAAGCTTTGCCTTGGACTATTGAATATTGGAAGTCATTTATTCTAGAGATTTACAAAAATCTACTTCTGTTCCCAAATCTTAACCTGTACTAAAAAAAAAAAATTACAATCAGAGACCCTTATAAAAATAAATTGATAAAATAGACTGTTTTTTACAGAAGCCCAGCTCTCGGAACAAGGAAAGATCTCATCTCTTTATTTAGCCTATGGGAAAAAGAAAGAGAGTAAAAACAAATATTACTACTAAACGCGAAGGTAAAATGGGTAGAGGTTGTGTACGTAATCCTGCTGGCAAGTGCAGTGGGGCTACTTGCATGAATAAGAGGAGGAAGATTTGGCCGTGTTTTAAAATTTGGTGTTAATTTGTTCAGTGTAGTTTAGAAAAATCTCTGAAATACCCTGAAATTTCCTACGATTGTTTTATACCCTTCAGAGGAGTGTTTGATATGATATTGCATCTGTCAGAGCAAGAATTCATTCCAATAAGGATGGAAGGGAGATAACTTTACATTGCCTTGAGATACATCTTAGAGCTCAATCCTTTTGTCTTCAGTGAGGCAAATCCTTACTGGATATCAATGGGAGTTTTGCAGGATGATTTGGCCCCTAGCTATTAACAGCTATTTTAAGACACTTTTTGCTTCCTTCTGGGACCCCAGTCAAGATTTGTATATCTCCAAGGATGCAGGAAGGTATTGTTGCCCAGCTTTAAAATACACTCTCCTTTAGTCAAAGATCTTTCCCCTAGAAATCTGTCACTTTGTATCTCTCTCTCTAGTTAGCAACCTGCTGGATTTACTGCAGACCTGTTGCTTTGATTTATTAATAAATCTTCGGCTTATAGCTTGGCCACCCTAAACTAAATTAAGCTTTATTTTAGCCCAAATGCACTCTTTTTGTATAACCCTCTATATTCATCAAATTAATTTTGCTTTCTTTTTTGCAATAACCTAATAAAATTGCTGCTTATTTAAAGTAGTGTTCAGTTGATAAAGTCTATATGCTCTTTACTTGAACAAAATAGGAATTTTTCTCAAGTAAAGATTATATAGAATTTAGCTTTAACCATTTATTACATGTATACCTGGTCCCATAAACGATAGAAAGCAACAGGTCTTTCAGTTTTATTGAATAAATGAACTGTATTTAGCTGATTTGAATTTTGTTCGGGTCAACTTTTCACACAAACTTTTATCACAATAAGCTGATAACTTCTTTTAGCTGAAACATTGAAAACATTTTTGAGATTCACATGCTTGCTGCCTCAGTCATAAGTGATATTGTCACAGCTGATCAATCGGCTAGTTATCTAGGTGGCCATTCTACGGAATCCCAATACATAATTTCTGTAGGGGGTGTGTGTGTGTGTGTTTGTTTTTTTGTTTTTTGTTGTTTTTTTTTTTGGACAATGTGCTATATGTTATATGCTACTTGTCTCTGAAAAAGTCTGATTGCAAAGTAAAACAGTAAATTCTGTAAGTAGTTCTTTGTTACATATGTACTTGGAGTTCTTTGTTTTAGGGAACTATGGATTTTTCTGCTTTTTAAAAACATTATTATAAAGACAGTCACAATTAATGCAACTTTAGCTTTTAGTAATTTTTAGCCTTAGCCTTTAGCACACCTTTCCCTTTGACTACAATTGAGTTGTTACATCAATTTAAAATCTTTAAAAGATTGTTCTTTAATGTAGACAAATCAATTATCTCAATTTTTTTTCTAATATGAATATTAGCCATCTTACAGGAATAAGATCAGTGTTTTTACAGATTTGTGATACATTTTACATACCTATGTATAATATGAATGTGACTGTCTCATAAAGTTACACTGCTGTAAAAAAATAAATGTAGGTGTACTCTCTCAGATATAAATGATGTGAAAGTAATAATTGTTGATGTAAAAACACTTGCTGGAGCAAAAATATTGTGGTATGTTGTTTCAGCCAAGTAGTTATTTTGTTTGTACACAGATCATTTACCTATACAGTGGTACTGGTTGAAGTGGTAACTGGCACGTTAGTGAAAACACTAGACATGCTATTATTTTAAAATTTATTTTACTGTATAATTAAAAATATTGGCATTCAACATTTTTATTACCCATCAAAGCTTCATTAATGGGTGCTGCAGCTGCAAATCTGGATTTAGAGATTTTAGAAAGGGAGATGGCTGTATCTGTTTTGTAGGTTTCAAGATGGTGATACCAAATACTATTTTATAAACGAGAAGAGATTGACTAAGGATTTTACTGAGGGCTGTAGGATTTTCAAAATAAAACATTCAGAGCTTAGTACAATTTCCTTAGCTTACTAGATGTTATGCTTTGGTTTTTGTTTGTCTTCTTTTTTGAGAATCCACTCAAGAAGTCAATCCCCACACACTTCAAAATAAATGTTTCAGAAAGTTACACTTACTAGTGTTTATTTAATTTTTATGTTTAGAATCTCATGTTTTGAGTTAATTAGGACTTGCTATCGCCTCAGTATTCTGCTCCTGGTGATTTTAGGATGTGGCAATATAGTCCCTCGCAGCAAGGGGACTCCAGTAGACTGATTTAAAAATTACTAGAATGGACCGGGGCGGGGGGTGGATGAGGAGAAAGCATTTCGGGATTGTTTTCTTTGCTATGTTAGCTTAACAGAATAAGGAACTTACTCTGCTTTCCTTGCGCACCCAAAACTCCCATTGAAATCAGTGGGAGTTCTGAGTACCCAAGGAATTCAGCCGTTTGATGCTTTATGTTTGCTTTGTCCATTTGATGATCACCCCTTAAGATACATTCAGTTTCCTGCATCTGGATACACTTTAAATAATTGTTTCTATTTCTACTTCTTTGCCATCTTCTGCAAGTGATTGTTTTCTAATACTACCACCCTCATTTGCCCTCCATTTCAATTCCTTACCTTCCCCAGGACTTTGCATCTCTGGTGCACTCCATTCCAGTGGAGTGATTTGGACAATCCCAGTGATTACCTAGGTTATACGTTTCCCAACTAGCAGTCCATGGTACTGAGGTTATTCTGGTTGGCTCAGTGACATGTATTCTTGTGTGTTTTATTGGGTAGGAAACAGAGGGCTTCAGATAAATTATTTAATTAAAGTTGAAAAATCTTTTTCCTTCAGTTTGACAGTAGCAGTCTTTTTACCTGTTACAATGTAGGCCCATGGACTCCACTACTCTACATTGTGTGTGATGGGGCATCATTTATAGCCTGCTCCTTTGTAGCTGTTCACAAGTACTTAGAAGTTCATTTGACTAATGTGGGAAATAAACAGGGGCCAGGAGTTCCCAGATTTTTGTTCTTCAGTACCTCACTGGTGCAATTTGAGTAATGGTCGTTAATATAAAACATTCCACACAGGGGGATCTGTGGCACAGTAGATTGAATTTAAGATTAAGCTGACGATATGTTGTATGAGGTGGCTACAAGAGGATGAGCTAAATTGAGGCATTACCTTGAGCACTTAAGTAAACTGCTAACTAGTCTATATGTTTGTCCCCCTTTAAGATTGAAACGTGATCTAAAATGATCATTTTAAAATATTTTGAATACAGCGTTCCTAATATGTTGTGTTTGGACACTTACATATCCATATAACAGTATTTTACCTAATTAAGAGCAAGACACTCCAAGGTGTGAATTATTGTAATAATTCACACTGTTGGACATTGAGGTTGCAAACCAATTGCCATTAGTTCAATGAGTTGTGAATTAGCACACTGTTATTCACACTTGAGTATTTCCTGCAACTGTATAATTATATTTTAAATAATATTTCTATTTATGTGATGAAGCTCGTAAATTGTGAATATCAAATCATGTTGTATTTATAGTCACCACTCAGAATTATTTTTAGTCAATCAGATCACTCCCTGATGTCAACAAGTGTAATTGTCACTAAACTCAAAGGGAGTAGGTGCAGACCCTTAAGGTTGACCTGCACAAGAGGATGTGTGTGTGTGTGTGTGTTAGAAATTCAAATCTAACCTACTTTGGAACAATCTGTGGTGACTGAAGAAATAGCAAAATTAAGATATATCAAGAAAGTGAAAATGGAGCGAGGAAGGGATTTTTAGTCCTATTGTTTAGAATTTATTTTTTGTTGCTGTTAACCACTAATCAACTAACTTCCATGCTTAATGAATGTTTAAGGGAAAATATATCTTTGTTTAAAGAATCAACATTCCCACAACTCTATTCTCAATGTTGACCTCTCCAGAGACTTCCCTTTCTGCCAGATAATCTTCCAACAAGACTAGGGAGGATATATTTTTATATTTAAAAAAAACCTAAAAAACAAGTGGGGGTCTCTCACCCCCATCACTAAGTCTCCAAAGACATGCACACTGTTTTCTGAGTGACACGTGAAACCAGAAAGGATCAAATGAAGATCTATAGAAATATAAAGATACATGTTATGGTATAAACAAAAAATATTAATCAAAATAGGGCCTAGGTGTTATCTCACACTGATATAAATCAGGACCAACTTTGCTGAAATCCAAGAGTTACAGTGGAGTTTCTCTTATGAGAGGAGAATCAGGTTCGTGGGGTTTATTCTGAATGTAGTGTGTCAGTTGTGTATTTGTGCAATCCTCTTACTAAAGCAGAAGCCTGACTCATCAAGTTGAGGATGTCTGTGTCTTCTAGATGAACATGTTTATATAGCTGTCCTCCTATTGTGGCTACTCTTACTGTGTGTGGGAAGAGGGAAATATTAAGAAAATTTTGTGCTCAGTTCATATTCCTTCCACTTTCTTCCTCTCACAAGCTTTATGTGTAGAAGCTCCATCTACTTATACTGGATCTCTCCAACAGTCACCCTCTGTCCTCAGGCTTGTATAACATATATGAAAATCCCACTAAGTATTTTCAGTTAAACATAGGAGATGAATTTGACTCCTAACACTGGTGCAGATTTTGCTCTGAATTACACCATTGTGAATTGGGGGTAATGCCACTGATGTCAATAAAATTATATTTGTGTGTAAACAGGTTAAGCAAGACGAGGATTGGGCCTAATATTTTTTTCTAATTCTAAATGTCTAATTTCTGATTCACTTTCCTGTAGCCGCATTGAGTTGGCAAATTACAGTATTTTGGTTGATGGCAAGGTTTTTCATACTTCCAAAGGAATGCTCTTGTCCTGTTGTATGTTGGCATGGTTATGGCTCAGGACACTTACAAATAAGACACTCACTACATGTTAGAGTTTCAATTTAGAGAAAAACTAGGTATATTTACACAGCAGACTTCTGTGTGTACTGAAGAAACTGACCTGATGCTCTGATATACAGAATCAAAATGAGAAATTTTAACATATGTGACTAGATATTCACTGTTGTAAATCCTGTGTAGCTCTGTTGGCTTAAATGAAACTGCACCAGCTGAGGATCTGGCCCGTAGTGTTTGCAAAACTGCACACAGTAGGTAACTTTTTTTGCATGTTCTGTTTTGTAAGAGGATACTGTGAAGAGTTTTAGATCTCATAACTGAAACTGTTAGGGAAACGTCCTCCAATTTTAAACCATCTAGAGGCTCTAATAATTATAAACCTTATTATTTCTTGCCAAAACGTTTTTAAAAGCACTATTTAAGCACCATTGTTTTGTGTTCCCTCCACTTGCTCTGCAATTGACTAAACCATTATTCTCAGAGCAATGCTGTGCTGAGATCATCAGTGATGATGGTGTGAAAACAAACAAGTTTTAGCACGAGAAGTCACTATATAATTTGACAGGGATGTTGTCTGCTCCAAAACATACACATTAATTTCAGCTTCAATCTAAGTAAAGAAGAAGAAAACAGATTGACTCTTAACAAATACATATTCTACTCTCTGCTATGCTGGTGTAAATCTAAGGTAACTCCACTTGAAGAAGTTTGTTTAGGTTTACACTGCTGTAGCTAAGAACAGAATTTGGACTAATGCTTTTATCTGAAAAATAAAGGCCTGAATTCTGCTCCCACTCATGTAGGTATAAATCAGGAGTAACCCCACTGACTCAAATAGCTCCTAATTTACACTCATGAAATTGAGAGCATAAGTCCTTCCCCCATGTGATTTTAAGAGTAGCTTCTCCAAAAGAAAACTAAAATACTGTTAATCTGACTCAACTGCACTACTCATCTGAGTGAGTGACAGTTTTGAAATCTAATTATGACAATTTAATGTTTTGCTCGGATTATTTCTGCAGCAATTTTCACCAGTGTTCTTATTTGTTGTGGTGAGCATTGAGGACATGATGAGCTGGATGGTTCTTTGTGAAAAATTAGTGGGATGAGAAACATGGAGATCAAGTCCCTTTATTCCTCAATTTCAAGTTATTTCCCTCTCTCCGAGGGCAAACTTGGAAAGAAGAGCTACATCTCCCTAATGCCACCTGCTGAAACTGAACATCTGTGCAAAAAGCCCAAATGTATCTTTTGGGGATGCTAAAAGCCCCAGCTGTCTCCTGCTTAGTTACCAAGCTTTCCAGTTTGTATCGGACAATTTCTATTATGTATTGCCAATACAAAATCTTACAGTATTTTGAAAAGTTAGGGGTAGCATGCTGGAAAATATTTCCAAAATTTAAGTTTAATATTGAAGTTAAATTACAAAAACTTAGCACAAGGGCTATTATAGTGACCTTATTTTGAATTAAACATGAAAATATATAATCTGTTTGTTGAATTCTCTGTGACCACTTCAGGTAACTTTCTGTGTGCTGCAGAATACACCTGCTGATATTCTGCAGATGCTAGGATATCTTGCAGTGAAATTTAAGACCAGTATGCTGCAGAGAATGGTCCCTGCTAGTGCACTCTCTGTTAAGAGGAGCATTTTCTCTATGTTGCTGGTATATTCTCTTCCCACAAAATTTACATGAAGGCCTGCAGTGTTGTGTTTGTATCCACCACCCTTACACAGAGATCAAATCTTAAATGTAGGCTATATGTTGTACAATATTGATTCTTTATAACACCTGGTTACTGAGTGGCAAAGCTAAGACTACCCTTGGAAACAGTTTTGCTGGGGTAGACCCCTGCCTTTGCAGGGAATAATTCTCGGGATCAAGGCCTAAAGTATTCAGCTTTCTACAGGAACAATAGCCAGTCCTAAATGGATTTTTTAAATTTAAAGATCTATCTATTTATGTATAACACCAAAGTATGCATGTTGGGAAAAGGCTACTCATATATAAAAAGACGTGCCTCGTAGCACATTTATTTAACCATTTTAAAAACAATCAGTATAAACATTCCAGCATCCTATGAACAACCCTATGATAACTTACAGTCTAGGAATTAAATCCTGCTTGTTACACCTGGCATGCATGATTGAGGTGAGTATAATATGCACTTTAAATGTAAAGGTTTTCATAACGTCTCTTCTCTCTTGCCCATCCACATTACTATAACAAACAGGATCTCCTACCTCTAACACAATTGGCTTCTTCTTTAGCATTGTTCATTCCTGAGCTGAATCTCACAGCCAGCACTTGATAGGGTTAATGATCCATGATTGTGGAAGGAGATAGAGCTGTGAGCTTGAGGGGGAAGACCAGGGGTATGCCTCGCCAAGCTACACAAATAAGCTGTATGAGGGCAGGTTTACACTACCACTTAAGTCGATCTAACTTATTTCGCTCAGGGGTGTGAAAAAGCCACCCCCTCCCCCAAGCAAAGCAAGCTGTCCACCCCCGGCACTACATGGACGGGAGATGCTCTCCCGCCGACAGAGCTTCCGCCTCTCGCAGCAGTGGAGTAATTATGCCGACAGGAGAGCACTCTCCCGTCGGTATACAGTGACTTCACCAGATGTGTTGCAGTTGTGTCGCTGAAGCACTTCTATTGTAGATCTGCCCCTTCCGCATAGCACTGTGGGAGTGAGTGTGTATGGTGGTGGGGAGTGTAAGACTGGGGAAAGCATCACTGAAATCATGCTGATAGTGAGGTGAAGAGGGTGGAGGTGAGTCCTCTGTTCGTGTGGAGGTTATGTGTCTCCAGGAGATCCCCCCAGGATTTTCTCTGATCCCATATGGTTGTTAATCACAAGGAATAGTTAATCACAGGAATACATTTCCAAGGGAGGTTGTGGAAACCCTGTCCTGGGAGGTTTTTTAAAACAGGTTAGACAAACATTTGTCAGGGATGCTGTCAGTATACATGGTCCTGCTTCAACGTCGTGGGCTGAAATAGATGGCCTCTCAAGATCCCTTCCAGGCCTACCTTTCTATGATTCTATGGAAAGGGTGGGATATCATGTCCCATGGATGAAGTGTGGGGGGGGGGGAGACGGTCTGGACTTAAATGTTCGGGTGATAAAGGGCCAAATCCTGCTCACGTTATTCATATAGTCACAGTAACTTTACTAGGAGTGAAGTCAGCAGGGTTTGTCCCATAACAAACAGAATAAATATATTTTAAATTGTGAAAAATAAAAGATATTTAAAAAGATCAGTATGGAGTAAGTGGCAATACAATAAATATTCAACTTCATTATTGATTAGAGAACTTTTTTTTTAAGCTTTTGGTTTAGAATAAATCTGTTTTCTAAATACACTATTGTAAATTGTGAGCCAATATGAAGATTTGGATAAAAAGGTAGGATTAACTTGGATTGTTCATGAATATTTTTAAATAAAGGATAAAAAGCAAGTTATAGGGAATTTTCCCCTGGCATTTTATAGGGGGAAAATTCTTAATTTGCTCTGACGACTTTAGTTCTTCAGTTGTTGTGATGCAAGACATGATGATCTTGGGGGATGGGAGCATGTTGTGGACTGTAGTTATATTTTAATAAAATTTGTTGCAGTTCAGATTACAAAATTGGTAAAGTATTTAATATCCTCCACCTTAATTTTTAATTTGTTTTAATGACATGTTTTGAGTCATTTGTACATAGAATATTTTTTCCATACTTCAACATTTTTCCAACAAAACACTAAATATGTTTGAAACTTTCTTATTCACACTTCCTAATTATAATCCTCTCTGTTTCCTTGTCAACACCTTTTTTGGTCTTTCTCTGGACACCTTTATCTAATATCTCTGGAGGTTAACCTTTGACATGATCTATTACTTGCTTCTTGCTGCTTTTAATAAGGTGAAAAGAGGTCAATTTCAATAAAGGGCAGGCATTATTAGGAGACTTCTGCAGAAGCTCTTGGTGGCTTGTCCAGCACTGGGTACAATATATTTCAGAAACACCTATAGTTCAAAAAAGGAAATTCCCAGTCAAATGAAAGATTTTTCTCTTTCCTTGGAAAAGTGTTCACTACTTTCACTAGAGAGCTGCAGGAGGCTTTCTCTTTAGAGGGCATAGACCATTCCTGCTCCCACTGGACACTATGAGAGTTTTGTCATTCACGGACTTCAGTAGGAGCAGGATTGGGCCTGTTATTTCTTAATTAAGTTACGATTGAATGGATCATACAATATATACTGCATATTCAGTGTTGGCTTTTGTTGCTGTGGCTTAATTTTCTCAGCTATATGACCGTTTGGTTTTTTTTAAACTTCAGAATATGCTGAATTCTTCTAGATGTTTCAAAAATGAAGAACATAAATGGACTGGAAATGTAATTTTTTTCACTTGATTAATGATACTTAATTTGTCTTGGTCTGTGATCCTGAAGTACAAAGATTATGAAATCACATGCCATGTCAAATAAGTAACTCTAATAATCTGTATAGGGAAAGTATTTGATCTTGTTGGCATGGATAATGTTTGAAATTTAAAAGGAGGCGGTATATGTTTCTCTCAAAACCAAAATATTGACTGAAAGGTAAGGAACAGTTGAGGAGGCTTAGCGGAACACACAGAGATCTGTAAATTGATATTTTAAAAACTGCCTACAGGATTTAGTCGCACACCTGCCATTAAAAATTAATGAAACATCCCCTATTGCTTTGAAAGATCTTAATCCTGGGTTTTATCAGAGGAGACTGTTGATTTACATACAATAAATAACTGATTGGAGTATCTTGTGCCTGACTTTTTAATATTTATACACTTAGAGTCTGTAAAATGCAGATATTTGAAAGGCACACCTTGCATAAAAAAAGTCAACAGCCCGGCAACAGAGATACAAAATGACCGACTGAAACTTAATTACAATTTGTCAAAAAATTCCCCATTATCCCTAGAAAACCAAGTTGGATTGAAGATGTTGAAATAACTTCCATTTCCTGTGCATATTCTTCAGCCAATGATTGATCTCATGCAGCCAACTGCTATCATACTCCTTTCTTAGAAGGAAACATAAATCAGTGCTACCTGACAGAGGTTTAAGCGCCACATCAGTTCTACGCAAACTAGTGCATGAAGCTAGTTTAAATCTTTTTGTAGCATTAGATACTCGTAATCTTAAAGGTAGAAGGAGAAAGTGGTACTCTGTTAGAAAAGTTCTTGTTTGGAGTAAAAACAAAATGGAGTGGTAAATATTTAAGAGGACAGGTCACTGATACAGAGCAATCTGGATTGCTTGGAAAAAGGGGCACAAGTAAGCAATATTCATTTTAATATGTCTAATCATTCTCATGGCTCTTCTTTGTTCGCATTTGTGAGCATTTACATGTAAAGGGTTAGAAGGCATGCCTAGTAGTGATAATTGGCTCTTCAGTCTATCAGAGAAAGGTATAACACAATCCAATGGCTGGAAGTTGAAGCAAGACAAATTCAGACTGGAAATAAGGCATAAATTTTTAACAGTGAGGGTTATTAACGATTGGAACAGTTTACCAAGGGTCTTAGTGGATTGTCCATCACTGACAATTTTAAGATCAGGACTGGATATTTTTCTAAGAGAGATGACCTAGAAATTATTTTGGGGAAGTTTGATGGCCTGTGCTAGACAGGAGGTCAGACTAGATGATCACAATGGTTCCTTCTTGTCTTGGAATCTATGGAAATCAAGAAATAAATGAATAAACAGAAACAACTATATTCAATATTTTAACACAGAAATAAAAAAGTTGTTTGTTTATGGCAAATGCAAAATATATAGAGATGGAACCACAGTTTCCCCAGCATGTCATAAAGCTGCTATATGTTGTGTTTCTTACTCATTTGGAAGATGGCTGACATGAGAAAGAATGAACATGTAGGTTTATCTTGGCATATTCCTTTTTTGCCCAATTTATTATTCACTTTTTCAGGTGGGCAGGCAAATATATTTCTGTTGCATCATTCAGTTCTGTTCAACCATTTCATAGCTAGGATTTCAATAGCTCTGTTAATAACTTACCAAGGAGGCATGTCTGCAGCTTTCATTTATAATTTCTTAGTCTGCCTGTGATTTTAATTTTTAGAAGACAGTTCTTACTCGGTTGCAGGATCAGTCTCGAAAGCAGAATCCTTGGGGTTTAGGCCTAGCAGGTACGAAGGGCCCAGAATGTAGCTATGAGACAAAGGGGTAGATCAACCCTCGCTGGCATCTTGGGGGTGGGGAAGAGAAGGATTTAAAAAAATAGAGGCCAGTTTGTCCATGCCGTTCAAGTTTTGACTAACACTTTTGGTGAGAAATCAAGGAGTCTATCTGGTGTAGCGGGGGAGTGTTAGGGTGGGCTGAAGAAAGATTAGAGTGTCCAAGGATTTAGTGGGGAGCAAGGCTCAATGTTTGAAAAGGAATAGGGGAAGATTAGTCTCATTGTAGATGTGGAGCTAAGTTGAGTGGAAGAATCTGTCCAGAAGCCTAAAGGCTTTTATTAGAGGGTTGGTGGGGCTATGAAGCTATGGTGGATCCAAACCCTGTTTAAACTTAATCTATCCCTGCTAAAACCAGTGACCTTAAAGAACCCTAAATTAGTCTAATGACCTTAATATTAGGATTTGTGCATGTTAAACTGTCAAACTCTGACCTTAAATAGGGTGCTACCGAAATACATAAGGGCTTAATTTCCTCCCTTAACACTCTGCACAACAAATAAATGTAACTCCTTTTAATAGAGAAGTAGTGGAGAGTATTTGACTTAAAATATTTCAGAAAACTTTATTAAACCTTTTTTTTTCCCTCTAAGCAAAACATCAAAAGCTTCTGGTGCTGTTCCATGTAGTAACTCCCATTTATGTACAGGGGAATTCCACGTACTGAACAATTGTAGGAAAGGCCCCTAAAGCCAATAGTTCAGGAACGACCTGCACCTAGGAAAAATCACTCTCTTTCCCCCACTTCTGCTTTCTTGTTGGGTCTTATTTCAGAAGATCAAATACGAGCAGTGCCCATCTTTGTTAGTTGTACTAGGGAATTATCATATTCATGCCATAAAGAGAGTTTGCACACATTTCATAATTTGCAGCAGACTAGACAGAAACTCTGGCACTGTGGGCAAACTGTGGTTTAAAAACAAACGCCTACTTATATTACTTCTCTCAGCCAAGTTCTAGGGTGGCACCCAGCCTTGCATCAAACCCACAATCTGTAGTCTGAAAAGAATCTCATGTGAACAACTAAACCTTTTATTAACACTGGAAGATTGTGAAGCTATAAATACAGAGAAAGTGAGAACTTGGGCCACTATTTAAAGGCCAGAGAATTTTAGGAGAGTTTCAAAAACAGCATGGGTAAAGCCACTTTGGAGTGGGGGTTGGGAATTTCCTGGGTTGTTAATTTTTGTGTCTTCCTGTTCAGCAGAATGCAGTTTTTGAAAATATATATGTATGCTTTAAGGCGCTTATGTGAAATGGGGGGGGGGGGCTACAAGCATGGAACAGCCACACTTTCACTTATGTTGTTCACATCCTTCTTTGCAATCTGTGCTAGAAACAAGGTGTTTCAAAAGCAGTTAGAGCTCCAAGTTCCATAATATTGCATTTAGTAGAACCAAAGCACTGTAAATTGACTGCAAACTGGAAAATGGCAAACTAGTTTTGCCTAGCTTTGAGCTCACACAAACACTGAGGGGTCAAAATTTAGAAATGCACATTGAAACATGGGGCCACAAATGGAGCTGGGCCTAGAATGGGGCTGCAAACGGGGCCGTGGCTGGAAGCAGGGTCCAGGGCCCAGACGGTGGCTGGGAGCCAAGGCTGGGGCAGCAGCCGGGGGGTGGGGCTGGAGCATAGATGGGGGCAGAACAGGGCTGGGTGGCCCTTCCTTCCTGCCCCTATGGGGGCTGGTCCAGACCTTGCATTGCCTACCTGACGATTCTCCCGTGTCCCGGTAGGTGAGCTCATCCCACAGCTTGGGAACTTCTGCTCTAAGCACAGTGTATTATGAAATGTTTCTGTCCTACAGAGCAGAAACAGCCAGATACGTGAGAAAGAGAGAATTTGTAGATTTCTCAGTAATGGAGGGCTGGATAGGTAATGGGGAAGGAGTATGTGTGCAGACGCCTGCTCATAAGGGACTTATTCCTGGATTAAAAGTGGGAAGTGGGCTTTCCCTTCCTGGAAGGCCCCCCCCGAAAGAGGGAGATAATTTGTGCCCTTTGATGATAATGGAGGCATGGAGTTGCTCCATTAGCCACCCACCCCCTCCGCCCCTCAGGAGACCACTGACAAAAGTAATAGGGGAAGTATTGGGGATGAGGGAGGGTAGGAGATGTTTCAGGAACATCATCATCTTCAGCTCCTCCCAACTCATTAGAATGAAGTTCATCCATCCATGTTAATATTCCTTGCAGTGAAACTTCCTCCATGGTGAGCACTGAAACAATTTGAGTCTTTCATTCCAAAGTGCAAGTGTCATGTTGGTTAAAGTGAATCTCTACTCCAGTGAAGCAGTTCTGTGTTCAAAAAAGCAAAAACAAAAAAACACTCATTTATTCACTGTAAAGAGTAAACAACTGTTTTACATAGTAAGATTTAATTTAGCACACTATTAAAAAAAAGAAATCTATTTTTTAAAAATGTTGTTTATCTGGTTTCCTAGTGGGTATTTTTTTATGGGGGGCTGGGTGTCTTGGGTTAGGTAATTCTCTTGTGCTGGATGAATTTAAAATCAGGTAGTACATTGATTTGGTATTAAATCAGTTTTCTGCAGTTTCTACAGTTCTGCTGGCACCGATCACAAAGATATTTTTAATTTCTGCATTTCCAAAGCCTTGGAAAAAATACTCAAGTGAAAACCAAATCGGGGTGGGTAATGAAGGTTAAAATTATTTATACAAATCACATGAGTCGGAAAAATGATATTCGTTCAGCAGCAACTCTCTGCCCATCAAATTAAAGCAACAATGAACACATTGGTTTTGGAATGTGAAATCAGTAACTTTCTAGTAAGTATTCTACCTTACATTTATTTGATATCAGTTTGCTTCAGTCCAGAAATTTTCTTCCCCACTCATGTTCTGGCTTAAAATAAAATAAATGTGCATGTTCTTGTAATCTGATATGTCATAGCCAGAAAAAATCAGTATTTGTTGTCCAGGCTTCTTGAGACTGATTGATTGCAATCTGTATGTGTGTGTCCTTGATCCAGTTCTGTTTCCTGGCATCTCTTAAACGTACTCCTGATCCCTGCCTCACCTATACATAAATTGCATTTTCATTCAGCCAGCTTTACAGGTTCGTTTGGGAAGAACTGGAAGCCTGGTGGAATTTGTCCTCAAATTTATCACCTCAGTCTTCTCGTAGGTTACTTACTTTGGGGGTTGGAAAAACTATCACTTTCATGCAAACTATTATTTTTCATGGCTAATGCAAGCATAAAACTGGCAGTACTTCATAGCAAGCTGGTTTATTTTTCTCAGTTATTTCTTAGTGAACTTAGAGGCCCTTCCTACGAAGTACAAAGTCATTCACTTAAATTTAATCTATTAAGTGAACTGCAAATGATGAAAATAAAGCAGGTTACTTTTTTCATGTTATCCAGATGTGACATATTTTGTGCACACATTCACCAGCAGAGGCTGCTGCCACCATGTGCTTCACTAAATAAGTGGGCGTTCATGGCAGTGAAATTCATCTACAGGAAGAAGCTAGAGGTGGAAATGAACCAGGGTCTATAGTTTACCCAGATAAGAGCTTAGCCAGGTAAGCTAAAGCAACAGCTTTTTAGCGTCCTGTGACAGAGAACTTTTTAAATCCTGACAAGGCCTGACTAAGACTAAAATAAATATAACTTCGACTACAGTCCTTTTGTATCAGAGATTAATTTTATCAGTTTCATTTTTCTACACAAGTAACTTTTTAAAACACCAACCAATAAAATATAACTTACTTCCAGTTCAATTTAGGAAACTCTAGGCATTTCCTCCCACATAAAATTTAGTTGCAATTCATGATTAGGCTGCAAACTTTTGCTGTAGCATTTAGTCCAAAGAAAGATTATTAAAGTATCTGTTTCTTGCCTGCATACATTATGGCCCTGATCCTGCAAAGGCTACTCACAGTGCATAAAGTCTGACTTAGGTCTCAAGTGTGTCTCTTCAAAGCCAACGGGATGACTCATATTGAGTAAAGTTAAACACACAGAACCATAGAAATGTAGGTGTGGAAGAAACCTCAGGAGGTCATCTAGTCCAGGCCCCTGAATTGAGGAAGGACTAAGTAAATCTAGACCATCCCTGACAGGTGTTTGTCTAACCTGTTCTTAAACCTCCCATAACCGGGATTCCACAAACTCCCTTGGAAACCTTCGCCAGTGCTGAACTGTCCTTATAGAAAAATTTTTTCCTAATAGCTAATCTAAATCTCCTTTGCTACAGATTAAGCCATTTCCTTTTTGTCCTGCCTTCAGTGGACATGGAGAACAATTGATCACTATCCTCTTTATAACAGCCCTTAATGTATTTGAAGACTGACATCTGGTCCCCTCTTTTGGTCTACTTTTTTTAAGACTATACATGCCCAGTTTTTAAAAAAAAAAAACTTCTCATAGGTCAGGTTTTCTAAACCTTTTATCATTTTTATTGCTCTCTTCTGAACTCTCTTCAATTTGTTCACAACTTTTTAAAAGTGTGATGCCCAGAACTTGACAGAATACTTCAGCTGAGGTCTCATCAGTGCCACACAGAGGGGGCCAGTTAGCTCCTGTGTCTTAAATACGCCACTTCTGTTAATACACCCTGGAATGATATTAGCCCTTTTTGCAATTACATCACTTTGTTGACTCCTTTTCTATTTGTGATCCAATATAACCCTCAGAGCCTTTTCAACTGAGCTTCTGCCTAGCCAGTTATTCCCTATTTTGTAGTTGCACATTTGATTCCCCCCACCCCCCGAAGGGCAGTACATGGCATGTCTTTAGTGAATTTTATCTTGTTGATGTCAGACCAATTCTCCAACTTGTCAAGGTCATTTTGAATTCCACTCTTGTTGTTGCTTGCAACCCCTCACAGCTTGGTGTCATCTGCAATTATATAAGCATGTTCTCCACTCCACTACCCACATCATTAATAAAAATACAAAATAATACCAGACCCAGGGCAGCTGCTTCTGGGTGCCCACTAGATATGCTCTCCTCCCTCCCCCAAGTTTGACAGCGAATGGTTGATAACTACTCTTTGAGAATGGTCTTTTATCCAAGTTGTGTACCCACCTTCTAGCAACTTCATGTAGACAAAATTTTCCTAGTTTTGTTTGATAATGTCATTTGGGATTGTGTTAAATACTTACTAAAATCAAGATAGATCATGTCTATAGTTTGCCTCTATTCACTAGTCCAGTATCCCTGTCTAAAAAGGAAATTAGGTTGGTTTGCCATGTGCTTTTAGTAAATCCATATTTACTATTCCTTATAACCTGTGGTATAGCAAGGACAGAGGGCAGTAGGAAAGTTCTCCTATTTGAATCCGGGGTGGGTGGGTGGGCGCAGAGCCACTGGACCTGGGTCCAACTGATTACAGGGGACAACAAATGAAAAAAACAGGAAAGGGCGTGGGGGTCACAGGGTCAAACATAGGAAACCAGAAGGGGACACCGAGCAGAGAACCCTGGACAGCGCCCACTGCTCCTTGAAGGTGTCCAGGGAGCCAGCAGACGCCGCCCAGAGGAACTCTGCCCGGAGATGTGAATTGACGAGGGAACGGAAATAGACCCCACAGTCGCAGAGAGCCCCCCCCGCCAACCTCCTCTCCCTGGTCTTGTAGATGGCTAGTTTGGCCAGGGCTAAGAGGAGGCTGACAAGGAGGTCCCGCAACTTCGTGGGGCCACGGATGGGGTGCGAATAGATGAACAAGTGAGGGGAAAAGTGCAGCCAGAACCTCAGCAAGAGGTTCTGGAGGAGCCGGAAGAGGGGCTGCAGCCTGGCGCACTCCAGGTATACGTGCGCCAGAGTCTCCCTCATGCCGCAGAATGGGCAGGTGTTGGGGTGGGAGGTGAACTGCGCCAGGTACGCGCCCGGGCTCACGGCTCCGTGAAGGAGCTGCCAACTGATGTCCTCGGCAGGCCGTGGGGTCAAGGTGGAATACAGGATGGCCCACCGGAGGTCCTCGCCCTCCGAGGGTGGTAGTAGGTCCCGCCACTTTGTGTCCGGGCGGGACACGAGGGTGAGGAAATGAAGGGTGTGGAGCCCGAGCGTGTACAGATGGTTCCTCGGTGCGGTCTGGAAGGGGACTGGCTGCAGATGAAGCAGCCAGCTTGGGGCCTGAGGATGGAGGGGCCGAGGGGGTTCGCGGAGCTGAGGCCCGATGGTAAGCACCGGAGGGCTGGGGCTGAGGGGGGGGGCAGGGAGCACCCTCCTGCAAGACCCGCCCGAGGTACATCAAAGCAGTAGGGGGTAAGGCTGCCTTCACCTCCTGGAGTATGCATCGGAGGATTCGGAGGGTGGGAACCCCCATGCGCGGAGCCAGCGCATGAGGGTCCATCCAGTCCCGCCGGGCGTAGTCCAGGGAGTCTCCGACCCTGGTGACTCCTGCCAGGACCATCCGCCGTCGCACCGAGGGGGTCTCCGCCACCTGCACACTCAGCTGGGGGTTGTGTAGCAGGGGCTCCGCGAGGAGATCCTCCCCTTCGGTGACCGCAAGGGGCCTGGAGGCCAAGACAAGCCTCCAGGTCCGGAGGAGGTCCTGGTTGAAGACCAGCAGCTCAGAGAGATCTCGCGGAAGACCTCTCGGGTGGAGAAAAAAGAGCTGCCGGTCGTATCGGAGCCCTCGGAAGCAGTGGAGGAAGACATGCGCCAAGTGGCCCAACGCTGGACTACCTGCACCATAGAGGAGTCTCTGCAGGGCTTGGAGGCGGAAGGTATGGACCTGGCTGCGGATGCAGCACAGGCCCTGCCCACCCTCCTCCAGGGGAAGACTCAGAATCCCTGCAGAGACCCAGTGCAATCCTGGCCAAAAGAACTCCAGAACTGTCTTCTGGAGGTAGGCCAGGAAACTCGGGGTCGGGACCAGGGGGTTGAGCCGGTGCCAGAGCATGGACAGGACGAGCTGGTTGATCACCAGTGCCCTCCCCCAGAGGGAGAGGCACTGGAGCAGTCCTGTCCATTTCCGCAGCCGCTCAGACACCCTGCCCTCCAAATCCTGCCAGTTCTCTGCCGGGGAGGGATGGGTGACGGAGAAGTAAACGCCCAGATAGAGCAGTGGACCCGCATTCCACTGGATGGCTTGAAGCGCGGGTGGGAGGAAGCTCGCCTGCCACCCGGCCCCTACCGTCAGGCCAGAGCTCTTGGGCCAGTTGACCCGGGCGGAGGAGGCTGCCGAGTAGACGGCCAGGCAGTCCTCCAGCCACACCAGGTCGCCCGGGTCCTGGACCACGAGGAGCACGTCATTGGCGTACGCTGACAAGACGAGCTTCAGCTCCGGCTCACGGAGCACCAACCCCGTCAACCTCCGGCGGAGGAGACAGAGGAAGGGCTCCATGGCCAGAGTGTACAGCTGGCCTGACAGCGGACAGCCCTGACATACTCCTCGCCCGAAGCTGACCGGTTCGGTCAGGGTCCAGTTGAGCTTGACCAGGCACTCTGCGGAAGCGTACAGCACCCGGAGAAAACCCACGAAACGGGGTCCGAAGCCGAATGCCTGCAGGGTGCCCAGGAGATACCCGTGGTCCATCCTGTCGAACGCCTTCTCCTGGTCCAGGGACAGGAGGGCGAATGACAGACCATCCCTACACCCGAGTTCCAAAAGGTCCTGGACCAGATACAAGTTGTTAAAGATGCTACGGCCCGGGACTGTGTAGGTCTGGTCGGGATGGACCACGTCCTGCAGCACAGACCCTAACCGCAATGAGACAGCTTTGGCCACAATTTTATAGTCCGTGCTGAGGAGCGAGTCGGGACACCAGTTCCGAAGGTCGCGGAGGTCCCCCTTTTTTTGGTAGCAGGGCGAGCACAGCCCGCCTGCAGGACAGGGGGAGAGCTCCGCTGGCCTCGGACTCGGCCCAGACGGTGACAAGGTTCGGGCCGAGGACGTCACAAAACACGCGGTAGAAGTCCACGGTCAGCCCGTCCATGCCCGGGGATTTATTGGTGGGCATGAGGCGGAGGGCTTCCGAGAACTCGGCCAGAGTGAGAGGTAGCTCCAGCCGGCCTCGGTCGCCCGCGCTGACCGTGGGAAGTTCGTTCCAGAGCACCCTGCAGGCGGCGACGTCGGTCGGATCCAGGGAGAAAAGGTTGGCGTAGAAGGCCCTGGCCCTTCCACGCATCTCCACCGAATCTGTGAGGGGGGTGCCGTCAGCAGCCGGGAGGCAGATGACATGCTTCCGGGCCCCCCTCCTTTTCTCCAGGGCGTGGAAGAAGCGGGAGCCGCGATCCATCACCCGAAGGAGATGGATGCGGGATCGGACGAAGGCATCCCGAGCCCGGAGGTCTTCGAGGGCCTGGAGCTCCTCCCGCTTCTCCCGGCACGCTCCGCAGAGGGACGGATCCTCGGGGCTGGTGGCTAGACGCCTCTCCAGTGCTAAAACCTCCCGCTCCAACTGCTCTATCCCCGCATCCCGCTGCCGGCTGGCCCCCCGAGTGTAGTCACAGAAGAAGAGCCTAGTGCGCACCTTCCCCACATCCCAGCAGCGCCGCGCCGAGGGAAAGGCGCTTCTCTGCCCCCGCCAGGCCAACCAGAACTCCCGGAAGGACACCACGAAACCCACATCCTCCAGCAGGCTGTTGTTAAAATGCCAGTAGGCCGGCCCCGGCCTCTCTGCAGTGAGAGAGGCCGTCACGGTCACCATGTGGTGATCCGAGAACGGGGCCGGCCGGACGCTGGAGGAGTGGGCCCGCGCAAGATGGTGACGAGAGATATAGATGCGGTCCAACCGGGAGTGGCGCGACCGATCTTCCCCCACCCGGACGTAGGTGAAGGTGACGGCGTCATCCGGGTGGTGGTCGCGCCAGACATCCACCAGGGAGTGATGGTCGATAATTCCCCGGAGGACGTCCGCGGCGGCCTGACACTGCTCGGTCCCCGTGCAGTCCCGCTCCTCAAGGGTGGTGTTGAAACCCCCGCCCAGGACCAGGCATTCGTGAGGATCTAAAGCGCCGAGGAAGGTAGCCGCCTGCTGGAAGAAACACACCCGCTCTGAACCCGCGGTCAGGGCATAGATGTTGACGAGGCTCAGTGCCAGCCCCTTCACGCGGACCCGAAGATGCAGCAGGCGGCCCGGCACAACCTCGGTGACCTCCAGCACCTCGGGCTGCAGGACAGGGGAGAACAGGGTGGCCACTCCGCCCGCATGGGCGGAGAGATGACTAAGGTGCACCCCGTCTCCCCACTCCAGCCGCCAGCTGGCCTCGGCGGCTGGGTCCGTATGGGTCTCCTGCAGGAACTGAGGAGAAGGAAGGAGAGCACCTGGTTCCTGCGGAGACCCGTCCTGCAGCCCCTTGTATTTAAGGTGATGATGGTGACAGGCATTACGAGGAGGGCTGGGGGGGATCCTCACGGGCAGGGGTGCCGACGACCTTCGTCGGGCTCCGCAGCAGTCCATGGCCGGTGCCGTAGGCCATGAGGGCGTCACGGAAGCTGCGGGCCCGCTGGTAGGCTGCGGCGTCCTGCCGCCCGGTCCCCTTCCCCTCCTTCATGGTGGCCCTCACGGCCCGGAGGACGTGGTGGAAGTCCCCCCAGCGCTGCAGCGCAAGCCTCACTCGGTTCCGGGCACCACGTGTGTCCCGGAGAAAGACACGGATCTCTTCGTGCAGCGCCTCGGAGGGTTCGTCCTCCGGCTCGGCCTCCGCAGCTGCCTTGTGGACCACTGGGATGGGGGCTAAGGGTGGTGGTGGTGGCGGCGGCGGCGGAGGGAAGACAGCAGCCCCGAGTGAGCTGGGAGTGCTGAACACAAAGGCCGGCTCCTGGGAGCTCTTCATAGGGAAGGAGACAACACCAGGGGTGGCAGATGAACAGGCAGTGGTGGGGAAAGAGGTAGGCACAGAGAGGAGTATGGGGGTCAAGGAAAGGTAGGGAATAGGAATTGGGTTAGGAGAAGGGTCAGGGAAAAGAACGGGAGAGGGTTCAGGGTTAGAATTGGGGATGGATCCCACAGCCACAGTGGCTGGGCAGGCAGGGTGCATAGGCTCTTGGTTGGGGCCGGGGACTAAGGAGGCGGGCACAGGGTGGGTGGTCTCCACGGGGGTGACCTGTGGGGTATCAGTGCCCATGGCTTCAGGCCCTTGTGATACATTCGGGAGGCTGCCACCACGGCCATGGACCCCACCACTTGCGCCATCGCCCGCACATAGGTTTCCACGTGGGGCGAGGCAGGCACCAGGAGGCACCGGACCCCATGCCTCCTGGTAAGGGTGGGGAAGGGGCCCCAGCCACCTGGGATGGTGCTGGAGGCAGTGGTCAGGGCAGGTGACTTGGCAGCGGCAGGCGGGGGGGGCCTGCGGCCACCTGGGCGTACGCTCTGGGGGCGCCGCCGCCCCCAGAGCTGGTGGAAGGGACAGCGGGAGAGGATAGAGGGGGAGGAGGAGGGGCCCTTGCCGCGGGAGGCGCTGCTTTCCGGGCTGAGCCTTTACCCTTTTTGCTACCTCCCTGGTTTTTCCTCCCGGCCGAGGGTGCACCCCCCGGATCGGGGGGGCAGGAGCTGTGGCGGCGGCAGAGTCCCTGGTGTCCCTCCCTGAGTTGTCCACCGCCGGCGCCTGGGGACAGACAGCCGGCAGCTCAAGGGAGGCGGCAGGACCAGCTGTTATAGGCAGGGAGAGGGCCTCAAGGTGAGAGGGAAGGGCAAGAGCATCTAGGAAGAGGGTCCCGGCCCCAGGCACACCCGCCATCTTGGGAGGGGGTAGGGATGGGTTTGGCAAGGGGGGCTGTATGGGGGGGAGAGGGAGGTAGAGTGGAGAGGGAGAGGGAGAGGAGGCAGGGAGGGAAGGGGAAGAAAGGGAGGGGGGGTGACCACTCCTCCCCACTAGGCTGGAAGCAGGAGAGGAGGGCACCAGCACAATGGGGTACGGGGGACAAGCTGGGTAGGGGCGGTGTACTCACCAGCCCAAGATATGATAGCAGCTCCTCCGGCTGCACAGGGGCGGGGCAGGGCTAAAGCAACATGGGGGGGTGCAGTGTGTGGGGGGGTCAACAAAAAAGGGGGGGAGATCAATTAGGGTGGCGCCCTGGAAGCTGCCAGGGCCAGAGTGTGGGGGCCAGATCAGGGGGAAGCAGCAGTGGGCAGGGGAGGGGAGTGGTGGGGGCCCAGCAGCAAGCTGCTAGGGCTGGGCGGGGCAGGGCACAAACCAAAGCAGGGGCTGGGCAAACAAACAAACAAACCAAAGGGATGAGGGGACAAACTGCAGGGGGGGCAGCAACAGGGGAGGGGATGAGCAAGCTAGTAGGGGAGCAATAGGGGAAGAAAAGGGGAAGGGCAGGGGTGCCCCCTAAGTGGGGGCAAGAGAAGAAGCAAATGGCAGCAGGGAAGGGGAGGAGGGGTGCTCACAGCAGCAGCAGCAGGACCCTGGAAGCAGCAGGGGTGGTGTCAGTGGTGGTGGTGGTGGTGTGGCCACTGACTCACCCCCTCCCCCCTGGGAGAGGGGGGCAGCTAGCAGGGCCCCCAAGAGCCAGGAGCACCCCAGCAGTAGCAGCAAGAAGAGTAGGAAAGTTCTAGAAGGGCACTATATAAGTGCTAGAATGATCCGGGCTTTATACCCTATAGACTAGCCAGAGTGCATAGAAGGTAATTAGTGTCAGCTGACACCAATTAAGGCCCCACCCAGGTGCCTATAAAAACCCTCTACTCCTGAGAGACAGTGTGGAGTGGAAGGAGTAGGTGTGTGGTGAGCAGAGGATTGTGTGAAGTGGAGAACAGAATGGAGTACGGTGGTTTGTGGAGGAGAACAGAACAGAGTACAGCGGTGTGTGGGAGAGAGGTGGAGTCCTGAAAAAGATACTGGGCTCAAGAAGCCAGAAAGACAGAGGGGGGAGAGTGGCCTGGGGAAAAGCCTGCAGCTGCAAGTGAGGTGCCAGCAGCACATAGCTGCTACTCGGAGGGCCTCTGGGCTGGGACCCAGAGGAGCGGGTGGGCCCGGGTCCCTACCCCGCTCCCTGGGAAGATGGGGTTACCAGTGACACCCTCTGGCAAGAGGCAAAAGTGCGAGACCCACTCGGGTGAAGCCAGCTGTTTGCCACAAACCTTATGCCTATATTCCTTATAACCTATATGCTTATTCCTTATAACCTTATGCTTATGAGTGCTTACAAACTGGTTGTTTAATAATTTGTGCCAATGTCTTTCCAGGTATCAAAGTTAGGCTGACTGGTTTATAATTCTCTAGGTCCTCTCTGTTTCCCTTTCTAAGGATAGAAAGGACAGTTCTCCAGTCCTACCGTAACCTCATCCATTCTCCATGAGTTCTCAAAGATCATTGCTAACATTTTTGAGATTGCTTCAGCTAGTTCCTTAAGTACCCTTAGGGTGAATTTCATCAAGCCCTGCCGACTTGAATATGTGTAACTGATCTAAATATTCTTTAACCTGTGATTTCCCTATTTAGGCTTGCATTCCTTCCCTCTTGTTGTTAGTATTGTGTTGAGTATCTGGTAACAATTTACCTTTTTAATGAAGATGAAAGCAAAATAGGCATTAAACACTGCAGCTTTCTTAATGTCATCCATTATTAGCTCTCCTTCCCTGTTAAATAGAGGACCTATGCTGTCCTTTGTCTTTTCTCTTGTTTCAAATGTATTTATAGAACCTCATTTTCTTGTTGCCTTTTATGTCCTTTGCTAGATGCAACTCATTTGGTTCTTTGCCTTTCTGATTTTGTGCTTACATGCCTGTGCTATTCTTTTGCACTCCTCCTTAGTAATTCAGCCATATTTTCATTTCTTGTAGGGTTCCTTTTTTATTTTTCATTTAAAGAACTCCAGATGGGGCCATATGGACCTCTTACTATTCTTCCTATCTTTCCTTCACATCAGGATAGTTTGCTGTCACTCCTTAAATTGTCTCTCTGAGAAACTTCCAGCTCTCCTGAACTCCTTTTTTCTCTTAGGTAAGGGCCTACTCAAAGAAAATCTATCAGTTGTCTGAGTTTTTGCTAAGGTCTGCTTCTTTTTAAGTCCATTGTCCGTATTCTGTTGCTCTCGCTCCTTTTTTACTTTGGAATCATGAAATCTGTCATTTCCTGATCACTTTCACCCAAATTGTCTTCCACCTTCAGATTTCCAACCAACTGCTCCATGTTAGTCAGAATCAAGTCTAAAATGGCTGTCTTCCCTAGTTACTACTTTCACTTTCTAAACCAAAAAGTTGTCCCAATATATTCCAAGAATTTATTGTACATTATGTGTTTTGCCGTATTACTTTCCAAAAGATGTCTGGGTAGTTAGTGTCTCTCATTACTATGTTTGCTTTTGGATATTTCTGTTCTTTGTTCCTGAAATACCTCATCCACCATCTCCTTCTGATTTCGTCATCTGTAATAGACTCCTATCTTGACACCCTGGTTTGCTCTACTTTTATCTTTTCCCTTTCAATTCACCTCCTTCTGGACCTCAGAACAAGTGTGTGTATATTCTTGATGCAAAAAGTAATACCTCTTCCCTTTTTTCACTGCCTGTCTTTACTGTCCCAGCTATACTTCTCTATACCAATAGTCCAATCATGAGATTTCCCACCAAGTCTCTGTGATGCCAATTAAATGATAATTTAGCATTGGAACAAACAGTTCAAGTTCTTCCTGTTTATTTCCTATATTCCTTGCATTTGTATATAGGCATCTAAGATAGTTAACAGTAGGAGACAGTTCAATATCTTGTTTTTCCTGTGACCGTATTATAACTTTCCACTCCTCCACTCCCCCCAACATTTAGACCTTTTTAAGGTCACCTACTTGTGTAAGTCTTGTAGGATCAAAGTTTTAGGCTATTAAACTATTTTGTTCTAAGTGTTCATCCTAGACACACACAAACCAACAAACACTGAATTTCCTGAAATATGTCTTATAACTAAAATATTAGCAGATATGTTTCCCTTTAAGGAACAGAGTGTGGGAGATGGCAGTGACTGTTTTCCAGTATAAGAATGTGTGAACTCTAGTCTTCCCAGGAGTACACAGAGTTTAATCAGTTAGACTTAGATCTTGGGCTTGTTCTCTCAGCAAGACAGTAAATCATGTTAGGAAGATGCGCCACAAATTCCGCTGACTATCAATGCAAAGCTTTAAGTCTAACAGCATTGATTTATTTAAGTGTGTGTTTTGTGCCCTCTGAGAGCTTACTATCTGCTTAAGTTGTTTATTGTATGTAAAAAGTCAGCATTTTACTGATGAATTATCGAAAAATGATAGTCACTTATTCTTTGTGACACCTCTTTAGGAATAATTTGTTAATTACTACTTGGGGGTTGATTCCTGTTTCCTTTTAATTTAATGGATTTAGTTAATATCATTTAGTGAATAGTTACTGTAATGCAACAGTAATATCTTTTGATTACCTGCTATAGTTACTCCAGTCCTGCAGTCGTGGGGGGTGGCGGGACACATCCTCAAATGGTATAAATTAGCATTGGTCCATTTAAATCAATAGTGCTACAATGATTTACACCAGTTGAAGATCTGGCTAAAAGATTATATATCATGAGATCTGGTAACATAATGGCCCAATCCTGCAAGCACTCTTCATGTGGAACTCACACAGAGTACAAAGCTTGCTTTGTATAAAGAACACTTGGAGTGATCAGGTCATGCATTCAGTATTAGCAATTGACATAGCATATCAGCCTAAATCCTGAAACTTGGACCCATATGCACTTGTTTTGTCGAGTTGCTAGAGTGTTAACAGCTGAGCAAAATAGATATTGATGTAACAAATTTTCATAGTGTGCTAATTAGTCTAATATTTTTGTTAAGTCATACAACCCCCTGTATTTTATTACTATACATTTGATGCATAGCAAAAGAGTTTGAACTGTTTGCGAATACACTAAAATAATGAGCATGTGTGTTTTGTTACTGTGTAGTAATATTTACTTAGCATCTGTTGTGATGGTGTGTATAAAGAACTAAGGACCCAATAATCTTTACTCTTGTGGATAGTCCATATTCATGTGACTAGTCTCATCAAGAAGACATTGGGTTTCATTTTTCAGCGGTACTACGCATGCACAACTTTCACTGAATTCAACTGGAGTCGAATGCTCAGCAGCTCTGAAAATCAAACCCAATGAAGATCTCTTGCAGGACCAGGTCCAAATACTGCAGTAACCAAAACTCTCTACTTAAAGTAGAATTACGTGAAATTGTAAATACTATAGAGCAGTTTTATTACAATATATTTAATTATTGTAGTTATTTTTCTTTACACAGGTTGTCTGAATGAAAGCAGACACTATCTACCATTGCATAGAAACAAAACAGACATATTCCATGGCAATACCTCCTAATGCATAGAGGGGCCTGTTAGCTCAATGTATTTGAGAGAATACATATTCAAATAATGTATAACAAAAGATAGATTTGTCTTTGGTAGTTAATTAATTCCACAATTATAAGTATAAATAGAAAGTAATTGTGTTGTGGTGGGTGGGGAAAGTTACAACATGCATCTGCTTAACTTCCTAGTCATTGGGAAATTTTTGTGAAGGGAACGTGTGTGGTTCCTGAGATGGCACAGAGAAGAGAACACCTTGTGCTACTAAGCTTGCACCATTAGACAAGGAGTAGCACTGGCAAGCTCAAGAGTAATTCCTCTTCACTTCTATTATGGAAGGGGAAGTGGCCACAACAGAGGACCATGAGGGTGTGGATGTGTTTGGATTTAAAGTGTTTTTGATGGGAGACGGGGAATGAGGGTGGGTAGGGACTGTTAATGTCATGGGACCCAATTCATCATTGCTTTGCATCTTGTCAAGTCACTTATGCCAATGCAAAATGGGAGGAAAGTCGGCTTTAATACTGGTGTGAGGCCCCAACTCAGCAAGGACTTCATTTGGACTACTCACATGCTTACAGTTAGGCAAGTAATTAAGTCAGTGGAGCTATTTGTGTACTTAAACTTAGGCATGTGACTAAGGGCTTACTGAATCGGGGCACTTACAACCACACCAGGACAAGGCAATGGTGAACAGGGACCAGGATCCATGGAGCTCCAGTAAGGTTATGGAGAAACCAAATCAAACATACAACAGGATTACAATAGCAGTGGTACTTAAAGTAGAGCTGGTTAGGGGCCTGGTCCTGCAAACCCTTAAACAGATGTTAGTCCTTGGAAGGCCAGTCACATTAGTAAGGCCCAATCTTGCAAACCCATAACTCCTTTTTTTCAAGATCTTTTTGATTATGTGGTGTAAACAGAGGACTTTGTGCCTCACAGATCTTTGTTCTAATCTGTTTTGATACTAATACCATATGTAACTTTAAGCAAATCGCTTAGTTTCGTGTGATCCATCTGTTAAATGGGGACAATATCTGCATACACTCTGGTGGTGATATGAGTGTAAATATTTATGAAGTGCTTTGGCATAAGTAATAATTTGGCAATAATAATTATTAGGCATTATTTCATCTTCAGTTCCCTGAAAATCTGGTAACTTTCCACATTTGCATTTCTCCTACATTTGGAAAATATGCTGGAGAAATGTGCAAAATACCCAGTGCAGAATCATACCCAACATTATCACAGTTAGTCAGATTTTGCTAGGCAGAAGAATTTCTTCCATGTTGAACTGGGTTCTGCAATGGTATTTAACATTTGGAGCTCCTTGGTCCCTTTTCTGAACTTCATTTAATGTAACAGCCTTGCCGTAGAAGAGAGAGCGATTGGCTGAAAACAAATATTAATTTCACTTTTTTTAAAAGTTGTGATGTTAATACTCTTTGTAAGAGACTATCTTATTCCTATTTTCTTGATTTTAAATCCATTTAAATAAATAAAGACCTGCAGTACAAAAGCCCTCTGTGCTATTGCCAGGGCTTTTACAGCACTGGTTGCATTGATTTCAAGGGTCATTTGTTTTAAATAAATTTTATTTTTAATGAAGGCTGTGGCTGTCCATTTGGTACATAGAGGGTTTACAATCACATTGTTTATATACCTTAAAGATGACTGTCAATTGCATCAGGAAAATGCAAATAGTCCCCTGTGCTGAAGGGGTATATTTCTGAGAGAAACCAAGCCAGGAGTGCTTTCAAAATTCAAAATCTGTTTTATGTGGTGTACAAGAGACTGTCATCATCACTCAGATGCAGGAAATGCCAATGCTGGGCTTAAGGGGGACAGATTAGACTTGTCTTTTCAGTCCATTGTCAAATAACAATCAAATAACCATTTGTATTAGAGATTTCTCTTTAACATTCACTTTCATTTATCAGAGTTCTGCAAAACATCTGCATCAAACCTAAAACTCCGTTTACGTTCAAGGTCCATATTCGTTCAAGCTCCAATTCTGTGCAATCTTCTGTCTTTGTCCCAAAGCTGGTCTCTTTCTTGCCTCAATAAGTCCCAGGACAACTTTCCCTATATTTTTATCTTGGTTCTCTTCAATGGGCTTGTAAGGTGTTAAGTGAGGGTAGAGAGGGTATATTGCCTTTGGCAGATGAAGTTTGGGCTCAAACTTCAGGATAGTCTGCTTGGATGGATTCTTCTTTCACCCTTGACAATTGGACTAAACAGTTCAGTTTGCAAACTCCTCTTACAAAACAAACCCTGCAGCATTTGCACGGCTCTAAAATCTCTGTTGCCCATTCTCATTTGTAAAATCTGTAAGGACAAACATCTGAACAACTTTCAATGAGCCTCATGCTAAGCAATCTGTTCTCTTCCTTCCTTTCTTCTTAATACCACCCAATGTTTAATTTTAAGCTGCCTTGCAACTATTCACATACTTAAGGTATTTGGGATGGATTTGCTTGGGCCTTGTGGTAGCTAAAGGATCCTGATTATTGAAGCTTTGGAATCACAAACTGAGTGTTAGAAACTAGTTGCCAGCTCCCCAACTCAGTTCATGATTGTAGTTTTATCATTAAATCATATAAAGTAACTTATTTTTCTTTAACAAATAATCAGTGGGAAACAAAGGGATATAAATACTGTTGGACTCAGGTTTTTTTTCTTTTCTACTTGACATTTAGGAAGGAAGGAGGAATAGATTTTCCTTGTTTGTGGGGATTTTTTTTGTCTGCCTTCACACGCGTGAGCATGTCTGTCTCCTTTGCATCGTCCTGCTCCATTCAAGGCCCTGCAATACAGCTGCCATCCGCTTGAGTGAGATTTGCACATTCCTCCCTTCAAAGCCCTTTCTTACATGGCCAGACAGGCCAATGTTGAGAGCATTCAGGGCACTCCTTTCTCCTCAGGCTGTACAGAATGCCTCCTCCTACTAATGCTTCCCAGTGCTGGAGGTAAGATGCTCCCAGATGTATGGAAGTATGGAGGGTATTGGTACAAGGCAGTATGCTGTCCCCAAAATGTCATCTAGGCAAAATAAAATACAATTTATGTTGGAGAGGCTATCAACATTTCAATGACGCTTTTAATCCCTTTTGAAGCTTTTTTATTGATAACAATACTGCTTTGCATTTTTTTAGGACTTTTCAGTTGTAGATCTAAAAGTTGTTTGTATTGTGGTAGGCTACAGTCATGGACCTGGGCCCAATTTTCTAGGCACTATAACAACATATAACAAGTCCCTACCCCAAAGAGCTTACAGGTTGATATTTATGCAGCGTTCATGGTTCTTTTCAAGAACAAATGCCTAAAGTGTGATTTGCAAACTTTATGTGGATGAAGTACAGAGAATGTAAAGGATTTGGCAGTGTGTGTGTGTGTGTGTGTGTGTGTGTGTGTGTGTGTGGGCATCAATAGTTTTTAGTTAATCAACCATCATTCCAACTATCTGTGTCACTTTTTCCTCCCGCATAGAAAAGTTAACTCCTCTGTCTGCTTAGGTCCGAATCCAAAGCCCACTGAAGTCAACAGAGATTCTAGTGAGCTTTGTTTCCGGCCCTTAACCTTGACACTTATGTGTAACTGCCTCTATCTGAGACTAAGATAGATGATGTAGTGGTTAGGCTTTATTTTATTTGTATAGTGCCCTCAAAGCAAACTCACTGCAATAAAAGGGATCTGTGCCAATAAAGAAAAATTACGCGGTCCCTTCCTCAGATGGCTAACCAATGGAGAGCTTGAGTTGAAACAGCATAGTGCAAACTGAGGGAGAGCCACATGGTCATAAAGTGAGGTGGCATTTAGAAGATTTTTTGGAAGAGGAAAAGCTGGGCAAGACTCCCTATGAAGGCATTAAATAGGGAGTGAGTTAAAAGAAAGCAAGGAAGTGACTGGGAGAGATACTTGGGCAGAGCTGAATATAGGGTAGTGCGACTGAGGGTAGGAAATTAGGTAGAAGCTTTACAAAGAGCCTTGGAGGAGCAGGGAAACTTGAACTTTGTTTGAAAGGAGAAATGTTAAGAGGAGGAATATTGCCAGAATAACAGTAGAGGAGGACCATCCTGATGTTAGTGTTTTAGCTGAATTATAATGGGGAGAAATATAATTGAGGTGGTTGGAATGTGAGGATCACAATAATCAGAATGGGATATAACTGGATCATGAACCCAAAGTCTACCAGTAGCTAAAAGACACCTTGAGAAAAGGAGATGCATGGTCTCATAGGGATAAGCAGGATGAACGCTGTTCTGCCCTTTTGATTTATTCCTTACCTTTCAGGGTGGATACAATTTTTTATTTTAATTTAAATTGGATTTTTTATATTAAATACATTTTTGTTTTTAAAAATAAACCTATTTAAAATTAAATTTGAAATTGACAACCTATATTAAGGCCTAAAGTTAGTATAATTTATGAAAGTCATTTAAATTAAAATAAAACATTAATATTAAGCAATATATATTTACTGCTGACGTTTTAAAGAAAGTCAGACAACTGAACTGGTCGAAGTCTCAGGCTAAGCACCTGGAACCAGAGATGATTGAAGTGCTAACCAGCTTTCAGGATGAATTGATTTAAATCACCAAGTGGAAAGCCTTGATTTAAATAATTAATTTTAATAATTTTTTCCATTTGTACTTGTGTTATTTTCTAAAGAAAGTTGCATTCTTATTGGTTGACATGCTGATTTATAACTATATTATTTTATTTAAGCCATTATATAGCTTAATATTTTCAGATTCATATTAATTGTACATTTTTAGTATGTTAGAAAATGGTGAATGATGGGGGAGTCATAAATATTCATCATTTTGAAAACTGAGCCAATTAGAGCTCATGGAGGGAGAAGCCATAACACACAAGTATAAGACCATATACGTGAGCTCAGTGGATGATCTTGATGAGAGATACGATGACGTCTCCTGAAGTCAGAGGCTGGGTCCCCATGCCTGTGATGATTTTGCCAGTCTCTTGCACCCATTAGCTCAGCCCCTGGATCTTCCACAAGATCAAGCTCTTAATACAGTACGTGACCTATTGTGCTGTATGTATAAAGGATGATCCCAAAAATTAGCTATTTTTCTCCTTAGTTTGTCTTTATAAAGAAAAGCAGCCTTTAACTAAAAATTTTGATAGAGACTCATGGATTCACCATATCTAGTTTTTATTTAAATGTTTTAAGAGATTATAATAAGTTTAGGCCTTAAACATATTTGTATTAAATTAATTTTAAACAGGTTTATTTTTTAAAAGAAAAACTTAATTATAACAACAAAATAAAAAAGCCTATTTAAATACAAAATTTTTTTTTCAAATTATTTTTTTTAAGTCCACGCAGCTTTTGACTGTAGTAACTTCTGCAGGTTCAGAGGGAATATTTTCTTCATTTAAATTTATTCAATTAGTGCTGTTCAATAACTAGTTTATTTGAAGTTGAAAAATGATTAGGAGTTGGAAAAGCAGGAGCGCTTGTTTTCGTCTTCCAATTCCTGAATAAATACTATATGTGAAAGGATGAGTTTTACTAGTTCTAAAATCCTGAAGAACATTGTTTCTGGTCACCAACAGTTTACTTCTCTAACTGCAGGTAATACTTCCTTTGTTCAGTAAATCTGTTCTAAATGTAAAACATGTTTTCATAAACTTTTCTTGTATATTCAGCACAATTAAGATAGTTTTATTTAGCTAATTTTAAAAATGTTTTACGCATTTAAATTGAATTCCAATTTTCATTCAAATAGAGCTTGACTCAAATCACAAATAAAATTAATCTTCCAGTAAATAAGAAATGCATCATTCACCATTTTCCAACATCATACATTTATTCAGATTAATAATTTTTATGTTAAGATATATAATTGCTGAAATAAATGTGTATAAATAGTGTATCCTCCTGGTTAGCAGAAAGAAGTACCAAATTTGGTATGTCCAAATCTATATTTAGTTGCAAATCAACATGTTTTAATGGTAACCAAGGAGAATAAACTTTTCAGTTATTTGCCTAGAGAAAAGTACAACTGCAAAACAAGATCTAAAATGATTACTTCAATGAAGATTTCCTGCATGGTGATTTAAATCATGATTAAAATTCGTGATTTAAGTCCCCTTGATCTAAACCAATCCATCCTGTTATCTTTGCCTGTGGAATAGCATGTGTCATGGATCACAGCAGAGAGAGCTGTGCCTGCAAGCTGTTGTTCTAAAATCCTCTTGCCTTTTTGGCAGGTTTTCTGTGGAATAGTATGTTACCTTTTAACCTTAGAGAATGCCATGCATCACGTTTTCTAGCCTTTCTTCAAGGAAAGGGAAATATCCTTTTGTGTGGTCCTCACAAGTGCCTAATGTGACAACTAAGCTTCACTTCCTCAAAAACAGGCAACCCCCCCCCACAAAACAAAACAAAAAAACCCACAAAAAAGCCATGGAAGATGCAAATATTTATGGTACAGTGTTCAGAGGAGCCATGTGTTCAAAAGCTTCCAGTTATTAGATTAGTTATTAAATGTTTGCTTTTGACATCACTGTTTATCAACTGAGTGAAAGCATGTTCAGATAATTTTACTTATTCTATCTTTTGATTTCTAATGACAAAAAGCATATATCCATGGCTGTACGCACTCTGACGGCAACTGAGATTATACACCTTTTAAAAAAAACACAAAACAAAGTTTGTCAAAACCAGGCAGCCCAGTCTTACCAGGATGGCTTTACAGCTAGACATTGAATTGGGCTCAGGAGGTACAGGTTCAATTCCTGGTTTCACCACTGACTTCTTGTATGACCTTAGGATGAGATTTTCAAAGGAACCTAATGAATTGATATACCCAATTTCACTGAAGTGTAATGTAGTTTGCGGCACCTAACTGCCCTAGACTCCTTTTGAAAATCTCTGCCTTAATCTCTTTGTGCTTCAGATCCCTGCCTGTAAAATGGGGACAATAACACAGCCTGCCTTTTTCTAGGGGTGTGGAGAAGGAGGGAGATACGTGCAGAATTATGTATGGAATATTATATATACCTCACTTTAACTGTGTGATATTTATTCTGCATGACTCTATGGAGTTAAACCAAAGGAGGCTGTTGAGAGGGAGCAAGCAGAAAACAAACCTTATCTCTGTCATTGTCTTGGTATTCTCTAGTAAGAATATAAAGGGCCTTCAAGAGAACAGTTGGTGAGCAAGTCTTTGGGAAATATCTACCTACCTCCTGTCCCCAAAGAGGGTAACAGGTCTATTCCCGCACAAAGCCAGAGCCTAAAATCAAAAGAACACAGCTGTTAAAAACCCCTGCCTGGAGAGCAAAAGCATGCCTGGAAACTGAGTGGGCAGCAGCTGCTCAATGAGAGGCACTGGGGAAGGTAAGAGGAGAGAGAATAAGAAACTTCAAGAGGACAGTCTGTCTCCCTGCCCAGAGATGGAGGTAGCTGGGCTATGGAACGAAGAGAAATGGGAGTCTCTGGGACACCTAAGCTTGCCTGTGCTTTGAGGGAAATGATCAGCTTCAGGCAAGGCTCAGGTGTGCAGACCTTTGCGGCTTTAGCCCTTTTCTCTGTTTGCTGCGTATCTTTGGGCAAATGGACAGTATGTCTGTCTGGAACAAGCTGTTTTCAGTCAGTTTAATCCACAGCTGGTCACAGGCTCCCAGAGAGAAGTTTCTTGCAGATACCAATTACAACTGGGCCTGTCCTCACGTGAACGTGGCTGGAAATGGGGGGCTGCAACTGCAGGGTCTTATCTCAGAGTGATAGAGCCGGGAGGGTCCATCGAAGGAGAGGTGAAGGTAGTGACACTTGTCACCTGATGGGTTCACCGTTCAGGGAATGCAAGGGGCTACAAGGCATTGCTTGCCCTGTAACCGTGACAGGATGGTAGCATGGTGATGCAGTCCAAAGAGAGGTATACTGTGGAGTTCCACTCTGACAGAAGTGCAGGTGAGGGCTTTTCACCAAGAAAGAGTGCCCACACAGACTAGGGAGAGATCATATGTACAGCTCCCCCCTATGCTATCACAGAGGTGTTCTGAAAATCAATGTTTGTGAGGCACTCAGACACTGTTGTGATGGGGGGCATATAATTAGGTAGAGAGAATCAAGCCAACCATGCAGACAAGTCCCTCATTATTCCTCAGAGATCCTTATTCCCCTCCCTCATCCTCTGCACGCTCCTCAGAAGTACTACATTGCATGGAGTGTTTAACAAATGTCACCTGAGAGGGTGGTGAAAACATAGCACATATTTAAGTCATATTGATATTGTCTTTGTTTTTAGTTAATATGCTTCAAATGATGGCTACTAAGCACCTGATTCAAGAACCGTAAAGACAGATCCTTAATTTTCTATTGCATCACAATTTCAGGTCCATAAGGCTTTGAAAAAAGCCTCTACCATTTTCCCTCTCAGTGTCTCCTTTGTGTTTCAGAAAAACTCAGGTGGGCATTTTGACTGAGTAGAATAATAAATTAATAAATAACATGGGTTTTTCTTCAATGGTCTTGACTTTCTTCTTTCCTAGTAGACATAGGGCCCAGTCCAACAAAGTGTTGAGGATCCTAAAATTTCTGATTTTTCTCAGAGTTTGGCTGCTCATTAACCTTTAAGAGACACTCAGTGCCTAAAATGATCAAGCTTTTTTCTCCATGTAACAGAAGCCTCTGCTGCACATGCACTAAATAGAGAGGTTAACTCAGCTTGATAGAAATTGCTACAGATGCAAAATGTTTTTGCATTTTAACTTCCCATTATAGATATCATGACTTCAGGAAACATTCACCTTCATTGCTTCTTGGCCTCTGACTCAAGATGAAGTACAGACTGTAAAGAGGTTTGATATGTTTGGAGTGAGGTGGTCAGTGCTTTCTGAAAGTGAGGTCCCTTTTAATGCATTTCAGTTTGGGTTCTTAAAAAGTGAGGCACTCAAAGTCACTAGTCACTCTTCATAATCTTTGCCAATAATTTTTTCTGAAAGGATTGGAGTTCTAATGGCTGAGGTTTGAAAGCTGTGTGCTTACATCAGTGTAAGTTACAAATCTGTTTTTTTAGAAAGGTTTGAAATTTCACTTTACGCTTGCAGCACGTAAAAGTTGTTAGTTTTTTGCAGATTGTGAATGTGCAGTCTATGGAGGATTATCACCAGTTTGTTTCCTTCTCTTCTAGGGAAAGTGATTTTTTTTTTTAAATGTGTTGCTTTTGTTACTCTCTCATAGTAATGGCTGGGTCACTGCCAGAAATTTGTGGCTACTCACTAGCTGGGAAGTTGTTTCATTGTGATGAACTGTGTTCTGAATGGAGGCAATATTCCTTTAGTCACAATGGCTGACTAACCGTAGCTTGAACAGTTGGGTTCGGTGGAGTGGAATTACACAAAAGTGGAAAGACAGGATCCTTCCTGACTTCCTCCAGGTTGGTAAATGATAGTAGAACTGCTGCTGCATTTGTGCTCAGTCCCTTTGCCTCCCCACTTTTTTATTTTAATTTGAGGTGGGGAGAAGGGAGTGAAGAATAATGGACCATTGATCTGCTTAGTCACAGTAACATACTGGCCTTCTGCAGCAAGGGCACTATATAAACCGGCTAGCAAATCTTTTAAAATGGGTGTAGTGGGCTACAGATAATTCTAAACTATGGTGATTCGCAGGGGAGAAATGTCCACAAGCGACATGCCACAGGAACTGGTGGATGGGCAGTTCTGTTTGTTAGTTTATTAATAGAGCTAGAGAAGTCTGTGTCTGTAGAAGGGCCTAATTTAGCAGAGACACTTAAATTGACCATGCTATCAATTCCTGGTGTAACCTCATTGACTTTAGTGGAGTTAGGCCAATTGTGCCTGATCCAGAGATCATTGAGGTTATGCACCTGACCCACAGACCATCAAAGTCAATTACAAATTTGGCCCATAGAGATCTTTAGTCATGAGGACAGTCTGGAATCTCTTCAGTGTGAAGAAGAGACTGCTTACTGTGGTACGTAAGTGCCAGAGGGCTTGTAAATGTAAGAAGCTCAATGTTTTTAAAGCTTTGCAACATCCATGAGTGTCTCTGTATTTTCAGGTTGTTATAGTTCAAACAGATCCTTTCCCACCCTATTTGATCCTCTTTTAGAGTCCAATCCTGGCCCTCTGTACTCAATGACTTACAATTGATTTTCATTGGAAGCAGTTTACATTAGTTATGTAGGAGGCTGTTAGGATGATTTTGAAACTAAAGCTTTATTTGAATGAGAATCGTTGGAATGGACAACTACTCTGCTCTGCATTTCTATACATACAGGCATGAACCTAATAGTGAATGACGCTCACTTGACAGAGGCTGCTGTGCTGTTATTGGTAATATTAGATTAAGTGTCTTAATATAGGTAATGTGCATCAATGACTTTCATTAGTTTTATATGTCTAGTACATCTATTAAAAAAAGGCTAGATCTGCCCTTGATTACCAGGGTTGGAGTGAGAATTTTTAGTTTTTAATCTAATGCTCCGTAGTGCTGATATAGCCTGATGAATTGTCAGTGCTCTTAGAAGACATTCAGCACCTCAAGGAATTAACCTATACATTAGTGTTGCCAGCCCTTGCCATTGGAAAATCGTGTGTCAGACCCACAAAAATCATGAGATTGGCTTAAAAATCATGGATTTTTTTTTAAATAGAATGTGGGTTCTCTTTATTTCCCTCTGGTTTCTGAGCTTTAAGGTGCTCTCAAGTCATACACCTGGCTGACAGCAGGAACCCCAGCACCTGGGGCTGGCTGACAACAGGAGCCCTAGCCGCCAGGGCTAACAGTGATTTCTAAGTAAAATTATTAAGCCTGACTCATGACCTTGGTATAGAACTTTCAAATGTCAAATCCTGATCTTTCTATCTCAAGATCCTGAGTCAGGTTTAATTTTACTTAGAAATTGACTCTCAATTAATTCGTGAGAGTTGGCATGTCTGGTATGTCTGCACCACAGTTAGACACCTGTGGCTGGCCCGTGCCAATTGACATAGGTTCATGGGCTCTGGCTTAAAGGGTTGTTTTAATTGTGGTGTAGACATTTGGGCTTGGGCTGGAGCCTGGGCTCTGGGATCCTGCAAGGTGGGAGGGTCCTAGAGCTTGGGCTGCAGCCTGAGCTGGCACATCTCCACCTCAGTTAAACAGCCCCTTAGCCCAAGTCAGCAGGCACAAGCCAGCTGCGGGTGACTAACAGCAGTGTCGATATACCTTAAGAATCTGATGCAAAGCTCGTTGAAGTTAATGGGAACCTTTCAGTTGCCTTTAGATCAGGCATTGTTATATCTTTGCTCATTTTAAATGGTGTGGGTCTCTCTAAGTTCTTCTAAAAATTATAAAACTAGGTTCCTTTTGGCCCACTTAAATGAAAAAATGAATGATTAAAGGCTGGTGGGTAGATTATTAATGGCCCCCTTTTCCTACACAGAAAAAGCATTCATTTGCCTCTAAAGTTTTTAGTTAGAAAGGAAAAAATGGCAAAGGTTGATCTGTGTTTGACGGTGTTGAGGTATACAGCATTGTGAATGTAATATGTCACTGACTCATTGCAGAATTTTAATTTAGGACTCTTTCATAATAAACCAGAAGGAGAATTTGGCTGGCAAAGTTTTCAAAGTTCACATTAAAGCCCTCAAACTGCTGCTGGCATGAAAGTCAGCTAAACAGGCTTGTGTTGTTGTTTCCCCCAGGATGTCTTTCATGCTTTTTTCTCTTCCCATTGGAAATGCAAGTATTTATTTGCATGCAAGGTAGGTGAATTCTTTTATCTATTTGAGTATCATAAACCAAACAATTAGTATACTGCAGTCTCATTGCATTTTAAAAAAACCAACGCTTCCAAAGTCTTTAGTCAATATTATTATTGGAGGGAAAACTCTTAAGTAACTGTATGCAAACAGCAACAATAGGCAAAGTTGTTTGGTGTTTAGTAATAAAGGTTGTTCTGGAAAATAAAAAAGTGACTTGTAGCACAGAGTGCCACATGGAGCGAACTCAAGGATAGAAATATGAGGTCAGTCTTTGAAGGGATGGATAACACAGTATCTGCCAACATTGGAAAATCCCTAAAGATTAGTCTATTTGCCAGATGTTATTGGGAGTTCATCATTGACACCCTCTGCTTCATACTCTTCATCTCTCCCTGCAATTGTCTTTCCTGCCCTTTGCAAATTTCCTGTTGATCTCTTCAGTGTGCAACATTTAAGTTCCTCCTTGAAGTTGATTTTTTGGGGTTTTTTTTTTTGTTTTTTGTTTTTTGTTTTTGCTTCATAGCAATAGGCAAGTTGTCCCCTTGACTTAAGAAGAAGATCTGAAGCCTTTCTTGTTTTTCTTTAATACACCCACTGTAACTCTCTTGGCATCAGCATATTTATGAAAAAGCCACTTCTGTGAAAAGAATAGCAGCTTCTTCAGTTCTAGAAGCCTTGCTGTAGTTGTGAATGGGCTTGGGGGAGATATGGGACCAAACTTCACACAACCCTATTAACTTCAGTGAGGTTTGGTGCTCAAGGTATAAATTGGGATGTATTTGTCCCATAGGGTATAAATCTGCTGGATTTTTTTATGAATAATCTCACAACCTAAAGCCCCCCCTCATAGCCCCTCCTTTTTCAGCTATCTATTTTTGTGCTGCTATCAGGTGCAATCATCTTGATAGTACCCCAAGCGTTGCTCCTCACTGGGTGATATTGTGCTGAATTAATCAAAGCAATATTGAGTACAGGGGAGTCTCCGGTAAATGACAACAGACCAAAAAGAATTTGAACAGATAGAATAATTTCAACTAATAGAAGTCTTAACTTTGTTGTGTGTGGGCTTGTGCCACAAGTAATTTATGTCCTAAACACAGCAAGGTTAAGGCTTGCTCAGAGAGAGAACAAAATTAAACATTTTTTCTTTAAAATGCTTGGTTGTATAGTATAATTTTTTAAAAAATATGTAGAACAATGTGAGGGGCAGAGGATGGCTGGCTGGCTGCATATTGACGAGTTAAGTATGAGATTCTGACGGTTTGACTGCCCACAGAGATTCAAAAACATGGGTGGGTGGGGGTGTGTGAGATGATTATAGAAGTATTGCTTCCAGAATAAGAGTAGTATCTCTCTACTTATAAAGATTCAGTTTTGAGTTTTAGAATACTTTTTTGTGCTGAGGCAACTATCACGAACAGTTTATCAATGTCCCTACTATTCCTTTCTTACCCTTTAACCTCTAGCTTTCCTACTTCCTTTGTGGTCTATTTTAGTTAAAAACTCAATGGTTATTTCTATATATCTAAAATAACAGGTCACTGCTTATTGTGTGTCCTTGCTTGAAATTCATATTGGTGGTTAGACAATCAAAATACCCATGCTTCTTGTAGGCCTTGAGCTTTCATATCTGGTTTACATAGATGCCATGTTTCATTCCAAAAACACTCAGTGAGCAAAAGCACATAGTGGGTAGGAGAAACCAAAAGTCTAGATAAATATCCTGAACTTATGTTTAAAGCTAGACATTTTAAAATCAGAAGGTCCAGATTACTTGCATTCAAGAGTTTTAAAAGATCTGTCTGAGAAGCTCACTGGACCATTAATTTGGATTTTCAATAGGTCTCGAAGCACTAAGAAAGCTCCAGAAGACTGGAAGAAAGCTAATGTTGTGCCAATTTTTAAAACGGGTAAATGGGATGACGAAAGTAATTATAGGGTTGTCAACCTCACATCAGTTCCAGGCAAGATAATGGAATGGCTGATATGGTACTCAATTAATAAAGAAAAAAGGAGAGTCATGTAGTTAATGAAAATCAATATAGATTTATGGAACATAGATTCTGTCAAACTAACTTCATATCTCCCTTTGAGGAGATTACAGATTTGCTTGATAAAGTTGAAGTAATTGAGGAACTGCTCTGTAAGGTGTCTGACTGGTTACCACACGACATTTTGATTAAAAAACAAAAAACTAGAATGAAATAAGATTCACATGGCACACATTTAATGGATTAAAAACTGGCTAACTGATAGGTCTCAAAATGTAACTGTAAATGGGGAATTGTCATTGAGTGGGTCTATTTCCAGTGGTGTCCCACAGGGATTGGTGCTTGGCCCTATGTTATTTAACATCTTTATCAATGACCTGGAAGAAATAATAAAATCATCAATAATAAAATAATGTTTACAGGTGTCACAAAAATTGGGGGAATAGTAATTAATGAAGAGGACAGGTCACTGATTCAGAGCAATCTAGATCACTTGGTAAACTGGATGTTAGCAAACAATATACATTTTAATTGACTAAATGTAAATGTATACATCTGGAAACAGAGAACGTGGGCCATTCTTATAAAATGGGGGACTCTATTCTGGGAAGCAGTCACTCCAAAAAAGATTTGGCGGTACTGGTGGATAATCAGCTGAACATAAGCTCCCATGATGCTGTACCAGAAGAACTAGTGTGATCCTGGGATGCATATACAAGGGGGAATCTTGAGGAGGAGTAGTGAGGTTATTTTACCTCTGTATTTGGCACTGTTGTGACTGCTGCTGGAACGCTGTGTCCAGTTCTGGTGCCCACAATTCAAGAAGGATGTTGATAAATTGGAGAGGATTCAGAAAAGAGCCGTAAGAGTGATTTAAAGGTTTAGAAAACATGCCTGATAGTGATAGGCTCACGGAGCTCAATCTATATAGCTTAATAAAGAAAAGGTTACGGGGCGATGTGATCAGTCAATAAGTATCTACATGGGGAACAAATATTTAGTCTAGCAGAGAAACGTGTAACACAACCCAATGGCTGAAAATTGAGGCTCGATACATTCAAACTGGAGATAAGGTGTACATTTTTAACAGCGTGAGTGGTTAACCATGGGAATAGTTTACCAAGGGTCATGGTGATTCTCCATCACTGACAATTTCAAAATCAAGATTGAATGCTTTTTTTAAAAGGAATGCTTTAGGAATTATTTTGGGGAAGTTCTATGGCCTGTGCTACCCAGGAGGTCAGATTAGATGATCACAATGGTTGTTTATGGTCTTAGGATCTATGAATTTGTGAAGATTCCCACCAGGCCCTGAGAACCTCCCATACTCAATCACTGCTTACCTAATTATGGCCTAATTTTCCCCCTGCCTAATATTATATTTTGCTCCACCTACGAAGGTAGTGGCATGCTATCTCTGCATGCTGTGCCTGCAGGCAGCCAGTAGATCTACTGCTTTCTATACATGTTTGTGAGGCATATGCCCCTTGCCTATTTGTCTCCCCCTAAAGTCACATCCACTCCTTCCGTCACTTTTGGTGCCTCCCCCTAAATTCTTTCTTGGTATTCCACACTTCTTTCTCCATTCCTCTTTTTTCTGGAGGGTTTTTGATCTTCCTCCTCACTCCCCTTTGGAGTTCTCTGCCTTTGTCCCCTTCTCTGTTTGAGTTTCTCTTTTTCATCCTCTTTAGAGATGTGGCAGTAAAGCCACAGCATGGAGTAAGATTTGAAGAAAAGCTAGAAGGAGTGAGCCAACTTCTGGCTTTTTCATGAATTGCAAAAACAGTAGCCAAAAGCAAAGACAGCAACAAAAATTCTGTTTCTCTTCTACCGCAGTTGAAGTGGGACAGACAGCAAAAATTCAGGACTGCTGTGAAGTACTGTATTCCCTGCATTACATTTTGTCCAGGCCAGCGGTAAATAAACTAAGTGACTGCATTAAATCCGAGGTACTTAAAAGCCTTTTGTAGTCACAGAAATTGGAATCCTTGTACACTTCATTTGGAATTCACACTGAAGTATGCAACTGGCCAAACAGTTAACAGGTGTCAATGGCTGAGTGCCACTGACACACCTTTCCTGCCACACACAAGATGCATTCTACTGGAGTGGGAGTGTGTTTTTTTTTTTTCCCCATATACAAATGCCATAAAACTATAATTACAAAAAAGCCCCTAAAGTACTACCGTGGATTTGAGCCCTTGCAATCTATCACATTAAGGCCTACCTCGGGACTCTGGAAAGTAATCTCCCTCTAGCATCCAGAAACATTTAGGAATGCTTTAATCCTGCAAATAGAGGGTTTCTATTGGAAATGCTGACAGACCATTCACTGTAGCAACCTGAGTGGCCGGTACTATAATAAGAAGTTGTGCATGTGGAAAGCATGGTGCTAGTGTTAGAAAACAAACACTTCAGCTGAACAGTCTGTGAGAAGGAAAAGCACCATACTCCATTTCATTGCAGTGATCCTGAAAATTGGCAATAGGGTTTATTCAAGCAGGGAGAAACTGGTAACAAAGTTGGTCATTAACCCTGTGTGCACTATATCTTCAAAAATAATTCGTAATAGCACTATCGGAATGGGTCACTCATAGCAGGGGTGGCTATTCTGTACACTTTAAAATTCTACACTTTGTGGAGATTGCCTTTTTGTACTGGTGGGTATTTTTTCTTTTCAATGTTTAATCTAATTTCATATTGCAAAACCCCAGGCTCCTTTAATGCTGTTTAAATTGTGCTCATGGCACTGCGAACAATTAGTACCAAATAGTAGTGCTTGTTAACTTGAGTGCTGCCACAAATTTCAGTAGGATCCTTGTGCTGTCATTTTGAAGTCCCAGTGTCATCGGTCTATTATAATAAGCACTACACCCATAAATACTTTCAGGATTGGGTCCTATGCTGGAAACAATATCCACCCTACCCTCCTTCAACTGCACCAGTATAAGGGGCCCTGATCTGCAAACACTTACCCAGGTGAGTTACTTAATTTAATGGGTTAAGTATACTCTTTCCGTGAGTGTAATTACCCACCTGGGTACGTGTCTGCAGAATTTGGGCCCTGAGCTATCCTCCGCACGGCACAGAGTCTATCCTTTTTCACGATTAATCACCGGGTTGAAAACTTTGCAATAGGTTTGCGGCTGAAGGCTGAAAAGTCACTTTTTTTAAATGGTTAAAAAGGTCGCACAGCTGCAAATAATAATAGCCCAATGAAAATCAGATTCTGACTGCAGCCCACTTCAAGAATAACATTGGAACAGGAAACAAGCCTGCTTGATGTTTTTAGCAGTTAAAGCAATAAGAATACAGCTGACTCTTTATTTATTTATTTATGTAATTTTTCAAGTGAGAGAGAAAAGAGAGCAGACTTTCTGGGTATACATTTTTTGAAGTTTTTCTAAGTGTAGATGTGATGATAAAGCTCTGTGCAGCCTTGTCGAGAAGACTTAATGAAACGTCCAACTTAGAGGATGCAGTTTTACTTTATTTTGGGGGTGGGTCTCTTCCTTTTGTTTACTCTGAGCTTCAGTTTTATTAATTATTCTAAAACATGTTTGCAAGCGCATAATGCAAACACTGAAAAAACAAACCAACCCTTTTTTGACACACAACTTCATTTCTTCTATATGTAGCATTGACTGAAAAAGCCCTGGCATACTTCTGTCCTTTAATCTTTTAATTTGACTACCTCAGCTTCTCCTAGGCAGAATTATGTTTCCGGGGAATGGCAGGCTACAATAATGTAGCAGATTTCCTCACATGTGTATCCTGCCAACAAGACTCTTCACCTAGTCGCAATAGGGCAATAAATGCTGACAGATGTTAACATCACTATTAAAATTCAACCCCCTTTTCAGATACATAATGTATTCAAACCCATGTTAATAATATCAGAACTGATACTGACACGTCAATATCATTTTAAGTGCTCACTTATATTCATGATTCCTGTTTGCAGCTTCAAAGCTGCTATATACTGCGGAATTGATAACAAAAGCCAAGAATTCAAACTTAAGTAACTTTAGTTTTTAACCAATCGTTCTGGATTGACTTGATGTTCATATGTGAATTAATTTGATGGTGTTGTGAATGTCACTTGTAATTCTATGGAAAATCCATTGTAAATGTAATTTGAGTTTTAAAAGCATTAAAGGTTAATTTAGACAGAGGTGTTAATATGATTTTTATTAGATGCAGCAGGCCTTCGTAGGTTATTTTCTCATGCATGCTGTTGTACGTGCACACATTCATAAAACAGTTGAATTGCATGTGCATCACAACAGAACCTAAGAACCGTGTGCTATAAGGTATATGCAACCGTCGCTATTCAGAACTGGGGGATGTGAGACACTCACATCATGACAAGAACTCCAAATTTTTCCAAAGCACAACTGGAAAAACTCCTGCTCTTGAGAGGTAGTGGTATTCTTCAATTTTATGAGATCACACATGCAGATAACTACTCTGCATAGTGTAATTTGACTCTAGAGATTTGTGGTACTTGATAGCACGTTTTATAGGGGCAAAGTATGCTGGACAATATTCTACAGAGACAAGGTGGGTGAGGTAATATCTTTTATCGGACTTGTCTCTCAACAACAGAAGTTGGTTCAATAAAAGGTATTACCTCACCCACGTTGTCTCTCTAATATCTTAAGACCAACATGTCTATAAATACGCTGCATAAAATATTCTACAGGGCATGTATTTTTTCCATACTGAATTATGGATAATTGTAAAAAATATGTTTGCGACTGATTAATGAACATTGTACTTTATAATTTTATTTCTTTTAGTTTAGCTTGTTATCTTAACATTTACAGGGAAGTGTGATAGACTTGCAATTATTTATACTTTTATAATAAATGATTAGACACCGAGTCTGACATTTTTGAGGGGTGTGGAGAATAAAGACAAAGACCAAATTTTCATATGGAATACCTGTCTATATTTAGTGTATATTAAGTGCCAATATCCATACTTGGGCATCTAAATAATATTAACAATTGTTTAATAATCATTTAAGTGATTTAATTATTGATTTAGGTATTTAACTTTTGGTATCCAGATTTGAAAAAAATAGCCTTATTTCTTCATTTATAAAAACAACTTGCATTTTCTTCTCTAATTGAAATAAGAATGTCTGGTAGCATTTTTAAACTCACTTGTACACTTGGGGTCAAAATTATTTCACTTTGTTTCCTTTTCACTAAGCGTCATCCATTCTTCTCCCATTGAAAGTGCAGTTGTCTGCCTCCCCTGAGGATGAGGGAAAGGAGTAGCTCGAGTGTTTGGCATTGCTTCAGTTGCAGGAGTAATTAAGATATCAGATAAAGTCTTTCATTATCCCCGCATAGTTTTTCCTGTGAAAAAGTCTTTCTAGAGTTCTATTTAAAAGCACTTAGGCAAAAGGCAACATTCAAGGGTCAAATAAAGGTGGGGTTTTAAATTGAATTTACTAGAGCTATTTTCAGTCGGTCAGTTTTCTCTACTGCATTGTTGCTTTAAGACAAATCAGTACAAAAATCATTTGAATCCTTCCATCTCTAGGTTATTGCATCAAATCTAAAGGGCCTATCTACACACAGACGGGAACTGACATACCTAAAATTGGTTGCAATTTACATCTTGCACCTTCAGTTAGGTCAGATATATCTGTACATGGACACTTTCTTATTTCAAATTGAGTGCCATATTTCAATTTAATTTAAAATTGACTTAAGTGAAATCAAAATAGGATATTCAAAATCTGAAATAAGTGTCCATACACAGATTTATACCAAAATAACTAAGGGTGTGAATTGCAAGGCAGTTAAGTTATTTCATTTCCAGTTTGTGTGTAGACATGCCCTATCTCGTCTAAAATTTATTAACTTCTGCTGGCTGTCTAGAGAAATAAGGTGCTAGTCACAGCCCTGTTTTAGAGTACATTTGTCCACATCAGAAAAAGCAGTTGGCACTAAGTCTCATCTTTATTGGCAGCCTTGGCAGAGAGGTCAAGGGCTTAATGGAAATGGCAACTGACTCCTCACTCATGGAAATTATCTGTCTGGGTTAGGATTAAAGTATACAGGCAAGATACCATGGTGAAGCTCATGCTGCTGTCCGGTATGTGGTACCTTACCAGGTAAACAGGAAGTATAAGTCTCCCTGACAGTCAAACCAATACCTTTCAGCAGCACAAAATTGATTTCAAACTCTATTTCTTTTTTTTAAAATGAATCTGGAATTTTCACTGCTGTAGTAGATAAGATAATGGGAAATAAGTGCTTATAGGTACAGGTCTGGACTCATGGTAAAGGTAAGAATGCAAAATGTGTACAGGATATTTACAATTTGCAGGATACTCTCAGAACTTCTAAGTAAATAATGCTGCTTTGAAAATTAGCATAAACAGGAACCTATAATAATGCAAAAGAATTGGATGGATGCTGTCATAATGATAAAGGTATACAATCAACTTCACATTTACGGTTCCTCTTCCCCCTCCCCTCCCCCCTCCGCTTTAAAAATGGGTTCAAGTAATTTCTGGTTCAACACCTGCCCAGGGGGCCCTCTACCAATTTTGCTGGCTTTATAACCAAATTTTTCTGCTTATTTAAATGTCTTTCTCTCCTCTTTTATTGGGTGAAAGAGTCACACAAACAGAAAAAATGACTGGCTAAAGAGGGACAAAATAACATTGAATACACTCAAAATGCTGTCCAGTGCAAGCAAGCTGAAAAAAATGTGGTGTTCTCTCATCTAATTAATTTAATATAATTCTAGATGGTACTTGTAAAAATAGTAGGTTCAAAATCGTGTGGTGATTGTCCATTTAAAAAAATCCTTTATAAAATAATTTTGTCCAAATCAGTCAGAAGCACTGCTCGAGTACTGATGCAAATTCAGTTGTAACAGTGTACTCTGAGATTTATGTATTATATGGAGGGGCAAATGTTTATTCTCTCCCCTTTACCCCCCTTTTAATTGTTCGGTTTTTTTAATTCTATAACCGAACAGCTGTCTCCCAAGGGGTGGTCCACAATTAAAATACTGGATTGCCATGGCCTGTGAGGACATTACAGTTCTGCTGTCTGCTAGATTTCAAGTCTTATAATCCTTAGGATCTAGCAGGACTGCATGTGTAATATTATACGCTAAATGTGTTACTCAAAACAAATTCACGACTCAAAATGCAGGCTCTTCTGTTAGAAAAATTCCCGTTAGTCTGATTTTAAATGTTGTTCAGCTGGAACTGAAGAAGAAAGAGTAAAAACCCTAAATTCAGGATCTTTCTGAGTAGACATGGTCTTATCTAATAACACTGAGCATGTGTGTGTGGTTCTCTCTTCCACACACACCCCCCCCGGGGGGATTTCTGTTGTAACAGTCTAATGTCTTTTTTCTTTCCTAAGAATAAATATATACTCAGGAAAGAGCAGTAAGACCAGAGACTGTAGGGAGCCTGATGAATATTAGTAAGTTAGGCTCCTGAAATGATGATGAAATTTTTCTTGTCAATTTTGGGAGTTTTGAAATTCATATTTTTAACTTTAAAAAATGCTTCTCTTGTGCATGTTTCCTGAAGTTCAGGGTGCATATAATTATGGGTTCCATTTCTTCCCCCACCTTTTAACATGTAGATTTATGAGGAATCAAAGATGAACTTGGAGCAGGAGAGGCCTTTTGTCTGCAGTGCCCCAGGCTGCTCACAGGTGAGTGGAGTCAGCGGCAATATTAACTGAGCCCTCAGCGTTAGCTATGGCTTGTATAATGCCTCCTGGTACATGAACACATGCCTAATAACATTTTTGAAAACCCTCTATTTTTCTGCAAAGATATTATTGCAGAATAATTAAACCAGATATACAGCTGTTCACGTATGCATCACTAAATGTTTTTTCAAGCCTGTCTCACTCCCAAGCTCAAACCAAATATTTCAAGCAACATTGCACACTCCTTTAATTATTCAAGCAGTAGACAGCACAGGAGGGGAACATGTTAGCTTAGTAGGGTACAGCTCTTCTAATATTTGTCCTTGGTTCTCACACCTTTGTGCAAACCAGTAAGTTTTGTGTGTGTCTGTGTGTGCACGTGTGTATTTATTGCCATTTCCATGGCTAATGGTTGTATCTTATAGGATATCTTCATAATAAATATGCTTCATTTAAAATATATTTTATAACCAAATTCTGAACCCTGATGCACACATGGGATTCCAATTGACTTGAATGGCAGCCCCACATGTGCATTGGAGGACATGATCTGAACCATAACATTACATGTTTGAACTTTTCCTCCTTATAAGTGAATTGACAGGCGTTTTGCCCACTAAGAACTGCATTTAGAATTCAGTGTTTCTTCGACACAATTGGTAATTGATAACAACATCATTAATCCCTAAAGCAATATATGAACTTTCATCCCTTGCATTCCGCATACTAGTCTAGTGACTAGAATACTTAAATATGGAGTAATTACATATGGGCTTCCTTTAAGGTGCTATCATATAGACCTGCTCTGTGAGCTTGTATAAGTAATTTATCTTCCCTCGCCTCAGTTTTCCCAATCTGTAAATGAGGATAATACTTTCCTATTTCACTGGGGCATTATCTTCAGTCCTTAATATTTGTAAAACCCTTCATGCTTTTCTCATGTGAGCTATAGGGGTGCAGAGTATATTATTGTTAGAATTTTACATGTGGTAATTTCATCCACAGTTGGAGTAGAAATATGGAAATCTTGAATTCAGGGGTTGGCATGTAACTGACATGCTCTGCCATTTAAGCTAATCAGAATCTTATGCTTGACTTCTGTGGATTTTTGGATCAGCTCATAAATGAGGATTGTGTGCATTTGTAGTTTTAAGTCTCTGTGTACGCGCTGAAGCTTCACTAGAGGCAATGACTCCAAGAGTTCAGTTTTAAAATATCTCCAAGCTCTTCAGCAAAATTTTTATCTAATCTTTTTAAGAGTCTTGGCCATGTTTGCAAGAAGCATCAACTGATTGACCTTTGTCAAAAACAGTGGAATTGAGCACACATAAGCCAGTGGTGAATTTGGTTTCAACCTCTACTGGACAGTTAAAGAAGAGGGAAATCAAATAGTCTATTGTTTGTTTAATTAAAAAAATTTAAATTCACCTTTAAATTATAGCAAATATCTTTATTATAAAAACATCAGTTGTATACTGTAATATTGCAAACTACTTCAGAGGTTTAGGGGCTTCCTTCTGCATCAACCAGTTCATATATTTGAAGAATTAGTTCGTCGGCCCTGTGCACCATAAATGAAGTGTGATTACAGAAGAGACATAAATCTGGATTAAAGAAATTACTTCTTCCCCCAACCCCACCAGGCCTTCTTTAGGCCCTGCTGATTGTCACACTGAAGATGGAAGCACAGCATTCAATGGAGGAAAATTCATTTGGCTAATGTGTTTCTTCTCACAACATCAGCATGGAGAGTCTTTCTCACGTTTCATTTGTTCTCAATGTAAATTTTTAGTGCTTTTACTTCTTCCAGATGAGTAAACACCGAACCAGGATTTCACAGTGAGGGAAAGGACTCCCCACCCCCTTTTTTTGGAACTTTATATTTTTTGACATCTCATCCACATTATGTACTCTCTGTGAATACCTGTATGCACATAGATATTGCAGAGCATAACCTACTGTAGTTGTTTATAACATACCATAGTCACCAGCAGAGGTACTTAGACTGGGTTGTGCCATTTTAAAAGCACCAAATCATATCCATTTTGCAACTACCGGTTTCTGTCTGTCTTCTTGAAACCTGCTGCTTTAAAATGCCAGTCTTTACAAAGCTATCCAGACACATCTTAGCTTTCTTTGCTACTCTTTGATGACCCTTGTTAAAGCAAAAAAAAAAAAAAAATTACAATAACTAGTAGCAAAAATATTATATTTGTCCAATATGTACAAAAATGTTTTTCTCGGTTCTTTCATTTACATGTTGACCTCAGATTATTTAATCTACAGGCTACCTCCATTTTCTACTCTGTGCCTAGTAAAGTTGTGTCCATCTGCTCTTTCACTATAGTAAGTTTTTTACAGGCACTATTTAGAACACAATGTGACTAGATGATTTTTTTATAATTATTAAATGTGCACTCCAAGTTTTTGTTCTTATTATTTAAAGAAACAGTTACTATTTATAATTCTATTACCAGGATTATAAGTGTAATTACACCCATTAGTATATTGTATAAGGTTTCCTATCAGACATAGCCCTTTCCTCTTGTCCTTTGAGCAAAGGAAAATAAATTAGTTTAATATATCTTCCTGGTTGTAAATACCCATTAAAAATCAAGTACCATTGTATAGTGGCTGGACTAAATCAGATCTGATTAGAACCAAGTTGATCTGTTGGAGGCATGAATCCTATGGAAGCAAAAACGCATGCAACCTGGGCATCTTTGGGTAAGGAAAGGCTGACTGTTTTGATTTTTTTTAAAAATTGTTATTAAACAAGGATATGTTGGCGGTGTGGAAGACCAATCTAAATTTTGCTGCTGGTGTGTATTTTGCGTATATGACTAGATAAGTCATCTGCATTTTAACCCTTTTACTTGGGTGTTGTCCAAGACATCACTGCAGCAAATTAGTTCTCACAAATAGAATATAAAGATAGCTCTTACTTATGCTTACTTGCATTTTAGAATTGTTTTTGGCTGTTCCTGCGTCATTTGGATGGCTGGATGCATTTTTTGAAAAAAATCATGTCCATTGCCAACAAATGTATTAGAGAACTAAATACTTCTTTCTTCCTCTCTCTCTGTTTGTCTGACAGCGTTTTCCAACAGAGGATCATCTGATGATTCACAGGCACAAACACGAAATGACTTTAAAGTTTCCTTCAATAAAAACAGATAATATGTTATCAGGTAAGAAGACATGAATGCAAGAGTCAAGTGAGATATCTATTTTGATGTTGATGTTATGACTCCTGCTGGAAGGTATTGCCAAAATACCTCCAAGAGATTGATTTCAAAAGTATTTCAATAAAATAACAAGTAGAGATGGAACAAATTATTTGGCATACCTCTGGACAAGGTGGTAGCTGCTATTTGTTTGTCTTTTCTGGGGATTGGTATGAGAGAGGGTGAGATTTTTTTAACCTTCACCATGATGGTTTTTCCTATATACCAGATATATGGGATAAAAGGCAGCTCCAATGCTGCCTCCGTTTACCAGCATTCCCGTGAAATATATGCACTTGAGTGGCACTACAGCAATCAGCAACAAAAGGGTTACTGTAGTATATTTGTGCAGTTCCTACAGGAGTCACGATTTTAACTTATGATAGACTTGCCTCAGCACCTATTTTATGCCACATATAACAGTCACCTTTTAAAGATACTGATCCACTTTGGTAGCTAGAAATCAGCAAGTTGAAAAAAGCTAAAATGGTGACAATAACAAATTGCCTCTTGGGATAAAAATATTATTAGGTACAGAAACATCCTCGCATTCCCTTCGTCTTGACCTAGTTTTGAAGTTTTCTCACGCAAGTATGTGTGTCCATGCCCATACACACACACTGGTGGGTTGCTAACATTTCATGGTGAGCATAGCTTCTGCTTTTTTCCCTTTTGCTTGCCCTGCTCATTTTTATAGCGTATATTTATAAGACATTAAGACTATTCTTAAGAGTATATCGATAGAATTTTTAGAAACTTTGTTTTTTACCATTTTAAAAGTACAAAACATAAATGTAAGAATAAAATGTGCTAAATTATGATGTCCAGTTAGGGTTGATACATTTTATTTGACACACCAACTCTTCATGGAGACAAGTTTCCTAAAGAGGGCTCCTTCTGAGTAGGTTGTACCTACGAGTGCATCTTTCGCATGCATAAATTCTATCAAAGGATGTTCATTTTAGGTGCATCAGTGCAACAATTTAATGGATATGCAACAGGTTCAGACTTTTTTTTGGTGTGGTTAACGTTCAGGATTCCCCATTTTAAACTGCAACTCTGGGTTCTGTGCATTTAGTTAAAACAAACAAACAAACAAACAAACAAACCCAAAAACCCGAGGAGGAGTGGAACAGGACTTTGGAAACAATGGTGCTGCAAGTATCCAAAGAATTCTTCACATATGCTCCTTACATATTTTCTGTAGTATAAATTATTTATCTACTAGTCTACTCCACTGGATTTTTTACAGTGAATCTATAAAAAAAATATTTTGGAGAGGTACTTCTGTAATCATGCTGCGCTGATGAATAGCAGCCTCCACAGGCTCTTAGACGCTCCTTTCCACTGCTGTGATGAAATGGTGTGGAGCTTTTCCATTGGACTGTATTAGGAAAGACATGGCACAGATGGGTCAAGACTTTCTATATGATTTTCCTTACAATTGTGCCTGTTTTAGTCAGTAGTCAGGTTTCTGTGGTTTTGCATTGACAGAAAGATATGTATTTTAAAAGGAGGGGACAAACAATTTTGAGAGATTAGCTTTAAGCCAGCCAATTCATATCGCTCATCACTTTTAGGGAATCATTTCCTCATTCTCACTGGGTGAACTAAATGCTGGAACCATATGAATGGTTGAAAACGTATTTGTAAGAGGTAGAATGACAATGCATTTATCCCAAGGTGCTTCTGTGAATCTTATATGCAGCATTTACTGAGTTACTAACTTTCAAGATGTTTAACCAAATTAAGATTATAAAAAAAAGGAAACTTTAACCTGGGCCTATGAGCATGCAATAGATGGTGAGCACTCAGCTACAATGTTAATAGGTTCAGTATAAGAATCTAGGTAGATGGTGATTACACACATACTCCACATATACATTATGGGACATGCATAAATGAACTAGGATCTTTGTCAAAGGTAATTAAGATATTTGTTTTCTCTGTCATACCATTCAGTTTATATATTTCAATACATATCCATCTCTATTAGAAACGCTTGCGAACATTTTGTCTGGGTGATGTGGGTTTGTTTTGGACTTTTTTTTTTTAAATCACGCCTTTGGTATTTAACAGTTCAAGGTTGACAGATGCCAAATTGAATGCACTCTCCCCCACCCCTTGAAAATGATATTTAGGGTCAAAGTTTCAAGTCAGGCAGGCAAAAATGCACAACACACTGAAAAGCAGGACACGCAAAAATGCATATCTGCTTGCTGTGCCCATAGAATTAGAGTAGTGATTCCCAACCTTTTTAATTAGAGGGCCACAGATATAATTTTTAAAACCCTGAAGGGCCACCAGGAGCCCCTCCACTCGTCCACTGCAGCCAGATGGAAGGACTTGAGCACAGAGGCTTCCTCCCTCCTTGCTGATCTCCCTTCCACTTGGCTGCAGCAAAGAGCCTGCACCGGTCTCTTAGCCTCACAGCAATGCACTCTGCCTTGGTCCTTAGGCAGCGGCTCCCTATGCAATTAGTGGGAGAGGAGCAGCGGGTCACTTAGAAAGCCTCCATGGGCCACAGGTTGGGAACCAAGGAATTAGAGCATAAAAAGTTTTTGAGATTTCAAAACCCTTTCCTGTTCTAAAGAGCGAGGAAAAATTGAAACCTTGAAAAATTTTTGTGAACCAAAATTCTGGAAAAATTTCAGTTGAAATTGAAACATTCTATGTTGATGATTTCAAAATGTTTTGTTTAGGTTTTGAGTATTTTATTTTTTAACTCAGATTAACTTAAATTTCTAAACAAAAAGTCATTGCAAACTGGAAAATTGGAATTTTTCATTGACAATTTCCTGACTTTTTTTCAAAATATTTTCAGTTGAGAAACTTATGTAAACTACCCTTTCTTATGAAAAGTTTGTTTAACCAAATTTGCATTTTCTGACAAAAAGATTACAGGTAGTGGTGTCCTCTGGCAGTCGAAATGCTTAAAGTCCTCTGTGCGTGCGTGCGTGCGTGTGTGAGAGCTGCTTATATGACAATATGCAAAGCATATTTGGGAAAGGCAAGGGTGAGAGGAAGGGCTAGAGGAAGTTTCAATGTGCACATTCCCTGGTCTTTTCCTCCCATTTCCAGCCAACTTAGGCCTGGTCTATACTTACTTTCGGGATTCAGCAGCAGTCGACGGGAGATATGCAAGTGATATAAATATTTATATCACTTGCGTATCTCCCGTCAACTTTGCAGCATCTGCTCTGTGCCGCGTCCACACTTACCAGGGTGGTTTTCCTGTGTCGCTTGCGGGATCGACTGAGCGGGTCTGAGGGATGCAGACCGCTCAGTCGATCCAGAGCAATCGATCTGACAGCGGTGAATTTGCCGCCGTCAATGTAGACCCAGTCTTAGACTATGTCTGCACTACAGCTTATATCAGCATAACTTATATCGCTCAAGGGTGTGAATAAACCGCCTCCCTGAGCAAGATAAGCACCAGTATGGACAGCGCTATGTCAGCAGGAGAGTTTCTCCTGCTTATGGAGATGTTTTTATAAGTGCAGCTGCACTGCTGCAGCGCTGTATGTGTCAACATACCCTTAGAATCTAAAGGCTGTAGACTCTGCTCCAACCATTGGGAGTATCCTGAGTGGAGTGGCTCTATTACTACTCAGTGGCCTTTAGGGTATGAGTCCCCCACTCGTTTCCTTGGGTTGATCTCTTAGGGAAGATACTTGTCTGACTGCTGGGGATGAGATTTGCGACCAGACCAGTAACTGTGTGCACAAGGTACATGGTTACCCAGCTTACATTTTTAACTACGGAGCTGTATAAGCACAATGGATATGTGGTCATGTTTGAGGGACTCGCTCTCATGTTTCTAAAAATGCCCTGATGTTGGTGAAAAGGAGAGGGTGTAGAGATGGGCACACACAAAGAGAGAGCAATGCACATACCTATGTGTTATCCCAACCGCAAGAGCATCTGTGTATTTTTTCAGGCAAGTAACCCAGCCTGTAAGTTAAGTTTTTTGCAGTTTTAATTTCAGAAGGACTGATAGTTGTCCCAGTCTGTGGGAGACACTGAGGAGCAGTCGTTTCATCACCCAGCAAAACCCTGGGGAAATTTAAATTCCTTAAAGTTAAAAATGTTTTATTCTTGGATTTCATAAAGAAAAAATGAAATGATATATGAGCGGAGGAGACAGGCTTTCCCTTTAGACATTTGTCTTCTTGTCTTCCCTTTTTTTGGCAAAGTTGTTCCTGCCATCAATATCCTTCAAAGAACTGCGGCTGCAATTGCCCTATAGCAAAGCCAGGTGCGATATTTTCAATGCTAGACAGAAGTTAAATTTTTCCACTGTTTCCCGATATGACATGTACAAAATTCTTACAAAAGAACACTCTTTTTTAATATCATGTCTTGTATTTCTATATCAGCTTCTTCCAATATTCCAGAAAAAAGACTGTGAAAATAAGGTGGTCAAGAATTTTTCATCAGAACACTTTTTCACTGGAAAATGCTTATTCAGTTTTGAATAAATTTTCTCAGGTATAGGATGATTTTTAGCCTGTGTGCTGGGCCGCCCTTTAAGTTTCCGTGCTAGACCTATTACACTGACTTTGTTATCATTGTATGAAAGTAAAACATGGGTAAATACATAACTTCAGTGCTGCTCTGCAGCTGAACAAGCCAAATTCCTGTTATTAATGCACAGCAGACTAAACAGCTTTTTAGAAAGATGAAGCATCAAGTTACAGCCTTTGGCTCTGTGCTGTCCAATATCTACATTATGGATGACTAACATTTGCAATGGTTTAGTGGTCAACATAAACCTTAAAAAGCTGGAGTTCTATAAAATAAAATGTTTGGGTTATTTTATGGCCATCATTTGGGTTTGCAGGTTTTTTCCCCCAACCAGCACCATGCTGTAATATTTCCCTTTATGTCTTGATAAATGAAATTCTAGGAGTCAGTTCTGGTGTTGCAAAACACATTCTAGTAGACAATTCGAATAAACTTTCGGAGTAACCAGCTAACAGTGCATTTCCTCTTAGCACCGTGCTTCCTGGTGTTGCTGTTTCGAAGGCAGTCGGTTCAGATTGCACCGCGTCTTTGGGGGCACAACTGTGACATATTCAGAAAAATCAGCTTAATGCTGAAACACAATGAATATATAATAGGTTTTTTTTTTTACTTTGGTTAAGACTTCAGATCTCCTGTTCCTTCACACCGTGGATTTTAAATCAGAATCCAAGAGTCCAATTTTCAAGTGCCAAGTGCACATAGTTTGGCAAAATTATCAAAAAAAAAATTCAGCTTCCACTTATGCAATCAAATAAGGGCCAAATTTTCAAAAGTGGTCACCAAAATGCACTCTATGTACTGAATTCTATATAATGTTTTAAAAAAATCTGGTCACTTATTTTGGTTTTGAAATGGGAGCTGAGTTCTTGGAAATCCACTTTGAAAAGTGGATACTGAGCTTTGTTGAAAACTCGTCCACTAGTGTACAACTGGTTGCCTCATAACCTGTGCTCGATTAGATAGGTGAACCCTTGCTTTTGGTTGTATTGCATTCAAATTTGATGTTTATGTTTTGCTTAAAATTGATGTCACTCTTAGCCTTGCTGGCCATAACAGTGTGACTTTTGAACCCTAGGTAAGTATTCTTATCATTCTATCTCTAAATTTGGTCACCCTGAAGTCTAACAGCTAGCTAGTAGACATTTACCAAAGCAACTGTGAAGTCAATGGGACTATATATGTGAGTAACTGCTTGTCAGTGTAAGTGGTTCACAGCCAAGTTCTTAGTTGTTAACCCCTTCCCCACACATAATTTCCGTGGACCTCAGCACTTGCTGATTTCTGCTGGTTACAGAAGTACCACAGGGTTGTGGGGAAGTTTGTTCTTGAGGTATGTCTAGCTTAGCTGACAGCCAGGAGCACTGCGAATCTTTATGAGAAATCTTGATCTCATGAGGTTGTCGCCTGATTTCTAGACCACAAAATTCCATACGGGAGCAGATCCTCAGATGGCATAGATGGCCGTAGACCTATTGAAGTCAGTGGGCTTCTGACAGTTTATACCAGCTGAGGGACTGCCCCCAGGTTTTTGAGTAATTATTCAAAATATCTCCCAGAGGGGTAGATTCTACCCCCTACTTTCCCTAACCCCCCCCATTATCGCCCTGAGTAATACCTTGCTCCATTTATTGCATTGGGGCTGCTCTTGGTGTAATTTTACCATTCCACCTTTGTGCAGATGGCCTTCAATTTTTTGAGGTTACTTCATCGCTACTGATCACTTCTAAGCTTTTGGCATGATATGATACTTTGTCAGAGTCTCTTATTCACAGAATGGACGCTGGTGATCATGGCTCCTACACTGTGTCTACTTGCTGTATTTATCTGTGTGTGCCTTAGAAATGTTTTGTTATCAATGCTTTAACCCCTTGCCGAATACAATAGATTGAAATAATGCATAACTTCTTGATCGGTCATGAACCTTAACGAAACATATGCAGATTTTAGCTGTACCCATCCTCTTCAGTCTACTTTTTCTAGATTCAGGTATAGGTAGCTCTGTAAAGGAGCTGTTTATTTTATTTCTGTATTTATTGCTGTTAGCCTGAGTGTGTTACTGTGCAACAGAGCTCAATCTGTGATCCCATGTTAATTCTAGATTATGGCTATTTATGAGATTTGCCCAAAAAAACCCTAACAAACAAACCCCAACTAACTTCTTTCTGGAACCCTGCTCTCTGATACTGATTTGATTGTGATGATGCTGATCTTATTTAATATGACTATATCATTTTAATAAAATAAGAATGGTTTATGTATTTACTACAGATTCTAAATCAAATGCCTCCTTTATGTCGAGGAAGGGTTGGCATCCCTTCAGCTGGAGTTACATAACAAAGTACATTTCATTTTTCAGTAACTAGAGTCATTGTTCATCCTTGTGGATATACAACCTGCTCCTCCCTCTTTTAGAGCACTTGCAGGCTGAGTTCAGTAGGGTTACACTAGAGATGGCACTACTTCTGGTTTGGTCCTGAGGTGTCTTCAACTCCCATGGATTTCAGCTGCTCCTAGAACTGGCTCCTTATACCAAGATTTCAGTGAAGGCGCTTGGAGGGTGTCATGTTCCTGATTCTGGTGATGGTTAGATAGCACCGGAGCCATCAGTGTAAACTAATAAAGACTAGGTTTTTGTTCCTTTTCTCAGTTGTATGTTGGTTGAAACTCACAAATATAACAGTTAAGCCAAAAGAAACAAACTAGACTTTTAATAAGGATTTGCTTTTTATATTACATCAATATGTTCCATCAGAACAGTGTCTTAAAAATAACCAAGGCGTGTTTAGATTTAAATTATAAACTGAAACCAGTAAACTTACTGAATTTAGAAAACCAAGTATAATTAGGGCCGGGTCTTCCATTGCTGTAAATTGACTCTGTGGAAGTCAGTTAAGTAGCATGGTTTATACCAGTGCAGGATCTGGCCCTTAATTTCCAAGTGGAAATGTTATTTCTTTTCACATGCATTTTTTTGGTGTTCTCTTTGTTTAGGCAAAACTGTGTGTGTGTTTGTGCTGATCATGTAACATACATTCTGTCTGGCAACGAGACTAGAATCTGACCCATCTTGATTAGGCCCAAGGAACTCACTTAGGTTGGATGTGTGCAACTAGCGTCCGATTTTGGTCCATTATGTGCTGGTGGGATGAGCGAGAGCAATGCTTATTTTCATCATTTATGGGCTGAATTTTAAACAAACAGTATGGTAGCAGGTTACTGTATGAATGTGGCTCAAAACAGCCTTTCCATACAAAGGAAATAAGCAGCAGCTTGAGCTGGATTGGGAATCGTGTGGAGGGGGGGATTTTTAAGGATTAAACGTGTGGTACCAGTGATATTTACTGATTTGCCACATGTGTATAGATAGACCTGCTATTTTATAAACAGTACTAATTTCCCATTAATATGGTACTGTAGTTATAGTGTCATTTGACTGATGGGAAACCTGAGGCAGACAGGTTAAAGCTTTGCCTGCCCCAGACCACAGAGGGAATTGATGTCAGAGCTGACATTAGAATTAGGAGTTCTTGGTTCCCAATTTTGTGCTCTGCGAACTAAATGATCTCCTTTCTTCTGAGGATGATTCTAGATGAATCAGAAACCTGTGGTCAGTGTTGTCACTGGAGCTGAAGCGTCCAGGACACTTTACAGTTGCTTACAAAATACCCTGTAGGATTTTGAAAAGAAGCCTCAAAGCTTTTTCCATGTCACTTACCTTCTTAAACCCCTTCTGAGTGTCACATTAAAGAGAATCCTGTCCTTTTCTTAACTATTCTGGTGGGGGGGGGCTACTGGGGGAGGAGAGAAGAAGGGTTTCAGGAGTTGGGCATATTTAAATTAATTTGACTATAAATCTTCTAAATCTTTCAGCCTTTTTAAATGACTGACAAGGAATTTGACACTTTTTTTCTCCACATTTTCTTGGTGTGGTCAATGTCTCAAAAATCTTTTCACAGTGTTTCTGATGTGATTTCAACCCCTCCCTCAACCCTCACCAGTCCTCCCCCTCCCCTCCCAAAAAAAACAAAAAACCAGAACCAACTCACTCAGTAGCATGCCTCTGTATGACTGCAATTTTACCGCATGTTCCACAGGACAAAACTAGGCATGCTTCAGCCAGTTTTCAGACAGTTCTGGCCCAGAATTGCATAGCTAATCTGTACACTCTGCTGCCAAACACATACATTGCGTCTTCATGGGAGTGTGTCTAATGAACAATTTGCATACATTCATTGTAGCTTTATGCCCCCATGCAGTGATGATTTGTGCAAATTAAGGGGACACAATTGTCCACCTATTCTGTCCGATAATCTGCCCTTAAACTCGCTCTTAAATCTAGTTAAAGGACAGCTGCTGCAAATAAAGTGCTGCACACTTTGTAAAGCAGTGGTTCCCAAGCTTTTCTCTGCCGTGGCACACCTTGATACCTTTAATCATTTTGAGGAACACCACCATGTAGTCTTCAAATTAACTCATGAATATTCATGAGCCAATTCAGAACTCTTCAAGTCCTTTTTCAAAAAATTCTGTGGCACACCGGTTGGGAAACACTGTTGTAAAGCACTCTTGCCAAAACCTGGTCCCTGCACCTCACATACCATGTCAAAATTCCTTGGCTTTGTTTTGCTTTTAATTCTGGGGTGGCTGTGGAGGGGAGGGCAAGGAGCCAGTAGATATGGGAAATAGATGTCTCAAAGTGTGTATTCTACTTATCCTTGTTTTACTGCAAAACATCCATTGTAGATCCTTTTTGGTATCTGTTCTCAGATCAGACTCCTACACCAACCCGATTCCTGAAGAACTGTGAGGAAGTGGGCCTCTTCAATGATATTGACTGTTCCTTAGAACATGAGTTTAGAAAGGCACAAGAAGAAGAGAACAATAAACGGGTATGTTTTAGTGGAATGGAATCTTTCCCCCTTTCCACCTCCTAAGTGTTTATGGATGCTGTGCGAAAGCAGATAGATCTCCTTTACCTGGTAGAAACCTATTTGGTTGGAAACTAGGTGGCACTATAGATTGTGACATGTTTTCTAACTATTGTAATCATTGACAAAAACGTATAACCAAGGTTAAATTTCCTGAAGTATATTAACTAGCTTTTTATTGCTAAGTCCAAACTTAAATAAACCTGTGCAAACCACACACCTCTTAAGGGAAAAGCTTGGTAAAATCTGTTGTTCTCACAAATAGGATTTCACACTTCATTCTTTTCATTGGCTAAAATATGTTTTAGGGGAGTTGTGGAGAGAAAGTAGCAGAAGAATCTGCATTGAAACAGCTCTGATTTGATTTCTGTTCTTTTAAACATCCCCCCATTGTACTCCTAGATCTAATTTTCATCACTGCTCATTTTAATTTATATAGATTTGTTTGAATATTTTACAAAAAATACAATGGGGGACAAATCTAGTTAATAGGATACAGGTTGAGAGAAACTGCAGTCCATCATGGGTTCAATTTCCAAACATGACTGGGTATCCATAAAGTTAGGTTGGAGCATCTACATCACTTTACAGTGGACTAAGTGTGCTAAGCCAACCTGGCACAACATCCTCGTCTTTGGGATATCATAAAGCCCTGTTATAATTTAAAGGTCATTTATAATGAAGTTTAATATAGTTAAACAAGTAAGAGTGATAGATGAGTCTCTCAAACTTTCAAATAGGTACCCAAACTTTTATTTGCTTCCCTGAACTGAAACATAACTAAACAATGTGAGGCTTCCATCCTCCTGCTACTGTGGGATCACCCAGTCTATCTGCAGCTTCCTTTCTTCCTCTTTGCAACCCTCAGAAATACCTCTCCTTAACTCTCCTTTGGGCCCCCATTACCTCTCAGCAATCCTCACTGCTGGGCCCTTAATCTATCACTTGGCAAATCGGCTTCCATGGTATTAAACTTCTTGTTACAGGACCCAGCTATTCTGATGATGATCTGTATGTTAGTCTAATTTAGGTCTTAAATGACACTTGAGGCTAAAATAAGGGAAATGGGAGGGAAACAACTCCTCTTCCCTTGCTAAAACCAGCAGGAGGCCCACCCACATTCCCTACCTCCTGGATTGGTTAAGCGGCAGTCCCCCGTAGAGCGTCCTCCCTCTTTGACTGGGGTATTGAGTGCTCCCTGTTCAGATTTGGTCCACATTAACTACTGTACAGTGTGCTGGGCCTTGGCGGCTGTTGCTGAATTCAGATTGCACCGGACTCGAGGACCGTGCATGCCAAAGTGCACCTCTGAGTTTATGAAATCTTAAGCAAGCAGCATTAAAGGCCTTGCAGCAGGATCTTTGAGGTACTGTAGGAAAATGTGTAGAGCAAGAGCTATGGGTGTTCTTGGAAGGGGACTGTGGCCTGCTTCCCGTGGCCTGGAGATGAGATGTGTTGAAAGGTCATGGGAAGGGTGTTCAAGGAGTTATTTGAGAGTGGCTTGGAGGGAAGGAGACTGGGGTTAGTTATTAGGGAGGGATGCAGGGCGTCATAGCCGTGCTAAGGGCAGGAAGGGACATGTTCCAAACATGACAGGGTCTGGTATCTGCTCAGGGAATGGGGAAATATTCCAGCCAGTTACAGACTCACATAAAATGAGTGTTCTGAAACAGTCACGTAAAGAGAGTAAATGTGTCTAATCTTAGATTAAACTGCAATTTAATGCTAGTATGCAGATAGTTGGCAGAAATAGCAAATTAGGACATTTTAGGTGTTAACACTCATTGCTATATTTGCTTTCCACAAGCTACTCTGAGTATAATTATTTTAAGAGTGATGTACCCAAATACTTGGATTCTAATGTTTCAACTGTGTTGTTAAATTTATTAACCTTAATTTGGGATACTGGAGATTATGTACTATGTATATTTTTTACTTTTAAATCAAACTCTGTACTTTTGGATATCATATTCAGATGTATAGAAACTTTTTCCTAATCCTGTGTGTAAAATAATTTGTGTAGAAATTTTTATTAAACCTAAAGTTATCAGTGCTGAAGAAGATTCCAAAGCAGCACCCACAGTGTGGTATTTATCTTGCAGGAAAAAGAGACAAGCAGCAATCTCATGATTTTGGGCCCTGTGAAGCTAACCACAAATGATAGTGTGATGTTGCAGGGTCAGTTTCAGATAACCAGGGGTAGTTGCACAATCTGATTAAAACCTGGAGTAGGGCATCAGATTACTTCATAATTGCCAGTTGTTTAAGGTCCTCTGGAGGTCTTATTCTGCCCTCCTTCTGTCAACCACTGAAGCTGCCATGCGCCCTCTCCAGGGAGAAAAATGAATGTTTTTCAAAAGACAAGCAAAAGTCACAGAGGCCAGTTAACCTGTAACATTTGTTCTGTGTTTCCAATTAGCCTGCAACATATTCATTCCTACATTACCAACTGACTGTAAAATATTAATCTGGAGCTGGCCCCAGTAAGGCCATATGCAAATGCAGTAGACAAAGGATACAAAAGAAAATGACTCCTTCACATGTATTACTCATGAAGTGCTCTTAATTGTCCCACTCTGAAGTGCAAATGTAGCTTTTTGTAGCCTTCTGCAGTGGTGGTAAGTAGGTTTAATGGGAGCAGAACCGATATGTTACTCATGATTGAGAAAAGGCTTCCAAATATTTTTGATTAGGTCAATTCTTGGTGCTGAATTGGACTATGAAAAAATACACGTTAGTTTATTTTACTGTGGCTAAAAGAGAAAAAATAGCATGACACAAAGATTCTATGAGAGGACAACTGTTTTCTTTCCTTGCAGTCCATGGAATCATAGAAATGAAGGGTTAAAGGCACATTGTGAAGTCATCAAGTCCAGCCCCCTGTGCTGAGAGGTTACACCTAGGCATCCCTGATGAGGTGTTTGTCTTACCAGTTTATAAAAATGTCAATAATGAGGATTCTCCAACCTCTCTTGGAAGCCTATTCTAGTGCTGAACTATCCTTATAATTTAAAAAGATTTTCCTAATGCCTAACAAATGGAGAACAATTGGTCACCATCCTCTTTATAATAACCCTTAACATCTCTGAATACTGTTCAGTCCTCTCCCCTATCTTCTTTTCTCAAGACTAAACTTTAACCTTTCCTCATATTTGCCCTTCATTGGTCCTCTGGTTAATGTCCTCCATGAGTTCTCAATATCATTGCTAATGGCTCTGAGATTGCCTCAGCTAGTTCCTTAAGTATCCTAACATGATTTTCATCAGGCCCTGCTGATTTGAATACATGTAACTTAGCTAAATATTCTTTAAACCTGTTCTTTTCCTGTTTTGGTTTGCATTCCTTCTCCCTTGTTGTTACTATTAATTGTGTTGAGTATCTGGTTGCAATTTACAGTAGAACCTCAGAGTTATGAACACCAGACTTACAAACTGACCAGTCAACCACACACCTCATTTGGAGCCGGAAGTAAGCAATAAGGCACAGCAGACAAAAAAATAAAAATAGCAAATACAGCACAGTACTGTGTTAAATGTAAACTACTAAAATAAATGGAAAGCAGTGTGTTTCTTCTGTATAGTAATATTTCAAAGCTGTAATAAGTCAATGTAAACTTTTGAAAGAGCAAACATAACATTTTGTTCAGTTATGAACATTTCAGAGTTATGAACAACCTCCATTCCCAAGGTGTTCATAACTCTGAGGTTCTACTGTACCTTTTTAGTGATGACTGAAGCAAAATAGGCATTAAACACCTCTGCTTTGTTCACGTCTCCATTATTAGCTATCCTTCCCTGCTAAAGGGAAGATCTAGTCATTCCTTCATCTTTCACTTAATCCTAGTGTATTTATAAGATCTATTCTTATTGTTCCTTGCTAGATGTAACTCATTTTTTGCCTTACCCTTTTTGATTGTGTCCCTATATACTTTTCCATGTGCTATTCTTTTGCACTTCTCCGTAGCAATTTGTCCGTGTTTCCACTTGTAGGATTCCTTTTCGATTTTTCATCTCCTAATGGAGCCATATTGGCCTCTTACTATTCTTTCCTATCTTTCCTTCATGTCAGGATAGTTTGCTGTTGTGCCTTTTAATATTGTCTCTTTGAGAAACTGCTAGCTCTCCAGAACTCCTTTTTCCCTTAGATTTTCTTGCCATGAAACCTTACCTACCAGTTGTCTGAATTTTAGTCTGCTTTTGTGAAGTCCATTGTCCTTATTCTGCTGCTATCACTCCTTCCTTTCCTTAGAATCATAAAATCATTTCATGATCACCTTCACCCAAGTTGCCTTCCACCTTCAAATTCTGTGAGATTTTCTGTTTTGATTTAAATTGGTTATGTGATGAATTGACACTCTAAATTAGTTGTGAAAGGCTGTATGCTGTATCCTTAGGCTTTGCAGAGTTTGATTATTTTTTTAAATATAATTTTGAGGACTTGATGTTTGTTTATTTTTAAGCATTGTTTTTGACTTTCATCATTTAAAATTTTCAAAACTGAGGGAAGTTATGGGAGGTCAGATAATTACTTAGTGACAGTAGATGTTGAGGTTCAAAAAGGTAAAGCTTTATAAACATTAAAACACAAATTGTCAACCTTGCATATCAACATATATAAAATAAATATTCTTCAATCAAACTCTAATAAATTCTCAAGCTGCATTTTTCTCACTTCGTCTATCTTTAAATTTCAGTTATCAATGGAAAAAATTTTAATTTGTTTATATGTGGGCAGTGAAATTGGCATGCATTGACCTTTACCAATAAAAATCTAGTCCTTCCAAGACTTTGTATCCTATAGCTATTGCACTGACTGTTTAAGGAAATGTGGTCTTGTAGACAAGGCACTGGACTGGGACTCAAGCAATCGTAGTTTGTTCTTTTCCCAGCTCTGCCATGGACTCTGTGTGACTTTGTCTAGGTCAGTCTCTCTCTGCTTCAATTCCCATCTATGAAATGGGAATAATAATGCTTCCTTTCTCCCTCTATTTAAACTGTAAGCTCTTTAGAGCAGGGACTCTTGTTATGTGTTTATGTAGTAGCTAGCACGATTTGAGATGAGCCCTCTAGGCACCAGTGTAATGCAAGTAGTAATAATTGATGTCCCAGACCCGAATTTAAATGACAAAAGGAAAGTTAGAAATGGAAGTGAGGTTGGTGATTTCTTTCTTCTCTCCATATGTGCTTGTCAAACTGTCTGGGTAATTTGGCATAATTTAATGGAACTGTTCAAGAGAGGCCGAGGCCTGGAAGACGAGGGATACTGCAGATCGGGATTAAGTGTATTGACAGAGCCATGTGGAAGAAGCTTTCACAGCATCTGGCTGCATTATTTCTGATTCAAACATCCTGATCACTAAATTCACTAACAGAATTAAAAAAACAAAAATAAATTAACTTCTGGGAGCAGGAAAAGGAAAAACAAAAAAGCCAGTGGTGCCCAAGTCAGGGAGCCATCAATGTATCTTTGACACTAGACAGCAAGCAATTGGCGGCTCCGCCTCAGACTCTGCAACCCACACCCCAAGGTAGGCAGTGGTGGCAGATCAGATTATCATCTCAGCCTGCAAGCAAAAGGTTTTAGGTTTACACTGATCTGAGCATTAAGTATCCAAAGAATTTGTCATAGGTTAGATGTGCAACTATAGGCCTTTGCTGGTACTAGATAGGGCTTGCTGGCAAAGCTGCTCAGGAGCAAGCAGCACAAGTCTGAGAGAGCAATGTCAAAGATGGGGAAAAAACGATATCCATCTCCTACCAATTAAATGGAGTTAGCACATTAAAACTCCCCTTTCCTGCATTCTGTACTGCTTTTAAATCATGTTTTGTTTAATGCATACTAGAACTAGTAAGAATGTTGTGGGTCAGCACAACAGGTATAATTTTGGTCTTGCAGGGTGCAAGGGTCCCGGAGCCCTGCAAGCCTGAGTCGGCTATCATGGGCCAGCCATGGGTTTTAGTTTGCTGTGTAGACATACCTTCTGTGTTCCAGGAGTGTGTGCAAGCCATGGTGGTGGGATGGGAGATGGCTATTGTAAAAGCTGGTTCTGTTGTAACATAATTTATTTTGCTTCGTGTATTGATGGGGTCAAGTTAATACTCCCTTCTTCTATTGCATTAATTAGCCAGGATTATTGTGTTCTTTTCTAGGCACCTCATTACTAGAGAGGTATTGACAACTTGGAAGGAGTCCAGTAAAAAGAAACCCAAAAAATGGGGTTTCGGTGGTGAAATGATTGAACTGTAAGGAAGGATTTAAAAAAAAAAACCCACTAAATATGTATAGTTTGGCTACACGCCAGCTAAGAAAGGACATAATCTAACATGCAATTGAAAGGCATAACCTAGGCTTGCCCTTTCTTCCAGCTCCCCAGGCCCCAGTGTATTCATTATACCAACTGAGACTCTTACACATCGGTAGAATGTAAGAAGATCTAAAAGAGACTGTGTCTTTCTAATGCCATCTTCCCATCAACAGTAAATTTTTATGATTCTGTGATCAGCAGAAAAAAATTTGTTGGATATTCTCTGAGCTCTTACCAATAGCATGCATCATAGCAATGAGGAGAGAGGAGGTAACGCCTGGCACCAGTTGCAGTGAAGAATGTGGAACCTGACAACATATTGGGTAGGTATGTATCTGAAAGGAGAGAAAGTTTAAGCTGCACCTCTGCCCTCCCTTCCCCAATTCAAATTTGCCTAATATAATCCTGGTCTATAGGTTTGCATATATTTCAGAAGATGAACAGGAAAACAGATCTTGCCTAAATAAATGAGTTTTTGGTTTGTTTTTATTTTGATTTTAAAAAAAGAAAAGAAACCTCTGCTGTTCTGTCAGGAAATTAACAGACAGATGACAGTGCCACAGTTTTGAAGGAAAAGTACTGGATTTAAAAGAACATTTATTTTGCCACACACATTTAAAGCTCGGAAGCAAAAAATATAGAATCCTCCACTGACTTCAGTGGCAACAGGAATAGACCCAGAGGTTGTTTTGTGGAACCATCCACAGTGAATCCTTTAGAAATTAGCAGCTGAAGCCAGTAATGGTAGTGAGTAGGTGTCTTCTGACAGGCAAGAATTACCTTTTAAACCACTTTTGGTGTCTAGATACTACAGTGAAGGGCTCATTTTGAATGCTTAGCTAAATCTTGTTTGCTTTGTATAGAAATTTGGCTCTTACATCTGTGTACTGTATTAGAATTTACAACAATATTGGCAAAGCAGTTTATACACAACATGTTTTCACCTTAGCAAGTATATGTTATCAAGATTCAATCGTAAAAAGGATGGTGCTTAGACACAGACACCTTAGAAATATCTAGATGGGATGGGCGTGGTTAGGAAAGAGCAAACAAAGTGTTTTGTCCAAAAGTTGTTTTTTTTTTAAAGCAATTATCATGGTTCATTTTGGGCAAGTATATTAGTTTGCAGCTAGTACTAGTTGCATACAGTAACCTTGCTTTGATGCAAAATGCAACAGCATTTATTTGTATGAAGCTGATTGTTATAATAGTGAAACATGACTGCTTGGGAGACTGGATGAGGAATGTTGTTATAGTTTCAGTAAAAGGAATTGCTGAAGTTCTGATTAAAAGTTGTCTAGCTACATTAGAAGTGGTACAAATGTGCAGCTACACCAATTTAGGTTCCACAATCTGAAAGGAGATCTTAAGCTTTTCCTGCAGTTCCTGCCCAACGCATGCAGCAAGGCAGTTGGAGGGGTGGTGGTGGTGAAGCATACATTTTTTGACTGACACAAAACCTTTCTTTAACCGTTATCCATATGTATTCCTCTGAATTCCACTTGAGGAGTCCCAGTGCTCAGTGAAAGTGCTCTGCATAAGATAGCAGGTTGACCCTCTTTCTCCCTTTCATTGTCCCTCTGTGTGCCAGTGATGAAGTTGAGTCATCCTCTTTAAATGTCCTTTTTTTGTTTGCTTGCTGCAAAAAGTGAGCCTGCTGGTTTAATCCCAAGGTTTTTCATGACAGTGTGGCATGTTAATGAAGCCATTCCATCAGGTTTTCTTTATGTATTTCTTTAAAGCATAGCTTTCTAATTACCTGTTCATATTTCAGCAGCCTGGACTTTGTGGCATATACTGGAGATAAACCTTCACTGTAATGGCTTTCTAGTAAGACTATCTCTTAGCTAAGGCTCCTAAATCTTGACAATCTCCTTCTAGCGAACACTCTGCTATTAAACACAAACTCTTCACTCCCCAGAGCCAAACTGTAAGTGGAGTGCAGCATACATGGTTGGGTAATAAGATACTGCTGATACATTTTAGAGCAAGGTGCACTTTTACTTTATTTATGAAGATAGACATGGTGGTTGAGGGCTTAATCACAGCTGATAAATCATTTTAAGAAAGCCTATTAGAACCATATGCTGATTCTTTGCATTAATATGATATGCCTGTTGCTAGTCTCATAAGACAAGGTTCTCTCCCTCTCTTATCTTCCCTTCACCCCCACTCCTGCTGTGTGTGTGAACTATTTATCTGTTTAAGTGGTATCATTAATAAAATGAGGTGAAAGGAGGAGAGAAAAAAATTCCAGCGTGAGCAAGCTGTGTGTTCCTGGTCATCTTTGTTTAGATGGAATTCCAAAGCCAGTGTAAAAAAGCTGAGAACAGCAAACATATGAAAGTTTTGGAGAACAGCAGAATGGCCTTCACTCAGCATAAGATCAACATTTTGGCCCAGGTGGTGTTAATACTGGAGTAAAAGAGCTGCAGGAGGGGGTGGGCACGCTGACATTTCAGTTACCTTGCCTTTCCTCTGCTCAAAGAGGCCTGCCGCAGAAACAGGTTCCCTGCTCTCTAATGAGATCCACATGGGCTTAGTTAGTCAGTGCCAAGCCCTGTTTAGAACTAATTGGTGAGTTTGCTTGCAGATCTTTTCTATTATTTCCTGATTTTTTTCCCCCTACACTTTTTATTATCTTGCCAAAATGCAAATGCTAATAATTGTATGATTTATCATTTGTTTATAGCTTTTGTCTAATGCTTAAATGGATATATTTAAAGGATTTCAAAACCGGAACAGCTCTTGCACTGACTGGATTTCTTTCTCTTTATATACATAAGTCATCAATTTGTAGACCTCCCTGGAGACTTTTAAAGCTGTACAGTTGGGATCTCTAATACCCCCTCCTCCCCCCAATTTAGTTTCTTACTATATAAGTAATGATGATTTTTGCTATATGGAGGGAGTATCCACTGGGTAAAATGTGTAGTTAAGGATCTTAATTTGTACCCCAGGCTCAAGGCAAATCTAGTAAAATAAACAGGGCACAACATATATCCAGTTGTATAGGAGCATTTTCTCAGTAAGGCACAAGATCTAGATCTGAAGTACTGGGAATCTGTGGCAGTGCAGAATGGGAAATTTGAGAAGCTAGCCTTAAGCCATATTCATGTAAAGTTTAAAATAGGTTTACTTTTTTCATATGGCCTCTAAAACCACTGCAAGGCACTTGTGTGAAAACTTGCAGAGTGAATGTATTGTACCCTCTCGAGAATTTTGTGGAGGAAAACAAGTACCATATTGTCCCTCCTTCTGTCATTGGTGTCACTCATACCATTCATAGTCAGCTTCACACCACTGTAGGCGAGATCCCCCTTGCCTGTTGGTATCATACAATAATATCTGAAAATGTGTGAGATTGTACTAACATGTTCCCTGTGATTGACTTTGTATCCTGGCCAGGGACATTTATGAACATTTCTAGTGAATCATGCCTTAGTATAGTTCTTTCTAGATAGGTGTTAACTCAGTTTACCTGGTCTATATAAACAGGGACTAAATAAATGTTTCCAGTTGTAGGCCCTAGGAAATGTGTAATAGTTATCCAGAAACACATAAGGTCAAATCACCCAAAGTTACTTTAGTCAATATCCTCTTCAAGAGGACAGGTTTCCTCTGGTCACCTGATCTTTGTTCTGGGAGCTGTTACATTTCTAGTGTAGCATATTGTTCTGCTAATTGACAGGGTTGGCAGAAAGAACACAGACACCAGTAGAAAGAACAAGGTTGCTTTACTATCTCTTTCTAAATATTACAGGAAATGAAATATATACATAAGCAATAGAAAGAATAAGTAAGGTAATGCACCTGATCATTACTACATAAAATCAACTATAGTGATTAAGAAAGATACATCACCAATTGCCCTATTAATACATTACCATCATCCAGATCCACAGTCGCTGGGGAGCCCCGGTTGCAGCGAGGATTTGGAGAGCCCATCCCGGCAATTGGGAAGCCCTACGCAGTGCGTCCACTCATAGGTGAGGTCTCCAAAGTCGCTGCAAGTGGGTCCAGCTTTTATAGAGTGGAACAAACAAGTATACGTGACTGTGTGCAGATCACCTGATGGATATCTGGTTCTCATGCAGGGGGCTGTGATGGGAACCTGGCCAGGGCTCTCATCCCAGACCCTGCATGTTCCTCTCTAATCTCCTTAGGGCTTCAATAGCAGGCAGAAACTCCTTACGAAAGCAACAAAGGAAAAGATAGAAACTCCTTATCAAAAGCAAAGGTAGAAAACTCCTTATCAACAGAAACTTCTTACTTTAACAACAAAGGGGAAAGACCCCTCTCATAGGTTAAAATACTCTCACTCTGTCAGCAGAGGGAGAGGCTTCTTTCATGTGTTAAACATAGTAACCTTATTATTACAAATTGATAGATTTGGAGTGAGCAAGCATATACAATAGTAACATTTATGATACAAAGATTCATTGACATAAACAAATATGACTCCCACCACGCAGAGGCCGATTCAACTAGATACATATAATCCTTTCATATCACATATGGATTTGAGGCCTGATTAGAGAAACACTATGCACTAGATCTTTGGGTATGCCCAAATGCAAGTCAGGCGGTTGTGGGCAAAACGTGACTTAACACATTCCTTTGTTTTATTCTTGGTGCTGCTCTGTATATACCACGCTTCTTGAGCCATGCTGGAACAGCCTGTGGACTGCTCTAATTTATGGCAGCCTTCAGAAGCCACAAAGGGCTGAAATAGTGAAGTCCCTGTTTTCTAACCATGCCCATTTTTGTTGTTAAAAAAGAGGATATGTGACCCAGTCAGTAACATATGCATAGAGTGGTGGGCGCACACACTGGAAATAGGTTCCAAGCTCAAAAAATCAGATCCAAACTCCAAACTAGGTCTCTGTCCACTACCATCAATATGCAGAAGTGTTTAGATCTGGGATCCTAGTGTAGCCTGAGGGCTGTAGAGAGGGCAAGCTGCAAAATTTAGATCTGGGATCTGATTCTAAGGGATGTTCAGATCTGATTAGTTAGTTTAGGTATATCTCTAACCCGTATGTTCAATCTCCCTGAAGCCTGTTGTCCTCAATCCCCAAACACCCTTTAAACTTGTAATTCAGGTAATGTTATAAAAATAGTATTTCACTCTAGGATTTTTCTTGTTTTTTATTTTTTCTTACCACTCCCCCCCCATAGACTGCTGAGGATGAGACTAGTTTTCTCATGCTGTCTTCACCAGTTCAGCTGATTAAGTTTTGCTTTCGTCTTGTAATGCTCTTATTGCAAAGTTAGCTAGTGCAGATTCCTTGGCTAACAAATATGCGCAGAAAAATTATGCGACAAGCATGCCATATTCCATGGGTGGGGTAGTGTTTTTATCTCTTTAGTTTGAGAGAAAGGGAAGGTGGTTCAGCCTGTAGGAATCGTTTTATTAACTTTATTGTTAATTCTGTGGTGCATCTTGGTTATAAAATTAAAGGACTAGAGGAAAGTACAGCAGCTGGAATCGCAGCCTGTTAAAGTGAGTCATAGCAGTGAATAAACCCTATAGCAGTGAATGAAGCCTATAGTTGAGTGATCCATTTGGAGTGGGTTATATTTATCCCTGGTGCAATTCTACTGACTTCAGTGGAGTTTCACAAGGAATGAATTGGCCCAGTATAGCTTAAGCAAAGATATGAAGGGAAAGTCCTCTCAAAGACAAAAATGATGTTCAGGTCTGAGTGCTTGAGTTTCTGAAAATATATACAACTAAACTTTTACCTTCATCAGAAAGCAAGAAGGATGGATTTTAAATGCTATTTCCCTATTCCAGCTTCTCTCTCTCTCACTCTCGCACACACACACTCCCACAGAATAACAGTCTCTTATCAAATGGAGAATAGGTTTCTCCCTTTCCTGATGTGAAGATGACCCTGATGTGTGACCAGGTATGGTCTTTGGGAAAAGAGCATGTGTTGGTTCGTCATGTTAGTGTACATGTCAAGTGCAGATCTGCTTGCCTGCATGGGGCCTAGGGGGTAAGGAGGGTTTAAATTGTGGAGCTAGAATGAATTCTATGGTACAAACGATCTCTTTTGAATTTGTACAACCTATTAGTCACAGCAAGCTGCCCTTATTGATTTTGGTAAGAGAGGTCACTTTTAATCCTTTAAAATGAAAAGAGCTGCATATGTGTGCTCTCCATAGCATGACATTAAAATTGACACTACTCTGCACTGGCTCTATGAAAATTCCCTAAACCTAGATAAATTATTGCCTTGCCTTTCAATGGGTACAAGCTGCCATCCATTACATACCAAGCCAGAATTGGTATAAAAAGTTCAAAATGTTCATGAAGGAAAGTGCAACCCCCCCCCAAAAAAAAAAAGCTGAGAAAACATATGATCACACTAGAAAAGCTGCCTCTGTGGAAATGGACCATTAGTTCCCCCCCTTGTTTCTCTCTCTTTTGTAAAAAAAAGGCAATATAGAGTTGTGATTATCATATAAAAGGATAAGCAAAAGCTGACCCTTCCCTATGATTATGAGGAAAACTTTATCCTGGCTCCTGGCCCATGCTAGTTTTGTTTGTTCTTCAGAGTACCGAACCCTTGAATGCAATGTGAATCGTCCTACTCAGATCATAAGTGTGTCTCAAAATAAACATAAACAGTAGAGATGAACTCTCAATAGTTCCCTTTTCATCTCCTCTGCCCCGGCCTTGTATCCTGCTTAATGATAGTCTGTGGCATCTCATTATTAAGAGAATATCTTCCTGAGGAAAAATGTGCTTAATGAGGTTAGGAAATACCTTATGGTCATGGAAAAGTAGTAATTTTTTCCCCTTTCTTTGGAGATTAGGAAACTGTAACTGTCCATGTTGATTTTATGCCAGATTTGATTTGGAAATATGTTCTTGAAGGTTAACAGGGTTTCTCTGAGCCTTAGTAAAAATGTACACTCTGATCTTTTGGCATCTTTGTTTGGCTTATGGTGTAAGCTTCACACTCCCTCTCCCTTTACATTAGCGCTAACTTCCTTTTAATCATCTCCCCCAGAGCAGGGAATTCTCATCCTTATTCAAATACTGTGACAGACCCTTGCAACTGGTTCTTTTCAGATGAGTCTCGAAAACCTTTGTGCCGTTCCTTAGTGGAAGAGGAAATGTTGCTAGCATTGGCACAATAAGTTATGGGGCACTCTTAACATTGGTGGATTAGTAGTTGCAAGTAACTGCAACTTCTGCAGGAGAGCAGAGACAGGGAAAAGCAAGAAATGTGAGACCGATGGTGGTGACGGCCAGAGGCAGTGAGTGGTGTGGATCTGTGGCCCAGAGGCTGCGGGCCCACTGTTCCAGTATTTCTTGGTAGTAGGGTGAATCTTGCTTTTCTAATGGAGGGACATCTGGAAAATAAATCCTCCAAAAACTCTTGAGAGGACAACAGTAAAGACAAGGCAGTGTGTAATCCCTATGTTTATTATCACACCTGAAACCTCTATACTGTAACACTCTTTAGTAAGAAACCTAAGATTTTTTATGATTGTTAATTAAGTTTTCCAGCATCCTTTTCAGTAGAGTTTAAAACAAAAGTAGTGTGTGTGGAGCAGAGCTTTGCCTTCTTTGCTGAGAGAGAGCTCTTCTTGTCTTTTCCCACCTCATTTGAAGGAGCATTGCTCTTTCTCTTCCTGTCTGCTGAAGGAAAGAGGGGAGTCTGAAGAAGGGGCAATAGTGGGAGCTAGTGACTGGCTGGAATTTCTGGTTTCCCAGTTTTCATAGCAATTGGTGATGCAGCATCTGACTGGCAAATTGGGAATGAAAAGCTGTTCCTGCTATGAGTTTCCTATCTGGTTTCTATCCTGTACATAGGAAGCTCTGTTTCCTCTTCCTGCTTCCTTTTGCCCTCCAAGATAAGGGAGACCCCACCATCAATTCTCCCTCCCATCCAACACAAACAAAGAGAAGACACTCTCCTCCACTGCCAATTCCTTTTTATCTCTGAATTGAAAAGACAAACTAATCAGATCTCTTAAATTCCCGCTTCCTTACCTAGCACGCCATGGTGTAGATGGGAATAGAGGGTGGGAAGGAAGGAGATCAAGGGGCAGAATGGAGAAGAGCCATCAGCTTTAATTTATGCTGAACTGTCAAACCCTATCTCTGCTTCCTGGGTCCAGGTGAGTGACAGTGTCAGAGTTACAGTGATGGAGAGAATAATGGAAGACTTAGATGAATGAAAAGGAAAAGTTAGTAGGGAAAACTGAAAGGCACTGATGGGCAAACACAGATGGAAAGGGGGAAAAGTGAAATAACTAAACAGAACCCTCAGATAATACACCAAAGAAATCAACTTTTTATTGTATTGGAAGTGTGATGCCAAAATATTGCCGTGAAATAGTCATTAGTGGTGCTGGTCAAAATATTGGAAAATTGGGAGGTGGAAATAGTGAAAAGTCATTGACTTTTCCCCTCCCTTTTATCAAAGATTTAAATTACCGTTGAAAAATTGAAATTCAGAAAATTGCAACCAGCTGTCTTTGTGGATGTTTAATTTAAATGTCAGGGAACAGGACAGTATAGGAAGAGGAGGAGAAGGGAGAGACCTGATTATGGATGGGAGATAAGGATGGTTTTCTTGTATAAAGGGAAGGGGGAAACCTGCTTTGGTTTTATGTTATTTAGGTTGGGGCACTAGGGTGGATGTTTGTTTATTTTTTGTTTTATATTCTTCCTTTTTTCCTTCACAATTTGTATGGAGCATATATGTTCATGTGCATGTTTCATGGGATACAAGAGTGTATTTTGTGCCTGATTTTAAAAACCCAATAAAATTGTCCATTGGCAAGTAGTTGCAATTAAATAATTTTCAGAAGAGCCCTTAACCCCCTCCCCCATTCACAATCCATTTTGTTTTCTTTATTGCATCCTATCCCAATCACCATTTCAGCAAAGCACTTAAATACATGCTTAAGTCCCATTTACTTCAATTATTTCACACACATGCATAACTTTAGGCATGTGTGTAAATGCTTTGCTGAATAGGGATGGACTACTGAAACAGAATTTTAATATGGAGACCTGGAATGAAACAAAAACCTCCCATTTAAATATATTTTAGCTACTGCCTGTTTGGTACCATGCATAACTGTTAATATGTCAGTTTTGCTGGTGAGTACATTCAAATTATGGAAGTGTTCAATGACTTGCCCAAAATCATTTGAGAGTCAGTAACAAAAGACTTAGTTTCTAATACCCTTCTGCAACAACTTGTTTTTTCTCTAATAAACATCTTCGCTTGTTATGTGAAAAGGAATCACTAGAGATATTCATATTAAGAATAAAAATGTTAGTGATATTTCCTGTAGGAGATAAAACAATATATTTGTATTTCTTATTTATAAATTCTGAAAAATAGCTTACTTTGGATTTATTTTTAAAATCCATGTTGATTGTTGTTCCCTTGAAGAACCTGCCACAACATTTCTCATAGATCTTGGTTCCTCCCCCAGTTGTTAGATATCCACATTTTTCTGTTTTTTCTAATGGAACTTGACATGAACCTGGTTTGTATGTCTGTTGTTTGTGTATCAATGTCACCATAACACAAGAAATACATAATGTCTGTGCTCATCCCCTATGTAAATCATGGATATTTTATTAATTTCTTAGTGAGGGAGTGCTTTAATTTTGAAAATAAAAAATTCAAATCCAGATGACGTTCCTATTGGGTTATACCATTAAATACTGTTATTGGCCAGATTATGGCCCAGCATCTGAGGTGGGACAATGGAGGTGAATGTTGGGAGATGGCACATCCCCATATTCTCTTGTGTCGGCTACCCGCATCACAGATAGCAGCATGGGATGGGAAACTGGCTCTGTAGAGCTAATACATCCCTCCCCTGTGCAGGTGAGCTGGAAGAGTCAGGGAATGGAAAAACAGCATTCATGGCTGAGTGCTTAAACCAACTTCCTGTCAGTGGACAAGAACGATGGCAACCTGTATGGAATGAGTATGTTTTACCTTTTTTTGTTGGTAAAGTGTTAAATACAATGTTAAAAAAAAAAAAAAAAAAAAAGAGGAAAGAAATTCCATTGTTTTGTTTTAAATTACTGGGATTTCTCTTTGTTTTCCTGTCACATTTCAATATTCAATTCCTCTCATCCCATCTCAAGAACAGCTAATCTGTATCCACCACTTGAATAGCATTATCCTGACAACATGGCAGTGAAAGGAATCCAGACAACAGGGATTCGAACAATGTCTGAGGCCCCCAGGAATAGGAATGCCCTGAAAAAATGTGCTCTAATCCAGCTGCCCTTCATATTGTCGCCCCCCCCTATCCAATTTACTAGAGAATTTCCCACTGGCTCTTGGCTTGTTCCCAAATGAGAGTGTAATCTTTAAAAGATTACACTGCATTATGAAGGGACAAGGAGCTCTTTATTAACTGGAATGGGGAGTCACTCACTGTTAGGAAGGGCAGATGGATAGACTGTATCAGTATCTCTCAGCTCCGCTCTCTACCACTTCTTGTCTCTGTGATAGGATGGTAAATTGGGAGTGGGTAACCACCACAACCAGACTGTAGGAAAAAATGGAATGTAGGTTATGATTAGGGCATACTCCTATAATATGGTGGATTATACCATAGCTATTACATTGCCAGCAGAATTACTAGCACAATACCACTGCATGCTAAAAATTTCCCTTCTTGTTCCAAAGTTAATCCATTTAAAGAATATTAATGCAGTATGAAGGATCTGAGAAGGTAAGTAATTTACAACACAGTCTTTATATATACTGCTTGGGACAGATGGTTTTCAGCTTGACTTCGAGAGATGCTGATTTATGCCATTAGAGGACCTGGCTCCCTTCCTGAATGGTGGTGGTTCTATACTTTCAAAAAGGGATGTTTTTAAGAATTCAGTGAAGCGGCCAAACACTCTGCTGCTGTAATTTCATTGGCTTAATAATTCCACCCTGAGATAACTTGACTCAAGGCTTCTACGGCAAAATATGTTGATGCATTCTTTATTTATTTATTTATTTATTTATTTATTTATTCTTTATTAGTATTCTTTATTAAATGTCTTTCAAAATTGTTGTTTAATAATGTAACAAAAAGTCCAGTACCAGGTCACTCCCAGGGCATTGTGCCTTTCAGCACAACTTCTGGACTTTCTACAGCTTGCAGCGTGATTTCAGTCTCACTTCCTAAACGAGCAGGGCTGTGTCCAAGAAAACTTGAAACTACTATTTCCAGTAGTATAGACCGTGCAGAGCTGTGTATATCAAGCTAACTTAATTCTTCAGGGGCACCAATTTCTTCTTGTTCATCACCTTCTAATGACTAGATAATTATCCCTTTGAAAACTTCAGAAACACAGCACATAATAACCATAAGCGTTAAGCCAGCTGGCATCATGGAAAAATCTAACACTCTAATTTAAAAAGACAGAGAGAGAGAAATGTAGCTGAACAGCCTCTCCCTCCTCCACTTAGAGTATTTTTAATGACAAATCTTGTCAATACCCTGCATGCCTAAATATTTTTGTAAACTATCTTTTCTCTTTTAATTGTATCATATTTTGATACACCACTGCAACAGTTACATATTTATTAAAATGACTTTTCAGTTATTGTACATGCCCTTTTGATACTTTGGGGAAATATACAAGGAGGAGGAAAGGGCTACTTCCTTCCCTTAAAACAGTGGTTTTCAACCTTTTTTTTTCCTTTGTAGATCCCTAAAAAATTTCAAATGGAGGTGTGGACCCTTTGGAAATATTGGACATAGTCTGTGGACTCCTAGGGGTCTGTGGATCACAGGTTGAAAACCACTGTTCTCTGGTAACAATAATCTTTTGTGAACCCTTTAGATATAGTCTGCAGACCCCTAGTGGTCCGTGGACCACAGGTTGAAAAGCACTGGGATTCTTTCTAAAGATGAATTAGAATTTTGGACATTGGGCAACTGAGTGGGTAAGGAAACACCAGTGCTCTTCTAGTCTATTTGATTGAATCTGAAATTTATGCTAGGGCGAGAGTTGCCTGGTATAATTTGTTTTCTTTTTTCTGTAGGGTCCTTAACAAAATATCACAGCCCACAGAAAAACAACATTAACAGGGAACTTCAGAATAAGTGTTAGATGAAGTCAAGTTGTCTTGCAAAGAGCAAATGCAGCCAGTACCACTTGTGGGCTGCACATTCTCAAAGACAAAAACAGTTTTTTCTTTTTGTATTTGATGTTCATTTGAGCTTGAAAGTGACATCTGAGTGGAAAATCTCTTCTTACTATTATCTTGGAATTGGGAGGACTTGGTACTTTGGAAATAGAAAAAGTTTGTTTTACAGTTCCCATTGCATAATTTTACTGTTGCCTGTAACAAGGATAATATTTTTTTCTGAATTTGTTTTTAATGACTTCATTTATATAGTCTAGTTGGGTGTCTGCCTGTCCAGTAGGGATTTCTTTCCATTCCCTGTCTTGCTCAGTGTTACTTTTAGATTTCACCCATTTGTTCGAAATGTAACAGCCTGCTAGTGACTTCATCCCAAAGCTTCTCAAGCCAGGTTCACCCTGCTGTGCTGTAATTCTCTGATGATAATGGAGTTGCATAAGGGATCCATTTGGCCCTTTGTGTGTAATGACCAGGGATCCTATAAATCCTTTTGCCATGGAAGAACGTGGAATTTGCAATTTTTGTAGAGAATCTTTGGTTTTCATATTTAGTGAAAAAAAAAAACATGTACAATAGAACCCTGTTTATCCAAACCTCCATTATCCGGCTCTGTATTAACTGAACCAGGCCATCAGCCCCAGTTTGGTTAATACAGAGAGCTGAAGCCTGAGCCTCACTGCCCGGAGCTAACAGCAGGTGCCCTGTCGTCCAGGGCTGAAGCTCTCTGGATTATCTGAATTTTTGACTATCCAATCTGGCCCCAATCCCAATTAGATCAGATAAACAGGGTTCCACTGTATATCAATAAAACATTGTGTTCACCTGATACCTACATGTATTGTGGCTAAGGAAACTAAAATTCAATGTTTCATTTTAGTTGTGGAAAAACACAGATTTTGTTTGTTTGTTTGTTTGTTTTTTGTTTTAAATCATGGAAAACTAAGATCCCTGGTAATGGCCATGTATTTAGCCAGTCAGCTTGCTGAGCTGTTCGTTGTTCTCTCCTTCACATTATTGATGTAGAGCTAGAGTCAGTCTTGGATTTTGGAAACTTCTGCCAAAATAGTGCAGAATGCAGTGTCCTAACATAGTGGCAGATATGCTGGTGATGTAAGGAGTGTGCAGTTTTCCCTCTGCTAGGAGTGAGAGCTGGTAGCTGACCTGTGTAGTCTCAAAAGTGTGAAGTGCTGATTGGGAAAGGTGTGAGCAGTGTGGATGGAAAGAGGGTGCACTAATTCAGTGGATCCCTTTGCCACCTCCTGTGTTCAGCAGAACACAGCAGCTTCAGCTGCTGCGAGGAAATGAAGTTTTCCCTAATTTATGGATGGGTAAAAAAAGATGTCCCCCCCTTAATTTCAAGCTATTTGGGATATTAACCTGTCTTCCAGACATCCATCTTGGTTCCTCTCTTGGATAGTAGGAGATTTAATGACCTGTCTATGATGGTTGTATTTGCTTGGGCACCTTCCTAAAAATCCTACTTCATAACAGGGCCCAATGGTCTAACGACCTCATGCTATAGTACAAGGGTCCTAACCTTTTTGAGTGAAAGCCCCACTAGTTAACACCAGGTAAAACACATGCCCCCTCCCTCCCAACCTCCTCACCAGCCATAAACACACAACCCCTATAAACACATATAATGATGATGATAACACTAAATTACATTAATAATAATATTACTCTTACCTGAATAAGAAGCTAAGCCTTCCTCGGCACAGCTGCCACTGCATGCCCCGTGTGGCCCTGCCTCTTCCTGTCCCTAATGCACTGAGGATAATGGAGGCAGGCTCTGGCATATTGGCCGGGGCTGCTCCAGGTGCCCACTGGCATGGGGCTGCTCCTCCGCTCCAGCTCGAGTGGAGCTTGGGATTTCTGTTCCCTCGCGGGGCCTGCTCCTCTGCCACGCCCAGTGCGGAGCTCAGGGCTCAGTGACCTCAATGTTACTGAAGCCTCGTGGACCCCCTGTACTCTTTGACGCCCCTATAAGGGCGCCAAACCCATCCCTGGTTGGGAACTGTTGCTGTAATACAAAGGGATATGCTTGAAATTTTGAAGGCAATCATTATACAAAAATGGGTACACTTTTGCGTGTTCCATCCTCTTGTTAACAGGTAACAAAGCCTTGGCATTTTAGTGTGCTTTTGTGCCACTGGGCTTTCAACTGCTGTAAAGATAAAGGCATAACATTTTCCCAGCCATATTAAATAGGGCTGTAATTCCATCTATAGATATTAGTAACTTCATAAGATATCACAGCAGAGCCCAAAGATAGAGTGAAAGCCTTAATTTACTCTGTGTAAGTTTTGGGCATATGTTATTTAAAGCTATATTTGATTAGAGCTGGTGTTCCCATTTTTCCACCAGCTCTACGCTATACTTGTTTCAACAAAAGCTTTTGCCCACAGTTTGTCACTTGGGCTCTTTTATTGTTGTTACTCATCATTCTCTCCATTTCTCTGGTCTTTTCTTTTTTCCTTTTCAATTTCCTTCCCTGAGCTTGACAGTTCTTGAGTTTTAAAATGCTTCACATTCTAAGGGATTCTGTCTAAAAATAAGTTTTATTCTGTACTTTTATGCTCTCATTTCTTATTAAAAGTCAAATACTGTACAGTAATAAAGATGTAGGCTGGGATTTTCAATGGAGCCTAAGGGAATTAGGCACCCAAATGCAACTGAAATTCAATTACAGATAGGAACTTAATTCCCATAGCGCTCTTCAAAAATTGCACCTGCAAATACTAGGCATGGGTAAATCAATTCTGATAAAATAAAAACTGACCTAAACCTTTACCCAGTTCTGGAACAAAACCTTTGAGTACAAAAAGTTCAGTTAAAAGTGTATATTAATTATCATCTCCTCTGAAACTCTGGATTCAGCTGCAACCAGAAGCTGAAATAAAGAAATGCTGAGAATAACGCTCCTGCATTTCCATCACGATTGAAATCAGAAAATACTGCAGATCTTTCCTGAGAGAGAAGTTGTGAGTTCTTAGCCTCATATCGCAACTAAAAATTTTTTGGATGATTGGCAGAACCAAACTTCTTGTGTCTTGTTCATAGTACAGTATAGATCGTAAGCTCTTTTGGCAGGGCCTGTTTTCTGCTATGTGTTTATACAGCACTTTTATCACAGTGGGCCCCAAACTAGAGTGCTATTTTAATACAAATGGTATATAAAAATAACTAATTATGAGCCTTACTTGCATGAGCAGAATCTTTGAGTTTGTTTAGTTACAACAGTAAGAGTTTGCATAATCAGCCTCTAAAACGGCACCTACTCCCATAATAAAATACTAGTAGAATGTAGACAATTTAGCATATTGCAGCGCCATCAGTTTACTTATATGATCACTTTGCATGACAGGTGCTAATACCATATAGCTATAACAAGCTAATAAATTCCAGCAGTGCTTTCAAAGTCTGTTAGAAATCATACACTTTCATACGAAAACAACCATTGCTAAGAGCACATTTCCTTAGATAAAAAAGGAGCTGTTTATGAGACGGGCAGGGTAATGTCTGGACATGCCTTCTAAAAGAACTGAGCTGGCAAGAACTATCATTTAGAAAGTACAATGTTGTTTCATGTAGATACTGCCCCATAGAACTATCACTATTGGGGGGGGGATTAACATACATAGTCTGCTGCTTGGAATACACAATATAAATCTCTGTCCTGCTCTGAGCTGTGAATGCCTCTGCAGGAGTTATAGTAACAGACAAATTAGCATAATGTAATTGGCAGTCAAGGTCAGCCCCTCTCCAGGAGCATTAGCAATGTTTACTGTAGGAAGAGACAGACAAAGTATTGTAGGATAGTATTTTGTCTGCTCCCTTTTGAAGGGACAATAGCCATTTTGGGACTGTAGATCACAGCACTCTTTACCAAACCCTGGTAAAGTTTCAGCTATTTTATTTCCTCCGTAAAACAAAACAAGAACAGCAAAGATTTCCCCTCTCACAAATTTTAATGCAGAGAAAGGAATATTTTTCCCTTTAAAACTCCTTGGATTTGTATTTTTCTCATGAACCATCTTTCTCAGAATGATAAACTAGCACCCTGCCTGATACCTTATAGCCATTGTCATGAGGTCTTACAATTTCTGATCTCATGGTTTAAAGTTTAATTAAGGAAGCTGGTGAGTATAGCCAAGTTTGCTTTGATATATTTTTGGAGTTTTTGATATTGGTAAACTTCAGGGGCATGTAAACTCAGAGAAACCAAACCACCTGCTCACAAAATTCACTGGAAACTAAACTGGTTAATTTCACAGTTATAGATTAAAATCTAAGAATAATCCCATATCTTGAAAGAAGCACTGTACAAAGGTGTATTCTTCCCCTCCCCCCAATCTTATTATCCTTTGGTTTTGATTCCAACAGGTTGGCAAGTAAAAATATTTTAACTCCTCCCATATAGTTTGAGCAAACTACTAGCCTGTATTGTTTGGTTTGCCCTAGATGACCAGTTGCGTAAAAAAGCTTTAGAAACATCATTCTTTGGGATACCCTGCTTTTTTGCCCTTCTCTCCTGGTGTGCCTCTAAATTAGCATGCCTCACTGGGAGGCATCACTTATAACCTCATGGCATACTGGCAAATGGCAGACTTCAAAGTGGTATTATAATGGGGAAACCCATTTCCGTTATAGACCAGAAGTGTAATCAGATGGATCTCTAAAGCAGAGTTGTTCTCAAGCCTTTTGTTGATCATCTAAGGACACATGACAACAACTATAGAGTTCCACTATATTTTGATTCCTGAGAAAGCAACATCCTCCAACCAAACCTTGATCACAGTGATTTTGCAACAGGCACTTTAACTGCCTTCACTTGTGTCCATATACTATATGATTCCTTCATATAAGACCAGGAGTATGGTATTACTTTCTGAAGACTGATTTGTCAACTTTAGCTATCTGGTCACAGTAGCACTCCACTCATTCGTGCATAAACTTGCACCTAACAAGCATCCTGACTAGCCTTTCTTAAACCACTGGCAAACTCTTCTTCTGAGCTGCAGTATTAGGAAGAAAAGACCACCCAACAGGAATGATGTAGGCCTTCATGTTGATATCCCCTTTATCAAAGAAATGTACCTAGCCATCTTGTCCTCCATTGAAACCCTAGTTCTCACTTGGCTGAATCATGTTCTGTTCTCCCTGATGAGACTGAATAACCAGCTGTATCACAACACATTCTATAAGATGACAAGTTATTTACTCTTTGGGTATGGATAAAAAATGAGTAACTGGTTCATCACACTTGTCAGACATTTCCTCACTGTTTTAGAAGCATGTTCATTGTGAAGGTGTGTATTGTATTTTCCCTGGGATGTATATACCTTTAGTAGTGCTTATAATGGTAATTATGCTTGCACATCAAGATAAATATTTTGCTTGTTAACATTATCAAATACTTCGACTATAGTACAGCATGTTTGTTTGTTTTACTCTCTATTTACTCCAGTCAAAACAGAGGCTGCATGTGCCCAAGTGATTTTCCCTTGGAGTCCATCTTTTTTCACCTTGTGTAATCTTGCTGAGTTACTTGGCCTAATTTTTCAAGAGTGACTAGTGATTTTAGGTGGCCAACCTGAGATAATTTAAAGAGACCTGTTTTTCAGAATGTGCTGAACACTCACGTGTGGAAATCAGATCCTATAAAGGTGTCTTAAGTTGGGCATCCAAAATCACTAGTCATTTTTCAAAATTTAAGGCTCCTAACTATGATTTTCTGTTTTTTAGGCACCAATGAAAATATTTCTATATACTTTGCTGTCCAGCTATTTTCTTTTGACATTTATCATGCTCTCAAAGGGCAAGTAAGCAACATACAGGAGACTTTGGCTCATCAGTTCCTTTCTTCCACTGTTATGGTGATGGACATGTTCCTCTGTCATTTGTGTCAGACTGGACTTCAAGCGTACCCATACTCCTCTGTAGAGCTGCCTGAGTTTTTTCCCATAAAAGTCTTCTGTTTGCAGTGTATTACTGTTTTCAATTGATTCTGTAGACATTCTATGTTGTGTTCAAAATTATTCAGTGAATGTTTTTCATTTATTGCTCTCAAAGTGCTTTAGCAGCATTATTAGTCCTGTTTTAGATACAGGGCAATTGTAGCACTGCAATGTTAAGAGGCAGTGACTTGCCCAGGGTCATACAGTGAATTCGTAGCTGAGCCAGGAATAGTATGCAGATCTGTCACTCTATCCCTTACAGCATATCTGACCTTCAACGGCTTTCTTGAGTTTCTGTGAACCATCCTCATGATATCTACCTCTCCAATCCCCAGTTCACTTAATAACTTCCCATTCCAGATTACTTTCTAACTAGTGATCTTGCTTCCTTTTTGCTTTTAATAAATTCCTTCCTCAGCAATCTTCAGCTAGAGTGTGGCCTTCTGATATGCATTAAGATCCAAGTTGCAAAGCTCCCCATCCACAGGCAAATGAAAGACAAGATGGATAACAGCCCTTCGGACTGAAGACTTTATTTTCATTTGCCTGAAAGAGAGCTGAAGGAGGATTGTCTTCATGCATTTTCTGTTCCTTCAACTAACTAACTATTGTTAGCCAAACATTCTCCTTTCTGTTCCTTCAGCTAACTAACTATTGTTAGCCAAACATTCTCCTTTCTCCTGGCTAACAGTTCAAACAATGCATTGACAGGATATGCCACAAATCTTTCCCCTTTATCTCCTAAAAGTTGCCCCTAAGTTGGTTACTGTGTTATAGGGGTGGTATTTGAAATTTATATGGCAGAGGAATGCCATGCTCCTTCAAATCTGCACTGTTGCCTTGCATTCCTCTAGACCTCAGGATTATCAGCATTTTAGGTAAGGCATGGACTAGAGATGAGTTGCTATCATTACTAGTGCATGATGCAAGAAGTGACATGGACTATATGCAAAGGAATATTAAATGCACAGAATAAAGAAATTGGGAAAAATTGTTTTCCTTAAATCTCAGTTGTAATAAAAGTAGATGTTCCTTGTAAGACTGATAGATATAAAATGTACAGGTGGAAATCTGAATGTCAAGCTGATAGTGTCTCTTTAATTTAATTTTAAGGATGATGTGACTTTATTATTGAAACAAACCACAATTACAATGTTTGAGTCATGCTTGCAGCTCCATAGAACATTAACATCATTGTCTGTCCTACCAGTTTATCTCTCCCCAGCCCTTACTGTACTTGCTGAGAGTTAAGAGTCCCTCATGGGACAGTGCCTCTAACCAGGAGAATTTAACTTTTGAAACTCTTTTCATTCCAGTTACCTAGACCTCGGTAATCTGGTCACCTTTAAAAAAAATAACATGTGACTACAAAGATTACTGTACCTGAACATCCCCAATTTGTACTCATGATTCTAAAAGTTCCCTCAGTCCAAGAAATTTACTTCCTTCCTTCAAATCAATAACGGCCAGTTATTTAGACATTGGGGTCTAGGCTGCAAAATCCATAACTTATTTTAATGAATTCTGTTCTGGATCGAGAGGGTTTGATGAGTGAACTTCAGCCTCCAAAGAACAGCAGAGCAACAAAATGTTGCCCTGCTCAGCTTCTCCTTAAGAGCATCTCTTCACTTTCAGATCCCTAGCAAACCCAGTTTCTTGACCTTTGAATTTTAGCTAATAGTGGCCCATGATGCTTTTTGGACCACCATCGGCCAATCTCTTAATCTTTCCTTCTTCCCTCCCTTTGTACTGGACCCTGTGGTGCTTCATCCAGCCAGTCCCATCAAAGCTGCTGCAGCCAGAGGAGCTCAAGAGAGATTTTAGTATGACCATTTATATCTGGGGTAGAAGCATTTCCACTTGACCTCTTATCAGAAAAGTTAAATGTATTGGTTTGCTGTATACAACATCCTGAATGGAAAATTTTGTGTGTGTGCGCGCATGCGTGCTTGTGAGTGAGCTACCAAGCTTGTGCTTCTTGACCCAGCAATTTGCCTGAAGAATGCTCTTGTCATTGTATACAGTGAAGGAGTCATTCCCATCACTCATGCATGATGCCAGTGAAATCACAAAATCGTTAAATAAAGTTTAATAAATTAGATACCAAAACTTTCTGTCCAGTGAATTTGCTACTAAGGGTCTAGAAATTGCTTCAATAACATTGAAAAGCAACCCTTTAGTTCATGGTTTCTAAGACTTGTAGTCTACAGCAACATCTGGAGGATTGCCACTGGTTCAGCTTCATGTTGGATAAAAACAAACTTTTTGTTTAAATAAAAAAAAATGGGGGGGGGAGAGCCAGTTTTTCAGCCAGCCTTTATCTGGTTTCCAAATCCGGCATCTACTTTTGTATGTCTAAGAGCTTTTCTACACAAACACTAAATTCATGGAAAACTGGGGTGTAAATCTAGCCCACACTGGCCTGCCATGCACGAAATGTCCATGTGGATCCTGCTGCTGCACATGAAACGTTTCTTAATGTGCTTTGATCAATCCCACTTTTTGAAACAGGGAGAGATTAAGGCTTACTGGGGAACTTTTAGTGTGTGGCATCAGGGCCCACGTGGACACACAGGGTATGCCTATGCAGCAAAAAAGGAGCTGCTGTGCTGAATCTCAGAGCCCAGGTCAACTGACTCGGACCCATGGAGCTTGCTCTACAGCAGTAAAAATAGCAGTGTAGGCTGGAACCTGCTATCTGAAGCCCAGTGAGGGGGAGGGTCTCAGAGCCTGCACTCCAATCCAAGTCCCAAAGGTTTACACTGCTGTTTTTAGCCCCACAAGGCAAGCTCCCCGAGCCCAAGTCTGTTGACCTGGCCTCTGAGACTTCCTGCTGAGGTGTGGGTTTTGATTTTGTTTTTTGTGCTGTGTAGATGTAGCCAGGCTAGTGCAGGGTAGCTTTACACTCCCAGATTGCCATGAGCTAAGTGTTCGTGTAGAAAAGCCCTAATTGGTTACCCTATAAAAACTGACACGTGCCCGTTTTGAGCACCGGCTGTATGTACAATCAGTTTTGTCTGTAAAAATACAAATTAATAATGGCTGTGCAAAAACAGAGGCTATGGCTTAAAATTTAGCCTTTTGAAAACAGTTTTCATACTTAACATAATAGTGAGGTAACTACAGTGTCATGTTGGAGGCTAAGAAGTAGTGTGACTTAATAGATAAAGCATTGGATTGGAAGTCAGAATCTCTGGATTCTGTTCCTGATTTTGGCAATGGCCTGCTGTATGATCTTGGGCTAGTGACTTCCTCCTCTCTGCCCCCTTCCATCCTTTGTCTTTTTGTCTATTTAGATTGTAAATTCTTTGGGACAAGTACCATCTCTCCTATTGTGTCTATATACCACCTAATATAGTGGGGCCCTGATGTCAGTTGAAGTCTTTAGGCACTATTGTAGTAGAAATAATAAGCTAGTAGGATGCTAACCAATTTCTTTGGGTTTTTTTTTTTTTACATTGATCTAATGGGACCATGCCCAGACCCAATCTAATGGGACCATGCCCAGACCCAATCTAATGGGACCATGCCCAGACGGCACAGCATTATAGATGTAACAGAGTTTTTCTTTAGACAAAGTTCTATAGAGAATGTATTTTCCTGTAAATGTGGTCTTTTATAAAAAGATTTGTTGTTTTCTGTTTGGTGCTCCATCTGCTCAAGAAAGTAGATTTAAAAAAAGCTAATTCCAGTATGGCATATAATGTTTCATTAGGAGACATAACCTTATTTATTTGGTTTTTAAAATTGTATTTAGAAAAGGAAATCAGTTTGCACCACTGACATGTTGCCAGATTCTTGTTTGTAAATGCTACAATAGGCAAGTTGGAAGAAAAAAAATACTCAGTTTATGACTTGATCATTAAGTTTGGTAAAATTTGTGTACAGAACCATGCAGCCAATTGTATTTCCCGTGCTCTGCAGCCTCCAATTAGCAGGATGCAGTGCAGTATCCCAGTGCAACATACACTAAATGACCCTAATTGTACCATGCACGTTTAATGTTACTGAGGTTTATTTGAACATAAGAAGCTCTTTGTTTTCTGTACTGTTTGAGTGACTCTCCCAGGCAATTGATTGCGTGTGAAATAAATAATCCTTAGGAAAATGCAGCATGGCTGTAGTAAACTTTGTGTCACAGGCATGCAGTATATCTTCTTTTTTCCCCCATAGGAAATTATTTTCCTTTTAAAACTTAATATGTAATACCAACATTGGTGAGATGTAGCCCCGCTGTTCCAAAATTTCTTCTTCCTTAAAATGCTTCCACTGATTTCCCCCATATCACGTTTCTTTTTTCTTTCCTGTAGTATAATGGCTTATCATAGGTACATCTGGTGCATATTGTATATTACTGCATATGTAAAGGAAGCTTCAGAACATATGTCAAAAACTTAGAGAGATATGCCGAAAAGGGCAAGGGGTGGATTGTAAGGGGAGGCCTGGAAGACAAGGGGCATCTTTCAGTATTCATTTCCACTGGTAATTAGAGGGCAGCACTGAATGTCTGTAATTAGATCATGTCACAAAAATTAAGATAAAAGACCAAAAGCACTGAATCCCTGGTATTTTCCTCAGGATATCAGAGGAGTCGGAGAGCATTTGGTTAGGGCTAGCAGCCACAGTAAATGGTAAATATGGGAATCTTAACACACCATAGAAAGGAGTTTTTGATGTAAAAGTTTTCTCTGAATGGCACAAGGAGAAACCCAAAGGATATGACTCTTCTTCCCTAAACATACTGAGGCAGAGTTTCAGCTGGTGTAAATCAGCATGGCCCCATTGAACCCCACAGATACGGAACAGCTAATGATCTAGCCACAAAGATGATTAAAAAACGACTGATATTGCAAGACTGGTGATCTAGAGAGTGATGTTACAACCTGCAAGAAACACCAACTGCCCCTCTATGCCTCCTCCAGTTCCTCAGCAAATTCACCAAAACCTTCTGAGGGCCTGCTCCTGTCCCATTTGATGTCAATAGAAAAATTCCATTTTAGTGAGATCCCCATCCCTGCTCTGGCTCCTTTGTGCTGCATAGAAGGGGGCCTAAAAAGCCCCAGCTGCTGGTGGATGAGGATTCTTCCAGCACAGCACTGGGGCAAGAGCTTTAAGGCTGCCTCTTGAAAGGACCCCTTCCTGAGTCCTGTTGTAGAGAGTGTGCTAGGGGCAGGACTGGGGTGTGTGTGGGTGAGATAAAGAGATTGGGGGTGTGCTACATACACAGAACTGTGGTAATTCCAAGCAGCCCATAGCACAAGGTGAAGGAGGTTGCCGTAATGTGACTAGGCCCCCAGCATTGTCTTAAATTATGATGAGGGCATCTCCAGCCCCCTAGAGCAATCCAGGATTGGAAGAGCACAAAGGGACTTAAACCTACCTTAGTCCCTCTTCCCCCAGGCTAAGAGTTCTGTGCTCTGCTTCTTAGGGCTTGTCTTTATTGCAGTGTTAAACTCAAGCTATAGCTCAAGCTTTCCCTTAACCCAGCTCCCATCCACACACAAAACTGTAGCTCAAGTTAGGTTGTGCCTTCTAGCTGGCTCAGCGGAGCATGGGTTGAAGCTCAAGGGTGTATGTGTGTACACATACACACACCCCCACCCCCACCTCCCCCGCAGTAAGAAACAACCATGGGGAGGGTAGCAAAATCTATTCATCCATTGTTTCTTACCCCTGGATGTATATGTACACCCTCTATTTGATTTCTAGTTATTGCATCTGATGAAGTGGGTTACAACCCACAGAAGCTCATTCCTGCAGAAATAAAATTTTAGTCTTTAAAGTGCTACAGGACTCTCATTGTTTTTACTGTATACAGACTAACATGGCTACCCCTCTGGAACTTTTCAACAGCTTATCAGCTACTAACCTAATCACACTGGGCTGCTAATCAAATTATTCTGTGTCACTGGAGTATTGCTTTGCAATACGGTCATTCTCACTTGAGCTAGGCTAGGCTGGCGAGTGGAATAGATCAACTGTAGTAACTCTAGCTAAACTTTTCAGTTAAGAAAAGCCCTTAGAGATGCAGCAAGAATCTCACCCATTGACTTCAATAGAATAGGATCTGGCTTTAGTTTTATATTTAGAAAGATAATTTAAATATTATCACCAGACTTCTTCACTGATCTTGACTCACCTTTCCTCAGACTGTGGTACACCTCAGGAAGGGTTTCTGTTAACATCTTGTAGAAAGTACTGTGTAACACAGTATATAACATCTGTTACGTTTATTATAACAGTGTATAACATCTATATGTTTTAAAAAGAGCTCTTCATTCATAATTCTGCCAAGTAAATCAATATCTCACTGTTAGTTCTCAGGGTCCATTTTCTAAAATTTAACTTTTTTTTCCCTCTCCTTTAAACAAAAAGGGACTTCCCCACAGGTTCTGTGATGGATACCTAGGATATAATTTTCAAAATTGCTTCAGCAACTTAGTGTCCGAAATTCCATTTTTCAAAGTAATTTAGGTACTTAGGCTCTTGAGTCCATTGACTTTCAATAAAATTTAAGCCCCTTTGGTGACTAAATAACTTGAGTGCTTTTGAGAATGTTACCCCTAGTGTCCAGATTCTCCAATAATGGATGCACTATAAATGCCTACAGAGATAGATAAGTATAGCTTCAAGGCCTGATGTCTTCAGTGAGAGCAGGATTCCCCCATGTCCCACCGATATATCTATTTATTACCTGTCATTCTTGAGAATTCAGTGTATTTTGTCAAATTTTCATAAGTTCACATTTGTAACATGACTGAACAGTGTTACCAGAAGTTTAAGAATGCAGGAATACACTTAACGCGCCTGGCCATTGACTCTTCAAGCAGTTATGCAGCAAGCTGTGATGTGTATTTGGGGGGAAAAATGCTAGCCCCCCAAAATCCATTTTTCCTCAGTTCTGTGATGTGTCACTGGCAGCTTTTAAAAAAGTGTCACTTTTATATTCTGGCTGCTTAGCAAGTTTTTGATTCTCTTTGAAATGTGTGAGAAATAGATCTTTTGGCATCACTTCGGTACTTTTAGGTGTCCGACCTTTTTTAATGACTCCATACCTTGCACTAAGGAAGAGAATTAAATGGATTTAAGCTGTCTGCAATAGGATATTCCTAGTGCTCTCTCCCTACGCTTAATGTTACTGCATTTTTAAAAGTTCTTGCTATGTGCTTAATGTCCTTTTCACCTTTTTAGTGCCTTTTCCCATACAAACTGTACAGATGTTATAGTTTGAAAATGTATTTTATTACACTCTTCATTTACTAAGCTCTACTCTGTTTCCTGCATACCCATTCTTTTCTTGTTTCCTATAAACTTTAAATTGACTTTTTTTCCTGTCTTCTTTCCATAGCATTAGCAAAATAATTCTTGCTTTATTACAGTCAATTTTTTGTGCCAGTTCCTCTGTTGGGGTTGATCAGCGTGTATGAGCTCATGTACAGTGGTACAAAATTTGGCCCTAAGTTTGTGGTCGTTCAGTGGATGGGCTTTGGGAACAGATAATGCTGTATTCTTTGTCTTTACCATAACTGGTTTAAACAATGTGGAATTACTATATCAATTTTATCACCAGGCAATTATAAGTGAGGAATTTTGATATCTGGATTGAAAAGACCTTCTTTCCCAATCGAGAGAGAATGAAAATTAACACAGAGTTAGTGATTCTGATCTCTGGTTACGTATGGCTATAAGCACTCTGGTGAAATATGCTGCTATTAAATTTCTATAGTCAGTCTATAATTTTACTTGACAGTGACCTCCAAGTTTCTGAGCAAGATCTTTAGTTGTATTCTAAGCACGTCTCATTCAACAATAGTGGCATCTAGGTTCTATTCCATCTTTTCATGCGGGGGTGTGCATACGCGCGTGCAGGTAAGGTTGTGTTGAGAATTCTATTGTAAATCCTATTTTGAGGAAAGCACGCACACCCCTCTAGTTTAGTTTGAATAAATTAACCACCACAGCAATGCTCATTTTAAACAGGCAAATCCTACATGATTTGTTGACCATTTGTGTAAAGCTGGTATGTGCTATACTTACTAAAAACATGTCTTGAAGACTTGATAGCTCAAGGGAATAGTAAGCGGACACAGAGCCACTCCAGGTACAGAGGTAGTGAGACATGACTAAAAGTCAATATCATCTAATGGATGCTTAGTAGCCAATAAAGAATGGATCCATATTCCATGTTCTGTGTCTTAATGGACAGGTATACATATTGCAAATGATATCATTGGCTGCCTGTTGGCAGTCTCACCAGAGGAATCAGTGTTCAGTAGGCATGGGTATTACCAAGAAAGGAAAGGGTAGTTTATCCTCTGTGACTGTTGAATTGCTTGTTTTGTGGTGTTTGGGATGTAATATGTTCTCCTGTCCATTAGACCCTGGAAGAGAGACCCCAGAGTCTTCTGCCTCTAGATAACTCTTTTCATCTCTCAGACAAGCCATTGAACATGGGAGAAAAATGTCTCTTGGAGAGTGAACTTCAAAGACATAAGAAAGGGGAGAACACTTTATTTAGTCCCAGATCAGTCTGGCTCAGTTGTCTATCTCCTCTCATTGGGCGGACAGGGAATTCCCATTAGCTTTAAAGGAAGTTATGTTTGTTTGTCTCCTTGTACATCAAGTTTTTACTTAAAGGCTAAATATTATTAAAAATGCAATGGTGCGCACCTGAGCAAGGAGCCTACTGTAAAGGCTTTGCTCTGTTACCCAGGGAAGCTTTTGATATGGTCTCCCACAGTATTCTGATCAGCAAGTTAAAAAATATGGGTTGGATGAATGGACTACAAAATGGATAGAGAATTGGCTAGAGCAAAGGGCTCAGTGAGTAGTGATCAATGGCTCCATGTCTAGCTGGCAGCCGGTCACAAGTGGAGTGCCCCAGGGGTCGGTCCTGGGGCCGGTTTTGTTCAACGTCTTCATTAATGATCTGGAAGAGGGGGTAGATTGCACCCTTAGCAAGTTTGCAGATGACACTAAGCTATGGTGAGTGGTAGATACCCAGGAAGGGAGGGATAGGATACAGAAGAACCTAAACAAATTGGAGGATTGGGCCAAAAGAAATCTGATGAGGTTCAACAAGGACAAGTGCAGAGTCCTGCATGTAGGATGGAAGAATCCCATGCACAGCTACAGACTGGGGACCGACGAGCTAGGCAGCAGTTCTGCAGAAAAGGATCTGGAGGTTACAGTGGATAAGAAGCTGGATATGAGTCAGCAGTGAGCCCTGGTTGCCAAGAAGGCTCATGGCATATTGGGCTGCATTAGTAAGAGCATTGCCAGCAGATTGCGGGAAGTGATTATTCCCCTCTATTTGGCATTGGTGAGGCCGCATTTGGAGTATTGTGTCCAGTTTTGGGCCCCCCACTACAGGAAGGATGTGGACAAGTTGGAGAGAGTCCAGCAGAGGACAACAAAAATGATTAGGGGACTGGAGCACAAGACTTATGGGGAGAGGCTGAAAGAACAAGGCCTGTTTAGTCTGCAGAAGAGAAGAATGAGGGGGATTTGATAGCAGCCTTTAACTACCTGAAAGGGAGTTCCAGGGAGGATGGAGCTAGGCTGTTTTCAGGGGTGGCAGAAGACAGAACAAGGAACAATGGTCTCAAGTTGCAGAGGGGAAGGTCTAGGTTGGACATTAGGAAAAAGTTTTTCACTAGGAGAGTGGTGAAGCATTGGAATGGGTTACGTAGGGAGGTGGTGGCATCTCCATCTTTAGAGGTTTTTAAGCTGAGGCTTGACAAAACCCTCACCTGGATGATTTAGCTGAGGATAGCCCTGCTTTGGGCAGGGGGTTGGACTAGATGACCTCCTGAGGTCCCTTCCAACTCTAATATTCTATGATTCTATGAAGAAGGGAGACCTATTTTCTTTTGTTCACAGTCCAAGTCTCTGTCCGCTTTGTTAATAGTGACTGGAAATTTGGCTGGGGCACTGTGTTTAGTCCTTGGAGAAAAGAAATCTTCATGTAGCTCTTCAGGGCAGAGACTGCCTTCTCTGTGTCTCTCCAGTGCGCAGGCCAACAGGCCTCATTCCTGTTGCGAACTTTTGGGCATGCACAGGTATAATAAAATGATCAATAATAACATAGCTCAAAAATATCCTCTCCTGGATGGTCTGGAATAGTGCCAATTACAGCTGGCTGAGAAAATTTTGACAAAATAGTTTTTAATTGGGAAAGGTTTCTAAGGACAAGGATGGAATTATTGGTGTGAGAGAGGGATCAAAATAGCCAATAGCCCATTTGTTAGGTTTCCCACATCTCAGGGAGTGTATTAGCCCCCAGGCTATTGGCTATTCTGGGTGATCTCTCTCTCTCTCTCTCATTTTTTTGTCAAAAAACTTCATCAGAGGTCTCCATTTCATCCCAGCATAAAACAGGAAGAATTTTTAAATCTTGAAAGTTTTTCACAGGGCAGGAAAACCATTTCCCATTCAGCACTAGGGCTGATGGCTTCTGAAGGGAATCTCATCCACTCAGTCATCTTCCCTCAGAAATGTTGTGGTAGTGACATAGGCATGATCTTCTGGCCGTCCTGGCTGAAAAGCATGCAGAAATTCTTAAAAGAAAATACAACTGGAGAGCAACATGACCAAATAAAGATATAATAATTAGTTTGGGGTTTCTCTGCTTCACTCACTGTTGTTGTTAGAATTTTTTCCCCTAACTGTGAGGGCCGGCAATCCCTTGAAATAGTGTCTGCATTTGAATGAAGCCTTTTAAAAATTTTTTGATGGAGTTCTGATCTATTTTGGATCCGGTTCAGGGCTCAGTGTGGATACGAGCACATTTTAACTGCTCTATAAATTCATAAGCATCATTCAGATGCAAATAATTCTGAGGTTGCAAAACTCTTTGCTTGTAAATGTAAGTTATGCAAAGTTTGACATGGGAAATCTCAGACTCTTTTTTTGTGGGTTAGTACCTGTGTACATACAGATCACACTGGATGACAGCATTTGCATTACTTGCAGGAATTAATCATTGGATGGTCTAGCAGTTATTTTAGTTTTTCATCCCTCATGCATTTTGGCTACCTTTGACACCCCATTGACAATATGAGGTGTTTGTTTTAAATAATTAAAAATTTCAGACTACATTACAAGTTTATGCAAGTAGGCTAACAATTACAGTTATATCTCCTGTGCAATCAAGATTTGTCATCATACACATTGTAACTCAAACCATCAGTATCTCAGGGGAGGCTGAAATTAAAGGAGAGGGTCAGACAAGTAGCATAGAATGAAAACCTTGAATAAAGGAATGGAAACGGTGACTTCCACCTTGCAGAGCAGAAGTGAACTCAACAGGGATCTGCACGGGCACAGGGGTCTGAATGTGTAGATCTCATTGCAGGATCAGTATGTGTCTTTTTCCAGTGGTTAGTGCTCTTTGGCTTGCCTGTTTCCCTTTGCATGTTGTGGGTTCCCAAAATTATATGTCCCAATGCCCTACATGGGTGGAATGGGCAAAAACTGGATAAGAGCATGGAAGAAAAAAACAGCTCTATTGCTCTCTTCCCTGCTCTGTGTCCAAGCAGCTTTGCCTTGTCACACTTGCAGTGTCTATCCAGGCTGGAGGAGGAGCTTAAAAGGAAAACCGAGTAGTTCACTTGTGGACAGCTGATGGAGGTGAGAAACCCTACAGTAAGAAGCTGTGCAAAAGCATCACTGTGGAAGGCCCAGCTGCTCGGGGCCCTTGCCTCTTGAGGGTCTACCCGACCTGCTAAGGGAAAATGATCTTGGATATCTGCAAGAATGGAGACTTCTTCTTTGATTTATTTTGTTGACATGTGTTTGCCTTTTCCCTCTTGTATGGGGAGGCTGGTAGAAGGTGATCCAGGGAGGCAGTTTCATAGCACTCCAGAGTGCCCTGGATTGGAAACCAGTGGAGAGGGCGGGCCTGGCTTCCCCTACCCATCCCCTCAGAGGACTGGAGGTGAAAAGTCTATTCTTGATACTCAGGACTACAAAGACCCCATATCCCCGAGAGTCCTGCTGGGCAGTGGAAGTAACATTTGTTGAGCTCTCCATACCCCAGAAGGGTAAGACTGAGGCCTGGCCAGAGGGCCCAACTCACAGAAGGGGACAGATTATTGCAGGGCCAGAGTGGTTATCAACCAGGGGTGCTGAGATAGAAGATCGCCTGTGACACCCTAACCAGACCACTGGTGGCATTTGTGGGGAGCAGACCCCTTCATAGGTCGGGCCTAGTGAGCAGATGTTGTCTGAACATCAGAGAACTGTGTGGGAATATATGCTGCTGCTTCATGCAAATAGCCCCTTCTGGACAGGAAGTATGTGCAGGCAGACGAGCCATGCTGCTAGTGACAAGAGAAGGCTGTGTGCCATGGTAGAGGGGCCTCGTACTGTGTGGATTACATTTATTTTCTCTGTGCTCCTACTTAGATCCACAGGGTAGGAATGCCATATCTCCTTCCTGTAAAGCACCAGACCTTTCTAGACTGAGGAAAACATTTGTCAAACTTGGCAAAGAGAACGGGGATCTGTGTTAGATCTGGTCTTATGTAACATTTTAATAGTTTAGAACAGTGAATAAATGACATATTAATAAAACTTGCAGATAATACTAAATTGGATGGAGTGACACTAGTGAGGACAGAAATAAAAGAGAGAGACCTGGAGAAATTAGAAATATTGGCCAAAGCTTAATTGAAATTAAGCTAAAAAAATTCAAGCAAATACTTATTGTGGTATAGCAAGGGCAGAGGGCACTGGGAAAGTTCTAGAAGGGTGCTATGTAAGTGCTAGAATGGCTAGTCTACAGGGAATAAAGCCTGGAACAAAGGGTAATTAGGGTCATCTGACACCAATTAAGGCCCCACCCAGGTGCCTATAAAAACCCTCTACTCTTGAGAGACAGTGTGGAGTAGAAGGAGTAGGTGTGTGGTGAGCAGAGGAGTGTGTGAAGTGGAGGAGAACAGAACGGAGTACAGCGGTGTGTGGAAGAGAGGTGGAGTCCTGAAGCAGGTACTGGGCTCAAGAAGCCAGAAAGACAGGCGGGGGGGAGAGTAGCCCATGGGAAAAGCCTGCAGCTGCAAGTAAGGTGCCAGCAGCACATAGCTACTATTCAGAGGGCCCCTGGGCTGGGACCTGGAGGAATGGGTGGGCCCGGGTCCCTATCCCCCTCCCTGGTAAGACGGGATAACCAGCGACGCCCTGGCCCAGTGCGAGAGGCACAAGTGCGAGACCCACTAGGGAGAAGCTGGCCGTTTGCCACACGTTGTGTGAGCAGTGGGATTGATCGCACAGTGGACTTAAACCAGGGTGGTTTTAGCACACACCCCCCAAGATGGAGGAGGTGGTAAAAGCCCTGGTACAAGCCACAGCCGCCCAGCAGGAGGCTACCCGAGTCCAGGCAGCTGCCCAGCAGGAGGCCTTAAGGCTACAGCAGGAGACTAACCGCCTGCTGATGAGCCAGGCTGCCCAGGACCGCACCCTACTCCAGGGGGTGGTAGGCCAGTTGAAAGTCCTGGTAGGGCGAGGTGGCAGCCACGGCGGGGCGCAAACCATCCGTGCTGGCAACTGGCTGCAGAAGTTGACACTGGAGGATGATATAGAGGCGTACCTCCTGGCCTTTGAAAGAACAGCCCTGAGGGAAGCCTGGCCCTGAAATCAATGGGCCAGCATTCTCGCCCCTTTCCTAGGAGAAAAGGCACAGAAGGCCTATTATGATATGGCGGTGGAAGCTGCTACAGACTACCTCCAGCTGAAGGCGGAAATCCTAGCCAGATCTGGAGTAACGGTAGCTGTGCGAGCTCGAAGATTCCATGAGTGGCAGTACAGCGAGGGTAAAGCACTGCGGTCGCAGTTGTTTGATCTGATCCATCTGACCCGAAAGTGGCTGCGCCCTGAGGTCCTCAGCACCGAGAAGATGTTGGAACTCCTGATGATAGACCGGTATACGAGGGGGCTACCGTCAGACCTCCGTGCCTGGGTTGGTCAGAATGACCCCTCCACCTATGATGAGTTGGTCATCCTGGTTGAGAGACAGCTGGCAGCCCGTGAGCTGGCCCCAACCCTCTGAGAGAAGACATGGTGGGCACGGAAGCCAGTCCACAAACCCAGTTCCTGGATTGCTGGTGGACCCAGGAAACGGAACTGAGCACAAGGGCACTGAGGAGTGGCCTGACACTGGGAAAGGGCCGGGGAACTCAGGGAGCAAGGACGTGGGAGGGCGACCAGATAGCCCAAGGCAGAAGGGGGCAGTCAGCCTAAGGTACCGTTGCTATGAATGTGGGGATCTGGGGCACATAGCAGCCCAGTGCCCCAACGGGGAGGAGCCCATGCAGTGCAATCTAGGTGATTATGGGAGGTGCTGTGGTCTCCTTGGTTTGGTAGGGGTTGTAACAGCTCCCCATGGATATACAAGGCCAGTAAAAATGAACGCATCAACACCATGGCCTTAGTAGATTTGGGGAGTGCAGTGACGCTGGTCTCGGGGAAACTGATAGGGCGAGACCAACTGACGCGGGCCAAACGTACAGGAGTGACCTGTGTACATGGGACTGTAAATCTGTACCCCTCAATCCCAGTACAGATCGAGATCCAGGGGAATACCACTCGGGTGATGGCAGGGGTGGTCCCAAGGCTCCCCTACCTGGTCTTGATTGGTAGGGATTTTCCAGGATTCAAGAACCTACTCCCACCCATGGAGCTTGGGCTGGGCAGCAAACCCCAGGTGAAGACCGAGGCACAGGCAACCAGCCCTTCCCGTGTTTTTGCCGAATTTGCCCAAGAACTGTTCTCACCCCCTGGAAGACCCCAGAAATCCCAGAGGGAAAGGAGGGCAGATAAAAGGCTAGGCACTCAAATACTAGCTGGGAACCAGAAAGCTGCCCTGGTTGGTAGATGAATCCATTTGGGAGGCCGGGAGAGCAACCAAACTAGTGAAGACCCATGGGCAGTACCCAGCACTAGTAGGAATGACCCTGGAGATGAAAATGAGGTTGGGCCCCTAGAGGTAGGCCAGCTAGGTCCCCTACGGGGAAATTTTGGGCAGGACCAGGCCATGGACCCGGTATACACAAACGTAAGAAAGGAGGTAGCAGAGATTGATGGGGTTCCCGTGGAGGGAAAGACTAAGGGCCCGGGGCCCTACTACATCCTGAAACGGGACCTGCTGTACCGTGTGATCCCTATACGGGGGGAGGAAGTAGAGCAACTCTTGGTGCCACGGAAGCACATCAAGGCACTTCTAGAATTGGCCCATAGTCATTTATTTGGGGGACACCTAGGAGCAGATAAGACCCTGGACCGAATTCTGAGAATGTTCTACTGGCCAGGAATACTGGCAGAGGTACAGCGATACTGCCTCTCCTGCCCGGAGTGCCAATTGCACAGCCCCCGGCATCACTTGTGAGCCCCGTTAGTGCCCCTGCCCATTATAAAAGTACCCTTTGAAAGAATCGCCATGGATCTGGTGGGGCCACTAGAACGATCAGCATGCGGCCATCAAAGTGTGCTTGTCATTGTGGACTATGCCACCCGGTACCCCAAAGCCATTCCCCTAAGAAACCCTACATCCAAGGCAATTGCGAAGGAACTACTCCAAGTCTTCGCTGGAGTGGGCATCCCTAAGGAAATCCTGACAGACCAAGGGACCCCCTTTATGTCCAAATTGATGAAGGATCTATGTACCCTGCTCCGCATCCAGGCCCTGCGGACCTCAGTGTATCATCCGCAAATGGATGGCCTGGTTGAGAGGTTTAATCGGACCCTCAAGAGTATGATACGGAAGGTAGTGGCGCAGGACGGAAAGGATTGGGATGCCCTACTACCCTATTTGATGTTCACAATACGGGAGGTCCCCCAGGCATCCACTGGATTCTCCCCCTTCAAATTATTGTACGGTCGCCATCCACGGGGTATTTTAGATATTGCTAAAGAGGACTGAGAGGAACAGCTCAATTCAAGGAGAAATGTTATTGAGCATGTGGCCCAGATGCGGGAACGGTTAGCCCGGGTGACCCCCATAGTGTGAGAACACCTGGAGAAAGCCCAGGAGATCCAGAGGACCTACTACAACCAATGGGCAAAGGCACGGAGGTTTCAGCCAGGAGAGCGGGTAATGGTGCTAGTGCCAACAACAAAAAGCAAGCTCCTGGCCAGTTGGCAAGGCCCATACGAGGTTGTGGAAGCTGTTGGAGAAGTGAACTACAAGGTGAAGCAACCAGACTGCCAAAAACGAGTGCAACTATATCATGTGAATCTGTTGAAACCCTGGCGAGACCGAGAAGTGTACCTGATCACCCAAGAAGCTCCTCCCAGTCAGACGTCCCACAAGGGGAGGTGAGAATATCCCCCGAGCTGACCCCAGAGCAAAGGACAGAAGTAGTTGACATGATCCAGCAAAACCAGGACATGTTCTCAAAGCAGCCCAGTCGTACGACGGTGGTCCAGCACCACATCACCACCAACCCCGGAGTGCGCGTGACAATAAAACCATACTGGATACCAGAGGCCAAAAGGGAAGAGATGAGAACAGAAGTAAGGAGGATGCTGGAACTCAGAGTTATCGAGGAGTCCCACAGCCAGTGGTGCAGCCCAATCATCCTAGTTCCCAAGCCTGACGGCACCCTCAGGTTCTGTAACGATTTCAGAAAGATGAATGAAATATCAAAATTTGATGCCTACCCGATCCCACGTATCGATGAGCTGTTGGACCAGTTGGGCAAAGCCCGATATCTGATCACCTTGGACCTGACCAAGGGTTATTGGCAAATCCCCCTAGCCAAGGATGCCAAGGAAAAGACCGCCTTCTCCACACCTGATGGTCTCTTTCAGTACATTGTCCTTCCCTTTGGACTCCATGGGGCCTCTGCAACATTCCAACGACTGATGGACAAATTATTGAGACCCCATGCCAAGTATGCTGCCACCTGTCTGGATGATGTGGTCATCCATAGTCCCGATTGGGAAACACACCTGGGGAAAGTAGAGGAGGTACTCGACACCCTCCGGAAAGCTGGCCTCACTGCAAACCCTTCGAAACGTACAATAGGGCTGGCCAAGGCCAAATACCTGGGCTATGTAGTAGGGAGAGGTCTAGTAAAGCCCCAGTGGGACAGGGTAGAGGCCATCCAGGCCTGGCCCCAACCGGTCCGCAAGAAACAGGTCAGGGCATTCTTAGGGATTGTGGGCTATTATAGGAGATTCATCTCCCACTTTGCCACTAGAGCAGGGCCCTTGACCGACCTGATAAAAGCTCGAGGCCCGGATATGGTAAAGTGGACTGAGGCGGCTGAGAAAGCATTCATGGATTTAAGGACAGCTCTTTGTAGCCACCCAATACTTATAGCCCCGGATTTTGAGAAAGAGTTCATCCTCCAAACAGATGCCTCAGAGACAGGGCTAGGCGCTGTCCTGGCACAGATAATAGATGGTGAGGAGCACCCCATCCTGTATCTCAGCAGGAAACTCCTCCCCAGAGAGCAGAAGTACACAGTTGTCGAGAAAGAGTGCCTAGCGGTTAAATGGGCTATGGAAACGCTCCAATACTATTTACTTGGAAGGAGGTTTACCCTGGTGACAGACCACGCCCTGCTCCAATGGATGCACACTAACAAGAAGAATGCCAGAGTAACCCGATGTTTCCTCTCCCTACAGCCTTTTCACTTCTGGGTGCAGCATAGGGCCGGAAGCCAACATGGCAACGCTGATGCCCTTTCGCGCCAGCACTGCCTCACATCCCAAGTAGCCCAACCCTGTGGTGTTGAGCAGGGGAGGGGGATATGTGGTATAGCAAGGGCAGAGGGCACTGGGAAAGTTCTCCTATTTGAATCCGGGCTAAAGGCTCTCCCCCCCCCCCCCGCCTAGGGGCAGAGCCACTGGACCCAGGTCCAACTGATTACGGGGGACAACAAATGAAAAAACAGGAAAGGGCGTGGGGGTCACATGGTCAAATGTAGGAAACCAGAAGGGGACACCGAGCAGAGAACCTCAGACAGCGCCCACTGCTCCTCGAAGGTGTCCAGGGAGCCAGCGGACACCGCCCAGAGGAACTCTGCCCGGAGACATGAATTGATGAGGGAACGGAAATAGACCCCACAGTCGCAGAGAGCCCCCCCCGCCAACCTCCTCTCCCTGGTCTTGTAGATGGCTAGTTTGGCCAGGGCTAGGAGGAGGTTGACGAGGAGGTCCCGCAACTTTGTGGGGCCACGGATGGGGTGCGAATAGATGAACAAGTGAGGGGAAAAGTGCAGCCAGAACCTCAGCAAGAGGTTCTGGAGGAGCCGGAAGAGGGGCTGCAGCCTGGTGCACTCCAGATATACATGCGCCAGGGTCTCCCTCACGCCGCAGAAGGGGCAGGTGTCAGGGTGGGAGGTGAACCGCGCCAGGTACGTGCCTGTGCTCATGGCTCCGTGAAGGAGCCGCCAACTGATGTCCCCGGCAGGCCGTGGGGTCAAGGTGGAATACAGGCTGGCCCACCAGGGGTCCTCGCCCTCCGAGGGTGGTAGTAGGTCCCGCCACTTCGTATCCGTGTGGGACGCGAGGGCGAGGAAATGAAGGGTGTGGAGCACGAGCGTGTACAGATGGTTCCTCGGCGCGGTCTGGAAGGGGACCGGCTGCAGATCAAGCAGCTGGCTTGGGGCGTGAGGATGGGGGAGGCCGAGGAGGTTCGCAGAGCCGAAGCCCAATGGTAAACACCGGAGGGCCGGGGCTGAGGGGGGGATGGGGAGCACCCTCTTGCAAGAGCCGCCCAAGGTACATCAAAGCAGTAAGGGGCAAGGCTGCCTTCACCTCCTGGAGTACGCGTTGGGGGATTCGGAGGGTGGGAACCCCCATGCACCGAGGCAGCGCATGGGGGTCCATCCAGTCCCCCCGGGCGTAGTCCAGGAGGTCTCCGACCCTGGTGACTCCTGCCAGGACCATCCGCCATCGCACCGAGAGGTTCTTCGCCACCTGCATACTCAGCTGGGGATTGTGTAGCAGGGGCTCCGCGAGGAGATCCTCCCCCTCGGTGACCGCAAGGGGCCTGGAGGCCGAGATGAGCCTCCAGGTCCGGAGGAGGTCCTGGTAGAAGACCGGCAGCTCTGAGAGGTCTCGCGGAAGACCTCTCGGGTGGAGAAAAAAGAGCTGCCGGTCGTATCGGAGCCCTCGGAAGCGGTGGAGGAAGACGTGCGCCAAGTGGCTCCACGCCGGACTACCTGCACCATAAAGGAGTCTCTGCAGGGCCTGGAGGCAGAAAGTATGGACCTGGATGCGGATGCAGCACAGGCCCTGCCCGCCCTCCTCCGGGGGGAGACTCAGAATCCCTGCAGAGACCCAGTGCAGTCCTTGCCAAAAGAATTCCAGAACTGTCTTCTGGAGGTAAGCCAGGAAACTCAGGGTCAGGACCAGGGTGTTGAGCCGGTGCCAGAGCATGGACAGGACAAGCTGGTTAATCACCAGTGCCCTCCCCCAGAGGGAGAGGCACTGGAGCAGTCCTGTCCATCTCCGCAGCCGCCCAAACACCCTGCCCTCCAAATCCTGCCAGTTCTCTGCCGGGGAGGGATGGGTGGTGGAGAAGTAAACGCCCAGATAGAGCAGTGGACCCGCGCTCCACTGGATGGCTTGAAGCACGGGTGGGAGGGAGCTCGCTTGCCACCCGGCCCCTACGGTCAGGCCAGAGCTCTTGGCCCAATTGACCCGGGCGCAGGAGGCTGCTGAGTAGACGGCCAGGAAGGCCTCCAGCCACACCAGGTCGCCTGGGTCCTGGACCACGAGGAGCATGTCATCGGCGTACACCGAGAGCACCAGCCTCAGCTCTGGCTCACGGAGCACCAACCCCATCAACCTCCGGCGAAGGAGACAGAGGAAGGGCTCCATGGCCAGAGCGTACAGCTGGCCTGACGGGACAGCCTGACGTACTCCTCCCCCGATGCTGACCGGTTCGGTCTGGGTCCAGTTGAGCTTGACCAGGCACTCTGCGGAAGCGTACAGCACCTGGAGAAAACCCACGAAATGAGGTCCGAAGCTGAATGCCTGCAGGGTGCCCAGGAGATACCCATGGTCCATCCTGTCGAATGCCTTCTCCTGGTCCAGGGACAGGAGGGCGAATGACAGACCATCCCTACACCCGAGTTCCAAGAGGTCCCGGACCAGATACAAGTTGTTAAAGATGCTACGGCCTGGGACGTGCTGAGGAGCGAGACGGGACGCCAGTTCCGAAGGTCACGGAGGTTCCCCTATTTGGGTAGCAGGGTGAGCACAGCCCACCTGCAGGTCAGGGGGAGTGCTACGCTGGTCTCGGACTCGGCCCAGATGGTGACGAGGTCCGGGTCGAGGACGTCCCAAAACACGCGGTAGAACTCCACGGTCAGCCCGTCCATGCCCGGGGATTTATTGGTGGGCATGAGACGGAGGGCTTCCGAGAACTCGGCCAGAGTGAGAGGTAGCTCCAGCCGGCCTCGGTCGCCTGCGCTGACCGTGGGAAGTTCGTTCCAGAGCACCCTGCAGGCAGCGACGTCGGTCGGATCCGGGGAGAAAAGATTGGCGTAGAAGGCCCTGGCCCTTCCACATATCTCCACCGGATCCGTGAGGGGGGTGCCGTTGGCAGCCGGGAGGCAGATGACATGCTTTCGGGCCCCCCTCCTTTTCTCCAGGGCGTGGAAGAAGCGGGAGCCGCGATCCATCACCCGAAGGAGATGGATGTGGGATCGGATGAAGGCACCCTGAGCCCGGAGGTCCTCGAGGTTCCGGAGCTCCTCCCTCTTCTCCCGGCACGCTCCGCAGAGAGACAGATCCTTGGGGCTGGTGGCCAGACGCCTCTCCAGCTCTAAAACCTCCCACTCCAACTGCTCTATCCCCGCATCCCGCCGCCGGCTGGCCCCCTGAGTGTAGTCACGGCAGAAGAGCCTAGTGCGCACCTTCCCCACATCCCACCAGCGCCACGCCGAGGGAAAGGCGCCTCTCTGCCCCCGCCAGGCCAACCAGAACTCCCGGAAGGACGCCACAAAGCCCACATCCTCCAGCAGGCTGTTGTTAAAATGCCAGTAGGCCAGCCTCGGCCTCTTTGCAGTGAGAGAGGCTGTCACGGTCACCATGTGGTGATCCGAGAACGGGGCTGGCCGGACGCTGGAGGAGTGGGCCCGCGCAAGATGGTGACGGGAGATATAGATGCGGTCGAACTGGGAGTGGCGCGACCGATCTTCCCCTACCCGGATGTAGGTGAAGGTGACGGCGTCATCCGGGTGGTGGTCGCGCCAGACATCCACCAGGGAGTGATGGTCGATAATTCCCCGGAGGACGTCCGCGGCGGCCTGACACTGCTCGGTCCCCATGCGGTCTCGCTCCTCAAGGGTGGTGTTGAAATCTCCGCCCAGGACCAGGCATTCGTGAGGATCTAAAGTGCCAAGGAAGGCGGCCACCTGCTGCAAGAAACGCACCCGCTCCGGACCCGCGGTCGGGGCATAGATGTTGACAAGGCTCAGTGCCAGCCCCTCCACGTGGATCCGGAGGTGTAGCAGGCGGCCCGGCACGACCTCGGTGACCCCCAGCACCTCGGGCTCCAGGACAGGGGAGAACAGGGTGGCCACTCCGCCCGCATGGGCGGAGAGATGACTAAGGTGCACCCTGTCTCCCCACTCCAGCTGCCAGCTGTCCTCGGCGGCTAGGTCCCTGTGGGTCTCCTGCAGGAACGCTATAGAGTACCCCCCCTCCTGAAGGAAGGAGAGCACCTGGTTCCTGCGGAGACCCGTCCTGCAGCCCCTTGTATTTAAGGTGATGATGGTGACAGGCATTACGAGGAGGGCTGGGGGGGATCCTCACGGGCAGGGGTGCCAACGACCTTCGTCGGGCTCCGCAGAAGTCCATGGCCGGTGCCGTAGGCCATGAGGGCGTCACGGAAGCTGCGGGCCCGCTGGTAGGCCATGGCGTCCTGCCGCCCGGTCCCTTTCCCCTCCTTCATAGTGGCCCTCACGGCCCGGAGGATGCGGTGGAAGTCCCCCCAGCACTGCAGAGCGAGCCTCACTCAGTTCCGGGCACCACGTGTGTCCCGGAGAAAGACACGGATCTCTTCGCGCAGCGCCTCAGGGGGTTCGTCCTCCGGCTCGGCCTCCGCAGCTGCCTTGTGGACCACTGGGATGAGGGCTAAGTGTGGTGGTGGCAGCGGCAGAGGGAAGACAGCAGCCCCGAGTGAGCTGGGAGTGCTGAACACAAAGGCTGCCTCCTGGGAGCTCTTCATAGGAAAAGAGACAGCACCAGAGCGGGAGATGAACAGGCAGTGAGGGGGGAAGAGGTAGATACAGGGAAGAGTATGGAGGTCGAGGAAAGGTAGGGAGTAGGAATTAGGGTAGGGGAGGGGTCAGGGCAAGGAGCAGGAGAGGGGTCAGGGTTAGAATTGGAGATGGTTCCCACAGCCACAGTAGCCGGGCAGGCAGGATGTATAGCCTCTTGGTTGGGGCCGGGAGCTAAGGAGGTGGGCACGGGGCAGGTGGTCTCCACGGTGGTGTCTTGCGGGGTTGCAGTGCCCATGGCTCCAGGCCCTTGTGAGGGGACAGCCGGGCAAGCCTTGTTGGGGAGGAGAGGAAGGGGCTGGCCCACAAGAAGGGTTGGAGCACCCAGTGGCTTGGGGCTAAGCCATTCAGCCTCGGCCGGCTCTTCAGTGGCTAGGGCGGTGATGGTGCGTCACCCTTCTCCCGTGTGGTGGGTGGAAGGATTGAGGGGGGTCGCGGTGGTGGGAGCAGGGGTGGCAGCTGAGGATGGGGGGGAAGGGAAGGGGAGAGGCCACTCAAAATTGCCCTGCTCTAAGCCCTCCTCGCGGGGGGCTGGGTCGTCCTCCTCCGGGCAGGCAGGGGTCGACCCCCTCCGGGCAGGCCGGGGTCGACCCCAGGGTGTCACTCTCCTCCACTAAGGAAGAGAAGTCTCCCCCCGCTGCCCCGAGATCTTCCCCGGCACTGGCGCGGGGTCTGGATGGCGGTGGGGCTGGGTGGGTTCCGGACGGGGACTCCTCCAGGAGGGACTCCAGGAGGGCGATGGTACAGCCCACATCTTCCGCCACGGCTTCCTCGGCTGGTGCACCCCGCTGGGCTCTAGCAGGGGGCGCGGCCGTAGGCCCGGCCTCAGCAGCCCCCCTCCTGGCTTTGCAGGGGCTTGCGCCCCCCTCAGCAGCAGGTGAGAGGGGGCGCTGGGCTCCGGCCTTTTGCTTGCCTCGCCTACCCTGCATGAGCTCCCAGCCTCCTGAGGTGGAGGGCTGGGCAGCGGGGGCAGGGTCAGGGGGCAAGAGCACAGGGGTTGGGGCTTCGGAAAGAGGGGGTGGGACAGCAGAGGAGGGAGAAGCCTTCCCCTGGGGCATGCCCCCTCCGATGCCCGATGAAAGCAGCCCTGGCTCCCTCCCCTCCGCAGGCCCCGCTGGACTGCTCCGGGCGTCAGCGGGGCCCATCAGCTTGCCCGGGCGATACAGGGGGGGCGCCCCCGGGGCCCGAGCACAGGTGATTATTGCTGACGGAGGGGGGGCGGCCACAGGGACTGGACGGCTGGGGGGGGCACCATCGCTAGTCTGACTGGTGCCCCCCTGGGTCTCGGGGGTCCCGGGCTTCCCTCCATGCTGGGCCAAGGGGCAGTACCTCCGAACGTGCCCTGCCGCTCGGCAGAGGTAGCACCGGGCATCTGACTTGGCAGCGACAGGTGAGTGGCTCGCGGCCACCTGGGTGTACGCTCTGGGGGCGACACCGCCCCCAGAGCTGGTGGAAGGGACAGTGGGAGAGGATAGAGGGGGAGGAGGAGCGGCCCTAGCCGTGGGAGGCGCTGCCTTCCGGGCGGGGCCTTTGCCCTTTTTTTTTTTACCTCCCTGGTTTTTCCTCCCGGCCGAGGGTGCACCCCCCGGATCAGGGGGGGGCAGGAGCCGTGGTGGCAGCAGAGTCCCTGGTGTCCCTCCCTGAGTTGTCCACCACCGGCGCCTGGGGACAGACAGCCGGCAGCTCAACGGGGGCAGCAGGACCAGCTGTTATAGGCAGGGACAGGGCCTCAAGGTGAGAGGGAGGTGCGGGAGCATCTAGGGAGGGGGTCCCGGCTCCAGGCACTCCTGCCATCTTGGGGGGGGGTAAGAACAGGTTTGGCAAGGGGGGAGCTGAATAGGGGGAGGGAGAGGAAGGGGGAGTGGAGAGGGAAGGGGGCAGGGAGGGAAGGGGAAGAAGGGGAGTGGGGGTGACCACTCCTCCCCGCTAGGCTGGAAGCAGGAGAGGAGGGCACCAGCACAAGGGGGTACTAGGGGACAAGCTGGGTAGGGGCGGTGCACTCACCAGCCCGGGATGAGATAGCGGCTCCTCCGGCTGCACATGGGGTGGGGCAGGGCTAAAGCAACATGGGGGGTGCAGTGTGTGCGGGGAGTCAACAAAAAAAGGGGGGAAGATCAATTAGGGGGGCACCATGGATGCTGCCAGGGCCAGATAACAACAAATAAGCAAGAAATAATGAAAGGGTGCTGGGTTGGGTTTAGTTGGCTTTAGAAGAAAAGATTAAACAAGTTATGTGTGCATCTCACATCTGTAACTTGTCTGGTCATTGATATTAATAGAATATTTTGCTTTCTGTGATGTACCTGAAAATATGATTTCTTCACTACTTTAATTGGCAGGGTAATTCCTATTCTCCTTCTCTACCTCTCTCCCCACAATGTCAATATTCCTTCTTTCATTTTGTTGTTTTATAATTATAATTAACATTTACAGTTATTCCTTGCTGACAGGATTTCACTGCAGGGACACAAGAAATCCATTTGGCCCTGGTCTTGATCAGAAGCCTAATGGGTGAATATGTATCTTTTCATTTACTTCACTGTGCTTGGGGCCAGGCCTGAAATAAATACTGTTTAGAATTCAGGCCAGGTGGCCTGATCTCCCTCTGAATTCCTGTCAAACTGTGCAGTCAGGGTTTGGAAATCTGGATGAGGTGGAGAGTGATAGATAGAACGCCAAAAATACCACGTTATCTCATTCACTTCATGGGTCATGCAGGAAAACCCTCTGTCTGCAAAAGGACTTCGAAGCCTAGCAGCCAGTCACCATAGGCACTGAGATCTGCTTTCTCCTGGCTAGTTTTTGTTGGGGTAACTAGTAAACTATCAGTGACATCACCATCATATGACCATCATAGGCTCTTTGTTGCCTTTCCTGTCAAAGATCTTCCAAAAACCCTCCTCCAGAGCTCCCAGTAAGGTTCACTTCTAGCTGTTTTCTTGCTCCTCACTAGTTCTGTCTGCTGTTACCATGTGTTTTTGTGTTTTTACTTAGCAAGATAAGCAAGCTCTCTTACACCTTAATTTCCAGCATTCTAGCCTCTTTCCCTTCCAGTACTGCTCTGTGGCCAGTATGGCTTGACGTGATCTGACAAACCGGATATTAGCACATTATTATTGTTGTTATTATTATTATTATTAATTTTATTTTGATGGTGTTGTTTCACTTCCAAAACAGGCTTAAAACCAGAATTGTGTTTAAAAACTTAGCTTTACTTTTGAATCCTGGGTATTGTAGTCATCATAGAAGATATATGATTCTAGCTGGGAAAGAAAGGGACTAAGGGGATGCACTTTCATGCCTTTTATTGAATGATGTAACCACATGCACTAGTTGGCAGACTGGCTGAGCTTGCAAAAAATCTTATGCTCAACAGTATTTGTCTGTCTGTCATGTGATAACTAAAACATTCCCTAAAATTTTGGAATTGTTTGGACCTGGCATTCAAAAGTTATCAGTGGGCATAACCCTATTCATTTTGGGGGGAAATTGGAAAACTAAAAGGGGAGAAATGGTGGACACATGGGGTATGTCTACATTGCAATTTAATATCTGCAGCTGGCGTGTGCCAGCTGTCTAGGGCTTGCAAGGCTCAGGCTAAGGGGCTGTTTAATTGCAGTGTAGACATTCCACTCTCCCTACCCTCCCACCTTGTAGGATCCCAGTGCCTGAGCTCCAGCTCAAACCCAAGTGAACTAGCATTGGCCAGCTGTGGGTGTCTAATTTCAGTATAGACATAGTCATGAAGTCCCTGCTACCTGATTAGCATAGCCACAGCTTCAAGCACCTCTACAATTGTATATAGCTCAAACAATTGGTTGATGGTAACCAGCATAACATTACTTCTGCTCATCTTCCCAATGGAATTTAACATGTTGACACTCAGAATGACTTCTTTCCCAGACAGCAAGAAGAATAATTGTTGCTGGGGAGGAGAACACTGGGGTGGGGAGAGATAGGAATGGGGTCATGTGCACGTAACCCTGGCCTGTGGGGAAAATGGGTTCCCTACTATATGGGAGGATGGAATGGGGAAGAAGGGTGAAACGGAGGGGAAGAGAGAATAAGAGTTCACACCGAGGCCCTGCCTTGGGAAGAAAATGGAGGACCCTGCTATGGGGGGAGGAGGGAATAGGAGTACCCAGAACCGCTGATAAAGGAAGATTGTGGGACTGTGATATAGGTGAAAGAAGGGAAGAGGAGAGTAGGGGCATACACAGAACCCCTGCCATGGGGGGAATGGAGAATGAGGGAGTCTTGAAATGGGAGAAGAGGATCTACACAGAGCTCCTGGCATTGGGGGAAAGGTGGCAATGGGGGCACTCAGAACCCCTGACAGGGGAGATATTGGGGAGTTTCTGGGAGTCCCTGAAAAAATAGGGGTAAATGGCAGGGTAGCACACAAAAAGCTTGTGCAAAGTGGAATAGAGGGTGCAAGGGCCCCTCGTGTGCAGTGAACTCAGCCTACATACGCTACATAGTGATGTGACCTCCTATTAGTGGTAGGTGGGAGTGGAGGCTACTGGTCTTTCTCTTGCAAAACTATTCATAGATTGGTGGTTGGTAGTGTGCTCAAAGTTATTTTTATTCACCAGCCTCATTGGGCTCTAGGATATTATTGCTCTAAGATGCCTACTATGGTGAAAAGAAATGGCTGTCTCATGAAATACTGTGTACCGTTTGTTACTCTAAAACCATAAAACTCGATTCCAATGTCATTCTAAGCAAGTCTAGTTCTCGGTGAACAGCCAGAATAGTAAATCAAAATGCCATGCACTCACCGCATGAAAAATAATTTTCAAAGGAAATATATATATCTTAATCATTCAGAGTAATATGTGCTGTACATCCCCATTATAAATCACAAGTCACAGAAGCGTGATTAGTTTACTTCCAGGTATTTTCCTTTGGTATTGCCCTATGAAAGTAAATAGATATTTTTCTTTTCTTTGTAGCTGTTAGTTAGCGTAAGATATATTGACTGGAGATATGCCAGGAGCCAATAAGTTTTCATTTTTTGTTGACACTTCTAGATTCCTATTTTAGGCATGCTGTACATGGACACAAAATAAAATGTTCATTTCTCTCCCCCACTTCTTCTCTGCCTTTCACAGAATATCTCAATGCATAACACAGTCGGAGGCGCAATGGCAGGACCTGGAACCCACCAGCTCACAAATAGTAGGATGCCAAACCATGACACCAGCGTTGTGATTCAACAAGCCATGCCATCTCCACAGTCCAGCTCGGTCATAACACAAGCACCTTCCACAAACCGACAGATTGGGTAAGTCCATTCCCTTTATTTCTATTTTTTCTTGCTAGTGATTGTGGCAGTGGCCCATATATTGTGCTTTGGATTCTTAAGGGGTCTAAATAAACGTGTGTTGATCCCATCACCACACAGGAGAGACTCCTATAACATGGGATGCACAGCATGTGGAAAAACCGCATCAGTCATACAACTATTCTATAGCCTATGTTCTATAATACTAGATTGCTGTATTTGGATGGAATTGCTGCTTCTTTCCCTCCAGTGTTTTGTTTTTATGTTATTAAATTCCAAGTTCAAAACTGTTCTTAAAACTCCATTGGGGAGAAGGAAGAGACAGACGATGTTTCTGGGCCTGATCCTTCCAAGTGCTGAGTACCCTTACTTCCCATTTATTCAATTGGGAGAAGAGGGTGCTCAGCATGTGGCAGGATCAGGCCTTCTGTGTTTTGAATGCTGTATTTATTTGAGGACTGCCAATAGACCAAGTGCAAAGACGATCAAGGAAATATTAAGGTAAATGGAGTTTTGGCACTGAAAACTATTTTTGAAATGGTGCCTAGTTTAAAACGATAGACCAATATTTATTCCCATCTAACTGTGATTTGTAAATTCTTTTGCTGACTATAGTCACGCCATGAATAGTTATTGTGTTTAGATAAACTTTGTGTTGTCTATGCCTAAATCTTCAGAGCAGCATGCACAAAATGTGTGCAATACATCCACAAAATTTACTTTAATTGCACTTGAAGTCATTATAACTGAACATATAAAGACTAGTTATTTGTAAACATTTTATATGCCAATTGTTTTGCATATAAGTCTGAAAGCTTGGGCCTATCTACCTGTGCAACATATAAAAATGGGCATAAACGGTTATAAAAATTTAAACCACTGGACGTTCCAGAGAATGAAACCGCATTAGAGAGATCATTGTTGTTTATCTTTTGTAATTTGATAATGCCTGTTATGCTTGGCACAACATGAAGACAGTCAGTGCCCCAGATTGTGGTCCAAGTAATTGTTGATCTGCTTGCAGATTCCTAAAAGTAAATTTGAGGGTGAAATCCTGGCACACAAGGCCTGAAATACAGTCATAATGTGCTGTTTCACTCTGCAGGGTTCAGGAAAGCTGTGGAGAGTCCAAACCAGCAGACTTAGCATGGTCTTTTGTACTGCAAAGCAGTAGTCCAGAGTGACTGTATGGGACTGAAGAGGGCAGTTTGTGGGCTGGCAGGATGTGACTAGAGGATCTTCATACAACATAGATCCAATTGCACCAAACACCATGATAGTGGTGAAAATCTTATGCAATCTGCGGTAGAGGAGTCCCATGTCTACCCACAAGATGGGGAAGAGAGTTCCAATTCCAACCCAAGTGTGGGTCCCCAGGCAAAGTTATCTCACTACTATTTCAGAGTTTACACTTAATGTAGAAATGTGTTAATGTAGTGGATGTAGATGTGCCCACATATATTCAATATATTATACATTAACAGTATTTATTATATACTAACGTTGGCTCATGTGGTCAAAAAGTGATGTAGGATTGAAATGCCTTCTACCTGCATCTCCATAGCTGTGAACATCTCCTCTGAATAGCTTGCAGGTTTTCAGGGAATGAGCCTCGTAGTGGGAAATGTATGCAGTGGATAAACTTTTTTTTTTTCTGTTTTAAGAAAACCGTTAGTTCCTGTGTTTGTGTTAAGTATGAATAAGCCATCCATTCAGTTTCTACCTTAATGTACTTAGGAGTAATTATGACTCCAATTTGGAAAAGAACCTTTAATGCTCAGTGTTCATGTATAATATTGGAGTACACTCTTCTTCCAGCAGCTATTTAAGTACAGTGACCAAGAACTACATGTGATTTTGCAAGACCCTGTCAATCAGGTTTTGGGCTTGCAATGGTGGGATTCAGGTTCCATTCGGTCAGCATCCCCAAAGTTTGAGAAATTTAAGATAAAAAGGCCAGTTTCCTGATCAGTTGCTAGTGTCTGCATTGGGTGACCTCATAGCATGACCTATATCTTAGTTCTGTGAAGTTGTTGTTGTTTTGTCCTGGGATGATCATATCAGGCCATGAAATTTGAGAATGGATTTGGCAATCCGTTCAGGTTCCTTTAAGGATTTGATAATAAGTGTCCAATCCAAAAAGCATCATTTTCTTTACAGTACTACAGCGAAGACCATGGGGAAGTGTTAAAGCCTGCTCCCAACACAGCTTGTGTGATGGATATATCTTGGTCCTATCTCTATTTATTTTCATTCCAGCAGTGTGCCTCATTCACAGTCTCATGAGAGCTGATGTTATTTTCCAAGATGCTTTGATATCAATCATAGGGGCTTTTATCTTTTGACTATGTATTTCAGCTAATATTTCCTTAATAGGGCATCAGTATCCTCAACCATTGTCAGTCTGAGTTTCTGATCCATTTTGACCAGGTCATTGGCTAATTCATTCCTGTATACACTAATGTGTGATGGTAAAAACCATGCCCCGCTGAGACGTTCCAGAACGTAGTCTCTGGCTAATAGGAGTCTGGCAACCGTATTCCCACCATTCTGTCAAGTGATTGATTCATATAAGAGTGCTGTAGGCTGTGTCTAGAGATGCTGTATTGAGAGACATTTGTCAGCAGCTTTGGTCTCTGAATGAGGCCTGTGTGTGACACGACCTCCAGAACAGTCCATTCTCCATTCTTCCCTCATTGAAGGAGGTTTTGTTTTTTTCCTGGCATGTCCTAGGAGATAATGGCTGCATTTTGGATTCCTATATTTCTCAAAATTCTGAGCACCCTTGTTGTTTGTCTCTTTGTTTAGGCTTTTCTTTGTGGTGCCTGCTGCATTTATTCAAAGAACATATCTTGTCAGTTCCATTATCTTTATTTGACCAATTCTAAATGTGGTAAGGATTGTAGCCAGGCCTCATTTTGGAGGAATACAGACTAGCCAATAGTTTCAATAATAGGCATCTGATGGTAAAGCCAGAGATGGTCTAAATCTAGAAAATTCAGAACATAATTACAAGCACATCAAAGCTTGGTGGTTTTGGTTTGGGCCTTTAAAAATTAGGATCAAGATCATGGTTCAGATTTTGAATACCCTAGAATCTGAAGTGTTTAGGTCTCAGGCTTCTGTTTGGGCCCACATGTGTATAAAAACTTAGGAAAATTTGCTCCCTCCTTCCCTAAAAATGGAGGTGTGTACTTACCTTAAACATGAATTGCCCCAGAGAATGTGCCTCTTAATGAACACTAACAGTTACAGATAGTAACTGAATAAAATTCGTTTGATTTCAGTGGGAGCTGGAGCAGGCCCCAAAGGTTATATAGAACCATCTTGTAGCAATATTCTGATTTTTATCACAACCACAGATATTTAAGTGTCAAAATATGGCCAAGCCACCTGCAAATGTTTTCAGTGGCCAGAGTCCAACAAAAACAGCAAACAGCAATGAAAGTCTGTGTTCAGACCCTGCACTTAGGCTCTGCTCCAGCAAGAGAGGCTGGGACCCACCTGTGCCCACGCACATTTTGTTTCATCGTGTGCAGTGAGTGTATTCACAACAGCTGTGATTCTTGACAGATATTGTTTGTCCTATTTCCCCTCCCCCTCCCACCTCCACCCATGCTCTGGCTCTGAAGGCTTGCAAATAAAATGAGACAATAAAATATTGAGACAGGCATGGAAAAAATTACAGGATGAGGATAGTTAAGAGGCTTACTGGGACAATATATACATATTGTTTCAGATATTAAATAGCTGCTACTACTTAACAGGCACCAAGCCAAATCAATCAGAAGAGAGGAGGAACATGAAGAGTAATAACTTTAAAAAATGCAGGGTATTGGCTAACACCTTACCCATCATATGCCCAGTTGAGAACAAGCAGCAGTATTATTATTGCAACAAGCAGGCTGGTATAAACATCCCAGATAGTATTTATGTGGTTAGGCAATCCTTACCCAAGTCAAAAAAAATCATGTGGGAGGAATCCTGTAGCTAGTAAGTACTTGTGCTAAAGAAAATCAGTCGAGGAACACTTAACAGTGAAGGGAGTCTTTGGTTAATTAATAGCACATTGTTTGAGGATTAGCTGCACAGCGTTAAAACAGTAAGGCAAACCAAGTCAGGGGAGAAAAATGATATAAGACCAGCATTCATCAAAGGTATGGAAAGGCAGATGAGCTGAATCAGCACCGTACTCAAGATATGAGACTTTGTATTAAAATGTGTGTCATTTTATTACAACTACATTTCATGCAGGCAGTTCAGTTCAGTAACAGTATCTTAACCCAGGAATGGGAAAGTAATGGTAAGGCAAGTTACTGACAACACAATACTCTTATTGCTTTATCTGTGGGCTTCTTTGGCGAGTGTAAGACCTCTTTTTCCATAGCAGTTAACAGTCCATTTAATAGGTGGCTACAGCCTTCCTGGAAAATGTACGCTTCTTTTTTTGAAACTGAGTGGGAGACATAACTGATGCTCACTGTGTCTGTAGGAGAACCACTCTGCAGTGAAAATGGAACAAAAAGAGAGGATTCAGTGTTGATGTGTACTGAGAACCAACGGTGTGCTTAGCACTGTACTAAACATAGAGGGAGACCTGACCCCTACAGCAATTATCTTAGAGTTTAAAAATGACAGACAGCACAGTCCATACAATATACACTATTATCAGAGGAAAATTTCAAAGTATTACAGGCACTTTTGATGAAGACAAGGTGGCCATCTGGCACAACATCAGGGAAAGAAATTGTAGTGATATCTGGTAGAATGGAAGAGAGTGACAGAGAGACTGTGAGAAAGAATTAAGAGGTTTTAGGAATGTGGATTGGGAGAAGCAGATCCTTGAAGATAAGGATGAGATGCTAGAATGTGGTGAGGTGAGAGGAAGCCTAATGAAGGGATTTAAAGAGGAAGCGCAATCATCAGTAGTTGGCAAGGAAAAGTGTTTTATCAGTGATTACGGATTGCAGAGAGCAAGATGAGATGCTGGGAGGAAGGACAAAGATGCAGGGAGGAAGGGGAGAGAGGAAAAGTTTTCAATCAAGTTGAGCGATGACCAAGACCTAGCTAAGAGTTGTTTGGGAGCTGTGGGACAGCACAGTCCTTTGAACCATGGGCCCTTCAATGGCTCCTGTTGAGGCTTTGGCTCCATGACACACTGAGATACCGATGCTGACCCATCGACAAAACAAGGTCTCCTCATGGTGCTGGTGCCTCTGTCTGCTTGAGATCTAAGGTGCCAACGGCAGAGGAGCCGTTCAAGTCACCCAGCCTTCCCACACAGCACCAGTACACCTGCCCCAGGACCCCAGCCCCCCCAACCATTCCACTGTCCCTACATCTCCACTCACTCGCAAGCCTGCCTATGTCTCAATATGACTAGATGATCATATTGGTTCCTTCTGACCTTAGAGTCTATAAGCCTGTCTCCCTTCTCCACTGCTCCACCTGCTCCCCTCCTCACCCTCTGTCTCCTGGGGGAGGATAGCTCTGTGATGTGGGGCATGGAGGGTTAGTGGCATCACTGAGAGATAATTAGGAGTCTAATAGATTTATGGGGGAACAGCTGGTAAGGGGACCATCTGTGTCCCCATCCACGCCTCCAAGCTTTGGGAGACTTCCTCATCCTTCCCAGCTGTAGTCTTGGTCGATGAACCTATGTTGCACAAAGTAAGGACTCTCCCTTCTGGCAAATCACAGGAGTTTCAGCAGAGGGACAAACTGCCTCAGGAGCAGAGCTGTTAGCTGTGTTCTGGAGGCTCCCTTCTGCCCCTCAGCGGTGGCTCTAGGCATAAGCAGACTAAGCAATTGCTTAGGGGCCCAAGCCGCTCAAAGGGCTCTGATTTAGTATTACTCCCAAAACACCATTCATCTTATTTAACATGCATTTCTTATTGTCTGTATATTGAGGAGTGTTGTGTTGGTATATATATATTTTGGTTTGTGGAAATAATGCAATTAATATTTTTTAGGGGATGGATGAGGGGTAAGGAGGGTCCCAAATATTTCTGCTTAGGGCCCCTGCTGCAGGCTAACACTGCTTCTGCTGCCCCCACTTATAGTGGGGGAGGTCATGTAGGCAGATGCTTAGGCCTCTTCAGCATCTCCTCCCTGAATTCCTGTGCAGGATCCGGTTCTTAGAGCCCTAGCCACAATCTTTCATAAGATTAGGCTGCTAAAGCCATTGTTAAACACCGAAGTAAGTGGCTTGGTTTTTCAAAAGTGATGCGCACTCGGCAATTCCAGTGCACTTTGTGCTATGGTTAGAGTGCAGGAGTAGGGCTGGTCTACTCTGTCAGCAGTGGCCGATGGGAGATACACAAGCTACATACTGTAGCTTGCGTATCTCCTGTCAACATAACTTATGTTTTGTAGCATGGCGTCTTCGCAGCACTGCGTTGGCGGGAGACGCCATCCCATCGACTGAGCCTTACTCCTTTTGGGTAGGTTGTCTAATTCAGTTGACCGGAGAGCTCTCCAATCGACTGAGCAGGTCTACAAAGACCTGGTCAATAGATGCCTGCCATGGCAGCAGTGAAGACATACCATAGTTGGGGTGGACCAAGCATATGGCCACCTACACCACTTACAAGTTCTGCAGTGGGGCTGCCTCAGGCCACAGTGTTTGGGTGGGGTGGGCATACAAGGAGGGCAACTGTACCTCCTATGTGCTTCAGAGAGGGTCTTAGCTCCCAATATGCTGGTGAAGGTGCCATTGAAGGGGCCATGGAATTGTACTTATGCAAATTCAAAGGCCAGGCCTTCTCCTAGGGGACATATAGGGGCAACAGCCACTCTTTAAACCCATAGATTTGAACAGAAGCCTCAGAGAGCGGGAGGTGAGAGGAAGGGAGTGAATATCAGGCACTTGACCAACCTCTGCTTACTTGTATGAATAAAGCCCAGGTCTCTTGGATATGTTGTTCAGGAAGTTGTCAATTTCACTTTTAGATCATTAGGTGATACTGCGGTAAAGGTCCATTTGTGATATTCTGTCTCTTGTTATGTGATGTGAGATTTTTTCCTTTCTCTTTCTCCCTTGCACTGTCATGCAAAAGTTGGAGCTTTACCCACTGCTGTAGTAAAAAGTACACATGTGTTTTTCCTGGCTGTAAACTTTTTCTCTGTTCCAGGTGAACTGTTTGTTCTAGAAATCTTTTCTGTCATTAATTCTTTCACTGTTACCAAGCAGACTTGAGCTTGAATCCCATCATAATGCTGTGAGCAGCAGCCACAAGCCGCTGTGACACTCAGGTGAAATTATTACAAATGAGGCATTCATAGAAAAAGATGGTGCCTAATAAAATAATTCTAATAAGCAAGTATAGCATCACGGGGGGCAGGAAATATAGCATGAGAAAACATTCTTTCAGGCCATTTCCCTCTTCCCCTCCCCATAGCTGGTTAGCGCTTTGCCAAGATCCTCATACACACTTACACAACACGTGCTTGAGAACTTCTCTCACTCGCTCTCCTCCCACTACTTCACCTTGTTTACACTGTAATGGTTCATGAGCTGCTGACTCAAATCCTCTGAGGGCCTTCTGGTACTGCTGAGACAGGAAAAAGAAACAACCCCAGTGGCTCAGCCAGTGTACAATAGGGTCGATAACATTTCACACACATCCCTTACCATATACTCCTTTACTTCCACAATGTGTTTTTTACTGTAAGGTCCAGGGGGAGATTGGGGCCATTAAAATAGATCAAGATGACGTTCAGGAGAGTGAGTGAAGGATCAGTGTGTATATATATAATAAATAGCCTGTCAACCAGGAATGGAAACTGCTCTGTATGCTTGTTAGCTGACTTTTTAAATTAAACCCTGAATTGAAGTGTGTAATAATGTGGGTTTAATTTACTAATGAATACAATCTCATTGAAAGTGCTTCAGCTACTTTAAAATGAATAATTAATTTCTCATTTAAAAAAGTGGCACCTAAGGTATCGTGTAGATTTGTGGCACTGCTTTTGTTGTTTTTTCTTATTAGAAGGAAGCTCTTTACATTTTCAGCAGCAATCGCTCCTGTAAGTTATTTTATCCCTTGAGTTTTTAGGTCCTTTTTGCCTGTGTCTCATCATTGCTGTAAGTTTCCCAGCCTTCAGCTCCTGTTCTTCCTTATTTATTCTATATACTGATGCTTTCTGTTTTAGGCTTGGTTGGCATTCCTAAGTTTAGTCTGAAACTCCGGAGAGAAGAGAGTCTTAAGTTGCCTCTTTAGAAAACATGTCCTGCTGATCAATAAAAATGTAATCTCATTATTGTGTAGTGGACCTGTTACCATGCCTAACCAAAAGGATTAATACCTCATAGAAGTGGGTCAATTCTCACATCTCAGTAACAGTTATAATGTAGGTGATATACTTGACAGTCAGGGAAGACAGATTTACTTAACTCTGATGGTCTGTATCTCTCACATACATTCAGTAGATATAGTATGTATATTTTACAGGCCTTTTCTAAAGGTGTCCTCAAAATTTATAGTCATAGCTTCTGATTTACACCCTTCTTTGAACTAAAACAGATGTAAAATCACTTGCTGGTAGAAGAGCATCTTGGAGTTAGTGTGTTTGATACAAAAGGTCAAGCTTTTCCTAGATCAGGAAAGATCATTAGATTTCTGCACAGCTGAATTGCATACCTCTGTTCTTCATCACACAGGCTTCCACTTAACGTGCTCTTATGCATGATCCCAATATGTGATTTATCTGAGTGTCAGACCCTTTTGATGGGTACCTAATCTGCAGTAAAACTCCAAGTCAAACAACAGAGACCTTGCTTTTTGTCGGTTGGCGTATGTCAGGTCTCCCTTTCTGCAGCAAAAGAGAATTAATTTGCAGGTTCTGAAGAACAAATACGAGATGCTGCCTCATTGTATAATTTCAGAGCAGGGATGAAATATGTGGTGGTGTTGGCTCGGTGGTAGAAACGAATGTCTACAAAACTGAGAAGAAATTTATGTGTTCTGGGGAACCCTGATTACTCTCTTGCTGCTCAACAAAAAGTTATAGACAGATTTGTTTTTCCAAGATGGGAATTGGCACTGATGTAGTGAATAATAATACCTACCTCTTTCATCAGTAGATGTTAAAGGGGCTCCATGAAGGACATAAGTATCCTTTAGCAAAGCCTTAATTATTATTTTCTACCTGTACATGATTTAAAAACAGTGACGATAGCTCAGAGAGAGGTTCTAAAAAAGAGGTGGGTCTAATAATGTTTATGGGCTGTATTTTACCATCTTCTGTAGGCATTATTTTGGGGAATTATATGGCTTGTTATACAAGTGGTCAGACTAGATGATCAAGATGGTCCCTTCTGGTCTTGGAATCTAAGAATAAATAGAACTCCCCATTGATTTAAATGAAGACCTCTGTTTAAAAATCTATCACATAGTGCGGCCCCATATTAAGAAAAGTTTGGTATGGTATTTATGGATAAGTTAAGTACATATTCTGAAATCCACAGTTACTAGGTATAAGTTAGCATGGATTTATCAAAGATAATTACATGAGTTAAATATGATTATTTTAAAATAAAATAACTATTGGTAATAAAGAACAAATAGTTTTAATATATCTAGGTTTTCAGGAAGCTTTTTGTCAAAGTTCCTGACAAAGTTCCATGTATAGTTATTATTTTAAAGTTTCTTAATATGGGTTACATAACAAATTATTAAGATGGAAAAGGTAATGGCTATTAGGTAAAACTTGAAGGCACGTTTAAATGTGTGACATCTTGATGGATAGAGGGGTGGTGTCTATCAGAGAGAACTAACTTCAGAAGCGGGCCAGTGTGATTGGTTTTGGGAACAATCCCCACCCTTAGAACCTGATGTGATGTCACAGAATCTGACTCTCTGAGTCCCATTGAACTCAGATGAACACAGTAGAACTCAGCCAGGGCATATGGTTCCTGATTTCTTTTGGAGAAAAACAAAGGGAAAATCTTTGTGCTGTTCCCAACTTTCTCTGCTGCAAGTGAAGTGGAGCGATAAGGTCCATGTATATTTAGCAGGGCTTCAAAATGTTTTCATAGACAATTCTCCAAATAAGCTAAGGAGCTGGATTTGGCTGCAGCCATTGGAGAGTTGTGTGTACTTCCTTGGGAATCTCAGGTTATTTTCTTTCTCTTTCTCTAGTTATTTAACTGTAGCACCCCAAAAGCCAGTAATATAAATCTGAGGTCTCCAAATAGTCATCTCACTCCTTTCCTCTAAAATAACTGAGAGATAGAATGTGTGTCAGGAAAATGCAATAAAGGAACATAAATATATGAAATCAAATGCACGTTCCAAAAAAATTATGCATGTTGTTTTGTTCTTTTTCCTCTTCCCTGCCTGTATCTTTGTATCTTCTTTTTCTCTCACTGCAACTCCATTTTTTTCTGACAAGATAGAAGTAGTAGAGTTATCATCAAACTGTTCCATACATGAAAGTCCTATAGCTTGCTTTTGGTTCTTCATGTCTGTTCAATTATTAGGGCTGACAGCAAATATAAAGCCAGTTTTTCTTTTTTCATATTTCCACAAACAGCTTATGATTTTTCCAAATTGATTTGGAATTACTGTTGAACCAGGCTACTTCGTTGAATTACTTTTGTTCTATAGTTTGTTGTGAGCAGCTCATTGAGAGTACTGTAGTTTTTTAGAGGATCTGATCTTGCATTTAGTGACAACACTTTCCTTGTCATAAGTGGGTGCAGGATGAAGCCCAGAATCAGATTTCTAGTGTTACTATTTTTGTTTGTGAAGTCATAATTTTCTTTCTGTAAAGATTATCTACAACTCACTTGAAAGTCCCTGTTTCTGTGAACTTTCTGGGTAATAAATTAATTCATTGATAACATGTGCAATAAAATAACACAACAGGGACACAAACACCATCAAACTAAGTTTGTCAGTGGATATATTTTGCAATATGCATCCAATTCTAATAATTATGTAATTATGAACTGAATTTTTTTATCACCAACCAAGATATAATTGGTTCAATTAGCATACGATACACTGGTTCAATGGCAATATATGATATAGTGTTTGAAGTACTGAGAAATCAATTAAACATGCATTTCTGCACAGAATCTAGAGTTAATGAAAGTCGTACTAGAGTTCTGGGGGGGAAGCCAACTGAAGATATAATACAGTACTTTTGTGGAATATAATATATGAACATTATTTCCTTTCCATTTGGTGTTGATGTTAAACTCACTGGGATTCTCCATTTGACGTGCACACACATCTCCCATAAGGAAAGGAAACAACATGTTGTCTTGATGAGGAAGAGGCTCAGGGACAATATTAAGGAACAATGTTTTTCTTTGTTTTGATAAATAAATTCTGATGGATGTTATAGATTTTGGACAGTACATAGAATATTTTAAACGTTACAGAATTGGAAATTTACTGATTTTTTTGTAATGGTTTCTAACAAATGCAAACTAATCAAGTGCAGTTTCTAAAAGTAGTTTATATTAAAACCAGAGTGTGACGATAATTTAGATTCTGGTTGAGATGCTAATCGAGGGGGGAGACTGATGGTCTCAGTCACGTCCACAGGGAATATTTGTCCATAGCACAAAACCACAAGTTTTCGGCATAGTTTATAATGACTGTCAGTCGCTATTGAAGAGAGATTGGAGATTTGAATGGCAAGGTAATTCTGAGGTGTATGGGCAGAGCTGTGGATGAGAAGCCTGCACTGCACCTTTGCATGCACTGGGCCTGGGTCAAGTCTGTGTTCTAATTCCCCATTTCGTATTGTAGCTGAAAACTTCTATTAGAGATATGAACTGTGGGCTTAGTTTCCCTATAAGAGTTTTCTCTTTGGATATGCTGAACTTCTTCTAGACTAGAGATTACTACTGTGAATCACTCAGTGTAATGTTTTGGGATATGTTCATGAGCAGATAAATGGGTCAAAGATAGGAAGATTCTTTAGAGTTAAAAAAATATTTTTTTGATTAAATTAAGCAAGCCATTATACACATTTGACTTGCATTTAAAATATGTATATAAAATTTTAAGAAATTAATTACAGATTTAAACTCATAAAGAATTTGGCCAAAATGGAACCATTTCCTATAAAGTCTCAATTAATATTCTTGATTTGTGCTTGTTTCATGTGGTTTGTTGGCCTGAGGTTACATGGGACAGGATTTAAATTTAGCTTTGACTGAACATATGTGATCTAGAGGTTATAAAAATGTGAGCTAGGTCATACACTACTGAGACTAGGGACCCTGTTATGGAAAACTTTACCTCTTCTTGATTCCCTAAAATTTCCTTGCAGCACATTTTAATTTTTTCTTCCCACTCCACCCTGGGTTCCAGGCCTGTATAAGAAAGAGCATCAGAATAGCCTTGAGTTCTTCTATGGTATCTGTTGGGGATGTCGGAATCAGAAGCAGGATAACATTTCTGCTATGAAGTAGCAAAGCAGCACGCTTCATGCCGGGCAGTTGCAAAGCCCACTGTTGGTGGAAAGTGATGTCAGTGAATTCTCTTGTCTGTGTCACAGAAACATGCTGAAGTGCTGCAGTGAGGGATTATGAGGTTTGAGTTCTGGGCTCCCGGACTGAGCTGAAAATCCATACTTGCTGCCAGCTTTCCCTCAGGCTTTTTCATAGTCTCGTTGTTCCAATATGGAATTTATGACTCAACACGGAGTTAAAATGTAGCAAACAAGGTTCATCCCAGTGACCATGAGGTTAGGCTGCATACAGTTGTGTGAGAAAGTTGGTGTCAGTTTCCAGTCTGGGGCTCTCTTTCTGAAGGCCAAGCTAACTGGAGTTAACTCACCCCATTGGGTATGTCAAGGAGCACCTCACATAACAGTTGTTAGAAAATTCTTCACCTGTTCAATATACCTTGGGTAATAGACAAGCCCTTTTCAGAGGTCAGATAGCGTTCTCCCATCATCAAAGCTATTGATCAAAGCGTTCTCCCATCATCAAAGCTGTTGATTTTCCTCAGCTCCAAAATTTAAATGAAGCATAGAGAGATGAGATCCTGCACACCCCTGGTATTGATCTTCTCTTGCCAATCAAAATCTTGAAGATCGTAAGACCATTTTAATTTCATTTTGGCTGTATAATTTTAAGTGACTACTATTGAGGAGTAAACTAAACTTTGGAAGTTCTCATAGGGCTTGATACAACAAACTTGATATCAATGGGAACCGAGTGAGTTCAGTGGAAAAGTTTGGATGCTTACTAAAAGCTTCTTTAAACTACATAGGTCAGCAAAATTGGGTTTGAAAACCTACAATAAAAGGTTTTCCTGTTTAATTCTTGTGCTTCCAGTCTCCTTGACAGTGAGTTTTCTAGGCAGGGATTGTCTTTTATTTGTTGCTTGTTTGTTCAGCACCCAGTACAATAGAGTTCTGATCTTTGTTTGGGGCCCCCGAACACTTCCTGTAATGCAAATAATAAATAAACATATCAGTTCCAACCAGAAATGCAGAAAGAAGCAAAACTTTATATGGGAAAAAGGAAAGGAAAAGGCTAACAATGTTTTGAAAACTCCAAAAAGTTCATTTCAGACTCAGTTTGAGTAATGGGTGAAAATGTGTTTGTCAGTTCACTATTCCCTATGACTAGATTGGTGAGATGTTTCCAGTCCTCAAAGACAGCATAAATAACCCAGAGCCAACAGACTGTTACCACAATGACAACAGATACTGCAAAATACCTGAGGGTATATCTTCCCTGTTCCTGCCATGTTCTGCTTGCACATGGTTCAAACAGGAAAGCACAGATAGATGCTCCTGCTATGTTTACAGGCTTTCCCGTTGCATGGTTCTGTAGTGGACAGAATGCCAAAAACAAGGTTGCCAAGAATGCGTATTTGAAAAACCTTGTGAGTGCAATGGTAGAGCTATTCTGTGGGGAGGGGGTTGTTGAAAGAATTTTTTTAAAAGTTTAGAACTTTTATTTTGCAAAGCAGACATTTTTTCTCAAGTGTAAAAATTCCTTTTATTGAACTAGATGACTTTCCATAATTTTTTTTCTATCCATTACTAATTTCTTTAGACCTGATCATGCATCTGCTTGCTTGGACAAAACTTCCATTGACAGTAGTGGGAACTTTTGCCTTAGTGAAAACTCAAGATCAAGTCCAAAACTTCTAAGAAATAAATCTCTCTTTAATTTCTATGAGACTTTTAGAAACCTATGAGCTATTCAAATTTCTATGAACTCTTAATTTCTAGACAGTTTCAAATTGTGATTTGAAGGTGATCAATAATTTTCAGTATCTGATATTAAACTAATTATTTATTGATATCTTCACTGAGTTTTTCTTTCTACAATTGAGGAGTCCCAAAATAGTTGTGAACATCCTGAATGTTTTTTCCTATTGCTCTTTAAAAATAAGTATTACCCGTTCCAAATGCCAGAAAACTAGCAGCCTTAGTTAAAATGACTTGCAGGACTTTTACCATTCAAATGATTTTTCAGACCACCAAGAAACTCTGTAAAAAGATGGCCAAAGAACATCCTGTTAGCCACATGGAGCCCACTCAGTGCTTCTCATGAGCCCACCGCTTTGCTCAGAATGTAGCAGGGATGTTCCCACTTAGCCATCTGTAGTAACTGGGCCACAGTGTAGCAGAGAAGTATGTAAATTCCTGCTTCAGTATGCTTTGCTTTTTAGTTGTAGGGACAAACGCAGGTACAGACCCAGGGCACAAACAGAACTACGAGTGTTTCACCCCAGAAGGGAATGGGAGGATAAGAGACTACAAAAAGAAGAAAAGGGGTGAGCAAATAATAAGTCAGCATCCCTAACTCAAGATGATGCATTGGCCAAAAAGCTGAAACCCAAAAATAATTGTAATCCAGAATGCCAATCTGTGATTGCAGATTTCAGATTTGGCTGCAACTCTTGTTTCCAGTCAGTTTTGTATAAGAATATTACAACAGAGAACATGCCAGTATGTGACTGATATTTGATCATCTGAAACGCTGTTTCACACACGAACACACTGGGACTGCAGGATTGCACATGAACAAGGTCTTTTATTACTAGATGTGGCACCCAGCTACTTCCAGTTTGGTGGTGGCTGTAGCCCTAAAAGGGTCTGAATTTGTAATCTTGAAAGGGACCAGATTAAAGTGCTTTCACCATACAGTAGAAAGCCATATACTGTAACTGAGAGCAAGCAGTTCAGATTGCGCTCTCAGATTCTTTGTATTAGCCTTATCAGATCAGGCCATCAGAGAGCAGAGAGATAGGTAAGTCTGAAAGACCTCTGAACCCAATTAAAGTTATACCACAAAGAAATCAAATTCATGTGGTTTGCATTTCAGAAAGTTACATTTGGTGAGTTGTACTTACTTTTATTTAGTAACTTAATGCAGACCATGTGAACATTCGAAATGCTTTTAACAGTTAAACCAGCTCAAATAACACAGAACCAGAGCAGCAATAAAGAATGAATTGAGACTGATTGCAACTGCATCCAACATTTTTTTCTCTCTCCCCCTTAAAGGAATATTTATGTTTGTCTTCAGCTTTTAGCAATGCAATAGCCATTCTTTACCTTTTTAAATGGATGTTTCAAATGACTAGTTTAAAAATTGCCCTTAATTTGCAGTTTTGTTTTTTTGTGTGCAGGGTTTCACAGTACGTCAGGATTTACTGTGGAACCAACAGTTTGTATTAGTGGTCAAACACATGTAAAATGCTGGCATTTAAAATCCTGGGCAAAATAAGAACAAAAATATGAGAGACTGAGAAAATCGGTGTTTAGGTTTGCAATAATATAAATGTGCCTGCTGATTTTCTTGTTTCATTAGTCAAGTGCTTTTTGCTTTGTCACTATATGTTCAGCTCATACACGTAACAGCTAAGCATCAAACTGGTGCAGGGTTAGTTTGTTACTTTGTTTGCCATTATGCTGTGCAAGGAGCAATTGAATAAAGAAGTTGAGTCCTTCCCCTATGTTGGAAGTATCACAGGGAGAGATGTGAAGGGCCAGCTAATTATAACACCTTCTTCTCATGCAATGCTTTTCATTGGTAGATCTCAAAAGTGCTTCTCACACGTCAATGTGTTTATCCTTACACACACCCCTGCAAGGCAGGACCCATTTGATAGATAGGGACTAAGGCATGGAGAGATTAAACAGGCCTTTCCCATGTTCACACAGGAAGCTTGTGGGTGAGCAGGGAATCCCACCCAGGTCTCCTAGGATAGTGCCCTAACCACCCTTCCGTTAACTCTATATCCCCATCAGTGCTTCTAACTTCAGTAAAGTGGTATAGTGTACGTCCACAGGCGATAGGCAAAACCAGCACTAGGCATAAGCAGTCTAAACAATTGCTTAGGGCCCCGAGCAGCTCAGAGGGGGGCCCTTATTTGCTTGTTATTATGTTTTGGGGGAGAGGGGGAGGGAGAGAAATGTTCCTGCTTAGGTCTCCCAGTGGGAGGAATGCTGGTTTAGTAGATTCCAGGACCATTCAGTGGGCAAGTTTCACATTGTGCTCAAACCTATGTCTGCCCAATAAAAACTCTCAATGGCTTCAGTGAGACTTTTGCCTGAGTAAGAGAACAGCTTCAAACTAATTTTTGTAAAATTTGTATTGTTCTCCTAGAGTCCATCCTGAAGGAGGAATTCCTAGGAGGAAAAAAAAAAAGAGACGGGGGCAAATTCCACTCTGCTGCATGGCCCAGAGCCAGCTGGAGATCAGTGAATGAGCCAGACTTCCTGGCTTCCGAGCACAACTGCAATCCTGGGTAGATAGCTATTTCCCTCAGCAGCTGTCTTGGTATGGCTCTGTAATTGCTTTACTCCAGCCACTACCTCTTGTGTGAAGTCTGGAGCTTTACCCTCTCTACCCCTCCCAGCCCTTTGGGGATGACATTGGAGAGACCCTGCACATGCCCAGAGCCACTCCCCATTTTGATTCAAAATTGCCCTACTTTTAAATTGTGTTAATTTGATGAGCACTGGTCTCTGCATTTTAAATGTGCACTCTGTGTCACTGAGAATTTTTTTTAACTGCTCTTTTTGTGGAACTTGCAACTCCCTTGCAGACTCTACAACAGCATGTGCACATTCAGTTCCTAGAGTACTGATGTTCCTTTCCTTTGAAGAAATAATAAAGGGTGGGAGAAACACTTGTGTTAATTTCAAGTCAGTTAGAAATAGGAAAATTGATTCTTGGTGGGGGAGAGGGATGGGAATCGTGCTCTTCAGGGCGTATGACAAACCATGAAACATTAATAAATAGCAAGTAATTTGTAGAGTCTGCAGTCCTCTAAGCCTTTATAGAAGATCATGTTCATTCACAATATGGAACTGAAATGTTAATCTCATTCACCCACTGCATTTTTTTTACACCCTTGCTGAAGGCAAGGTTATGTGATTAAACCCTGATGCTAGATACCAGGCCCATTTAGGCCAAGATTTCAAAAGTACCTACACTATTGTCAGCCCCAAACATCCAAAATCATGAGATTGGGCTAAAAATTGGGGGATATTTTAAAAAATAATAAATTTGGGGTATTTTTTTTTATTTGCCTTCTGGCTATTTAGGGCACAATTGTGTCATGTATTCTAGCTTTTCTTTGCAACCATGAGTGCTAGAAACCTTTTTAATTTATTTTTTTAATGAACAATGAGATTTTCATGTAGTCGCGTGGCTATGGGAATAGGGGCTTAAGACTCTCATGAAAGTTAGCAATACTATGATTGAGTGCTCCAATTTTAGGTGCTTAAGAAGTCAATCTTAAGGGATCTGATTTTCTGAAGATGGGTGTTCAGTTCTTTTTCTTGAGTGTTGTCACCTATGAAAATCCAATAGCATATTCCTAAAATATCATAGTGATAAAGTAATGAAAAATAACGGGACCCCCCACCACTGAAAGATTTGATTTGGCTTATGTTTTTTTAAAGCATGTTGTGGCAATTTTTTAGTTTTTTCTGAAAATGCTCACATTGATGGGAATATTCAGATGTCTGTATTATACTTTTATAAAATCTTCAAAATACTGTACAAATAATAACTAATTAATACTCAAAGCTTCATGTGAATAAATATATATTATTCTATTATACAGATGGGAAAACCAAGAAATAGATAGCCAGGTTCTTAGGTCAATAAAGAACTAGTTTTATGGCCTTGGGAAAGTCATTTAATCTCTGTGGACCCAACTCTGATCTCAGTTCAACTGGTTTTTCTGGTTAAATCGAATGGAACTGAGATCAGAACTGGTTGCACAGAGTTAAATGGCTTTCCCAAGGCCACACAGCTAGTCAGTAGCAAAATATCATTAGAACTCCAAACTGCATGCTACAAAGTTTGTTTACAGTATAGCTATTCTTGAAGTATTGTTTTCTGTCATATACAAATGCTATTTTCTCATACTATTTCTGTACAGAACATAAAGAGTTAATGAGCCAGATTCAACCAACTGAAACCAGTGGAAGAACATCTTTGGTTGAATTTGGCCCATTATATTGTGTTAACGGTCAGGTTAAGATTTTGTCACTGTTACTTTTAGTAAAGTCATGTGTTGTGCAAAAAGAGCACTTGGGACCCTTTCAAGGGGAAAAGGCAGTATGCCGCATTTTTTACCAGAAACTAAATTAATAACTATCTTAAGCCTATGTGCACGCACTCACGCACACCAGGAAACGTTCTGTAGTTATATAGCTACCAGTCCTGATAGTGGCTTGAGGTCGCAGCTTGGTTCCATTGCTGGAGTTCGTGGCTCGTGGCAGCTACTTGGCCAGGGAAGCTGGGCCCGAAGAGAGCAGGGTCTTTGTTGGGCGCGCACCGACGGTCTTCTTTGATGGTGTGCAGAACGTTTCTCCCCAAAGCCTTGCAATATCACCCAGTCTTTTATAGGTTTTTTACTTCAGTGCAAACTTCTGAGTTTGGCTGTGTCAGGTTGCTTCTCTGTGACCGTTGATTGTGGGACACTAGCAGACGTGACTTTCAGCTCGTTCTTGGTGTCTTGATTAAGTTTGTTCTTTTGTTTTCTGGGATGGATTCTTCTCTTGCTTTTTAGGGATGTGTTCGCACTCTTCAGCCGTTAGGGTGGACTCCACGCTTCATCAGGACAAGCTGGCAGTTTGGGTCTGATTCACACGTACATACACCCTCCATTCACACCTTGTTCAAATTAGGTTACCTGTTCATCTAAAAGTTTAGAAAGAGTTTTGTACAAGATGGAATACATTTGGTCAAAATGGGGTTTTACATTTACAATATGGAGTATGGCAGAGAGGACTTCAAATATTACAGACAGAATTGTGAGATGGTGATTATACATTCTGGGTAAGAAGGGTTGAAAACAACTGTGGACTGACACAAATAAAGCTGTTAACCAATTAAAAATATATAGAGATGGATACAAATAAGGATATGAATGAACAAAGCTATGAATGAATCTACAGGGTTACAATTTTATTCCTACACATAGACAGGTCCCAGGCAATAAACAAAAATTAATGATAGTCCACAACCTCTCTGTGACGTTTGTACTAAAAATAATGGGGGGGGGAAGTTGGTGGAGGGATGACTGAAGCCTGAGCCCAGCAGGGGGGTTGAGAGCCTGAACCCTGCTGCAGCAAGGCAGGGGGGTCTCCAGCATAGCAGCTGATGGCTCTGGGACCCCCATCACCACTGCTTGCGGTGGCTGAGAGGTCTGGGGCCCGGCTGACATCTCTGGCCGTCATCGTTAGCACGGGGCTGAGACTGGAAGGAAAGTGTCATGGAGATCTCTGAAAGTCACAGAATCCGTGACCTCAATGACAAAATCTTATCCTTAGTTATTAGCCATTTTACTTCCTCAAAAATGCCAAGAAAATAACTTCAATGATAAATAAGAGTGCATGTTTGAACACTAACCATTTGTAGAATTAGAAGAATATTTTCTTTTTGCCTTCCCCTAACAAAATAATCTGAATGTCCATGACAGAGAATGAACATGAGAGAGTATTTGGCTCATGCCTCCTTCTTTCAGAAGATACAACCTTGGGAATAATTTAAATATCACATTTCAGACCTATTTTGCAACACAAAGTAAAGTGGAATGAAACTGCAGCTTTTTTTAGTGAAGATGGGGGGTAGTAGGAGGGAAGTTTTGTTACTTTCATTTTAGTCTATTGAAGTTTACTGGATTAATGAATTTAGCAAACAGCTTCACATGGATTATCAGGCTCTGTGGGAAATCTTCAGCTGCATCATTTTTATCACATCTTCCACATTGCCTTATGCCAAGCTATCCTAATCAAGACCCAATGGACTATAAAGCTTGTAATAGGGCACATGGATTTTTCTGAAGGGGGAAAGAGGCTTCCTTTTTAGCTATGCTCAAATACTTTAGGTGGTGGGGTTGGTGGAGTGGAGGGGGAGAGTTGATAAATGTGAATAACTGCAAAACATTTGGAAACACTTGTTCAAGCCCTACTGCTCTTCCACCCTCACCCTGCTTTGCTTCCCTCTCAACATGCAAGGAAGTAGTGGGTGAAAGGTTGAAATGAACTCCTTTGGGCCTGGTTTATGTTTCATCAGGTTCCCGTTTCCCAAGGCAAAGTGATGTCGTTCCAGGGAAAATCAGAAGAAGATATTTTATTTAGAATTAGTTCTGTCTTAATAATGGACTTAGTGCAGACACCATCTTCACCCTCAAAGAATGCTGCTAGTGGGAGGGTGGGGGGACAACTGGTGTAACCTAGTTTCCAGATAGTGTCCCCTGCTGGGCTTTGGTGGGCAGGAATGCCCCGTTCACCTCCTTTCTTTGTGGCAGGCTGGTGGATAGCGTGGGGCGCAGAAATTAACATCTCTCCATTGTTTTAAATGAGAGAAGTGTTTATGTAAACTGTTAACACTTAATTCAATATCCCAGGATATTGATAATAGAGGATGCTAGTTCATAGAACTCAAATAAAGCTGTCAGGTAACAAGTTCATGCTGAATCTTTCTCATCTGTAGCGATTTCTTACAATATGTGTCACCCTGCCACAACAAGATAAGGATAACATTGGTACTTAGCAAAACAATGAATTTGATACCAGTACTGTAGTCACTCTGTAATCTACAACATAGCCATTATGCATTCTGCAGAAGCTCACACATAGTCTTGCATTTTAAAGCCTGTTTCATTAAGGCAGGGAGTACTGGGCAAGGAACCAGGTTTATACCCTATGCTGCCAAAAAAAGAAAAAAAAGTTGCCCTGGATTAATTAATTTCCACCTGGACTGTAACTAGAGGTAGGCAGAAGAGACCTCAGTTTAATGTCTGATCTAAGAGTCAGCATCTGTAACAATATAACATATTCCTCCTCTGCTGATACTGTAGTGCAGAGTCAGCATTGAGACTGTGCCCAAATCGTGGTGTGGGAATTTGAACCCCATGACCTACTGGCCCAGAGATGAATGGAAGCAACTGAGCCATTCTGACAATAAAAAACCAGAAATTATTAAGAAGTTTAATTCCTTGGCACCAGCAGTCCCACTATTTATCTTTGCCAGCAATAGGATGCCTGGAGAAAAAAGAGGGCTGGTGCCAAGGGGTTAAATAAATGTGAACTGGTGAGTTCCTCTACTTGATCCTTTTTCTTTGTTTGTTGATGAGGTGTGGGCACTTGGCCATGTAAAGACACACATCTCTCAGTATCAACAGAATCAGGGAGTGCATTGCTTTTTAAACAGAGGAAAGCTGATCTCTTGAGATAGTTTGCTTCATCACCACATTTTTAATGCTGTCTGGCATCTGTGTGTTGTGTAATCTCCATATCACTATCCACAAACAAAACTTGGTTACAGTGCCTACCAAGTGAGCCAGCAATCAGAGGAGGAGAAAGAAAATGGGCAAAATGTATTGTTGTTGGGTTTTTTTTTAATTATTGATTGAAATGTGAGAGAGAGGGCTAGAGCGAGGCAGGAATAGATCAGGCAGGTGCTGATGAAGATTCTCCCAGTCTTATTCATAGATTCCATAGTCAGAAGGGACCATTGTGATCAACTTGTCTGACCTCCTGTATAGCAGAGGCCATAGGCCTTCCTCCAGATAATTCCTAGAGCATCTCTTTTGGAAAAACATCCAGTCTTCTAGTAATGCAGCTGAGTTGTCACTGTACCAAGTCTGAGCCTCTCAAGTGGTGACCGCCAGCTACAGTGTATTGAATGTGATATGTACTGAGGACTAAGATGTACTCCCTTTGACATCTCAGTTCAGCTACAGATCAAAGACAGATTTCAACTGTAAGGGCCCAATCCTGCTCCCCACTAAATCCAGGGCAAAAGTCTCATTAACTTCAGTGGGATTGAGATCACACCTTAAATGTGCCGGGGCAAAATTGTCATACCTGCACCATGCCAGTCAGTGCCTCAGTTTGCACCATGTGTTACGTAACAAATCCACTATTTTTCCTTGATGACATGATTAGTAGCAGGGCCTTGCTTCTTGCTAAAGTGTGAAAGGGGGGTCTCACTGGCAGCACATGATAACTTTCTGTCTTAAAGCTGTGTTTTATTGTTCAACCTGCTCCTCTCATTTCTAATAAAAGAAAGATGGTAAAAATATGTCATTTTTCAATAAATTAAAAAGAGCTACCTGTTAGCCGTTACTGATTCATGCAAAACACCATAGAGCAACCCATTTCCTAATGCTGCGATGTTTTGCCTGGACGAGGAACCTGTGGAATCTGAAAGCAACACAGCTTCTGACTGGTAGTTCATTGCAGTGAAAAATTTCAAACATATTACTGCTAAATTTTATGAAATTAGAAGTGTTCCAGGGTTGGTGGGTTTTTTGTTTTGGCGATGTGTTTGCAGTTTGAGTTGCACTATCTTGATTGATGGCTGAGCTCAGTTGTTATAAAGTAAATTTCTGGCTGACAATATTGTAAATTGTTACAATGTGAAAAAGGCAAATACAAACCCTCTTCGATTACTCTAATGTTCTCACAAACATATATTTTTCTGGGCTGTTTACAGATAAGTCTGTCCCTGTGAACATCAAAACCAGGGCATTCTTTCATTCTCCACAAGACTGAAATGTACACCTACAGATGGCCTTCTCTTGCTCCCATTGACATATGCGGATGAAATTCTCATTCCACTGAAATCAAAGAGAGCTTTGCTGTTCATTTTACTGGGGCAGGATTTCATTCCCTCATGCCTAAATCCTACAGCGATGAATGCAGTAGAAATACTTCAAATTGATTATGTTGCCCTTTTTTGACCCAACGGGCTAGTTAAAGTGTGGGAGTCTGTTGGTGTTCTAACTGGGAGTAGAAATTGGTGGTCGCCAGGTATTTTTTGATGCAATCTTGTTTATTTACATGGAATGTTCATAGTCCTGTATCTTTGCATGCAGAAGGATCCAAGAACAAAAAGAGTAGTTTTCTAGTTTACCAGCCTCTTCAGTTAACGCCACACCCAAAAGCTATCTCTAGCTTTTTTCCAGGGTCACACTGTGCTTACAGGCTCCTGCTTGGCTTTTTCTGGCCTCTTTTCCTGTGTCTCTCTCTCTGTTCTTGTATGTGACCTCACTATCTGTGTGTGTTCTCTCATGCTCCTACACACGCTTATCAAAACAATACTCAGCCCAAAAGTTCCTGATTGATTCACACAAACCTTTTGGGCGTGTCTATGATTAAAATGCTATAGTGGCCCAGCTGCAGTGCTTCAGTATAGACAGGAATCCAGCTCTCCCAGAGACAATAGCTAGGTTGAAAGAAGAATTCTTCTATTGACCTAGCGCTGTCAACATGGGAACCTAAGGTGGCATAACTACGCTGTTCAGGGATGTGGATTTTTCACACCCCGATCAACGTAGTTAAACCAACTTAATTTTCTAGTGTAGACCAGGCCTTTGTCTTATGTGGGGTTTATGTTCATGGTTATGTTAAATTAAGGGTGAGTTCACACCTATCAAACTCAATGGGATTTTAATCCAACCCATAACAAGGTTTCACTCCACTCATAACAACAGATTGAAGGCAGGATAGGGCTTTGTAAATTCTGCTTCCAGGGCCTGACCCTAATCCCATTGAAGTGAATGGGAATCTTTCCATTGACTTCATTGGGTTTTGGATTGGGCTCCTATTGATAGATTTTGTGCTCTTACTGAGGGCTTGTCTACACCTAAAATGCTGCAGTGGTGCCGATGTGCCAGTGTAGCAGCACTGTTGTAGTGTTCAGTGTAAACGCTACCTACACCAACAGGATGGGTTCTTCGTCGGTGGAGATAATTCACCTCCCTCAGAGGTGTTTGCTAGATTAACAGGAGAATTCTCCCATCAACCTAGTGCTATCTTCACCAGGGGTTAGGTTGGTGTAACTATGTTGCTCAGGGGTGTGGATCTTTCATGCTGCTGAGTGATGTAGTTATACTGACATAAGTTCCTTGTGTAGACCAAGCCTGAGGATATGCATACACTACAAATGCTCCAGTGGCACAGCTGTAACTATGCCACTCTAGCACTGTAGTATAGATGCTTTCTACTGTTGCTGTAATAAATCCACCCCCATGAGAAGCAGCAGCTAGGTCAGTGGAAGAATTCCAGCAGTTTCTACACCAGGCCTTAGGTCATCTTAAGTACATCTGTGAGGGGTGTGAATTTTTCATTCTGCAGCTCACCAAGGAATTCACTGACCAGCAGTGTTTTGTATACCCAGTTTCAGAATCACTGATCTAGTTCAGCACAATGATAATATTTGTATATTTCTAAAGCATCCCCATTAGATCCCTCATATGCCAATCTCTTTTAATTCTTCAGTTTTGTTCTGGATTTTTGGGATGTGGGTAATGTTAGTTCTCAGTGCATACAAAAATAATTCACTCCTAGCTGTTCAGATGTTATATCGAAATTGTGTAATTTCAACAGCAGTGTACATAGTTTCTCCAGATTACATGAGAGAAAAAATATTTATAGGAGAATACTGAAGATTTTATTTCACACCTCTGGCCTCTCCCAACGTACCCCAGTGAAAATTTTGCATTATTAATATGTTCCCCAACAATAATTTTGTAAACCTTATAAGAGATGGTATTTTAATTTGATACATTGTGTTAGTGTCTGGGGCCCGGTCTACACTTACCTTTGCGATTCAGCGGCAGTCAACGGGAGATACGCAAGTGACGTAAATCACTTGCGTATCTCCTGTCAACTTTGCAGTGTCTCCTCTGCACACCCTTCGACGCAGCACTCCCTTCAATACAGCGCTATGCCACATACCGGGATGGTTTTCCTGCGTCGCTTGCTGGATCGACTGAGCGCATCTATACAGACCGCTCAGTCGATCCAGAGTGGTCGATCTGACGGCAGCAAATTTGCCACTGTCAGCGTAGACCCACCCTGGGATTCAATCTCCATGAAGAACATTGGCTGCTGGGTAGGCGTGTACAAAATGCGTCCCAAACGAAGGACAGTTGTGTAAGTGTCTCGTAACTGTGTGTCTCGTAACTTGTAAAAATATTCAGGATGACTTCTGGTTATGTATGATATGCTACTCTCAGTATCTTGGCATAGTCTAGTAGAGTGCAGAGCCAGCTGGTTCTGGTGAGGTGAGGGCTTTGTCAATAATGCATGGATTTTTAGTGTCCCTTTTTTCCTCCAATGAGGCAAAAGTTTAATCGTTTAATTGGCTCTCTGGAAGAACTTTTGTTTTTAGTTACACTTTTGTGTATAATGTTACATAGTTTTTGTATGTTAAAGGAGTGCTATTAGTTTGGGTTGTCCATAGAACTGTAATTCTATCTCCTTTGTGCGCATACTTTATGATAGTCTTTAATCACATGATCACACACTATTTTTATCACAGGCCCTTTGCCTCATTTAATGCACTGGAAGTACTGTTTCTTATTGAGTGAGCATAGCTGAGTGTCTGAGACTAGTATCTGCCATAGGGTGACCAGATGTCTCAATATTATCAGGCCCATCTCAATATTAGGGGCTTTATCTTATACAGGCAACTATTCCTCCCTCTGTGACTTTTTCTCTCCCCGCAGAAAAAAAGTGGCCAGATTATTCACATTTGCTATCTGGTCACCCTTGTCTGCCATAGTGGAGAACTAGGATCTGTTCCTGGACTGGATAACCTGAGGTGTCTTGCTTAATATTAAAGTTTGTGAAGGGTACAGAATTATTAATACCACTTAATAGAGGTGAGGCTAGCCTTCCAGATGTCAGTTCAGCGCATTCTCCCCTAAGTGTAACCAACAAATAAGATTGGGGGAGTGGGAGGGCAGCAGTGTCAATCTACCAACTGATAGATCTGAAAGAATCAGATCAGAATGGACCATTTAGTCTTTTACATCAGCAGAAATTCATAGCTCAATGAAATGAGCAATACCCAAGCCATAGCCCTGTTTCTGTAACATGACCAGCTCTTAAACCAGATTGAAAGGGCTCCAGGAAATCTGAGGGCTCAAGATAATGCTCTAGATAACGCCCATGCTGCTTCTCAATGACCTTCTAGATAACCTTTCCCCCCCAAAAAAAGGTTACGGGCAGTGTGACAATTGAGAAGATTAGTTGTGTTGATGTGACAACATTAAGATGTTAGAAGTGTAGCTTGGTCCATGAAGCACAGCATTTTGCTCCAGTTGGTTGGACAGGGCTACTTTTGAGAGGGTTGTCATAGGCCATCAGACTGGGGCGGGAGGGGATAATGAGTTTCTGTTTATGTCCTCTCTTACTTTAATTGCTCTATTGGTGTCATTCTTCATGTGTTGTTAGCAGACTGTAGAAAACTGATATGTGGTATTTTTGGAGTAGTTCCAGTAGGCTAGAATCCATACCAGTGAAAGTTGTCTAAAAGAAGCTATTTCTTCTGAATGTCTCATTTGCAAATACATATGGACATCTTTTTGTAGGGGGGTTATATTTGGTTTGTAGTTTCTGAAAAGAACAGGATATTTTCTGGACATAGTATAACAAATTTTAGTTTCCTGCTTCTTAAATTTTTTATTTCATATCTGAACTGGAAACTCAAGTCCACTGATATAAGGGCATATCATGCACCTTTTTGTATTCCCCATTTACCCAGTAGCTGCCCATTAAAGGCTTGATCCAGGGCCCATTGAAGTCAAAGGAGAGATTCTTCTTGAGTTCAGTGAGTGTTGGATCAGACTCTGTGAGGATATAACATTAGTGGGATATAGAATAGAGTTGTTTTTGATGTTTGGGGGAAATTTAATCTTGTTCTGGGCAGAACATCTTGGCTAATTTAAATGGGTTTACAGAGATGCCACCAATATCTGCCATATTAGAGTATTATTCTGTTGTGTTGTTTATCATAACCTGTCCCATATAGATTACAGAATTTTCAATTAGGGAAATATATGCTCCTCCTTCATTTCACGTTTTTTTTTTTTTTTTTGCATTGTTGCAGTTACCCTAGATCTCTTGCCAAAATGCACACACTGTCTGGTTCGGCAAGTATCAATATCATCAAAATCCATGTGTAGTGTCAGAGAGAGAGATCTTTGATATTGCTACCACTCACCAAAGTACCTGAAACTGTGTCTGGAGGGAAGGAATTTTCAGTTACTTGGCATGGAGTCATATGTTGCAAATAGTGTCTCATATGTCATTCTAATTGTGGAACAGAAATTTGGGGGTTATATAGAAAAAGGAGAGTATCACCTGCAAATAGATAAGATGATTTCATTTGCCTTGTTCTTAGCCTGGAAGTCCTGGATTTGTTGGTGTGCCTGAGGTGGGTGCTTACACACACTCTCTTGCTAACAGGTATGGATTATCTAATCTTGCTATCTAGTTTTATACCACTCACATCACCATAGTGTCTGAACACCTGAAAGCAGTTAAGGGGAAAAGTAACCGAGAGAGATGATAGCATTTCTGCATAGCCTTCATTGGTGGAAATGGATTAGTTTGTATCCTATTAGTGATGAGCATAGCTCTGGACTCCTTGCATAGCATATGATTGTGGTCCAAAGTGTAATCATATTTTCTCCTCCTTCTAAATCCCAGCCAGTGTGTGTAGCATGGCAAACAGAAAATCTGTCTCTTCTCTGGGGAAAACAAGACACTGAAGAAGAGTGGGGAAAAAAGATGTCTCAAGGTATAAAAAGAAGAATGGAGTATATGGGAAATCAGGTAGAGGTGAAAGGAGAGGATTGTATTTCTTTTAGGCAGGGACAGTAACTGCCCACTGTTTCGCACAGTGAGGCCCTGACTGGAACCTTCAGGTGCTATTATAATATCCATATAGGTAATAATAATGGTAAAAGGAAGGCAGCATTTTTAATCTATGATTTGATATAGGTTGACTATTTTAAAACAAACAAACAAATAAAAAAAAAACCCACACATGTATACACACACCCAAAATCTAAACATTTTCCTGGCTCTGAATAGGGCAAGTTGATTCTCCTTCCAAAGAGTCTCCTTCAACTTGATTTTGCAAAGTTGAATGGTATTAATCATAATGTATTTTAGTTCTGGTGTATATTTACTATTAATTTACTATTGCCTTTTACAAGCTTGTGTAATTAATACCCATGGCAACTCCTCTCCTTCTGAACTAGCAATTCTCCTTGAGGAAATTTGGTATAATCAACCTCAGTTTCTCAATATTGTCTAACCATTCTTTGTCCTAACTTCCAACTCCCAATGCATTAATAGTGCATCATTCTAGAAATCAATACTAAATAGTATAATTCTGCCTGCTCACTGTGGTGAGAACTATAGATTCAGAATGGTACCTTATGTGTGAATTATTCAAAATGAATAAGATTGGCCAAATTCTATCTTAGATACTCATCTGACTTCCATTACTATGGTACCCAAGTATCTATCTTCACAACACCGTGTGGTAGGGAAGTGCTATTTTGTCATTTTACAGGTGGGGAATTGAGACACCAGAGATGTGTGCAAAGTCACACAGGAAGTCCGTGAGGAGGATTTTGCACCCAGGTCTCCTGAGTCCAATCCTAGCACTCCAAACTTCCTTTCTGTCTGCCACCCAAAACCTATCTTTCTTGACCTATTTTTGAGTTTTCTGTTGTGATCATTACCACCAATCCAAGTGCTTCCCATATAAACAAAATCTGTACAGTATAGGCCCTAATGCACTTGATAAAGTCTTGTTCTTCTTCTCCTAGGAGACTGCTTGGAGAATAGAACATTGTTCCCTTTAATGTTCTTATTCAGATGGAAATGCTTTATCAAACAGGAGGATTTTGTATTATGCCATAAATTGAGTAGGCTTTGGTTAAGCCAGATCTTTTCTGGAAACAGCTTCTACAGTTGAACCCCCTTGACCAAAATAATTTTATCTTCACCTGTTGTGTGCCTTGTCCTGAGCTTTGACATCTTTTCCAAAGAGTTACCTTGGTGGATAATATATCTTGAAAGGGCCTCCATTAAAGTCAATGAAAGTTCTATTATATTGTGGTGGTTCTTCTGTACCCATCACCAAGGTGTCCTTGTGCATGCACATCTAAAGGCAGACTTTGGCCCTGTATTCATGTTAGTTCAAATGTATGTATTTATTTACCTTTTAAAAGTATATGCTGTACCAAACTGACTAGCATCTGATATCTACACATCCCACCAAGAAAGACTGAGTGCAAGTTGTTAGAGTCAAGGATACAAAAGGAAAACAGTAGAAGGAAAGGGAAGAGGAGTGGTAGAATACAGTAAAACAATTTGCCTTCCATTTATTTTGCTTGTTCCTATCCCAGTTAGGGCCTTGTGGTCCTTACTCAGATAAAATTCACGTGGGAATCTGAGAGATTTTTCTAAGTAAGGACTGTAGGATCAGTTCCAAAATTGCTATTACTTTTCAAAGTATGAGGATAATCTCTACCTTCTGTTCTTGAATCAAATAATATTGGAGACAAACAAGAATACATAATCTTGCATTATTATTCTGACCTTCCTTACATGCTGCATGATTCCCCCCCCTTGTGACAATACAAATATGTAATAATAATTGCCTAAGGGGCTTACTCCCCCAGTTTGGTTTGGCTCCAGTAAGCTCTTTCGATTTCCAATGGGGTTGTAGGCAAGGCCTCTGCAGTTGTCTATTTTAAAAGTTTAAGCAAAAATTCCATCATGTCATCTCTTTCTAAATCTTCAGGCACACCCAGCAGATGTAAATTTGATCCAACCCTATTCTCTAGGTCCTCCATTTTTAGCTGTAATTTAGCCAGGTCATTACTGAGCACAGAAACATCATCCACACAGGTCTGCATTTTCTTACTCTATCTCTGAAATTTTGCTGCTTACTGATTGAAATATAGAATCCTTTTCTTCCATAAACTCGCTGATTTTTCTTGCCCATTTTTATTCTTTTTTAAATCCTTGAAAGTAATCTCCTGCACTTCCACGTTAACATATTTTATAGAGCTGCCACATTTAAGTGTAACATACTGTTTGCACTGAAGGAACAAATCCACATTCCCAACCCTAATCATTTAAAAATCATGAGCCAAGCTCTCAAAAAAGATAATATATTTTGGGTTCTTTTAGTTTGCTGCCTGGTTTTTGCTCCTTTGGGGAACATTTTGGTCATGTATTCAAGCTTTTCTCCTCCATAAGGTCTCAAAATTGGTTTTTTTTTTTTTAAATAAAAGCAGAGATCCTCATGTAATTCACCTGATTCCAGGTTTGGGGGCTTTAAGAAGTACACCAAATATCATGAGACTCACAATAAAGTTGTGAGAGTTGGCAATGCTGAGACACACAAACTGATGTAGTGAGAGGTCAGATAGTAAGAAAGGAATGGAAAAGGGCCCCTCACCTTGGCAAAATTCAACTATTTGTTTTCTTAAGCTTTTTCCTGTGACCTTAACTGCTTCCTAGGTTTGCTGCCTTCGTTTTTCATGTTTACCAAGAAACCTGTAGAGCTGGGTAATACTATTACACAGCGTGGTTAATGCTTTATAGCAAATATCAAGTTTGATAAATTTAGTCCTGTTTATGAATAATTTGTAAACTGATTTTTATCAATTTGCTTTTTTTTAGTTCCGTTTTTCAGTTCAAATCAACAAATGTTTCAGGAAAATTAATTTCGCCAATATTTAAATAGCCTGTGAACTAAATTCTGGACTATTGCTTTAGGTATTTCATTTGCCACTCATAATTTGCTATTCACTGTGTGTTTACTGGTCACCAGAATCACATAGTATTGTTTCTTCTCCCTGTGTTGTTGACTAAACCTTATATTGAAGGGAGAAAAAAAGAAAAGGAGAGGCGAGAGAGAAAAAGAAAAGTCAGAGGTAGGGAAGTGGGTTTCAATTATACATTCATGCCATAAGCACATTCAGATAAGTATGAGTGAGATTTTTGTTTGTTTCTAACTTTTTGCAAACAAAATACTGCTCCTTCAAAAGTTTACAGAAAATGAAGAAAAAGGATCATGAGCATCATTAAAGTACATTCTCCATTTTTCTTATAAATGGAACTGATTTGAAAAAATTAATTTTGTCCAGTTCTTGCCACTTTTGATCCTGCAGGCTAAATGAAGAAGTGGTTATTTTTTAGTTACTTCCTTCTGTAACATTTTCACAGTGACTTCCAAATCTTTAAAGAAACTGGGAAGCAGGACCCAAATGTTTTAAACTAGTGTGGTAAAGTCAGGCCAGAGGGCTACCAAAGGGTATACCAGGGCTGGTATGTGGGCCTGAAAGGGTTAAAGGCCCTTTGCCCTGCAGGCAGAGGAGAGACTGCAGCAGGGCAATTAGAGACACCTGGACCCAATGAAGGGCAATGCCAGGTGTACTTAAACCCTGCCTTCCCAAGAGGGGGGAGGGGGAACAAACCAAGAGAAAGCTGCCAGAAGGCTTGTGGCGACTGGAGGAGAAGGTTCCTTCCCAGTCCAGGAGACAGAGCTCCTCTACAGCCAGGGGAGATGAGGTAGCAGGGGGCATCCTGGCCCAGGAAGAGAGGTAAAGTGCGAGACCCACCAGGGAGAAGCCGGCAGGTTGCCACACTAGGTATAAGCCCAAGCTACAAAGACTAGGTCCAGATCCAAGCTTTGTCAAAATCTTAAGGCAAGTTTGATTCAGGCAAGTTTCTAATCCAGGTCCGGTGTTTATAAGTGTGTAATGTGGCTCTTTTGTATTGTTTCCCATCCAAATTAAGGAAACTTCCTCCCACATAGGATGATGGAATGGAAAAGAAGGTGGTACCTGACATAAAATGCAGCAATCTCTCTAAGGAAAAAAATGCTAGTAAATAATTCTTTCTCACTAGGCCAGAAAGGGTTGGGAGCACTGCACGCCGTTCTGCCCTGGTGGGCTGGTGGTGACTCTGTCTGGCTGATACACTGGCATTAGCACACTACAAATGAACCTGTGTCCAGCCTTCCTTGACCAAAAGGAGAGTTACTGTGAATCATACACCCTTTGGGAATGGGTGGGAGAGAAGAACAGTATACAAGTGAATACACAATAAAAGGTTCCTTCTTTCCAACTTTGCAAAAGAACTGAAAATCAAAGTCATGTGTATATATCCACAGTACCTATGAAATACTACAGTACCGAATTCACATCAAACTTTGCTGGCATGTAAAAAACCCCAAACCATCTGAATTAATGTAAATATGACTTATATGTGGCTTTTTGAAGGATAACTAACCAAGCCCTAATAAATATCACTATTTTATCCATGTTGGAAGTGGTATTCTTGGGTCAAATCTTGTTCTGAATTAAGTCAACAGCAAAACATTTGTCGGCTTCAGTGGGACCCAGATTTCAGTGACGCCCTGTCCTGCAAGTACTTTCAATGGGATTGCTCACTGTGGAAAAGTTAAGCATGGGTATAAGTGTGTGCAGGATTGGGGCGTTAGGGTGTGCATTTTAAAATGCTGTACCCCTTGAAAGAACACGTTTTGCTCTATAAATAGATGCCTTTCTTTGTCAGCTCAATTAAGAAGAGCTAATAAAACTGGCAAAAACTTGGGATTTCTGGATTCCTGCCAGGAAACCAAACCGGCTGTGACTCAACAAAAATTCATCAAATTCAAGATGTTTCCGTGAAACATTTTGAGTTCAACAAATTGGCATTTTTCTGATGAAACAGAGTTTTGTTGGGAAATTTCTGACCAGCTCTAAGAGGTAACTCAGTATTTTCATTTTACTCCAATCTCCTTGGTCTTTTATCCAGATTGTGCTCTATGAAAATAAACACAAAACAGCACAGGACACAGTATTTTCTGGGTAATGTCATTGGCTCTGAGCATTGTTTATCCATCATGACGTTAAGGGCAGAGAGATTTTGTTACATTGTTTCATCTTGCACCAGACAGATTTCATGAAAACCCTTCTGCATTTCATCTCCATTAATGTCTGTTCTTCCTCTTTAGTAGTAGTCAAGGTGTGGATTGCTTCCAAATCCATTTAGCACTGTTTCTTTCTCTTTCTTTTATGCTGTGCTTCTTAAAATTTTGATTAGTGTAAAAGTAGAAAGAATTAAAATATGGGATTAAAGCAGTGTGTTGTCTTTATCAAAATAGAACTAAAACATTTGGATTTTTTTGGAGAGGGACATTTATGAAATGGTTTTGATAATGCAATATAATTAGAATCAAAATGAAACAAACATCTCCCAAACCAAAAAAAAGTAATTTAAAAAAGTTTTAGGTTTAAAGTATGTCTGAATCAATTTACCGTTAGCTCTTCCCTCTCAACCCTATGCCTCCAAAAGTTTCACTTTATTTATACAAATCCCTCAAAACAAAAAACACAAGACACAGCATCAAACCCAGTCCTCTGTCCTCTAGAACTCATTGCAGGATGTGTGCCTAAATATGGAAATGAAAAATAAGTGATCCAGCCAGTTCCTTACTGTCATTCAAGCCACCCAACTCATACCATTCACTAACTTTAACTTTGCCCCGTTTTGTCCTGTAGCGTGTTCTTGGATGTATACTGTTCGTTTTATATATTGTTTGTTTGTTCTTGACTTGACAGAATTTAATTTGAATTTTTTTTATAATTTCAACAGAGAATGTTTATTTTTAAGCATTTTTCTATTTTTAATCTATTTAAATTTTCACAGTTACACACAAATATTGTTTTTATTTTTATCAATTTACATGTTCACTGCTGTTGGAAATTATAGGGAAGGCCAAACTATAATTACTTAAGGACAGTAGACATTGATCTTAAAAGAAATTAAAGCTTTATAACCATTAAAAGTTAAATTATCAACATCATGAGTGTAAATATACAAAGTACATATCCTTAAATCCAACTCAAATTCTAAGGCAGCATTTTTCTTACTTTTCCTATTTGTAAATTTTGATTGTTACAGATGTTTTTGTTGGTTTGTGTGTACAGTGAAATCACCATTTGCCAACATTTATCAGTAAAAACCTCATCCTTCTAGCCCTAATTATGTTATAAAAAATTTCAAACAGAATGTAGTCCTAGGTGAAAAATGGGGGTGAGAAGAGAAATTCAGTAGAAAAGTTTAGCAAATTGGAATTCAAAACTCGTTTCCATTCCAGTTGTATTTAATAATTATTTGGGATTTTTTCTTCTGAATTTTTGACTGTATTATTTCTATTTCAAAATCAGGAAATAATATAAAATTATACCATTTAATTCTCAAAAAACCCACCAGGACCCCAATCCTGCAAGTTCTTAAGCATGTACATAACTTTACTCATGTGAATGGTTTCATTGGTTAAATTCTTTTCAATGCTTAAGTGACTTAGGTTCTTAAGTCCCATTTTCAAAAGTAATTAATTTTTAAAGAAGTTTAGGCTACTCAGTTCCTGTGTCACTTTGATGATACATACATTCCATGTACTTCAGTGAGGTAGAATTTCATATGTGCTTAAGTGTTTGCAGAGTTCGGGGTCCATGGCTGTGATTCAACAAGTACTTTAAGTACATGCAAAGTATTGTTGACCTCCATATGTGCAGTCCCAACTCCAGTTAAATTCAGTGGGACTGCTTGTTTGATTTGAATTTAGACTTCTGCTTAAGTGCCTGCTGAAGTAGACACTGTGTGACACTAACCCCTGGTCTACACTTACCTGGCGATTTGGCAGCAGTCAACGGGAGTTACGCAAGCTATGAAGAGTAGCTTGCGTAACTCCCATTGACTGCAGTGCTTCCATTCTGCGCGGTGTCTTCACTGCACTGCGCTGATGGAAACTGCATTCCCGTTGATGCAACGCTATACCACTTGAGGCGGTGGTTTAACTAGGTCGACTTCTGGATCGATCGAGCAGGTCTTCACTGACTGCTTAATCAATCCAGAAAGGCCAATCTGACAGCAGCAGCTTTGCCACCGTCAAAACCACAGTGGAAAGACATAAAATGGGGGGGAAAACAACACCCCCCCATGCAACAGAGCTCCCCATACTGCCAATGAGATTTGTGTATATTTATCAGTGGCAGTAGACAGCTTTTAGTTTGCGAGATCAGTTGTCTTATGCAGTTCTTGGAATAGTGAGAATTCTTTCCCTGCTTTTGTTTTGTTTTGTGTGTTAATTTGGTATTCTTAAAAGTGAGGCACTGATAGAGACTTGGATATAGAGCAGGCTGTCACTGCAGACTTCCTCATCAAGCTCTCCACCGACACCTCAGTATTGACCTTTAGCACCTTCCAGTCCTGATCTTTGTTGAGCTGACTGTCGCCCAGGCCTAAATTGTGCCAAATAGTTTCCTTGTCTTGTGTTGCTAGACAAAATGTGACGTGAATCAGCTGCCCTTTGTGGTTCTCTCCTCTTTAGGGCACATGAGATTACATTCATAAGAGCAGTTAGTGTATTCATCTGTAGGTGGAAGATAAGATCCTTTTCTAAACAATGACCATTCACAACTCTTAAACCCTACTGGGAAATAATAATCATAATAATATGATGTATTAATGTAGTGTAGTTATCAAGCATTTTTTATCCATAGCTCTCAGATGTGGGTGAATAAGTGAAAAAGCTACTTCCCTTCAACATAATTGTATATATACTTATTTAGTTCACCTTCTCTAGAATAGATCTCTGGTGTGTTGCTGCATGAAATATTTTAATATACAGCCTCGATTGGATTTCTTTAAGCAGAACTAAAATGAACTTTTTTCACTTTTTTTTTTTATTCTTGCCTGGCAGGAGCCAACCAGCACTCATCAAATGAGGTGCATTCATGGTATTTAAGTACTTTTCAGGCAGTGGATAACGCTGAGCCTTAAACCATGTATTTATGTTGCACCTAGCCCATGGCCATTGCATGCCCCAGCCTGTTGTTATGGCATAGGTGCTGGAACTAGGGGCATTGGACTTGTACAACACCCGCTGGCTTGAAGTAGTTTCCGTCACATACAGGGTTTACGGTTTGGTTCAGTGGCTCTCAGCACCCCCAGCATACACATTTTCCCAGCACCCCTGTATTGTGGGGTTAAAATTAGGAGTGACATGAGAGCAAGGATAGGTGATGGTGGGTGGTTGTTGGGAATAGTGGAGAACAGAGGGAGGAAGCCTGGTGCTGCCAATTGCAGATGAGCTCCGTCATATGGCAGGAATCTCTGCCCTGGGTGACAAACAACACTGATTAGAAAGGCTAAATGTCAACATTGTTCTGGACTGGTAGTTGGAGGTATTCCAAGAGCATTTTAGACACAAGACTTTGGAGTTTTTCTTCTCCCAAGCTGCTTCCATGCCTCCTTTTTTCCTCTGCTCTCCACCCCCTGGTGCTATAAGTCACACTGTCAAGTTCGGAGTGCTCTCTTCAGACCTTCAAATAAATCTTTTACAGCACCAATTTTAAAAGCTGCAATAGCATCTCTTTCTTTCTTCCCCCCCCCCTTTTAAAATTATGCAGCCCACTTTGTTAACCTGGTAAGGGTGGAGGGTGGCCTTCAAGAGGGGGGAAGAGTCAGAGGAGTAAAAGATGTGTATTGACACATGTGGCTTTGCATTTTTGCACAGGTCGATAGCACTCTGCGTGGTGACCGCAGTTTGATTGCAAACACTGTGTAGCTGGGATGCTTTGCCACAAATGCTTTGAAAGGTGGCCTGCATTTTTGTTCCCCCTTGTCTGATTCATTTTTAAATATATTATTACCAGAAAGGTTTAAGGACAAATTGATTGCTTGCAAAGAGGGACCAAAATCCCCAGGGCTGAATAAAGAAAATGAAAACATGAGAAGTGCATTTATTGGCCATTTGAAAATAAAAATGCAGTCTTAAAAAGGTTTCTTTAAAATGAAAAATGGGTGACTGAGTTGCCAACTGCCACTAACCTAGAAGTTAGTGCCTTTGTAGTGATGCTGGCTGCAATGCTAAAATCCTTAGCCGGGCCTTCGGTGGTGCAGCAGGAGGGCTTCATAGAACATTTGCTCCCCTTTCGTTTAGAAACCACTCTGTATTTGGAATAAGTGCAGCAGAAGGGGAGTATATTTCCCATTGTCCTGTTTGTTCCTGTGAGTGGGCGTGTACGGTGGTGGGGATGATCCTGATTAAATAGAATGGAAATATTGTCAGATTTTTAGAATTTGTTTTCTATGGGAAAGGCACTGATGGTGAATGTTTAGAGCAGGGTTCTAGAAAGTTGAAGGTTGCTCGGTCCTTTTGCTGATTCTGCCAATGACTTGTTCTGTGAATTTTGGCAAGCCCACATAATTTCTCTTTGCCTAAGTTTATCCTTCTGTTAAATGGGTATAAAACATGCCTTGCAGAATGTTTTGAGGCTTCTGTTATTAAAAGTTTGAAAAGCACTTTGAGTTCCTCAGATGGCATGTACTATAGAACTGTATGTACATTGTTATTATGTGTTTGAATTTGAAAATGTTTTTTCTCATAGGGAAGGAAACACCATGTCAGAAAATACCTTAACTTATCTTTTCCTTGTTTATTCAATTCTATGGCATTCTAATAAATTATGGACCCAGTGTAGTTTCCATTGTTGTTAGTAGGGATTTTGCCCTTTATTTCAGTCTAGAATCTGCTGAATTTAGTAGGCCTTATGTCCACTACAGGATATGTCTTTAAAGGCTTGGACTGGCATGGCTGAAGATCAAAGGCAGCAGCCATTAGCAGATAAATAAAATTCTGAGTACCCAACATAAGTAACATCCTGTAAGCTTGTATTTTCAACATTATTTGCTATTCTTTTTGAGCCATATCATGTCTCGGGCATTGGGGGTATATTATCCATCCTGCTTTTGGGCGCATCCCATCAACAGAAGCAGAGTTATACAGGTAGGCCAATAATCTAGTTTTCCGTACAAGTTCTAGAAGGAAGGAATTTAGACTGGCAGGGATTAAGTGGGCTGGAGAACTAGTGCAGATGGGGTTCATTTGAACTACATGACCCAGCTGTCAGATTTTGTTGTTGTGTTGTTGTTGTTGTTGTAAAGGGCAGCGAGGTGTGGCTGGTAATGGGGAAGACAATACTTATAACCTAAGGAGAAATTGGAAAGCCTTGTTTGTATTGTGCGAAGAGGGGAATGCTCTGTGTGGTTGGTTGGTTTGTTTTTTTCTGATTGTACTCTTAAAAGGGGAAGACATTTGGTTATTGTTATCTGCTTGTTCCTTAGAAAAGGAGGGTTATTGAAAAAAAACCAAAAACAATATTAAACTGTAAACTTTGTGGTGTTTCTAGTTAGTTTGATGAGCTACTACCCGCGCTGTAGTGGAGGGGAAGCCCATCCTGTGACAATGTATAATTCATTCATTTTGTTATGGGTAGATTAAATATTTCTCATTTGTTTTGTTAGTGGTATGTACAGTGCCTACCACAATGGGGCCCTGATTATGACGTGAAGGCCCCTAAGCACTTTCACAATACAATTAATAATGATCTAATGACATTTTGAAGTTGAAAGTGCTGATAGTAATAAAGCAAGCAACTCAGTCGGAGCCACACTGGTAAATGTGACGTCTCAGGAATGGTAGAGCTTGTTTCACAGAAGCAAGATTTTAAAATAATATATAGTACTGTGTAATAGGTAATATATAATTCTGATTGGCAGTTTCAGTCATTCCAGCCCTAAGCCATAAAGAAAATCCAGGGTTGATCTGGGACTTAAACCATCCACTGAGTCCCAGTGCAGCGCAATAGACACAAGAACTCCACTTATATTGTAAGTTAACATAATGGGTCCTACTCTTAACTTCTTGTCTCATCAGTTAGTTTTTTCATGAGAACGTGAGATTCTCCCTTGTAAAGTAGCAACGACTGTTAAACTACAGTTCAAGAGTCTTGGCTTGTGACGTTCCGTTGTTCTACCTGTAATATCCACTATGGTGGTGCTTGAGTCTTGTTGGGTCACGTGACACATGAAAGAGTCATTGTCATCTATTGGCATGTATTTATTTTGTCTGCATAAATAGGAAATTATTTTATATTTCATGCTAATTAGTAGCATGACTTGATTTGATTCATCATGCAAAAGGTATTTCTGAGAACTCCCAGAAGAGTCATCCACACAAATACAGGAGGAAAAGCAACCTGCATTTCATAAGGGCTGGAAAGCCAAAGCAGAGCATTTTTATATCAAATATAGCCCTTTACGGCTGGTGTACACTACAGATTTTTGTCAACCAAAGTTAGCTTTTTTGCGCCAAAACAGTGCTGATGTACACACTACAATTCCCCTCCCCTCTCCCCCGCCAACCTACTGCCCTGATTTTGTGACCACCTCAATGAAAGGTGTAGAGTTTTTTGCGCCAGACTTTTAGCAACAAAGCATCAGTATAGATGTCGTGCTTGGTTATGTCATAGTAAATGGCCTCCAGGAAGTGTCCCACAATACCCATCCTGACTGTTCTGGCCATCAGTTTGAACTCTGCTGCCCAGTAGCCATCTGTCCCTCCCCCTTTAAAGTTCTGGGAATTTTTGAAATTCAACTTCCTGCTTGGTCAGCATGGAGAGCTCACATCACATCTGTCCAGCTGACCATGACGTCTCCCTGCACCAAATGCTCTCCTGCTTGGATCACACCGGAGCTTCTGGGTCTGAGCAGCACTGGGGAGAAGAGGCTGTGCAGTCCCATCTCCACTGCAGCTGAAGGAACTTTCATACCGGTGGTCACATTTCTTGTGCCATGGCAGAAAAGGGGTATGACCGGATCATGCTTCAGTGCCAGTGTGCAAAAATCAAGGAGCTGTGGCAGGGGTACCAAAAGGCTAGGGAGTCAAACTGTTGCTCTGGTGCAGAGCCAAAGACCTGCTCCTTCTATAAGGAGCTGGAAGCCATCCTTGGTGACGACCCCCACCTCCACTGCCAAGAGACCTATGGATACCTCCACAGGCTCGGAGACTGTGGGCGCTGGACTCATCCTTGACAAAGAAGTTGTGGACAAGGAGAATGTGGTTAATGGCCCTGCGCACTTGCAATAACACAGCACCAATGGTGGACTTCCTGATTCCAAACTGATTAGTGACCGACCAGTAGCAGGCTGGATTTGCTAGCTTCCATACAGTGATTGCCATGTGCTTTTCCATCAAGAGGGCAGCTCTCAATCTGTTGTCCTTGTGCCGCAGGGCAAGGATGAGCTCCCAACAGAGTTCCATGGGAGTGGCTTCATGTATTTGAAAGTTCTGCAGCCATTGTTCATCATCCCACACCTGCATAATGCTGTGATCCCACCACTCATTGCTTGTTTCATGTGCGCAAAAATGGTGGTGCACTGTGTGCAGATATTCCGTGAATGCAAATAGTAATCAAGCGTTGTTTGTTGGCATGGCACACAGCAGGTCAGGCACCTTGAATTTCTGTTCCGACTGGGAGCTCATGATATGCAGCGTGGGCAGCTGTGATGTGTTCAGAACACTGACACCAACAGTGGAGATCAGTGCAGGATCCAGCCTTTCAGCTAGAGATGGCAGGTGCAGAGGAAACTGGGACCGTTGAAAAATGCCACAAAACAAAGTCAGAATCCCATGGAATGACGGGATGGAAATTACTGCATCATGGGATGTTGAACACTCTGATCCTCTCCACCTTCCCAAAACTACTAGCAGTAAAAGGTGGGAGTTTCACAGTGGAATAGCTGCGCACAACGCATTGCTCTCCCTGTCGATGCTAGAGCACCAACCGTGGACACACTTCAGTGACACAATGAGTGCTGTGGGAATAGGCACAAGCGTTGTAATTATAGCGCTTTTTGATCATTGCTGTAACATGCATAGACAACACTCTTTAGCGTAGACAAAGCCTTAGTCTATCAGAGCTTGAGTCTGTGGCCCTCTTTGTTAATGAACTACATTGAAATCTGATGGCAAATCATAGGTTGTGAACAGTAGCTTCCTGGAACAGTCATGTTAAATTCATGTTTACTTGATCAAATTGCAAACCGGTAGACATTTATTTAAAATTTACACCACATGAATGTCTGAGGTAATAGGTAGATCTTGTAATGTGTTTGTTTAAAACAATATTTTACCAGGAGGGTCTTTGGAGATGAAATATTTCACTTTCAAGTGTGTCCTGGGTATTGGAAGAAGAGGAGGGGGAAGTAAAGAGGGATTTGGGGAATGTAAAATACCAAAGAAAGCAAGATTTTCCAAGGAAAAACATGAGGAAGCTTGGTATGAGCATTTAAGGTATGCTACAGTTTTGAAAAGGAAACATTAATGGTGAAATGTGCCCTCAAAGGACAAGTCAGTTATAAATTTCATGTCACAAAATTACCTGTCAATGAGATTATGTTAAATAATGTAGAATTATTACTGGTTTTTGAGGGAGGGGAGAGAAAAACATTATAACTTTATGGGAGAATGTTCAAAGTGTTTAGAGTAGGGCACACAAATTCCATTATTATTAATGGGATTTGTGCGCTCAACTCCCCTCAAACTGCATTAAAAAATGTAGCTATTGCTGTTCATCCTCAAAGTATAGACATAGCAAGAGAGTAATGAAAGCCAAAAGTTTTCTCCTCGGGAATTTTGTTATGCTCTGGCCAGAGAATATCTTACTAGCAGCCTATGTGTACTGCAACATGATTAAAGTCTAGAGGCATTTCTTTTCCCTTTCTACAGATATAGCCAAACAAAAGAAAAAAACAACTGATTTGACATGCCATGGAAAATCCATTCATATTATCTACAAGAGTGGGGAATATTACCGCCTTTGCTACTGTTAGTTGTAGGGTGATGAGCATTTTCTCTATTTTGACTCAAGACAGATTTTAGCATGATGGGGTTGGACTTGTTAAAACATTGCTGAGCATCAGATTGTGATATATTGTGACTGGAACTGAGATCACTTTTTAAGACAGAGAACAGAATACAGCAGAGAATCTGTGAAGGTGGAGGGCAAAGAAGGAAAGAGGAAAAACATACAATTGAGGCTTAAATATGACTGAACATGTTGCCATGGGATTTGATCTTATCCTCTTTACAAGGGAAAACTTGAGTCATGGGTGTTAAATGATCAAGTCATTACTCACTTACAGAATAATAAAAAAAATCATGGGTACCTTTTATGGGATTTTTATAAATAATAATTAATGCATGGCATTTCTGTATATGAATACCAAGTAAAGACATGATGCAGGCTAAAGTTCACAGCATGCGTCACTTCTATGTGATCTGTTGAGAAATACTTACTATTGATTTTATTGATTATCCTCACATTCTCTTTTTTAAAAGCTGTTTTGTTCATTTATTCATACTGAGTTAAAGCAGTTGTTGCATGTGTGTGTGTGTGTGTGTGTGTGTGTGTGTGTGTGTGTGTGTGTGTAATGGACCGATATAAATGATAGGAAACCTGGGATCAGATTCTAGGCAGCTGCTAAGGAACACACAGCACAGCTCAGAAGGGAGATGTGCATAGGTAGTTTTTAAACCACTTTCTCCTTGCCCAAACCTGGGCTGGCTCTTCTGTTTTCCAGCTTCCCTAGCAGACTTACACCAGCTGCCAACAGTCTGAAGGGTTGATCTTTTCCCACAATTGAAGCTCTCCATGTCGGTTGTGGAGGAAGGGTGTAGGAATTGTTACATTGGCTCTGCATCCTTGGAGGATCTCCTTACTTTTGGACCAACTTTAGCACTGCTCAGCCCATGATCTGGGTTTGTTCATGCTTTCTTTTTGCTCTAGTACTATTTTCATTTATATGGTTTTTAAAAAGCTGCTGTAGTTCAATTTATGATGCTAATTTTATGTATGGAGAGAAGTCTCATAGACTCATAGACTCATAGGTCAGAAGGGACCAATA
>ML675603.1:57148375-57169082 GCA_007922155.1 Mesoclemmys tuberculata
CATATTGGTCCCTTCTGACCTATGAGTCTATGAGTCTATGAAATGTTGAAATGAGCAAATGGCAGGATCACCAGATCTGAAAACGTCTTTGTAAGGAAAACAGAATTTTTCAAACTTCCACATCTACAGTCCTGCAAACTGGACCATGGTGAACAAACTTTTTTTTAATGGATGGTATTGTATATGCATTTATAGAAGATACTAATTTCTGGTAAATATTTATCAGATGAAAATGTGCAGTCTGCTATAACAGCAGTAGTTAATGAATCATGAAAAGCAAGGATATAGTTTTTGGGAAGTTCTGAAATAAGGTATGACCTGACAATGGAACTGACTTTTTACATGAGCCACAGAGTGCTTTAGTCTGAAACACTACTGGATTTTTTTATTACTGTCCATTTTGCGGAAAAATATCCTATATCTAATGATAGTGTCTGATGGTAATGACGACACTTCATAATTTCACGTTTATATGGAGACCATTGCTATTGGGAGGAAATTTTAAAAAGTTGTAAAATTATACAAAAGTGTAGCATACATCTACATTACCCTGATCTAGTCTAGTGTGTATAGTCCACCATCTATAGTCCAACATCTACATTACCCTGCTCTAGTCTAGTGTGTATAGTCCGTTGGAATTTTATTCATGTGTTTTGTTGCCCATTTCCAAATAATTTGGATCTCCTGGTTGACCTCTTTCCCCCCAGTTATTATGCAGATAAGGCTCCATTCATCTTGAAAATATGTTTCTCCTTTTTCTGCAGATTAAGCAGTCTGGTTGAGGGTAAAGTTTACTTCATAATCTATAAATGGCTCTTACTCCTTGATCTGACTCACTGTGTTACCACAAAATCTATCAATTTATTTTTAGCATCTTAAAGAAACAAAAGAAATAGGGAGCATTTGTTTCCAATCAGAAGACAGCCCCAAAATGATGTATTCCACTGTAGGGAACATTCTTTCAGCTTGACCTGCAATACGAGGACCCTCTGCCAGTATATCCTTAGAGGCTATTGCACCCTGCAGCTGGCTACTTGTGAGTCATTTAAACAGAAAATTGGTAGAACTAGCCAAGCCCACACCCTACAAAATGTACTTTTTATCACTGTGTGCAGGGCAGGGCTTTTTTATGGAGGGGAAGAAAGACACAGAAGAAGATCAAATAAAGAATCGGCCTTAAATCCAAACCCATCATCCCTCTTAGAATACAAACGTTGAATACTTTAAATGCAATTAAAATTCTCCCAGCCCATCAAGGGGGCCACTAACCCATTTAGCAGTAAACTTGACAGCAAAAAATAGTCTTTGTAATATACAACAGAAATAGATTTCCATAAAGTCTACATACTTATAGATCAATAAGTATGATGACCAAATATATTGTAGTGGACCATGCAAAGTAAATTGTATTCAATAATATTTGTATTTGGGACTCTTGATATTCTTGGATCAGAGCAGTGCTGGGGATAAATTACTTTGTTCTGAACCACTATCTGGGTTTTTTGGATGTTAAAACCTCAAAGTCATAAAGTCTGAAATAGCTTTATGTGTCACTGTTTCTGCTCTATGGACATGGAGGTAGATTCCCCTTATCTTCGTATAAACTAATCAGCTGCATGTAGAGCCCTGCAAACCTGCAGATATCCGTGTTATATCCGTGGTCCATTTTTGCAGATCACCGATTGGGCAAGGATACAAATTTTGTATCTGTACAGGGCTCTTGCTATGTGGCCCCAGCCCCATTGCCCAGGAATATGCAACAGAAGCAGATTGTGTCAGGCCTCAGAAATGGAAGCATTTGGAAGCATCAGCATATATGTGTGCTGTACGGGAGCAGTTCAGCCTAACTGAGTCAATAATCCAGTACAAGTGTGTGTACTCTTGTACTATTTCTTGGTTGCTGGTAGAAGTATAAGCATTGCTAAGGGCTGGATTGACAATGCATTTAGTTGGCGAGTTAACTGAACAGTCCCTTGTAAATGCTCCATAATTATCTGTGTATATTTGTTTTTCCTTTGCATTTTATTTGGGGAAAAACGAATAATGAAAAAATGTTAGTCATCATGGTGTATTAACAAAAAACAAACATGCATGCAGATAAACAACTCCTGAATAGAGCTCCATTTTAGTTGGGAATTTTTGATACAACATTGCCTAAGTGCATAGAAAGTGTACCACCAGTGGTGATTGATACCAGCTAACCAGATGCGCTTTTGCTCGTTTTTCATTTGGTTAAGGTAACATAATTTTGTATACCAGAGATGCTGCTAGTATATTAAGAGTGTTGCAGTCATCATATTTCATTACAGTGAAATAATATCCTTTATTACAAACTTACGACACCTACATAAATACATATGCTGTGCATATTGCCCTTGTTCTCTGTCTAATTTCACATGACAAAGGACAATATGTCGTCGTTATCTAAGGCTATATTACATTGAAAGTCACTACAGAAATTTCAGAATATGTTAAATAGACGTGTGTTTGTAACCAGATAGCATATATAATTATCATTATCACAATATAATAGAGTTACCCTATTATTCTTGATGTGAGGTGAGGCTATAGCAGATTGAGCACCTTACACTACTTCCCACTATTGCTTCAGCCTTATGCTGCAAGTCCTCGAATATTTTCTTCATGTCAGGGAGACATTCAGGGATAAGTATTCTAATTTGCACTAACTGGTAAATACAAAAAGACAAGACACAAACATTCAGTAGCAAGGCAAAGGGGGGAGAAAATCCTTTGTTGTTCTTCCTTCCCTTCTTGTGAATGTTTCTGAGCAGCATCTCCAGTAATGGATCAACTGAACAGATGAACTCTTGTCAATTCATGGACTTCTCTGGATAAGTCCAGCCTCTAAGAAAGAAGCAGAAATGACTAAGGGCACACACAAAACAGTATGTGATTAACTGATGGGATGCCATGCTGCATGCATTGTGTTCTCATTGGTGTTAAGTGGTAGCAGTAACAGTTAGTGGTTGATAGATTTCTGATATTTTTAAAAATTGAATAGCCTTCAACTGGAGTTTGAATACCTTTTTTGTCATGGGGCATCACCTTGCTTATTGACTTGCTTTTGAATCTAGTGAGGTCATTAATGATCTGTGCACTAATTAAGATATTCCATATGAGATGCCAATTTGATACAACTGTAGTAGCTCTGTACAAGACATTATCTAATAAATTGTAAAGCCTGGATTAATCTTTGTGTGATACTATGTCAGGCTTCATAAATACTTAGTGGATGCTTCATTGTATTGAATTTATAACATCAGTGAGAAAACCAGTGATTCTGTATATCCTTTGTGTGTGCCATACACCTGACTAGTGACCAGTCAGTGCTTGTGAACTTCAGATGCTAAAGAATGTAAAGACAATAAGGAATATAATGATCTGACAGTGCAACAGGCATTTTATTGCCACTCATGTAGCTTGATTGACCATTGACCAGTGCCATTTCAAAATGAAAGAGAGAACCACTCAGAGTGAAATGTACAGTGCGGGCAGTATACTTTATTTTAAAAACACTCTTCTGAAATCTGGTTTTTCAATACCTTCAACATTTCAAATCTGAAGTACTGAAAAAAACACGTTTTTTGTTTTCACCTGACATTCTGCATTTTAAAAAATCATGGTGGACTTGCAGCAGCTGAAAAAAGTTTTCTATTTTTTTTTCCTTCCGAGGGTGGAGGAGAGGGTGGGCAGAGAACAATGGAGGCCTTTCTAATGGATAGCAGTGCGAAGACACGTGGTTTGAAGAAAAACATAACCTTGAAAGCAATTTTTTTCCTGGTGTTATTTATAAAAATGAAAGAGGAATGGATAGCTGCAATGGGCTTACTTTTGGACTGTCTTTTAAGCATGTGAGGGAGAGCTTGGATTATTATGTGGGGACTTGTACAATGCATCAGGATATATCTCAGGAACTCTTCCTTCCTCTGTCCCCTACAGGCACTAGCTACCTGAAAGGGTAGTTCAGGGCAGTGCTAGGGTCCCCGCTGAACACAGAGTGAAGGGCATGCTACACTCTTGGAAGTATGGCAGAACTGTTTCTGCAGTGTGTGCTCCCCAAGATACCACAGCAGGAATTTTGGCTAAAGTGAGCCAGGATTATCCTCAGGCTTCCCCTGCAGTACTTACTTTGCACTTCTCAACTCTGAATACCAAAATCTATCTATATTTTGAATGGTTCAGTATAGATAGATGAATCTTCTCTCCTGTCCTTTTCAGACTTGGGCCTCTCTTCTGAGACTTCCGCTAAATGTGTTTAACAACAGTTATGATGTGAGATGAGTCATCAACTCATTTCAGTTAGGCCACTGGCCAGCCATTAGTGAGCCACGCTGAATTTGAATTGGCAACCTAGCTTCTGAAAGGCTTTATATCCCACTACCAACGCCCTGATCCAACACTTTCAAGTGTGAGTGCCTATCATAGGTTTCTAAATCTATATTTTGGCACCTGACTTTCAGCAGAGCTGAGCACTTGTAATTCTCATTGACTACTGTTGAAATTGTGGATGCTCAGACCTCTGAAAATCAGGCCCATTGATTTTTAAGTTAGCGCACCTAGAGTTGATCCTAGACATACGCTGTGTGTGCAGCTGCATAGGGGACCACACTCTCTCTGCATGTCCTCCCGGCATACACCAAGACCTCACTACCAGCTGGCTCATCATCATCACCTCCCTCCTTCCACCAAATTAAATAGGGGACGCAGCTCTCTTTGTCCCCCACTGACCAGCAATATGTCTTCCCTGCCAGATGATGAAACTTTCTTTGACACTGCACTGTACTAGTGCTAACCATTGTGACCACCTTTCTCTCTTACACAGTTAAAACCCCTCCACCCAAAATGTATTATAATATTTGTGCATCTGTATGTGTGATCCCACAGATCATACTTCATGAAAATCCAAGGGTTAGGCTTGGACTTATTAGAGAGGGTGTGAGAGGTTTAAGAAAGCTAAACTATTCTATTGTAGAAAATAAGCAGAGATAGAGTAAAGACCATCAGGATGAGAGACACTAATGAGCAAGACAAAAGTGTTAGAAGCTTGAAAAATATTATACCTGTTCCGAAGTTACTTATGTTTGAAGACATGGGGCTGCAGGGGATCAAGCTGCAACCTACATCCCCCACCCCCAAAAAATTGTGAATTCATTGAAGGTGATATTGTCCGTTAGGAAGCCACAATGGTTAATCATTTCAGCTGTTGAAATCCAATTGTCGTTTGTGTGTCAGTGCTTCAAAACAATGATCTCTACCCATATATCTTTGCAGTGGGTCCTTTTAAGTACCCAAGATCCTTTTCTATCTGGCATACTTTATAGTTAATCAGCTTCACAGTTTGCTTAGGAAATCTTTTTTCACGCCTTCAAAGTATAGAAGGCTTTTGAGTTTTCAGAATATTTTGTTGAGCTTAGTCACTCTGGCCCTGATCCAAAGCCCACTGATGTTAATGGAAGTCTTTCCATTGACGTCAGTGGGCTTTGGATCTGGCCCCCTCTCTGTAAATTGATTCATAATCTAAAAACACTGCCTGTTTCGAAGGCGACAGCAGCACAGTTTATGTCTGTTGGCTTCTGGAATTTCTTTAATGCAGTCCAACTCCAAAGCATTCTCCTTGTGCTCAGGTCTAGACTTGTCTTCACATTCTGGCTCAGTGATGTTTTTCTATTCCCACAAGAGGCGGTAAAGGTCTTTATCCCTCTACTGAAGCTTTAGATGACTGGATTGAGCAAACAAAAGCTGTAATGTTCTCACTGCTTTCCATCACCTACCAATGAGCAGAACTTCCTCCTTTCCCACCCCTCAACTTTCCCATTTCCTCCACTTCCTGTCTTTGCAGATTGGGCAATGAATACTATATATTTCCTGAAGTTGACTAATGACAGGACATTGATGTCTGCAGCCTAACCAGTCTGGCCAGACTTGGGATGGATTCTCAAATGAAAGGATTCACTAGGGTCCGTGTCCTTGGAGGCTAAAAAGGGCTAGTCTGGCTTTGACATTTCTTTGCCTTTTCAGGTCATTATTTAGGACTGTCTTGATTAGCACCATGCACATGACCTAATACATCCCATTTTAATGATTTTGATATTTCTTACGTTATTACTACTTTTGGTCACTTGGGCTGAAAAAAAACGTGACAACATATTGGAAAGCTATGGGTCTGCTCAGTGGAGCTGCACCAATGTATAATCTGCTGAGGGCCTAGCCTTATAATTCTGTGTCAATGGCATTTTGGTACTTTTGCTTCTTACTTCTTTCTAGTAAAAATGTGGAAGATTGAGGAACTGGCATCTCACTCTACTCTCAGATCAGACAAACATTCAAGCTTCAACATTAAGAGATGCGGCTACTTGTGTAAATTGTTGTGGTGTGTTGACATACACCATCTAAGGTTGTGGCCCAAACATTCAGGGTGATTGGAACTACATTTCCTAATTTTCCTGGTTATATTTTGTACAGGATAAATCTCCAGAGGGGAAAATAATGTTATGAATTTCAGTTTATAGCTCTAGCATACAAAAGAGAGGCTTTTCCCCTCTGAAGTGGCTAGACACTCTCTCCTCTTGGTTGTGGGATTTCATTCGCGTTATGTCATTAAAGCTTCAGTTGCCCTCAGTTCCTTTTGTGCTGGCTGAGTAGATGGATGGATCTGCATTTCTGTATGGAGCAAATTATAGTGATATTTTATGATAGAAAAGTCAAATCCATGGACTCTCACTTATGCACCCATCAGCTTGGTTATTAATGACACTGGTGTGAGCAGAGGTATTTTCTGTGGTGCAGAAATACAGATTTATAGATTGTGGTGCCATTCAGTCTCTGACTGCTTTTGGTTACACTGTGTTTTCTCTCTAGTGTATATATTTCTTGCATACCTAGGCGTTCTTCCTGATCAGTGATGGAAATAGTTTGGATCATTTATCTTGTAAGTTATATAAGTTATATATCTCATTGTGCCAAACTGGCCAATATTCTGGAGGCAAAAAGATACAAAACAGCAAGTAAATGGGTGTAGGTGTATTTGGGATGGTATAATTTTTCATTTATGTCTTGTGTGCAGTGTTTGTGGAATACACATACATCTTTGGGGCCCATGAAACATATTGTACAACATGATAACATTTTGGAACAGGATGATCACATTGTGTCAGAATGTCTACCACATTGTGTTGTGGCATGTTGACACAATAGGCACATCATCAGGACAGCCAATCTCATAAAGGGTGCAACACTACGCCAGTGGAGAGATTCTTTCTTGCTTGCTTGCTTGCTTTCTTGCTTGCCACCATCTTTTCTTAATACATCTGTTCCTTTTCCTTCTATAAAGGGCCTTTGCTGTTTCTAATTCACACATGTGCACTTCAGTGCCTTCAGATTTCAGATGTGTCCCCAGATCATTAGTACCCACAACAGTGGTGCCGCATTTGAAACAAAGTGACAGTTGGCTCTCAGCTATATTTGGGATCTTATATCCAGAGTCACAGAGGTAAATTTTGTTTTCTGTGAGAATCTGATCTCTGACTACAATACGGTAATACATGTTGGAAATATATCACTGAAGGAGCCTTTATGCTCATGGGATTTAACTCCTGGTACATCATAGAGAAGCCCATATTTCCTTAAAGCTCATAGTGGCTTACATAAGTTCTTCTTTTCTCCCCTTCTTCCCCCCCTCCCCCCCAAAAAAAATTGTGGAAAGCTTATTTTGGAAAGTGTCCTCAAAATAAAATATCAGGCACAGCTGAGTACCCATTTGATTGGGAGATGGGAGATCTTCTGAGTTTGAGCAACAGATAGAACCAAAAAAGATATTTCTGGAGGCATCATGTGTGCGAAAAGTGTTTTTATTACAGTTTTGAGTTGATAAACCACCAATTCATTTTAAAAATGGAGTAATCCCTTTACTTCCAAGTAGATAATCAGTTTGTCTATTGTACACTTCAAAGTCAGCCACAGCTCAGCTCAGCTCGATAAGGCGGCAAGAGCCACAAACATTTTTTTTTCTCTCCCATTGTTTTTTTTCTGATCACCGTGTCCACATTCTAGATTTTCAAATGAGAGTTAACAGATGCTGTTCCATGTAATGTGACTGCTCTTGAGGGGGGCTTGTTCCCACCAGACATCTTACAACAAATGTTTGAAGCTGACTTTTCAATCCTTCTGGAGCATCTCATGCTGGAAACTTGGATGAAAAGGCACATATACTATGGCAGGACTTCACTTTGAATGATTTTGAATCACAGTGGGAGACACTGACATTTCCACTTACACTGAAACATGTCACTTTCAGGTATGTCGTAATAAACCTGAGTGTTCAGCTGAATAATAGAGATGTTGATTTATTTTTTTTTAAAGTCCTTGCCTTTGTTGTTAGCAACATGTTAGGTTGTTTAGTAAAGTTGGAAAATACTTTATAAAAATGTAATTCTTTTTAGCATTTATACTGTTTAATTTTTTGTATTTCATTCACTTATCATTGTGAAACTAGATTTGTTGATTGCATTTGCTGTTTATTCTGTAGGGCCATAGTCTAAAGTCCTGTTTTAATTTTCCCATTTGCCTCGATGGGATGCTTAAGTGAGGACTTCAGAATTTGACCCATAATCTGCTTCATTGCCTCGATTTCATGTTATGAATGGAATAGCATACATTTAATTGAATTAAATGAATGGAAACTTTACTATTCATATTAGATTTTGTAGTGCCCACATTTCTTTTCTTTTACTTAAAAAAATCATACATTTTTTGGCTTGACAATGTCATTTAAAACAAAACAAGAAAACAGGGTTGGGCTGTTTTGTTTCTTTTGGTTGTGTTTTTTTTATTTTTTAATTTTTTTTGCTTTGCAGTTACAAAATCATTTCAGGATTGTTCAATATGTATAAAGATGTAGTGGTGTGGAAACCCAAAACAATTACATTTCAGTGACATAAATATGACCCAAACTCTAGTAGATCTCAAGTCAACTATGTAATGCTACCACACCTACATTTGCTAAGAGAATATTTGTTGAACAACGTTTTCAGTGTATTGTATCTTTATTTATTAACCATTAACTTTTTAATGATGATTTTGGGAATCAAGCTGAATGTTCAGTAGCTTTAAAGTTATGATTGGATCTAGTACTGCTCTCTTCCTCTGTAGTATGGGGCACGGCTCACTTGCTGGTGGATTCTCTGTACCTTAAAGTCTTTAAACCATGATTTGAGGACTTTAATAACTCAGTCATAGGTTAGAGGTTTATTACAGGAGTGGGTGGGTGGGATTCTGTGACCTGCATTGTGTAGGAGGTCAGACTAGATGATCATATTGGTCCCTTCTAACCTTAGAGTCTATGAGTCTTTTGGAAACTGGATGATATATTATATTAATCTACAGGCCAAGGGTCATATAGGAAGGATGAAAACCTTAATTCACTCTGAGGAAGATTTTTAACAGTGCTGAAGGGATTAAGAAGCTCATGTACCACTGAAATATTATGGGTCCTGTGCTCCTAAATATCTTAGATGCTTTTGGAAATATCCTTCTCATGATAGTGCCCTCTTGTTTTGTTCTGCCTCAGGTTTACTAAGCTACTGTACTATTATAGTACTGCTTGTCTGAGCTGGGAATTTGGAAATAAACCTGGGTTGTCTGCAGAGTAGTGAAGAGTATTATCGATTGGTCACCATATAATTTCTCCTGTGGTGCTTCTCAAGATTGACAGTCTCGGTATTGGGAATGTGAGTCAGATTTTGATTGAGACTGTGTTAGAATGACTCTATAAATAAGTTAACCACTCAGCAGGAGTGAGAGAAACTGTGAGGTTTAGTTGGACTGAGAGAAGAGCTAGGGAATTCTTTTGCAAGAAGTCCAAGAACAACCATGAGAGAGACTCAGTTAAATGTGGTTAACCATTACCAGCTCAGAATGTGTTAGTTTTTTAAGCATCCTGAAAAGCAAAACATCACTGGAGATGGATGACTTTTTTCTCCTCACAAATCTGAAAGGAGTCCCTGGGATATATTTTGAGTTTCATTAAATATACAGAAAATATTCACGTGGGCTGCAGTTTTTTATGATCCTTTTTTCTCTTTGTTTTGTTTTTTCTTTTCTAAGATTGGCCAACTGCTTCTTCTCATTATCTGCTTTTATTTTCATTCTGTCTGTATTTCTGTCTTTCACCACTGGAAATAAATCCTGGTGAAGCTACACTCTCTCATCCCCGACACAAAATACCGTATCAGTCTGGAGAAAACTTCCCAGCTCTATGTAACTAGAATAAGGTTGATGCTGAGCTCCTTCCAATCAGAAGCCTACTGTGGTCTAGTAAGCATTCTTAAATTCAGGATAATGCCGGAATGCTCTGGGAATTTGACAAATTGTGGTTTTTTTGTCAGTGTAATATTGTCATATTTTGGTTCTGTAATTGTTAGCGTAGCCTGCAAAATTCATTCTTCCTATTTGCATGTAAAACTTCGATATAATGTGGTTTTGAGACTAAAATTTTGAACTCTTTATTTTAGATGTCACACTACTACTTCTGTAGCCTTCAGAGAACTCTCCATGAAGGCAGATGATGAGAAACATGGTTACTTACCAGTAACTGTTGTTCTTTGAGATGTGTTGCTCATATCCATTCCAGTATAGGTGAGTGCACGCCACCGTGCACGGGTTCCCGGAACTTTTTTCCCCTTAGCAGACACCGTGCATGCCGCAGCATATGAAGCACCACCGTCGCTAAACCCCCTCAGTCCCTTCTTTCTGCCAACTCCGACAGTGGGGATGAGGCATGGGGATGGAATGGATATGAGCAACACATCTCGAAGAACAACAGTTACTGGTAAGTAACCATGTTTTCTCCTTCAAGTGATTGCTCATATCCATTCCAGTATAGGTGATTACAAAGCTGTACCCTGGAGATGGGTAGGAGTTACCAGTGAGCTGCCCGCAGCACAGCTCTGCTGAATCCCACATCCTCTCTCGCCTGCTGGGCGATGGTGCTTGAGCTCTGGTTGAGTGCGCTATGATGGTTCTTGAAAGTGGCACCTTCACCTGGTCGTAGCCGAACTAGGACGTAATCCACGAGGAGATGCACTGGGTGGAGACAGGTGAGCCTTCATCCGGTCCACCACTGCAACGAAGAGCTGCGTGGATTTCCGGAATGGCTTCGTTTGCTTGATGTAAAAGGTCAGGGCTTGTTACACGTCCAGTGAATGTCATCTTCTCTCCTCCTCTGAGCCGTGTGGTTTGAGAAAACACGAGGAGAAAAATATCTTGATTACAATGAAACTGGGAAACCACCTTGGATAGGGAGGCCAGATGTGGCCTGAGGTGGACCTTGTTCTTATAGAATACAGTATGTGGGGCTCCGAGGTCCAGGTTTTAATTTTGGAGTCCCTCCTAGGTGAGGTAACGGCCACCAGGAAGGCTATCTTCCATGAAAACATGAGCTGGGGGCATGAAGTCATGGGATCAAAAAGGGGGGACCCAGTGGGTCTTGAAAGGGCCAGGTTGAGATCCCAGGAAGGCACCAGGTCACATACCTGTGGATAAAGCCTCCCCTGCTGCCAAGTAAGACTTGTTGGGCCTGCACCGATCAGGCTGTCTGTCTCTCCCTCCATCAGCCACAGTGCCTTCAGGCCATGAGATGTGAGGATTCCAGGTCCGGGTGCAATAGGCAACTATCATCCTGGGAGAGAAGGTCGTGCCGCCTCGGAAGCTGAATGGGCATGGCAATCGAATGGTCCAGAAGCATGCTGAACCAGTACTGCCTTGGCCAGGCTGGAGCGATGAGTAAGATGTCTGCGCTGTCTCACCTTACTTCCAAGCAGGACATTGGGATGGATCGGAATGGGTGGAAACGTGAACATGAGGATCCCTGTCCAGTCAAAGAGGAGCGCTTTGGAAATTGACCCGGTGTTGCGACCCCGGAGCAAGCCGAGCCTTGGGCACTTCATGTTCCAGGCTGACACAAATAGATCCAGTTGGGGAACACCCCCTTTTTGCGAGACCGTAGACACTAACTACGGGTGCTGCGACCAGTCGCGGTGGGGTAGAGACGACCTGCTGAGACAATCCGCCTTGTCACTCCTCACTCTCGAGAGGTGAGAGGCAGTTAAGTGGAAATTGTGCCTCACTGCCAAATCTCACGGGTGTTTCACTTTCTCACAGAGGGCCGAGGAGCGCACTTCTCCCTGCCTGTTTATGTACAACACTGCTGCAGTGCTGTCTGTCTGCACCTGCACTAGTCTGCCTGTCGAGAATTGGAGGAAACACCGTGCACTGTAGGCAAATAGCCCTCAGCTCCTTCCAGTGTAGGAAGGCTAGGGCGGGTGGGGGAACTATGACCACACGATTCAGTGGGTGGCTGCTCAGCACATATACCGAGGCCAACCACGCCTGAATCAATCTGAGCATCCGGCGAGCCAGCCTCATTGTGTACGTGCAGGCCGCCATGTGGCCTAACATCTGATGGCAGTGCCTGGCTATTGTTGTGGGCATTGGTGCAGCTAGGAGATGATATAGACTATTGCCTCAAAATGTAGCTGAGGCAGGTAGACTCTGGCCTAGGAAGCGTCCCAGATGGCCCCGATGAATTCTATGTATTGCACTGGGGTTAGTGTGGACTTCTGCTCATTTATGAGCCGTCCCAGCCTGCTGCATGTAGAGCAAGAGAGGGTCCCAGTCTCCTGCACTTGAGGCCTGGACCTGCCCCATATCAGCCAATCATACCGGTAACGGAATATTTGCGCGCCCTTACGTCTCAGGTGGGCAGCCGCAACTGCCATGCATGAAGCGGAGTAAGCGCCTGATGCTGGGAAGGACAAGCACCCGAAGCATGCATCATTGGGGTCGAGAGTGACACAGCAGTCTCCCGGGTCCAGAGAATGGATGATGGAGGCTAGGGAAAACCATGCGAAACCTGAGTCGTTTGACGTGCTGTTTAGCCAACGCAGGTTCAACATGGGTCTCAGACGTCCTCTTGCTTTGGGGATGAAGAAATACTTCGGATAGAACCTCTTCCCCCTTCTGCCTTGAGGAACCATACAAGTGCTCCTGTGATGAAGAGGGTGTCCACCTCCTGCAAGGGGAGTTACTCGTGACAGGGGTCCCTGAAGAGGGACAAAGGTGAAAGGCTTGAGAGACAGCATTGTTTGCTGCTTCAGGCAGATGTGAACTAGGGATGGCTCACACCCATTGAAACTTGAGTCCATGCCTAAACCACCCGGACCTCCTGGTAAACTTCAGGAAAGTGCAGGCAGATCCAAGAGAGCAGTAGGGGTGCCACCCTCGGGCACACCATCACCAAGGCAGATGCGAACCTGCAGCTCCCACAGGCCGGCAAAGAGATTTTGGACTACACAGGAGACCCCATAAGTTTGCCCATCTTGGGTGCCCCTGCTGGGGGCTGAGGACAAGATGAGGGGTTAATTTTGTGCTCTAAACCCTTATTCCTTTCCCTTCTTCTGTAGGGTTGGAAGGGCCTAGCATAGGCCTTGGCTGCTGCTGCTGCATCTGGGGCCGTGATTGCTGCCTGGAAAACTGGGGCATGAACAGACCCAGGGAGCGAAGCGTGGCCCCAAAGTCCTTCAGACCGTGCAGCTTACAGTGGTCTGATCGGAGAAAAGGGCTAACCCATCAAAAGACAGGTCTGAGGACTGCAGCCACATGCACTTCCTCATGGAAATGGTGGAGGCTATGGCCCTACCTGCTGAGTCAGCAGCATCACCTGGCGCCTGGAGCACTGCCCTACCCACCATGATTCCCTCATCCAGGACAGTGGCGAAGTCTGTGGCCTGGTCCTGGGGCAGGGTCTCAGCAAACCACCTGAGGGAGTTGCACAAAATACATTTATATCTCCCCAGGAGGGACTGATGGCTGGCAATCCTGAACTGCAGGGTTGCCATGGAATAAATCTTTCTCCCGAACAAATCCAGCTTTTTGCTGACCTAGTTCTTGGGTGTGGAACCAGGCTGACCTTGCCTGTTCCACTGGTCAGCAGCATAAGCTGAGAGCACAGCAGTAGGGCTCCCAGGGCTGGGTGAGTGAACAAATACTTGAACCCTTCGACCGGGACATAGACCTTCCTCCCGGCCACCTTCGACGTACAGGTGATTGAGGAAGGGGTTTTCCACGGGGCCTTAGCAATTTTGAGAGCCCTCTCATGGACAGGTAGGGCTACTCTCGCTGGGGGAGCCACCACCAGTACATTAAAGAGGGTATATTGGCCTCACTAATTCCTTGACTGCCAGCCCCAAGTTAGAGGCCACCCTCTTGAGCAGCTCCTGGTGTGCCCTGAAATTCTCCAGTGGTGCCATGAGGTCCTGGGAGACTGCCTCTCCTGGGGAGGGAGAAGAGGCTGCCAGGGCATGTCCTGAGGGTGCTCCCTTGCATGCCGAAGGAATACTCCCATAGAGGGTCCCTCCATGGGGTCTGACTCCTTGTCTGAGGAGGGGTGGCTATGGGCCTTCTCCTTTGTCAGGAGCATGGACTGCACCCCCGCTGACAGGGTGGGTAGGGGGCCTGGTCCCATCTGGATGGGCATGGGGGCCACTAAAGCCATTGTTGTGGCCATTGTCCCTGGGGCCAAACCCGGGCTGACTGTGCCACCTGCTGTGATGCTTGTGTCCCAAGCCACTAGACCAGCAGTACTGTGGCCGCCTTCTATCCAGGGTGCCGTGCCCTGCCGGGACTGTCCTCTCAACACCTCCGACGTGGAGGGTGACGAGGACTGCCTCTGCCACCGCAAGCGGTGCTGACGGATGGAGGTGCTCTCCAAAGAGCTCTTGGTACCGGAGTGCCATCTTGGTACTGAGGACTCTGCGGTGCCAATTGCCCCTTGGTAATTGGGACCGGCGCCGCTTTGGACTCTGCATTGCCTAGCCTGGCTCCAGCAACCGGGTTCTGCATCTGGGACTGGGCTGTGCAGGGTATATGCGTGGCGGACCCCTCAGTGCTGAGGCCTTCAACAGTAAGCGGGTTCTGGTTCACCTGCAGTACGGGCGAACTCCACGGTGCCATGGATGCGGAGTAGGAACTGTCTGAGCGGCCCTCAACCAGTGCTGCCTCTTGGCTCGTGCTGCCTCTGGTGCCGGAACCGATGTCGGCACCTAGAGGGGGATTCTGCATCTTGAGTTGAAGCAGGCTGGCTCGACGACACCAACCTGGAGTGACTCCTGGGGGAGCATCCTCGCTCTTCCCCTGGTGGCTGTCTGGCAGGAGAACTTCCTCCCCGTACCAGGGGTCTCCACCACCCTTCGGGGGGAACCAACGTGGGCTTGCCCTGGGACACCGGTCCCTTCTCTCTCGGCGGTGTCGACGGCATTGGCAAGGGCACTCTCCGACTCCCGGGAGTCGGGGGTGGCTCCCTGCTTGGAGATGCAGGCACTGGAAAAGACTCAATGGGCCGTGGCTGGTGCATCTCCACACTCAACCCTGCCTGTACCCACGGGTCAGGCGAGTGTCCGCACTCTGCATGCTGCCTCCTCTCCTTCGGCACCAGGGGCTATTGCTCGGTGCCAAGCCGAGCCTGGTGCTGGCGGTGCGCTCTGCACCGAGGTAACGCTAGGTGCCGTGGTTTGCAGCTGAGCTCCACAGTACTGGGGATGTAGAGTAGGAGCTGAGCATTTCCTGGCAGCCCTCGGCCAGAGCCGCTTCCTGGGCTATGCTGCCTCTGGTGCTGAGAAACGACATTGGTGCTGAAAGGGGGATTCTGCATCCCTAGTCAAAGCAGGCCAGCTCAACGACACCAACCTCGAGTGACTCCTGGGGAATGTCCTCACTCTAGCCTCAGTGGCTGTCTGGCGGGAGAACTTCCCCCTCATGCCAGGGATCTCCACTGCCCTTTGGGGGGACCAAATTCGGGCTTGCCCTGGGACAGCAGCCCCTTCTCCCTCATCGGAGCGGCAGACGGGTGGGGGGGAGCAGGGCATGGAGGCAGCGTAAGCAGGCCAACGAGGCTCTTGCTGCCCGAAGCCTCCGGTGTCGACGGCGTTGGCAGGGGCACTCTCCCACTCCCAGGAGTCGGGGGTGGCTCCCTGCTCGCAGATGCAAGCACCGGAGAGGGCTCAACAGGCCATGGCTGGTGCATCTCCGCATTCAAGCCTGCCCATACCCATGGTGCAGGGGAGTGTCTGCACTCAGTGTGCTGCCTCCTCTCCTTTGGCACCGGGAGCTGTTGCTCGGTGCCGAGCTGAGCCCAGTGCACGGAGCGCTGCTTCCATGAGCAGGGCTTTGATGTGTTTATTTTTTTTTACCCCAGCACTTAAGGCACCGATTGGGGGGAGGGGTCTTAAATCCAGATGGCCGGGCATGGCCCGCCCACCTTAAGTGTCTCAGGGACTTCTTATATAAAAACTACTTAAGCTAACTACAGTATTTAGAAGAACAAAGAGATTAAATAAAGGAGAATGGTACTTGTGAAGAGCAAGTGCTAGTTCCAGCAACCGTCATGGGCAGAAAGAAAGAACTGAGGGGGTGTAGGGTCGGTGGTGCCTTATATGCCACAGGATGCATGTGGCACTCCAAGGGGTGCCTGAGCCGACCCTACGGTGTCTGCTAAGGGGAAAAGTTCTGGAACCCATGCACGGTGGCATGCACTCACTTATACTAGAATGGATATGAGCAATCATTCGAAGAAGCTGGAAGTTCACACATACCAGCAGGAATCTTCAAGTATCTTACATCTTTGTCAGATGCATCTTTCTGGAAAACTTTTGGTTTCTTTGTTGAATGTGCTTATTATGGTACCAAGATTGTTCAGGAGTGAGCAAAGAATTGGGGAGAGAGCTCTGAAGTTATGTTCCATTGGATGACTGAGGGTGCTAAGTCTCCTGTTGACTTCATTAGGGATCTACAACTGGTTTTTCTTGAAAATTGAACTTTTCATTCTTTGATGCTTCAAAATATTTGAACCTTGAAGTCAAAATTAAGTCAAAATGGGAAGGATCTCTAAACTTTGTATTGTATTTGATGAAAAAAGACAACATCAAACCCCCAGCTCTGGTCAACCAGACCAATTTTTTTAAACAACAAACTTTCATTACTTCAGTTTCAACTGTTGCAAATTCAAACTACCCACCCCAAATTTCTGTTGTCCCCAGAGGATTCTAACAAACCCTTGATGAATCCTTGAGGCTCCATAATCTCTTAAACAACAAATTACAACCAGCCTCCTTGTGGTCAACCTCGGAACATCAGTGCTTCTCCTTAACCAGCTAGAGAAGTTCCTGTTGAGTTCTATAAGAAAGGTACTATCACTTCACTCATCCACAAGCTAAATGGAGGGACCAGGGACCTCTTCCAAGACCAATACAACTAGATGAGTCAGCCAACAGGAAGAGCTGCTCACAGCTGTGAGATCTGATGTGAGAACTTATCTCTGGTGCTTTGGGCAAAGCAACCCATGCCTCCTTGTCATCTAAAGATAGGTTTTGAAATCTGTGGGTTTTAAAAGCATTCAACTGGAAGCACTTAGTGGCTCACAGGATGGAGGCCGCAGCAAATGATTATCACATTCCCCAATCCCCTTCCAAACTTCCAAAGTGAATTGCTATGGCAAGGCATGGCAGCTTCAACTGTGTAGTCTCAGTTTTTAAAGCCTAAAGTCACCTCACAGTTTCCCTCCCTCTCTGGCTTTCTTCCTCCACTTTAGGCATTCTGGCCCCATCACATCACATGGTTATTAGGATTAAGGTTTGTGGTGCACTGCATTAGGGTCTTTGAGAAGGAGTACAATACAATTTACATTTTCCACAAAGCTTTTGGTACCATAGCATTTTTATATGGTATGTATCTTGGTAGAAACCCAAATCGGAGCCTTCTGTTTGTTATTAGCAACATTTGCTTTCAGTTCAACACCATTTTTTGCAGGAAAAACAAACCTGAAAACAATAACTCTTGTTCATTGACATAAACCGGCTGTCAGTTCCTTGAGGGACCTGGGCTGATAAAAACCAGGGAAAAACTATTTTATTTGCAATGTAAAGAATTTTAGCCTGTGGAGATTTTTAGTTCCACAGCAGTAAAGGTAGGGAAAGCAACTAGTGAGGCTGTTAAAGGTTATATTCCCTCCCTCCCTCTTTTTTTCTCCCAGTCCCTTGAGTCATAATTTAAACTCCAGAAAGTGAGAAGCTGTTACTAATACTAACATGCAATTTGGAGCAACAGGATCTTGCATTTACCAACTTTGTCTTTTTTTATTTTATTTCATTTTTATAGGTCATGCTGAAATTTTATTTTGCAATTTGGTTTACAAAGGGCTTTTCTGAATGGTGAGACTTTTATTAAGATTTGACAGTTGCACAGTTGTAACAGTCACGGAAACAAACACCTTGTTCAGCAGCTGGGCAATAATTATCTCCTCTTGATACAATTACTCTCTCTAATTAGATGTGAATTTAGCTCCTATATGCTGAAAACAACAGAACTGGTCTCTCGTGTTTTGGACTTCTGACATCGCCTTTCCTTCAAGAGATGAGTTGGACTTGCAGATGAGCTAACTTCCCACTCTCTAGTGAGCTGTCTGGTTTAGAAGGAGCAGCTGCGTAATGTTTATACAGCGACTTTCAAAGTCCTTTACAGACTTTAGGCATAATTCTGAGATCCTTACTCAGGCAACTCTCTTAATGAATTCAGTGAGTAAAAGCTCACTATGGAACTCAGGATTTTGTGATATCTAGGCACTGTAGTCTGTACAGTACATTTTACAGAAAGACTATTCCTGCAGAAAGTATCTTTTAATAACCACAGTGATCTGACTCTGTGTTTTATTTCATCTGAAAGAAGGAATCCTCTGCCCGCACAGTGCCCGTCAAATATGTTGTTGGGTCATTGAGTCAGTATTGGTACACTTTTTGCAAGTCTTTGTGCCAGCCAGCTTTGTGCCAGTGAAGCCTGTTTTAAGTAACTACTTATGAAACTGACAAAAATCAGTTGATCAAGAGAAGAGGTGTTCTAAAGAAAGTGAATCGTTCTCGATGGACCAGATTCTCAGTGCTGCTAAGTTTATTTTCCACTGCATAAACAGCAAAAAGTGAACTTAAACTGGCCAGAGAAAACTCCTGGAAAATACCCTACTGTAGGGGGAGGAATCTCCATTACTACCATCACCTGTTGAATCACCACTTCATACAGCACTTAGCCTCTCCTTGGGTCTCTTATTCAAATGCTGACTACATCAGATTCTGCTTACTTTGAGATCTGGTGCATTTTCAGCCCCGTTGGGCTGAATTGGTGAAACACAAGAAAAAAAATATTTTTTTACACATCATAATAATAGTAGCTGGTGCTACTGTCAGTGTGATTCTTTTATACTTACTTTCAATGAGCCTCTTTTCTGCCTTTCTTTTCTCTGAGGTAACCTCTCTGGGCTCAGATGCAATTGGGCTCAGAATGAAAATTGAGCACGTTAGGGGAGTGAAAGGCATGGGGCTTGCAAGCGTGGAAGGGCTTTAAGCTTCAGCCTACCTGAGGTTAAACAGTTCACAGCAGCTTTTGTCGTAAACGCTGTGATCTCTCTTGAACGTTGTGGTCTTAAAGTTTAAATCAGCCATTCCATGTTTCCTGTTTTTATATTGCTAAATAAGACCAGGTCGTTGAGAGACAAGTGTACTCTTTGTCTTACTGTAAAACCTCTGACCCCTGATTGAACCAGCGCTCATGGATAGTAGTACAGCACATGCTTGAAAAGAAGCTTTAATCCTTGGAAAGTACTTTGGCAGCTCTCTTCATAATAGTATCCTTAGGTGTGATTGCTGTCTAGCATGGCACCAAATGTATGAACAGTGGGGAAAGCTCATTTGATTTTGATTTGAAGGGAGGCAGAATTACAGTGCTTGGTCATCTTCATAAAGTGGGAATTATTCAGGGCTACTTAAATGAACCAGTTACAAAGAACAAGACATTTCATATGATAGGTTCTAGAAATACTTGATTTTAAGTGATCTAGACAGCATACAGAAGTGTGTCTGGTTTTGCCCCCATAAGTAATGTGTGTCAGAACTCAAATCTCCAAGTTATGGTTGCTGTATTTAACCAGCAAGAACCAAAATCCTTATTTCATTGACAATATAAACACGTGTCTCCACATGGCCTTTTGTAAGTTAAATCCGCTATTGGGTAAGAAAAAGGGACAGAAGCCCTTGATTTAAGAATAATGCATAGAGCTGTTGTTTTTTGTCATTGGTACATTTTACTAATTTTCAATAAAAATACATTTGGCCCTATTTTAATGAGAGGAAACCTCAGAAGCTGCCTATTTTCAGATTCTTTCTTGTTCTCCAGTAATGCATTTATTTTAATTTTGAAATGAAAAAGTATATTACTCAACCATGTTGGAAACAAAGGATAGGAATCAATGGTCAGTTTTCAGAGAGTTATTATAGTCTGTACTGGGACCAGGGGTCTGTACTGGGACCAGTACTGTTCAACACATTCATAAATGATCTGGAAAAAGGCTTAAACAGTGAGGGGGCAAAATTTGCAGACAATACAAAACTACTCAAGATAGTTAAGTCCAAAGCATACCGCAAAGAGTTACAAAGGGATTTCACAAAACTGGATGACTAATGGCAGAAGAAATTCATTTTTGTAAATGCAAAGTAATGCACACTGGAAAACATTGGATTACCTAATTATACATATAAACTGATGAATCTAAATTAGCTGTTACCATTCAAGAAAGAGATCTTGGAGTCATTGT
>ML675603.1:57169092-57245008 GCA_007922155.1 Mesoclemmys tuberculata
TCTAAATTAGCTGTTACCATTCAAGAAAGAGATCTTGGAGTCATTGTGGATAGTTCTCTGAAAACATCCACTCAATGTGCAATGGCAGTCAAAAAAGCTAACAGAATGTTGGGAATCATTAGGGAAGGGGATAGATAATAAGACAGAAGTGATCATAATGTCTCTTTATAAATCCATGGTATGCCCACATCTTGAATACTGCATACAGGTCTGCTTGCCCCATCTCAAAAAGATATATTGGAATTGGAAAAGGTACAGAAAAGGGCAATGAAAAATGATTAGGGATATGGAACAGCTTCCATATGAGAAGAGATTAATAAGATTGGGACTTTTCATCTTGGAAAAGAGACAACTAAAGGGGGATATGATAGAGGTCTATAAAATCATGATGAGGAGAAAGTAAATTAAGAAATGTTGTTTACTCCTTCTCATAACACAAGAACTAGGAGTCATCAAATGAAATTAATAGGGAGAGGTTTAAAACAAACAAAATCAAATATTTCTTCACATAACTCACTCACCGGTGGATCTCCTCAACAGAAGATATTGTGAAGTCCAAGACTATAATGGGGTTCAAAAAAGAACTAGATAAATTCATGAAGGATAGGTCCATCAATGGCCATTAGCCAGGATAGGCAGGGATTGCTGTTTGCCAGAAACTGGGAATGGGCGACAGGATGGATTACTTGATTATCTGTTCTGTTCGTTCTCTCTGAAGCACCTGGCATTGGCCATTGTTGGAAGACAGGAAACTGAGTTAGATGGACCATTAGTCTGACCCAGTATGGCCATTTTTGTGTTATCTCAGAACATTTTAACATAAAAACCTGGAGCACTGGTGTAGAGGAGGGAAGCATGGAACCAGGTATCCTGTGAAAAATTCCTTCAGTAATATCTCTGGAATAGAATTTTGACATAATGCATTTATTTTTAAAGACTCAGTAGGAGCCAAATAAGTATTCATACAAAATAAAGAATGTGTTTTTTAAAAAAATGTTCTTTAGGTCTTTCCTGCCCCCATTTAAGTCAGACAGCTTGGAATTGATTTCAGTGGAAGAAGGATCAGGTCCTTAACAATGAAATCTCAAGGGAAGGGACAATGAACCATATCTGTTCTTTTTTACGTTAGATTGTAAACTCTTGGGGATGAGAATGTTTTTCATATGTCTGTACAACGGGGCCTTGACCCTGATTGGATCCTCTAGGCACTGCCATAATATAAATAATAATAAACAAACTGACGTCTGGAATAACTCCTCTGAAGCAAGTGAAGTTACTTTAGTGTAAGATCAGAATTGGGACTATTTTTGTCTTTAAGACACCAAGCATGTTTATAGCCCTGTGTAAATAATAATAACAAATATCTCCATATAGCATTTACAGTTTTTTGTTTTAGTCCAATTCCTTTATATAAATTTTTTCTGAGCCTTTCTTTTTTCTATGTGACAATGAATGTCAAATTGGTATTTAAATCCAGGCTATGCAAACCTTTAAAGCAGAATTAGGGCATCGCTGATATTACTGAACCCCTTGCTAGCAGTCTTCTAAATCAGTCGCATTTTGTACGTACTTCAGTGTCATTTATGAGAGTACATCTGAGATTCAGGGTACCTTTCGTTTACGTGTCATGCAAGGGGATGGCACTTGGATTGACATTCCAACACCTTCCTTAGTCAGTACAGCAAAGCTTCAGCTGACTCTTTTCATACTGGAATTTAATAGATACAGTTTAGTATGTACGTGTGCATCAGCTTCTATTTTTATGCACCATTAATCCTCATTTAAGGCCAGACTGAGGCTGGCCCTTACAAGGGTATGCAGTGGTGAGGGAGTGGGTAAAGGGTCTGGCCCCCTATTCTTTGCACAGCCTGTATAAGAGCCAGGTGCAATTGCTACCCTTAATATTGGGGACGTGCTCATTCTCATCTCCTCTAACGGGTGCACAGTATTCCAGAGGAGGCAAGGAGCAGGTGAGGCTATGGCCTCTCCCAATGAACAGGAGGAGGGTGGATGTTGCAGCCTCTGAAAAGGGACACTCTCCAAAAAACAGTGAGACTCCACACTTCCCCTTACTATGTGGTGTGCTTCAGTGGCACAATTAAACCTTGAAATGATAGATTTTTTTTTCCAGCTTTTCTTGCCATCATTTGAGTGTCTTACCTCAGTTTAGATGCCAATTAAATCAAGAGAGTTAAAACTCTAATATTAGAGTGTAGACTTATCCTTACTGTTCGTGCACGTTTCCCTAAAAGCCGGAAAGGAAGAGAGTATGAAATGAAGTGATGCCCATGGAACAGGCTGAGCGTGCAAGCTGCCTTTCTGGAGATGATGAAATGTGCAAGAAAATGGTCTGATGTGTGTAAGAGGAAGGTTTGTTCTGTTTTGAGACTACTTCTTTACCAGGAAGAGCTCAGGGCACCAAGACGAGGAGACTAAAAAAAAAACAACCACCCTCACTCTTAACTCAGATCGCCTCACTTTTTTTTTTCCATGTGGTTATGCAGTTGCTCTAGTCCACTGGATCAGAAAGGAAATGAAAAGGAGAAGTCTTGGTGGCACCTTCCTGTTGTAGAATTCTCTGACTACTCAGCTGCTGTCTTCTCCAAATACAGTACGGAAACTGTAGGCCTATTTTCAAAGCCATTCAAAAGGAGTAAGGCAGGCTCGAGCCTGCTCTCCTGTTGCTTTTGGTAATATTTCAGAGAATCATCCTGAAAGTGATCTATATAGTGGAATTTTATGCTTTCCAAAGGAAGGAGAGCTTTAGTAAAGATATTCACTTCTTGTTTGGTGCTACTCATTGCTTTCTGCTAAGCTAGGTAACTAACTATTTAAACTTGGAGTAGGCATTATTTCAGTGCATGTTGCAAACAAAGTATTAGGTGAGAATGACATGACTTTGCTATTTGTTCACCTTCTATTAACTTTGTTTAATGAATTCAGGTGTTGAAGGCTCTCTCCTTTTATGCAGTATTTTATAGCAATGAGATGATTTTTCTCTGTCATATTTCAAGTAGAAAAATTAAGGCCATAGCTGACTAGTTAAAAAAATTCTAAACAGAAAGACCCAGCAATTTTCATCAATATCTTGAGACAATTATGGGATGAACAGCAGAGCATTTTTTTTTCATAATACATGGGCCTGCTTCTGCTCCATTAAAGCAGATTATCTAGTCTGACCTCTTGTTTATGACAGGTCACTAAATGCCACCCAGCCACCCCTACACCATGCCCAATAACCAGAATTAGACCAAAGTAGTACAGCCCTCAAGAAACTAAACTATTCTGTGCCATAGGCAGAGAACAGAAGGGACTGAGCTGCCTCAATGCCTGAGGTCCCTGCAATGGCAGAGAATTAAGTGAAATATACCCAGATGACTCTAGAAAGTGACCTCCATCCCATGCTTCAGAGCAAGGCAAAAAAGCCAGACAAACCCCAGGGTCCCTACCAATCTGACTTGGGGAAAAATTCCCCAATCCTGAAGTCAATGAGAATGTTGCCTTTGCCTTGAATGAAAGCAGGATTGGAACCTTTAAAAATTAGTAGAAATTGTTGTCCTTGTATAATACAACTATTATATTATTGTAGTCATTAAGAGCTAGATCATGGCTTCAAACCGTGTCCCCCTGCAGATGTATATCACATTAGCGAAGGCTTGTGAAACTATCATGTCAGAGGTAGCCACAAAGCCTTTGATGGTGCTCTGGTGACCAAAGAGCAGTGACCACTGCTTTGGCCTTTACCAGGTCAGCCTCCTTGACAGCCTAGCTCTAGCCCAGTGCATCTGCCGTTGGTCCACAACTTTTGGGAAGTCAAGTCCAAGTGCAGTGACCAACATTGCATCTGTTTTCCCCCCAGCAGGAGAAGGGGGAAGGAAGGCTCCTTGTCTCCTCTACTCCATGCACACAAATTATTAATTATTTGTGTCATCACAGCACTTAGCAATGACTCAGGACCGTCTTGTGCAAGATATTATATAAACACCTGTGCAGCGCTTGGTACAACCTGGTTTTAAATGTACAGTAGAACCTCAAAGATATGAATATGCATTACGAACTGACCAGTCAGCCGAACACCATGTGAAACAGGTAGTAAGCAATCAGGCAGCAGCAGAGGAAGGGAGGAAAAAAAGGAAGAAGAAAAAAGCAAATATCTGTACTATACTGTGCCTGTATTGCATCTTAGGCTTGCAGAACAGAAGCAGTCTGGGGTCTGTGATGTTTCCTGTAAGCCAAAGGTGCTGTTTTATGCCCCCGCAACCCTACTCCACTGGGAGGGGGAAGCTGTTTTCACCCACCACCTGTCAGGAGGGTCAGTTTGAGCCCAAGAAAGAAGCTGTCACAGGGAGCTACTGTGCTGCTGCTGTTGCAGCCAAAATCTGGCCTGGACATTCAGTGGAGGAGCTGTGCTCTGAAGGAGTTTTAAAGGGCCACAGTCTGTGCATTGATGCAGCCCAAGCTTTGCCCATGGCTACACTGCTGGATCCTGCCAGCACCTCTGAGAGTGTAAGGGGCAGGGGAGGGGAGGGACGCTGGCAGTGGGCTGGCACCAACCTCTTGCCACGTGCTGCCTGTGGAACATGGCAAGCAGTGCACTGAGCAGGGTGAGTCCTGGGGAGAAGCAGCTGAGGGCTGGGGCTTGTAGTGCCAAGGGCACGGGGCAGGCCCCCCCAGTTCAGCCCAAAGGCAAGAAATAAGAATAGGGCAGGGAGCTGCTTGCAAACCAGGCCATGCTGCCAGGTGCCACCTTTGCAGAGATCTCTCCCAGCCTCAGCTGGAAGAGACTGACTGCAGGGTCCTGTGCCACGATGTTTTGTTCAGCGTTACGAACATTTCAGAGTTACGAACAACCTCCATTCCTGAGGGGTTCGTATATTTGAGGTTCTACTGTATGTACTACCATATATGGAATCTCAGTTCAAGTTTTAATCCCTGATGGCTGGTGACATTGAGTCCATGTGTTTAAGCTCTGTAGGAAGGTTCAAAGAAGAATATCTGTAGCTCTAATAGAAACAATGCTCTAGAACTCAGGAAAGAGTTGCCCTCTTCATTCAGAAGGACAGTAGTGAAAACGTAGGGACTGAGGGTCAGTGAGAACATGGTGAAAACCAGAAAAAGGTCCCTAGTCTTCCTAGCATGTTTGGGAGGGCCTTGTTCCGCTTACTACTCTACACGCTGCCTTGTTCCTTCAAAAATGGAAATTGAACTATGTACAGCTTCCATCCTCCAAACAATGCTGCACAAAAAAAACAAATAAAACAAGTTTTCTGCACCTGAATACATTTACATGGGATTCAGATTACTGAATTGGGCCAAACAATGTTGCCGTCTCTCAATTTATCATGTCTTTCACAATATTTGTTGGGTTTTTTTTTCTTTAACATCTCAGCTGCTGTAGTTAGGTGATATATATACTAGAATGTCAGCTAACATTTATATAATATAAAGTTTCTGGTCCTTGTGGCTGTGGAGAAAATCTAGAAAATTTAACCTCCTAAAGGCTCAAATACCAGAAGGGAAACAAGAAGAATCAATTATTTTTTAAAAAACGTCTAATTTTTAAGCAATTTACTCATTTTGGGGGGGTCTGACTCATAATTTTTGAACACTTGGGATTGACAATACCATATAATTCAGAAGGACCCTGAATCAAAACAGTTAAGAGGAGGAGAAAGCACAGTAGCCCCTTACAAGTGGATGTTTGCAATGTAACAAAGTAAGCAGACTCTTTCAAATACCCAAAAGTTCTGACTTGAAAAAATATTCGTTAATAGGATTTGTGAGATCCTGAAATGTGATGATGAGATTCACATACTCTGATATCCTAAAATACTCTCCTCTAATTTCCAAAACAAAATTATGCAAAATACATCTGCAACTTTATGCAATAAGTGTTTAAAAAAAAAAACAAGGGAAATGTCCAGTCATTGTTTAAGCAATGATCGCTTGAGGTGCGTGTGGAAGGGTGTCATGAGTTTTACAAATTGGTAATTTTCAAGATAATAAGTAATATTTTATTCAAGAGACTACATGGAAGAAATGTCTGTGCATCCTCACAATGCTGGTGTCCTGTATGTGGCACACAAAAAAGATTAGTTATGTTTAATTGCTTTTAATATATAAACTGTTACAAAGAAACTTCCTAAAGAGGCTTTAATTTCTACTATGTCCCAATTTGTCATGCCAGTTTTGATTTTACCTTTAAAATGTAAGATGACAGCTTAACTCAGTAGCAATTTATGCTTTACTGTTGTAGCACATGACCCTTCATGCCTTACTTTCCCCAAATTCCTATTGCTTCATTAAGAATTGTACATTGATGACTACAAGGTTTCTTCCCGTCATTTCCACTGAAACGTTTTCCTGTGGGATTTGCAGCCCCACATGCATGATATTACTGTGTGGGAACCAGCAAATGAAATTCTTTTTATTTATCACTATTTAATATTAAATAATAGTTGTTGAGTGCCTGCTCCTGCTGTCCTTGTACAGTTCTCTCTTGGAGAAATATCACATTTTTAAATCAATGAGAGTTTTAACGTAGGTCCACTCCTTGAGTTTTTAAATTTTTACTATGGCAGTTGCCATGGTCTGAGTAGAGGCAGAATTTAGCTTTTGTTGTACTTATATTATGGGATGTTCAATGTAACCTTGCAAATAATATTTAATATGTAATCCCTGATAATCATTCTATCTCTAAATAATAGATGAAGGAAGAAATCAATCAAGCATAGAGCTGTAATGTTAGAATGTAAAGTATTCTGGAGTGTTTTCTCAAATTTATGTATTTAAAAACACCAAATTAAAAAAAGAAATCTTTGTCCTTGGCTTTTCCACCCAGCACACACACCAACGGCCCTCCACCTCCAAGAGGACAGGCAGTCTAGAGTACTGCTCCTTTACTCTCACGTATGCACACATATGCCTGTGTACACACTACCAAAAAAGCCCATAAGCTGTCCAAGTCACAGTTCTAAGAGAGAGAGAGAGAGAGAGAGAGAGAGAGAGAGTGGAGGGGCGGGGGGGGGGGGGGGGGGGGGGGGGGGGGGGGCGGGTCTGGGTTTAAAACTGTTCTTAGCTAATTCTCCACCCACTGAGTTTCTTTGTTTAATGGATGTTGGCATCTTATGCTGAAGTTTTCTGATTTTCCAGCATTTATGCAATAGAAGAACCAAATGTCCCGGTCTGGAAGAATAGAAAAAAAAAACTTTTTAGCCTATTTTCAGGGACGGTGCCAATGGCTCACATTAAGTACTGGTGTGTGAAGAGGGAAAAGAGGTATGTAAAGAAAATTAGTTGCTGAGTGACGTTATTTTGGTTTTTGTTGTTGGGTTTTTTTTGTTTGTTCAGTTGGTTTGGTTTTCTTCAGTTACTAGGAAAAACAGGACAAGCACTGGAAAACAAGTATGTCTTCTAGCAAATATATTACAGCATGTGCCAGGCAAATTTGCTGAGAATCAAAGTAATGAGTGGCCCAACCCTGAAACCCTTCCTCACCCTGAGCGCATTTATTCACTCTCATAATTAATGGGTTATTCAAATGTTTCAGTGCTACTCAACCTGAGTAGAGGTTATGGAATTGGGCCCTGGGGGCAGAGTCCTATAAACTCTGGCCTGTCCTGCACTTAAAATTTAGTTCTATATAGCTACGACAATCAGGGGTGTGACAAATGTACATTCCTGAGCACCGTAATGATGCTGACCTAACCTCCGGTATAGACACAGCAAGAGCTATGGAATGGAATATCACTTCTGTCGACCTCTAGTGGTTGGGGAGGTGGTGTTCTGTCATAAATGGAAAACCCTTTCCATCATCGTAGGCTGCATCTACATCATGGGGATATGCTGGGATAGCTAGGTCTCCATAGTCCCCATAGTGTAGACATGGCATCTTACATGCATGTTTAACTTTATTCATGAGCTTCAGTGGGCTAGTCACCTGAGTAAAGTTCAGTTCATGTGTAAGTGTTTGGTGCCTCAGTAAAAGAGTTAGTAGTGTTCTTTTACTAACTTTACTATTTCCACAAAATCAAACTCCATGGGAAAACAGGACAGTAGTCTAAAAAACACTTTATTATTTTTGTGTGCATTTTTTCCCTACCAACCTCATCACTCCTAACAATAGAAAGAAGCAAGAAACCAAACTGAACAATTTAATTGGTACCCTATTTACGGAGATAGTTGTAGCCAATGTGTAACAAAATTCTTTTTCCTTATGGTTTTTATTTGTTGCTAACGAAGAAAAACTCAATATAAATTCTGATTTGTATGAAATTATGTAAGCATGTAAATCTTATGAACAAAGAGGTTTTGCATTAATTTCATAGCACTGCTATTCCATTTAGTGTTCTTTTTTAATTTTAATTCTCAGCATTCTTCTGGTGGATTCAGAGAGCATTAGGAGAACCATCCACTAGCTAACTTAACCTCTAAAAATTGTCCTAGCTGTCAGTGATAAACTGTAGCATAGTGGCTATTATATGTCTCAATTATATTTCAAAGACAGTTCTTTTTAGTTCTAGTTTTGTAGAAGTTTAACTTCTGTGGAGGAAAATTTTTTACATCATTTTTTACATTTTTTGCTACTTTTCTAAAGCAGAAATAAAAAAAAGTCAGACATTTCACATGTACTGAAAAGCAAATTAACAAAAAGAGGTCTGTTATATACAGTTACGATACCTGTTAAAACAGCCATGTTAAAAAAAGGCTAGCTTTTTGAATGGTCAACTTAAAACTAATATGGCCCGCTCCAGAAATTCAGTGCCCCAGACCTAGGAGTTCTAAAATGAAAAGGAGCAACTTTCATAGAGATAATAGAGATTATTCATAGAGATAATACGTCTTTATATGGCTGAATTGCTCTTTTATCATCTTTTTTTAAATCTCCACATGTGAAATGTTTTGGATCAAATACAAATCATTTGTTACAACCTGTAGATATGAAGGCACTAATATAATGCTGTGTATAATTCTTATTTGAAAGTAATAACCCATAAAATATACTATTTTCTTCTCATTTAGAAAGTAGAATTGGAAACTGACAGCTACAGACAAAAGAATTTGACTTATAGTTTTTGAAGTACTTCAAAGTGATTTTATTGAAAAATAGTATTGGAATAGTATTTTTCTCCCTATAACTATCAATTAATCTTGTTCATTCATTCTTGCTCTAATCAGCTACTGTAGGTACTGGTAACTGTTCATAAATATGAAGTTTCATTTGAATTCTGAAGACAGTAGCACATTAATTATACATTTATTTGATGTCTTTACCCATCCCGTTTCCTTTACAGTGGCTTATTTCATGATTACATTTCCCTGAATTTCCCTTAGGCAACTGTAATTTTTATTCCCCCCACTTTTCAAGGCTCAGAGCGATAGGAATCACATCATACTATTTATAACTTGAGGAAGACAGGCTTATTCAGAAAGAATAGCCGCTTGTGAATCAGACAGTAGACTGTACTCAGTATCCAAAAAAGATTAACTCTAGTAGTGAGGTCACACTTCTCTAAGAAAGGATAAAATATTTTGGATAAGATATAATACTGAAATCTTGACAAGATGTCATCGTTGGGGCCATATTTTTAACAAATGACATGCAGCTATGTATATAAATGTGTGAGCAATTGTATGCTTAAGTTGCACTTGCCTTTTGTGTGTACAATGTGTGTACAAATGGGGTGATTGGAATCACCCATTGGTGCCTGCAGTTGCCTGCTTAGAGAGCTTACGGTTGTGATCATATGTGTAAGTAGCTGCACACTTTGATCATTGTGCACATTGTTACACATCTGATCAATAAAAATCAGGCTTGATATTGAACTTTTTCACAAGGGCAGGGGATTTACATCAGTGTCAAGGCCAAGTTCCCGTGTGGGTTATTACGTTGTTCTTTCCTTCCTGTGCTCTTGGATTGGTACAGTACACTTCTTCCTTTTCAATTCCTAAACTGATTTATAATAGAGCCGCCACTTGTTTTGGTGGTGCTGCTTCCAGTTCCACAGATAAACAGCCATGTTTTGTTGATGGCTGAATGTCCGCTGGCTGGTGAGGATGAAAAGCAAATGAATCTGGGCTGGGGCAGGACACATAAAGGATGACATTGTTTCTTCTTCCCCAGGCCTAGGCAGGGATCTAGGAGGGGTAAGCTGAGGGCAGAGGTGAATTCCCTGCAATATTGCATGTCCCTTTTACAGGTCTGCAAGAGACTTTGTGAATAAGTTAATGCTGAACGTTCCATCTGATGTGCGGGCACTCTTCTGTTCCCTACCCCGAACTCCAAGTACACTCATCTATCCACCGTTGGGTAGAACACGACAGCTATTTTATTTAACAACAGACACTACACAGCAATTTGGGGATGGGGTTAAGGAGAATATTGTATTCATTTGAACCTACAGGAGGTTTGTGTGGCCAGACCAGAAGAACCCAAAGTGGTATTTAACCAGGAGAACTTGGTTATAATCGTTACTCTTGTGAAAAGAGTTGTGGGCTCTTTAATTGGCACTTTAAGTAGATAGGACTTCAGGTTTATGTCTCATTAGAAAGACACACATCTTGCAGCACAAGGCTCCCTACGCCAACCAACTGGGCCCCCAGTAGTCAATCACTTTAGGATTCATTTGGCTATGAGGGCTGGGCTAATTAGCAAGAGTTTCTGGACTGTGAATTGTGGTGATTGCAACATTTGCTTCCCAGCTATTTGCATCTGTTGTCTGACTGTGACTAAGAACAAGGTGATCTGTCTCCTCTTGCATCGGCCTCCGCACAATGAGAGAGCCAGTCATAATGCAAGGATTGTGTGGAGAGACATGCACAAGTGCAAATTGACTGTATTATCTTTGCCCCTGGTGAAAGGGCACAGAACACCTAGGCTTGACTGATCAACAGTTTCTCACAGGTGTGAAGACTTACTTATAAGTGCTCACCAGTTCAGACATTTTCCCATACCCTGTGAAAGTGACTAGAACTAGGTTTCATTGGAACACTGATCTTCAAATGCAGCTTGTCAGATTAATAACTAAATGACCTAAAACAGAGCCTCCTTTCATAACTCCTACCCTTGCGCCTTTAGCACCTACCTATGAGTCTGGTCTTTCTCTCTCTTTTTAATTAATTCTGCAAAATTCTGGCTGCTCAGTCTCTTCTTTGTAATATAGTGGAACCAATCAGCAATCTTAAACCAGCTGTTTAGATATATGCTGGCATTGCTCATTAGTGCAGTCATAAACTTATTCATCAGAAAATTCTGGGATGTTTTTATTGCTTTATTATGTTTGTAAATCTCTTTGTCTGCACACACTGAACACTGATTGAGATGAATGATGAACTGCTAGTTATAATTTCCAGGATGTTTACTGAGCCAGGTATAATAGCCTGGCTTATGACTCTCTCATGCTTTTAAATCAGGTATTGCTGACATCATTCATGCTGCACCTATCACCTATTTAATGAACAGACACCAAATCAACTATGTGTACAAGACCGTGTCATATACAGTTGAAGCACTGGAAATAATTATTGCTAATAAAATAATACAAGGAGCTGCTGATTGTGTGGCTCAGCATCATCTTGCCTGTATCAAAAGATACTGCTTATCTCATATACTAGGATTCCAAGAGTAAGCCCTTTTTCAGTGTCTGCATCAGAGCTCTGTGCCGCAGCTTGCAGAACAAAGTGATAATAGTGGATGCTGCTTATCTATCTGCCAATGTCAATAAATAAATTAAAACCCCATTTTCCTCAAAAACATGCCTCTTGTCGAGACTGGCTTCAGTCTGCTTTTCACTCTGCTGCTATTTTCCCCCAAGTCTGGGTCGTCTTTATAAAAGATTATTCCGATTTCACACTTGTACCAAAGAGCTCCAGCATCCACCAAAAAGAGCACGTCTGCATTAATTCACACAGAAATGTAGGAGACGGTGTCAAATAGACAGCTAGATGAGGTCTAGCCCACTGGCCCACCAGCAGTTCATGGTGTTCCCAGGAGGACACAGGCTGGGTTTCTCAGGCTCCAAGCTGATTAAAACAAGGGTTAATGTTAAGGCCATATCAAGTCTCTAGTTGGGGGTTAAGGGGGTTAGTGGAAGAGCCTGACAGCTGCCTCACAACTGGAGGTAAAAGGGGCAGAGATAGCAGCTGCTAATTTGGAAATAACATTAGAAAAAAATAGTAAAGAACAAATTAGATCTGAATATGCTTATGGGTTTTTATCTTACATGCTTGTGAGTGTGTTTGCTCGATATATTTCTTGAAATGTCTAACTAGATGTGGAAGACCAAAGCTAGACAGCAATATACTGTGGATACTGCTCTCTTAAAGCCCTGAAGGTGCATTTCAGTTCTTTATTCTTTATTATTCGTTAAGCACCAAGAGAGCGCTCAGTGCTGTATAAGACACAAAATACAGACAGTCCCTATCCTAAAGACCTTGCAATCTAAGCGGTGCCTGACACAAAGCAGACAGGACCCACTGGGAATGACTAGCATGCTTTTTTAAATATGTATCTTATGGTTGAGATTTTCAAAGGAAGTTCTTTGAAGGTCTCAGCCTGTATTACTATATTGTTGATTATTTCTTGTGAGCCACACAGATGTGCATCTTTGAAAGGGATTTAAATGAAAAGAGGCTGGCAGATGAGAATTAGAATGCAGCAAAGACTGTGCGGTGGAAGGTACAGAAAATTGGATGTATACAGGTTTGATGTCAACATCCCATACCATCGTTTTAAAAGTAAAGAATGAGCCCCGTTATGGACACAGGCATCGATCATCAGGTTAGGATCTGGATCCAAACTTCTCCAAAATTCAGGAGTGTTTAGATCCCAGGTTTTGTTGGGCCCGTCTCTATTTAAAAGCATAGTGGGCTTGCAGGACCCATGAGATTTCACATCAAAGAACCCACAGAGGATCACATCGGTTTTCTGGAGCTGCAGTATGTTCCAGGGCCACTTCCAAATCCTTAAAACTTCATTTTTGTAACTTAATATGTCGGATAGAGAATTGCTATTGCTTTCAGCCATGTTTTTTTAAAAACTCTATTGAAGTTTGAAAAGTATCTATGAGGGATTGTTTCAACTAAATCAAAGACGGTGGACAAAAGAGTTTTTGGGAGTTTGGGAGTTTTGAAAGCTTTGTTAGTTCTTGAGAATCGGCAAAGCTCAAACAGATGTTTAAAAATAAATAAATGAATGACTGAAACTTAAGGGGCTTAGACAAGGTAATGGGATTCCATGGTACCTGTGATACACGCAGTTTGCCCAACAAATACAGCATGCTTTGCCAATAACTGTCACGTGTTAATTCTGCACTGATTTACTCCACATGAACCTCCACTGAAGTCAGTCAATAAGTCTGAAGAGAAAGTAAAACAACTTAGAATTTGCCACCCATATTTTTTCCTAAAAACCTCTAGTGTTACTTTTTAATTATAACCTACATAAAATAGTCACCCTAAAAGGTACACTGTGTTAAATTACTGATAGGCACAAAGCCTCCCATTTATCACTTCTATCTGCCATAAACTTTTTAATTCCAAAAATGTATTCTTCATTGATGGAACACAGCAGATTTTTAGGTTCAGCTAATATGTACCCAAAGCATTGTGTCTAAACTAATATAAAGATAATGAAATGGCTCTTACATTCTGGATACAATTCGAACTTTCTTATTGGCTTCCCATGATGTCATTAATGCCCCCTAAATGCTCTGATCTGAATCTCATTTTTTATGGGTAGATTCCATTTCACAATGTCAGTAAAGCAATCCAGGTTATGCATTTCAGAGAGATTTTTATGCACTTCTCGGAGTTAGGGGTGAGTTAAACTCATCCAGTCTTTGTTCTTAAATCTTACACGCACCACCACCTAATCCAGGCTTTAGTTACCCAGAAAATTCAGAAATGGACTGCATACCATATCTTTGCCCTTAATTTTCTTACCTGGTGTTTTAGCAGATTGCATAACAAAGCAGATAAAACCTGTTGCCAGTTCACTCCGCTTGTCTGTTTTTTTTCCATGCACAATGAAGTGCCTCAGGTTACTGAAAATGAACACACAGACATATGTGTCTTTTTTTGTGACAGGCAGATCAGTAGTTGCTCCATTAGGTTGCAGAAACCTGGAAATGTCTCTAAAACATTTCCTTCTCGATCATGAGCAAATCACATTTAACATAAGAATCATGCTTCCTGTAATTAAGCAACTATCATCTTATTAGACATTCTTCCCAGAAAAATGTATTTTAAAAAATTGGATCTACAATTTTTCTTGCTTATGAGTGATGGAATGTTGATATTAACATAAACAATGTTTTGCTTAATTTGAGTTAGAATATAAACTTAACTGTCACTTAAAATAACAGTTTGCAGTTCATTATATTCTCCTTCTGAGAATCTCAAAACACTTTGCAAACAGCTAAGCTTTGCAACATGCCAGCATATAAGGTCTCTGCTACTGAAATGATGCCACCTATGTGCTGCAACACAGGAACTCTAATAGCACACAGCTAATACTCCAAAATAATGTATGTTAGGAAGCAACAGCCTGTCTATTTGAAACTTCAGGTGAGTTTAGGTCTGACAGTGTAGGTACCTGAGTTGGAATGATGATGATATCAGCCAGGCATCCTCATAGAGCAAGTGGGAATTGTTTCCTTGTTTGGAAAAGTGAAATGAAACCATCATTTTTATCACAATGTTCAGTGGAAAAATTGTATGCAGTGTTGTTAGAGCCATCCATGTTGGTTCCAGGAATTAGAGAGTGGGCGGGTAATATTTTATTGGACCAACTTCTATTGGTGAGAGAGACAAGCTTTCCAGCTTACACAGAGTTCTTTTTCAGGTCTAGGACCCGTGTAAGTTGGAAAGCTTGTCTCTCTCACCAACAGAAGTTGGTCCAATAAGAAATATTACCTCAGTAGCCATGTCTCAGTGGAAAAATTGACCTATATTTTAAACAATTTTTTTGGTGTTTTTTTTTTTAAATGAAAATTTTAAAGAAAAACACATACTTCCAAAAATTTTAATTTCCATGAAAACCCAGTTTTCCATCAAAAAAAAAAAAAGGTTTGATGGAAAATTTTCTCTCAGTCCGAATGTTCATTCTTATGAATAATTCTATGGGCTCTTTAGTAGATACAAAATGTCAGGGTCTAGTGGACAACTTTTTAATACATTTTCTGAGTGGGTTTGTGCTTATTAAAAGCAAAAACGTATTCTTCCTCTTCTGTTCAGTCTACGCATCTGTTTGGCTTAAAAGAGTGATGTAGATTTCTCACAGGCGCAAACCTGAGGAAACAGGAATGCTGGGTGGTGAAAACTGGCTAGTATGACTGGGTCTAGGTATCCTGGGGGTATGGAGTGGCTAGAAAGATGACTGTAAAGGAAAGAGAATAATACCTGCAATATGTGAGTGATTTATAAACTGTCATTCTGAAGGGAGCTAAGCCCAGTTTTGTAAAGGTATTTGGTATTGCTGTTCTCAGTGTTGGAGTGCCTAGCTGATTTAGGAACCTAAATCTCACTTTCAGAAGGAATTTAGGCAGTCACGAGCCAAAATCGCAAGTGCCTGAATCGTTTTTCAAAATGAGATTTAGACTCCTAAATTAGCTAAATGTTGCAGTGCTGAGTGCAGCAATGCCTAAATCTCTTTACAAATGTGAGGTTAGCCTTTAAAAATAAAAGGTCATGAGAGGTGCCTTTTCTCCAAGGGAAGAACACATACTGGACTCTGGGGTAAAAGAACCCTGCTGCTAGAATGCTGAACAACAAAGAGTGTGACAGACTCTGTTTTGGGAACTATGAATGTTGCTGTAGTATAAACTAAAAAACTAGGTACTCTGCGCAGTCAGAGAACCCTTTTGTTGGTTGAAATAAAACTGTAAGACCCACAATGGTGGTGTGCCTCAGTCTTTGACTCTTGAAGTTAGCTAAACTCCAGCAGGCTGTCACTGATAGTCCAGATATTTATTCTCATTTCAGGTCTTTGTGTTACGAACAAGACCCTTTCCTTTTGTTGGGTCACACTGTGAACCTCTTGTGTTCGTGACACGAAAGTGGCTGTGATGCCACACATTGAGCATACCAACTTCACAGAGGATGCAGTAGAAAGGAAAAAGCCTGGGAAGAAGTGGGCCCTATATCTCTGATAATTAGCAAATTAGCAAAATGCAACAAAATGTAGGTAAAAAATTGATACCGGGTTTAATTTAGTGACTGTTTAAGAGCCAAACCACACTGCCCATTTGTTTGTGTGCCATTATTTTTGTGCAATTTTCAGCCATTTTTACTTGTGCAAACAAAAATGATAGGCACCACAGCCCACTTGCGTATGCAAAATGAGCAAAAGTCTATGTATGTAAAAATGTGTAAATTCCATCGTTGTATGCACAAGTGATTGTACCCAACCTTGCACATGCAAGCAACTCAGGCATGTGGAAGTAGATTCCAGATTTAGTGCCTTTGAATTTTTTGTCATAAAAGATTTTGTCAGTATGATTGCCCCTCTTTTTAAGGCAACTTTCACAGATTTCTGTATGTTCTAATTTTTCTTTTTCTTTTCTGGTGGGGGTGGTAAATCTGTCCCTTAGGATAAATTGCATGCATGTCTGGAGGGAGGAAATTACTTAGAGAACTCATAAAAACAGAATGAAGCTCAGTAACAAAATGCAAGAAATTACCTTGCACCTTGCTGTATTTTTTCTTTACAGTAACAAACAGGTAATTAATTTATTTGTGATAATTAATTACACTGATTGGATAATTACTTTTTGCTTTCTTCTTTAGACCTAAAGCATGGATCACTTTGATTGTCTTTTGTGATGTGTTAGCGACTTTGTTACAAGATTTCCAAAGTGTGTGCATGCGCATGCACACTCACACTCACACGCGCACACACACACGGTACATAAATTGGATTGAAAAGAAAAGTTACAGATGGATGATAGTTGCCCTGTAAAACAACAAGCAAACCTGCCAGCTGTGAAGGAAGCTGACATTTTGTTCTAGAGCAGAAACACAATATGATAGGGAAATGCTGTTCTTTGTTCAGATCCGTTTCCTATTAACACTTCGAATGTTATGCTTGTGTTTGCCATCCCCTGAGGACCGCTTGATTGGCCTTACATAAATAGCAGTGGAATATGTAAAAATTCCACTGACACTAATTTTAAAAGGTGAGAGCACAAGTGAGAGACTATGGCAATTGGAGCATGATATTTCAAATTGCTGGCTATTAAGGAGGTACAAACTTTTTCAGTATCAAAGGAATGGGGCGGAAACAGGATGTATGGCCAGCAGTGGGCTGGCAAGTGTGTTGGGCTTCATTGAGCAGTTCTGAGTCTGATGCCAGATAAAGAACTCTGTTTCACTGCCCTACAGATATTCAAGTAGCTCCAGGTACATGATGCATTGTTTCCTGCCAAGTGGGTTACAAATGAGTCAAAACAGCAGCCTATATGTCCGATTCAGCATGGAGTCAGAGGAACAAATTTTGTAGTTTTAGAGGGAATGCCCAATCCGGAGATATGTGGGCACAAAAAGAAAGAGACAGGGAAAAAAACAAGCAAACTTTGGAAGTTGAGAAAGATAATGAGAAACGTACAAAAAGCCCCTTTCCCAAAGATACTTAAGTACTTTATATACACTACATATACATAGGGATCATCACTTCAGCCATTTAAAGGCATGCAGCCACATTCTACTTAATAGTTTGGGATAGAAAATAAAGAACATCATATACAGCGAAACTACAAGGTACTGAAATGGACCGAATGTAATTAGCTAAACAAGCATTAATTCAGGACACAAATTGTTTCTACTCATCAAAGCTGTTCCATGGGATATTTAAGCACCACAAGGGTCAGGCTTCACTGTTACACCTCATTGAAAAGACACTTCTAGCTGCACAATATTCTCTTACACCATACTGAGACGTTGGGTCAAGACTGATTCAGATATACAAGTGCCACTCAATGCATCACCAGCACCATTTCCTGCAGCATCTAGTTTTTCCTTGGAGGTCTTCCTGCTCAAAGCCAATTCTGCAGAATGCGACCCTCTGCAAGAGCACCCAGGTTGTGGGACACGTCACCACCACCACCTGTCCTTAGCATGAGGAGTTTTGTCTGGATCAGCTCTCTGAGGCCAGCAGCCTCTGGCAACGCAAGCATTACCTCTCAAATCTCTGCACACCTCGCTCTTTCTGTACAGGTTAGCAAAAGGCACATGCCAATTCCTGAGACCTCCAAGTATTCCCTGCAGTGTACAGTCCCTTATCTGCTGAACACTCTCAGAATTCTCCTTGTATCATTAGTACTTACTAGTATAATTTTTATATACCTGGCAATAAACTCACTGTTATAATCAAGCTGATTGCTTGATTATTAGATTGCTCTCTATCTCCAAACTTCATTTACTCCTTTGTGTTCTTGGCTTCCCCATCTTGCTCTGCAGCAACACTTCTTTTACCTAAGCCAAAGATCCCTGGAGTGCCCAAAAATCCTATGGGGTTTGCTCATCAAGGGGGTTACTACTAGAACACCAGGTTTGTTTATGGGTAAACAATGTCTCAAGGAAGTACCCCAGGGTGGTTTTCTTCCCAAAGGAACAGTTCACCCCAGCTTATTAGTTATACCTTAAAACACTGCTTCTGCTGAACACACAGCATTTAGGTATGTTTGTAGTAAAAACAAGAATAAGTTTATTGTCAAAGAACAGAGATTCGAGTGATAGAAGGGTATTGGAAACCAAATGGTTACATATCAAAGAGAAGTATATTGCGTGTTCTAGAGACTAAACTTATCTAATAAGTTATCCTCCTGTCTAAAGAAGTTTATCTCACCCAAAGTTATCTCCAGCATTTTCAGCCAAGCTTGGTTGAGATCCTTTTTTCATGAAGCAAACTTGCTTCATAGATGAAGGATTTACTTCATAGGTGAAGGATGCCAGGGTGTCATCATTGCCTCCAAATATACCAGAACAAACCTTTGATGTGCACCTTACGGTAGGGTGTTTCCTCCCACCTCTGTTTTCCTCTTCTTGTGAGTTTCCTTCTGAAGTCCTCACTAGCCCTTCATTAGCATTTGACTTAGACTGCTAATGGGTGCCCATTGTGAATGGGACAGCTATTCCTTTTACATGCAAACTGATAGATGGATAACATCTCTTGTATGAAAAGAGAGTCCCTATACACAAACTTTAAAAACATAATTTTCAGTGTATATACATAACTCCTGACACAATACCTATGCATATATTTTGTAATGATATTGCTGCCCAGTTGGACACAGGCTTTCATTGGAGAGCACACCTGACGTTCTTTTGTGAACCAGAATATAAATACCTGACACAATGGAGTCCTGTAACTCTTATGCACCACTTATGCCCTCTTCCAGTTGGCATCAAAAGGCCCCTGGATCACACACAGTTTGAGATCTGACAAGATCATAGCCCAAGATTGTGGTGCTTCAATGGTATTGAGTCCTCAGTAGAAATTTTGGTAAGGACATGGTTTTTCTGTGCATTAGACAGATGCAGGACAGGCTTAGAAAATAATTATCTGACTTTTCTGCTTTGGAAAATGTGTATCCATATGATATATTTCCTTTACAAAATCTCATTGCACTGTTCACCTCCATGTGAGTTAGGGTATGAGCTGGGAAAGAAAGGTATATAGAAACAACCTGAAGATTTAGAAAGTGGTCTCAGAGTCTGTAAATGCAAAGGAGAAATGTATCTTGAGTTATAACCTCTATTGGTGCTCTTGTTAGTATCCGTGCCAGATGTACAGCTTGAATATGGCTACAATCAGATGCAAGTACTCCACTTCAACTCTTTATTACAAAATATTATATCTGTGGTTTTGTGTGTAATTTTTTCTGAACCGTAACCACTTCTGTTTTTCTACTGTGTGATTTGAATAGCTGAGTCTAAAGAAGTTTGAACAAAGATCTGAATAGGAGCTTTTCTTTTTTTTATGTGATGATCAGGTGGTTTGTTGAGCTTCAGAATATAATCATTTCCAGTGTGCAGTGTTTGTTTTAAATCCTAAAGGGCACCCAAAGATTCCTAAAAGAACAGGGTCCTCCAAATCTGTATTAATGCTCTTCTTTGACAAAAATGCACAGCATCATTGAGAAAGTGTGGTGGGGAAGTTAAATACAGTGAAAGAGCAAACAGCAAAAGAAAAGAGAGTTTTAGTGATAACATATGCCCCCTAGATGTCATAGAACATGTACAGAATCTGGTTAAGTATTGTGTCAGAAGAGTCTGTGATCTCGAGCTATTAAATACTGCAGTGCTCTTTCAGACTGTCGTAATTCAAAAGTACAGTGACAGTGAGGTAACTGTGAGCCAAGCTGCAACCTAGCCTGATGGAAAAAACAAGAAAAGATCAGTGCGTGCTTTGAGATGAGAGGAGGTTATCTCATTTTTTTATGAAAGGTCTCTAAAATACCCGCCATGACCTCTTGTGTGGCAGAATAAATTTCAGTGATGGAAAAACCAGTGACATATTGCCCACGATCCGACTTTGAAGATTGGGCAGTGTTATATTAAAGCATGACTGGAAAGTTCTGCTCAGTACATTTTAACGAAACAACTTCTAGGAACATCTACCTCCCTTCCTTCCGTCCCAAAACAGTAATGAATCCAAATGGCTAATAAAACATAAGAACTCAAAGATGTTGTACATGAGCCATGTTTCTGGACTGATTTTTTTTTTTTTTGGTCTGTTTTCCCACAGCTGTTAACATACTATATTTCTTAAGGTATCATACTGACAATCTAAAATAAAGAGAGACATTTCTTTAGGTTATTGACTTCTCTGAGCATTTTGTTATGGAGGGCTTCATTCTGCCAGTTTGTTTTTGTGTAGAGTGTAGAAATCATGACTCCTCAGTACCTGAAAGAGTCAGTTGAGAGCGGTTCAGTGGATAGTAAGCTATTCTCTCTCCTATGAAACTGTTTTCTATAAAAATCTGTTCACTTGAATGCAGACTGACACAGGCAACAGGCAGATATGTAGTGTAACGCAAAGTGTAAGGGTCACTGACAGCTAGCTGCAAGTCTCCCTGCAGAGGTGTGTCAGTGGTGCAGCAAACCACAGCCTGGGCAGTGGGAGCACATAAGTGGCCAGCTCAGTCTGTAAAGTGTTAGCAATGGCTGCAGGTGAAGGAGCTGAGCCCAGAGCATATGTAGGATGTCATGATACAGTGCATCCCCAGATAGTCTCCACTGCTCGGGTTTCCACAGAGTTCCCAACGCTCTTTAAACCTGCCCATCCCAGTGGAAACCGTAACAGAGGACGGCAATACAAATACTTCCTGCCTTCCTCTGTAGGTGCATGCCCCATACTCTGAGGTTTAGCTGCCCCAGCTAGTAGAGTGGGTTGTAGTTTCCAGCCTGTTGCAATATGGGGGTCAGTCTAGCTTGCTATCTGTGTCTGTGCATGTGGAGAGAAAAAAAAAGGGAGAGGGCAGCATATTTTAAACATTTAGAAAACTGTTAGGTACATGCTTTGCAAAGTGGTATATTTCAGTCCACTAAATATAAGGTTAGTTGTATCCCAGGTATGCACTTGGGCTAAACTGGGGGCTGTGTAAGTGGCTGTGCTCTTAAGCAAAATTTGGATTCTGACTGCATTGTTTCTTCTGCAGTCCTATTTTATACTGTAGAACAATATCTTCAAATGTATACAAGGATCTAGAAAGAATAAAGGATTATGATTAGGTTGCAAGTAAAGCTAGTTGAATAACGTACTTTTCAGTTTGCTAGCAATTCCAAAAGTTGTGTTTTTTAAAATTGGGGTAAAACGAAATGTCTTGTTTGATTGGAAACGAAACATTTTATTTATATTTTAAGCATTTTCTTAAACACTTCTAAAAGTTTTGAAATAAAATCAGTGGAAAATTTGAAAAGTAATTTCATACAAAAACATCAATATGTTTTGTTTAGAAAATGGCAAAATGAAACATTTTAATTTTTTTGAAATTTTTAGGGGGTCTCTTTTCTGAGAGGAGCAATTCAGCAAAACCAACACAATTTCATGAAATGTTCAATGTTGCCAGATCTGTATTTTTTCCTGAAAAAATGTCATCCAAAAAATTTCAGCCTGTTCTAATGGGATTTCATTATGTGATTTCAGTACTTTGTTGCATCAGGGTCTGTGTGACAAGATGCAAATAACTAGTGTGCCCATACAACCTTAGATTGTGATTTGTCAGATTTTTGTAAACTGAACAGGATTGAGCCTTTTCTATAGTAGGATGGCGAACCTTGTGTGTGTTCTAGGAAGTTGTCGGTAATTCAGTAAGTGGTACTCATCATTTTTAATCAGTACTAATATTTATCTGGTATTAATGGGCATGGCTCTGCTGGAGGCCACGTTTTTTGGATGAGATGTAGAGCTAAGCTCCCTTTCACCTGTGATCATAAAATAATGGGTGTATTTGTTCAAAATGAGTTAAAAATTTCAAATGATCTTGACAAACTGGAGCCCTGTCTGAAATAAATAGGATGAAATTCAATAAGGACAAATGCAAAGCACTATACTTAGGACAGAATAATCAGTTGCACTGTTGCACAAGTACAAAATGGGAAATGACTGCCTAGGAAGGAATACTGCAGAAAAGGATTTGGGGGTTATAGTGGATCACAAACGAAATACAAGTCATCAAGGTAATACTGTTGCAAAAAAACAAACAAAAAAAAAAACAAATCTCATGCTGGGAAGTATTAGCAGGAGTGTTGTAAGCAAGATACGAGAAGTAATTCTTCCCCTCTACTCCATGCTGATAAGGTCTCAGCTGTAGTACTGTGTCCAGTTCTGGGCACCACACTTTGGGAAGGATGTGGGTAAACTGGAGAAAGTCCAGAAGAGAGCAACAAAAATGATTAAAGGTCTAGAAAACATGACCTATGAGGAAAGATTGAAAAAACTGAGTTTTTTTAGTCTGGAGAAGAGAAGACTGAGGGTCAACATGATAACACTCTTCAAATAAATAAAAGGTTGTTATGAAGAGAAGGGTGATAAATTGGTTCTAGTTATTTTCTGTGGACAGGACAAGCAGTAATGGTCTTAAATTGCTGCAAGGGAGATTTAAGTTAGACATTTCGAAAAATTTGCTAACTGTTAAGTTAGTTAAGCACTGGAACAAATTACCTAGGGCCGCAGTGCAGTCTCCATCACTGGAGGGCTTTAAGAACAGGTTAGACAAACACCTGTCAGGGGTGGTCTAGAGATAATATATGGTCCTGCCTCCATGCAAGGAACTGGACTAGGTGACCTACCAATGTTCTTTCTAGTCCTACATTTCTATGATTTTAGTTGTGATCATGGCTTATTGTTTATCAGATGACCAAAAAATCAGCAAAATCACAGCTTTGTTATGCCCCAAAATACAAAAATCTGAATTTTAGGTGAAATGATCCTAAAAGTTAACACTTTTTTTCTTCAAATATATCAGTGTAGAGTTTTTTGTATTAAAAATTAATAAATTAATTGAAATAAGAAAGATCCAAAACACAAAATTTTGATATAATGCTTACTAAAATGGTACTATGCTTGCTTTGATGAAATAAGTTTATACAACTCTAATTTACATGGCTTTATAGCTCTCAACACATTTTATATAAAGTAAAGTAATGCTGTGGAGGAGCACTTGCTGTAGGTAGGACTCAAGAAGATGGCACTGCATTGGTTACACTTGATTCCTATTTGGAACATTGTTTTTTAACGAAAGAGCTAGAAATTAATTATTTTTAAGTGCAAGGTAAAGTAGTGCTCTAGAGCAGTGTTTCCCAACAACCAGTCCGTGGACTGGCACCAGTCCTGATATCTTCCTGACGCAGTTTAGAAAGGCAGCAAGTCGGTCCCTGATATCAGAAAGGTTAAGAAATACTGCTGTAAAGGACTGTAGCACAGCCATGACTTTTTCTTAAAAATCGCAAAACTTTCTTTATCCCTAACAAATCATTAGTATGTGACAAATGACCACTCTTAGCTATGGTGTCTTGCCCAAAAAGTCCCATTTGGGTAACTGCACTGTGTCTACCAAAATTTCCTGTGTAGGTTTTGGTTCAATGCTGACTCAAATGGAAGTGTTCCACCTACTGAATCACCAACACCACTGGGATTTCCTTGGCGGTCTCCCACCTAAGTGTTGGCCAAGACCAGCCCTGTTTAGTTTATGAGAGCATGCCAGATCACAACCCGAGGTTGGTATCACTGCTAGCCGTATTACTCAGTGGGGATATTTGGTCATATACATCTGTTAAGGGAGACCATATTGCATTAAATGTCTAAAATGAGTTTTGTATATATTGTTCGTAAATAACTTTGTGGTCCTTTCAGAGTGGGGGGAAAAAAGGCTGCATACATGTAAAAGTTACACTATATAAAGACTTAATAAAAAGTGCTTATTTTGGTAGCTTGACTTAGCTGTAACACAAAGTTATTATACAATGTGATTGGAAAATATATAAAAAGTAGGAAAACAACTTCTTTTAAGGTTTGATGTTTTAGGACTAAATTATTTAGATGTAATTCTTGAAAATCTGCTGTTGATGTCTGTAAATAAACCCTAGAAAATCTTCACTGGAATGTTGCTTAAATTGATGAGCAAGTGCACTATGACCAGCTAATTATTAACTATGACCAGCTAATACATTTTTAAGAGCTGTATTTGTCTACAGTAGATGCTAACTGGTATATGAGAACATATTAATTAATATGTGTTAGCTAATATATTTTCAAAACACACCTTATTTTCTTAGTCCAGACAGGACCCTCTGAGGTCCTGTCTAAACACACACAAATTGTATGACATTAACTGTATTGTACTGGTATAGTAAAAGTGGTACAACCCTCCTGGTGTGTATACAGTTATACTGTTAAAAAGGTGCATATATTGGCATTGCTTATTTGGATACCCCTTCTCTCTACCCATAGCAAGCACCTTTACAGCAGTATAAATGTGTCCACGCTAAGTGTTGTGATGATATAACTAGTTTGATTAAAAAAAAATCATGCCCTTAACTGACACAGTTATACTGGTACAAAAACTCTCTGTAGATCAGGCCTGAATTGTCTTTCCTTCATCTTTGCTAGTAAGGGCATTTGCATGAGAATATAGAATCTTGGTTTCTTTATGTTTCCTCTTATCCTGACATTTTACTCTCCTTTTGAATTTCCCATCTGACATCCTAATCCTGATTATGACACTATTTTGGATATATATAACAGGAATGGAAAATAAAAAAGCATTAAAGAACTGCTGGCACCTGGTGGTAAATACTTGAAAAACATTTTTAGCAACAGTTTGGATTATAAATCATGTTTGTGGAATATGTCTTTCCTCATTCATTAACACCTCATTCATTTTTGTGAAAGAAGATCTTTATTTTTTATTATTTCCTTTGTTGCTCCTGTCTGTTTCCCACCTGCAGCCATTTTATTTGTGATATCCCAAACACAAGGTTTTAAAGGAGTGTCAAAGATGTACCAGATCTTATTACTTCCCAACAATGGCATTTTATTAGAAGCAAGAACAGATTAATTTGGAGGGAAAAAATCCAAGTTTCATGCAAACATGCTTAACAATGAAGAATCAGGAATGAAAAGTATGGCAAAGTGTGTGTGTGGGGTGTGTGTACATGTACGTACAAAAGCCTAGAGGAGACGATTACTTGGAGAGTCATTTTGTTTTTCTGCATTTTATTTCATTGGTTATAGGCATCATGACAGAAATGAGTTTTGTGGGAACTGAAAGAGGAGAGGGTAGTCATTTGATGAACTGAGCCAGGAGGTTTTCATGTAGGAAATGGACATGAATGAGTTTTCAAAGGCTGGCATTTTTGATGGAGGGAAGGGACAGGATGGATAAAGGTGAGAAAGGGAAGTTTAAAGCTGATATGATGGACAAGAGGTAACTGTAGACATAAAACAGATAGTTTTAGCAGTTTGCCAGATGGCTGACGGGATGGATCACTTGATGATTACCTGTTCTGTTCATTCCCTCTGAAGCATCTGGCATTGACCACTGTCAGAAGACAGGATACTGGGCTAGATGGACCATTGGTTTGACCCAGTATGGCCGTTCTTGTGTTCTAATGTTTGTGATGTATATGCAGAAGAACTCTTTGACAGTACGGGTCACTTAGGTGTACAGTATGAGTATATGCAGAGGGAGAGATTCTGTATTCCGCTGTGGCCCGTGTATGCCACTCTGGTGTGTTAAGAAAGTCTTCGTAGCACTGAGCACTACAGAGACTTTGTGCTGCTGCAGGCTGTGGAGTAGCCCATAGGCAGCTTTCAGGAGGTTTCCAAAGATTAGGTATGTAAGGTGCAAAAGTGCTGACCTGTGGGGCTGCCCAGATTCACAAGGGCACATTGGTGTCTTAAAACCACATTTGCCACCTCCTGTGCACAGCACAGAATCTAAGCTCCATTGTGAGCATCTGCTTAATATATACATGTAACAAAAAACGACTAAGAAAGCCTCTCTTATGACCCTTACAAGCTGAGCTTCTACAGTATTTCAAAGCAGGTCTTTCTTCTCTGCTCCTCACAAAGATCCCTCTCTCAACCATTTTACAGACCTTTCTTGGCTGTCCACAAAAGATTCACAGGGACTAAGTTAGCCAACATGAATGTGTAGCATGGCCCTCCTCAGCAGCATGTTTTGTAAGCGTAGTGAGAAAGCATGTGGAAAACATATTCTGCCTGGGTGGAACAGGATTTTGAAAGGCTCTTTGCTCCATCAAATCAAAATTAATTTTCACCAGTGCCCTCAAAATCACTTGTTCTGAGCTATTTCCATGACAAAGTTCAGCTTTCAACTCAGGATTTCTGACTGGAGAGTAGTTTAAAATAAAAAATTCAAGACTTTTTTCTTAATAATGGAAAGTACATTTTTGACAGTCCTACTCAAAAATGGCTGAACCATTTTAGCAAAATATTTCCAGAAATATTCACTATCTGGCAGAGACCGAGCATGGGGAAATTTCATCCAAAAGGTGAGAGAGACAGGTGGGTGAGGCAATATCTTTTGTTGGATCATCTTCTGTTGGTGAGAGAGAACCAGAGAAGAGCTCTGTGTAGCTTGAATGCTTGTCTCTTTCACAACAGAAAATAGCTCAACAAAAGATACCACCTCAGCCACCTCGTCTCTCTCATATTCTGGAACCAACACTGCAGATCCAAAAAGGTGAACATTTTGGAAAAAACTTTGAATAAAAATGAATATGTAAAATTAACAATAATGGTTTCTGCCATTATTATTGTAATAATATTTCTGTTAAATGATGTTAATAATTAAATAATTTATTTCTCTTAAATCATTCTTGTATGCATATATTCACATTATATTCATAAGAGGTATATTATATTTCTATTGTATATATAAATATGTTTGTGTATATAAAATATGCTGTTATGTGCTCTTATACATATATATATAAATTTACCATAGCAGCGATTATACGAAATAACAGCCAAATTCGGGAAGCTTTTCAGTTTTTTCAAAGAATCTGCCAGATAAAACTCCTGTTTTTTAAACCTTCAAAGTTGCTCAACAGCTTCTGAGCTTTTACAATCCTGTTGCTTTTAATGGGAGTTTCAGGTGCTCACTATTTCTCGGGATCAACCTCATGAAAATCTTGCCCAAGTAAGGAGTCAGCCAAAATTGAGTAATGACTTCTTGGTTTGGCCCCCCAAAACACAGAGGGACGTGAATTACATAAATTGTCCTAGTGAAGTGATCATTTGACCACCTGTCAGTGACATATCATAATATCTAAACAGATCAAAGATACAGACAAACCTAGATTGGTAACTTACTCAAGCAAAATGAAAGCAAACAGAACAAAATGAAAACAAACTATACCAAAAGGAAAAATTAAAAAAGACAATCAACCAAATGGATAAATGGGCCTTAGAAGATTGTGCTCTAAAGCTTGCCAACCTTCGGGCTTGTGGCAGGCCTCCAGGGATAGCGTACTCCATCTGAGACAGCTCTCCTGCAGTCCCCAGGGAGTTTTACCCTAAGAACTGACAAGAGGAACATCCCAGCCAATCTCAACAGCCACCGTGGGATTACAGTGTCGGATTTCTGTAAAGTGAGATTAAGCTAAATTTCTGGCTTGTGTAAATTTAGATTAAGTGAAGGGATTCTTGTTGTTGTTTAGCAAAAACAGTTTCCTTGGTTACATTGGAATAGTTTTACATTATAGTATGATGTAATTGGTTTGTTTAGCATTTAAGCTAATAAAATGTGTGCACATTTTTTAAAAATGCCTCATCACTTTTATTTTACTCTAACTCGGCTCGATCTCAATAGCTTGCAGCAACACAAGATTCATAAACAGGTTGATGATCATGACCGTTGAAATTTTTGTATTTGAGAACCTGAATGTTGAAGGGAGTGAACAATTTTGTCAAATTCAGGTTGCTTCACCAGCATAGCACTGTCCACATATGTAGACCTCCAAGTAAGTCACACACATGGACGTATAGGGGAGTATATCTGAATGTTAAGCAGTACCCAGGAGTGGGTTTTCTGTGAAACTATCATGGCATCAGCAAGCTGTCCTTTTTTTACTGTGGCATTCCTGAAATCCCTTTCAGTGACCCTGAAAGTTATGCAAGATGATAATGATCCTTGTTAAGTAAAGAATGTAACTAGAGTAGAATGCTATGCCAATGCCAGGGAGGGCTTCTCAGTTCAATGGGATACAGATGCAGAATTCCTCTGATGGGTGATAAACTAGCGCCAGCAGACAGCTGAACAGTTATATTTTCTATTTAAGCACTGATTAGAATGTCTCTATTTTATTATTAAAAATGGTCTAAAAGAGTGTTTACAGAATTTTGTCAGTTGCGGGAAGTTCTAGGCTATCAATGTGCCAATGCATAACAGGCTCTGTTAGTGTTCCCAAATAATTCAGTACCTGATGTCCTCAGGTGAAGGAGTTTTGGTAAAGAGCAGTAAGATCTACTTTTCCAGCATTGCCACTGGTTCACGCTATGTAATCTATTGACTGCTTACTGCATCAGAAGTGCAGCCTATGTTAGGGAAACTACCCTGAGATATTAAGAAAAAGAAAGTTAGGCTCAGATTCTGCTAGGTACTTAAACATTCCTAGCTTGAAGTGAATTCAGTGGGTCTGCTCATGTATTAAAGTTAAGTACATGCTTAATTATCTTGTTGAATTGGGGCCCTAATTTTTTTTACTAGAAAAATGTTTCATAAACATTGAAAATACATGATGTCAAGCATATCTTAAAAAAAAAAAAAAAAAAAAAGGCCTAAAGACATTTTTATATCTTTGTGATGCTTGAAGAAGTAGTAAAATTAGGTCCTTTCTGCCTTTCTGGGTGTGTTTCAGTCTTTTGAATGAGAATCTGCCCAGTACCCTTTGTGTCTTCCCAACCATTCAGTCCTAAAAATTTGAAACATTCATATCAATAATAGAAGGAAGCATATTTTTAAAAATTTGGCTATCACTTGCCATGCTAATTGTGGGAATTGGGAATATTCATCTTTTCCCTTCCTTCCCCCCACCTCCTGGGCAAAAGTGTTGGTGGTCAAATTCTAGAATGAAAATCCTAAATACATAAATTAGCACTGGTGGAACTCTTCTCAGTTTGAGAAGAGGTTACTGGTAAAATGCATGGGTGGTTGTATAACTGCAAATATCAGAAAAAATGTACTACAAATAGCCGTGCACAGAATTAGGCTTCGATTTTACCCCCATTTTAAAAAGGAAGGTGGAAGATAAGTGTTTCCCATATTAAAAGAAAATGTGCTTTATCAGTTAACAGCTTTTGTTTTATAAGTCTCACAGCTTAAATTCTTAGGCCCGGTTTATGACGTCCTTACTTACATTTGAGAGCACAGACTTCAGTGAGACAACTCCTGTACCTTTCCTTGCAAGTCAGGGGCTCACAATCTGTCTCTTACTTGTGGCTTTATCTCAGTGGTCTTGCCAAAAACCTTCTTTTGAAGAAGCATAGTACAATGGTAAAATAGACTAAAGAATGCTACAGCTAAGGTATCGAGAAATGGAGTGTTTGACATATATTAATTCTGAACTCTGCTGAGAGGCCGATGCATGAAACCAAGTAAAAATGGTGTCACTGGGATTTATGCAACTCCTTGTGTTAATAAGAATCACTGAATGATAACAAGATACTCTTTATGGTGCTAATCCAGTACCGTTGTAATCTAGACGAGTACTGCCATTAGCTTCCATAGTTGCAAAATCAGGCACATACATTGTAATGTCCTTGGACACTATATACATACTAAATTATTAATAATTTAAAAGTAATTAAAAAAAATTCTTTGACATCTTAACTTTATCATATGCTTTCTAAAGCCTATTTGTTAGTTAGACGATTGCCCAGATTAGAATCCGGCAAATGTTTGCTAATGGTTAAGGATGGTCACTGATTCTCATTTAGGAAATAAAGAATGGCCAGTTGAATTACCAGCAAAGAAGGCACTTCTTTAGAAGCAAGTAACCTTATTTTCTGTTTCTAGATGGTGCCTTGAATTTACAAAGCCAAAGTGAGAGAGATCTGAGCTCCAAAATTTGTTCCCATCCCACTCCCCAGCAGGAGTCAAGTCCCAAGCCAGATTTTTTTAAAAAAACCAAAAAACCGGAATAAAATTTATTTATTTATTTGCAGATTGAAGGAATAAAACAGAAGATTAAAGAAAATTTCGGGAAAAAACTAAAATTAATGTTAGATCTAATCTGAACTGTTGTTCAATGCTTACTCCTACAGTATTATTGACCTCCTTTGCTCTACTCCCCAGCTCAGACTTGCCTCACAGCATTACAGGTTTTATTCCACTTCTAGCTCTTCCAATTTGAGGTTTGTTCTCTTCTTGTCAGAAGCACATTGGGTGGGGATACAGAATAGAACTGGGCAGGAAATACTTTTCACATCCTGAAAAAGTTTTCAAGAGTTTAAATAATTTTCCTTCCTCAAACTGGGATGAAAAATCAAATTTTAAAAAATTCAAAAATATTTGTGATCCAAAAAAAGCCCCAACACGTTTTTGTTGGTTTGGGTCCATCAGAATGTTTTTAACTTATTTTGAAATTTTGATTTTGTCCTTTTTTTCACCTAGTTGAAGCTTAACTTAAGTTTTGAAATGGAATATCATTTCAAATAGGAAAACTGGAATTTTTCATTTTGAAACTGTTGACATTAAACATTTTGAAAGTTCTGAAAAGTCATCAAACCTAGTCCTGTTTCACCATTTTAATTTTGGCAGATTGGCATTTTTTCTTTAAAAAAAAAAAAATTTGAAAAAATAAACCACTGGAAAAACTCCCAACCAGCTTTCCTGTGGAAACAGATCCTATTCCCCATTTTTTGTGGAAAAATAAGACTCGGGTGTTTGAGATAACAGGGACAAATAAAAATAATTATGGTTCTCATTACGCACTATCATACACTGGTGTAAATAAGTAACTCCCTTCAATCAAATGGAATTACGTTGGTGTGAATGAGAGAAGAATTGGGTTTTCTGTTTGCTCTTCATGAACACTGATAGGTAACATGGCAATTTTAAAATAGTGGATCTTTATCTTAGTCCTTTCCCCTTGTGCAGTACGCTGGCTAGCTGCCACCTTCCATCTCACAGGTGATTACATTTCTTTGTTTTTTATGGATAGTCTGTGAAGTGTTTTGGGATTCTTCAGGATGAAAGGTGCTATATAAATGTAAAATATTATTTTGCATAAATTGCTGAATTATTTGTCGTAGGCATTTGTGATTTACAGCTGTAATAAAATAACTAGCTAGGTGGACTGGATGACTCAGTGATACATAATTGGATACAGAGCTCTTTACTTTCAGATCACCAGCTCAAAGCTGGCCCAAAGCTATTCAGCCTAAGTGTAATGAGTAGGTGATGTTTCATTATGTTTCCTTGTGGTGAAATGTCCACATCACAAAAACACTCTAGCACAGTTGTCATTAAGAGGTAAAGGATGGAATGGGCTAGGAGACTTAACTACTCTCACATCCTTAGAGGTTGTCAATATTTCAGGGATCTTATGGAGAGCTTTACCTCGCTTAGGGCTCTATCTTGCAAAGTGCTGAGCACTTTGACACCCATTCCCCCCAACCCAGCAAAAGATTTAGGGTGAAATTTCTAGAAACACCTAAGTGATTTAGGAGCCTAAATCCTATTGAAAGTCAATAGGAGTTGATGCTCCTAAGTCACATAGGTGCTTTGGAAAATTCCACTCTTCCCCCACACGGAATTTCAGGCATGTGAATAGTTCAAGTGAAGTTAGCGGGTCCACTCATTCTTAAATTAAGCATATGCTTAAATCCTTGCTGGATTAGGGCCAGAGTGCTCAGTACCTGGTGGGATTGAGCCCTAAACTGTAGGCATTTGTGCAGACAATCTCTCAGACTCTGTCCACTATAAAAACACAGGACACCCAAGTTGAACTGAACACTGAATAACATCACATGGGTTTGCAGTGGTCTGTGACTGAAAAGGTTCACTGCAAGCAATTTGCAAAAAAAATCCTTAGGAAACCACCTGGATGGCTATTTTAAATTAAAAAAGGAAGAGATGCCACTTAAAAAAAAAATTTAATACTAGGTTTAAGGCTCTGTACATGTGATAGTCATTAAAGCTTATTTAACCCTGAAATTATCTGGCCCCCTTAATTCCATGGGGACTCTAAGGATTTTGGTTTAAACATGAAAAACAATGTCTGAATGACCAAGGGACTTCCTTCAGTGTGGAATAATGTGTTTGAGAATATTGTTCTTAATCAAGCTCATAAAAAAGCTAAGTAGTGTATAAGAAATATACAATAAATACAGGCCCTGGACATAGGGCCTTATCTTGTGCCCATTGCCAATGATTTCAACAGACATTGGATCAGACCCATTGAAATTGTGGGTGAACAGTGCATATATGTGTTTAGGACCAACGATTGTATCCAGCCACATTCTCAGTCTATTTTCACAGCCTATTCAAGCAGTCCATGCAATTTCCTTATTATAATATTGCTGCTTTTGAGATAATCCTAGTGTGCTATGAGATCTGAGCTCTCAAAATTCAGATGTTGTTCAGACTGGAACCTTTTAGCAGAAGCAGTGAATTTGTAAGTTTTTGTTACACCAAACAGCTGTGGTGTGTCTCACCACCCTTTCCCTAAGGATGAAATATGCTGCAGCCAGGGTGTTGTAAGTATTCCGAAGCTAGCCAGCTAAGCTGGAGTCATTACTGGATTGGCTTGGGCACTGCTTTGAAGATGTCTCCCATTAGAATTAAAACATCTCACAACTCCCAACACAACAGGCCTATTCTTGAGTGTATCTGACCACCGAAAATCTAAGGATAGTGGTACGATGGGGGAAGGGAGGAGAAAAAGAGGCTAATAAACAGATTAAAAGGGGCAGTTCTTGTATGTGAGTGGAATTTCCTCTGAGTACAGGATATTCTTTATCATTAACTGGACACAGGAAGGAAAATGGGAAAACAGTGTTTCCTGTAAGGGGAAAAAAATATCAGTAGGCCTTGAAAATACCTGAGATGGAAAGAACCTTTTGCATTCCCACCAACAAGTACAATGTTGTTTAAATTCTTTTGAGGCATGAACTTGGTATAAAACAGTTTGCCTCTTGAAATGAGATTTTTAAAATGTACCCTATTTAAAAAAAAAATAAAAAAAATAAGGCATTGCCATGAGCAGTTCCATTCATACGGGTGTTCTCTCTCTTCATTTTGAGAAATCTCTAATTTGAGAGAATCTGTTTGAATCCACGCTTCCTTTTTTTTAAAAATACTGATTTCAGGGCACTCTTTTCTTAAAGACAATATTTCTGTAGGTAGTAATGACTTAATGGACCACTCAGCATAACTCTGTCGTCACTTTCATGCCCCTTTAACACAAAAAGATAGCCTTGGAGGGGAAAGTGGCGCCTGTGCTTGATTTGAGCAAACAGAATTTTCTCTTGCAGCTACTTTCTGCTTAGAGTGGGTGGCAGATCTATGGGCCTTACTCCTGTGAATAATGCCATCGGAGTCAATGGGACTAGTCATGTGAGTAACGGCTGCAGAAGTGGATATATGTGCATGTGCAAGAGAGATCTATAACACCTCGCTGCTCAGGATACTAGTTTTTCTGTCTGCAAATATTTGCTTTAGTGACAGCTCCTCTCCTACTAGAGATGGACCATAGCCTCAGAACTTAGACCTGTATCATATCTTTATTTTCTCAAAAGTTGGGGTATGTGGGGGCAGGGTTCTGCTTTGGTCCAGTTCAAGTTTCTAGCCATCCCAGTGGCATAACTGAAAGGCGGACAATGAGGTTAAGCTATGTAACCCAGGGCTGCAAGTGTAAGAAAAACAAAATAAAACGGGGGAGGGAGAAAGAGAGGCTAAGATGAGCTGTCTCAATTTCTCAAGAAAATTAATATAGCCTTTTTTAAAAGGATGAAGAAGAAGAAATGAGAAAAGGATTGAGATTAAAATAAAACAGCCAGAAAGGCCTGGAATTAAAAGAAAGCTTTAGGAATGATCTAACTTTTATTTTATTACATTACAGAAGACAAAAAATCAATAGCTGGTAATTCAGGCATAAATGAGTTATACAGGCCACTGACACAATGGACTAAACTTTTAACAACCACATCTGATGCTGTCAAGCCACGGGCTTCAGTGGCGCCAGTAATAATTATGGCCAATCACCTCTAATTCAGTGCTGCCTTGCTTGATAAAGGTGTCACTTGGAGTGGCTGCAGCATCAATATCAATCAGGGATGTCATGTAGGAGGGCATTCTGCTTTCCCCCTTGAATGGGACAAACCACTGCTTTTTCCCCTTCTCACCCTGCCTGTGTCCTACCATGATAGGTCCAGAAAATTAATCATTTAAATTCATGACTGAAACCACCCAAGCTGAAATTAGCAGCATTGACCCCTGGAAGTATATATCTTTAAGATCATTGATAGCCATAACAGCGTCCTGGGAAAACTTCGTTACTTAACAATAATATCTATTGCTTTGCAGCATATGGAGCATTAAATGGCTGCAGTGATCAATCATTCAGCTGCAAAGAGCCTTTTATTGCCAAGATGCTACTAGGCAATAGAAATGATTTTGCTATAAAGTTAAACCATAATAAGAACAAAACATCATTGGCTTTTGTATTTTCACCTGGTTGTAGGAAAACTCTGGGTGTCTCCCCTAAGTCTTTTGTAAAACTGAAGTTTACCCTGAGCTGTCCAATGAAGGGATATGTATGGAAAAGGTGGATGTGGCTGGCAACCCAGATATGTCAGTAAAGGCTTTTCAGTTTTAGTTATATAGGGTGATGTTTGGGTTTTCTGAGCTGCATGTTGAAATCCTTCTTTTGATCTATAATTAACGAGGGACCATTCTGGTTATCCTTGCAGTGTTCTAAGTCCAAGTCATGATGATTTTTCTATAGTTCAGTAATGTATGTTTTCCCATTTGACATATTCAAGGACAATAGATGTGATAGGAAATTTAATGTTACGTTTTAAAAACATAAGCATTGCATTTTACAGTTGAGCTAAGTTTTTACTCCACTGAATGAAAGTAATTGTGAATGTTGAACAGTACAAGAAACCTCAGTGACACTGAGCTACGCTGATAGACTGTGTATTTCAGCCCTATGTAATATAGCTGCTAACACTGGAGAGACTTGTATCATAAAACTACAATATTTTATAACAGTGGTTTGAAACATTATGACTTTTCAGTTTCACGTGAAAAGTTTCTTCTTTTTAAAGGAATCATTACCAGTTCCAGTGTATTGTCCATTTAAGTATAGGGAATATTTTTTAAACTTATAGAAGACTCAAAACAGAAAAATCTGTTTACATTCAAGACTGAACAGATAGTGTTGCTGCAATGGTTTGATTGAATACTGTAGAGTTAGGCTGTTGTTTTTTGCTGCTTTCCATAGAATTTGACATTCTCTGGAAAGAAAACACCTGCACATTTCAGTTCACTGACAGCCCAAGAAACTCAACTAGAAACCCACAATTATCCTGCAGGAATGGGGGCTTGATTGCAAGCTCTCACCAGGTTTACACAGCTTGAAGTCAGTGGAGTTGCTCCGATTTAATGAATCAAACCCGTACAAGTGCAAATGCCTACACTGATTATTTATTCTCCTCACACCCTAAGAGATCACAGTCAACATTTTCTCTCCTACCCTCTAAGTCTCCTTTTCTTCTTTCTCCTCCCTTCTCCTTTCCCAATTACTCTTTCTCCTTCTTGAGGTCCTGAAACATATGGGCATTTTTGTGTGTGTAGTATCTTCTGATCAAAACCAGTAAATCAGTTCCCCGGGTTTTACTCTGATTTCGCAGGCAGCTGCTCTGGCCACTCTGAGGCGGCACTGTTTCTTTCTCTGTTTATCCGTTTCCAATGGCAATTGCACCACCAAGTCTCAGTACCTCTGGAACTTGGCCTGGGGCTGTTTTGGTTACATTGAAGTTTTTGCTTCAGTTCTGCCAGATTTAAATGGTGACTTCACCAGCACGAAGCGGGGAGGAGGGAGGTAGTGTAGAGAGAGAGAGAGAGAGGGCCAGTGCATTACATCATCATTGGACTAGAATCAAATGGGAAGGATGTGACTCACTCGGGCTAGTTAAGCTTTGGCTCAAGTTCTACATACACTCATTCCAGGGCTCTCATGTTCTGCACCTCAGCAGGGAATTCAGGATCAGTGATGTCCATGAGGTTTGTTTTTAATTTTCTTTTCCTTTTCTGATTTCTATATACTTTCCTGCGATCCCCCCTTTTCCCCTTTCTTCTCTGCCTGCTTCTTGATCCCCCTTTTCTGCTCTCCTTTCCACTTTGCTAGAGTTTGTTTTCTGATGAGTGTAATGTGAACTTCTAGAGCAGAAGCTGGTTTTAAAACGAACCAAACCCAAAGAAGGAGCAGCAAACTGAAGAGAAGTTTTTGTGTCTCCCCCCCCCGCCCCATCACTGTGTCGCTCCTAATCGGAGGAGACAGGGAGAGAGTTAAAATGCAGGAACCAATCGCTTGAATGGTGATGTAATGCTGGAACTGCAGGGTTGTTAAGTAATGTGAGAGCAAGGGGGTCAGGGTTGCAAAGCATTTACCTGCTCCCAAGGGGGTTTAAGTTTATTATCAATTGCAGTGACTGTAACTGGCTTCAGACTGCAATCTCTAATTATTCACAGACTCTCCTTTTTTATCTTTTATTATTAAAAGTAAAACTATATTGTGGTGTTTTTAAAAATGTGATATTATCACAGCTGCAAATTATTTTCCACCAGGGTTTTGATATTTTTTTAATGGTTTGAAACTGAGTGTCTTTTTCACCCAAAAAAAAAAAAAATAGAGCAAGCGAGGATGGCTCTTTAAGTGTAATGGGTGAATTTGTAACTGTATGAAGGGAGCAGCTTAGCCGCTCTCTAATAGAGCAAGTAAAAGGTCTTACTGTTAAAGATACTCTCTAGAAAATAAATCATTTAAGGAGGCAATTTATGTAGCTTATCCCTAGGAGCCTTGGTGCTCCACACTAATGCCCTGTTGACATCATTCTGACTCTGCCTTTTTCTTTTTCTTTCTTTCTTTTCTTTTTTTTTTTTTTAATTAATGATCCCTGAGGCCCCAATCCTGTGACGAAAACCACATGGACATAAAGTGCACCCATCCAGTGCTACATGGGAGTCTGTGGGGCTTTGTGCGTAACCGTGCCTCTCTTGGCAGGATGAGGGCCTCAGGGTGCTTATATTTTTACTGTCCATTTGCAGACTTCAAGGCATTTTTCTTGACACTAACCATGTATAACAAAATATGATATTTCCTTCGTAGATTCATGGTGTGCAGATGCAAGCACATCGCCATTCACGTGGGGCAAATAGAAATTAACATTGAGTAAATGCCTATTTATATGGTGCTTACACTTAGATGTGGGCTGACCAAGAGATCGCTGGTATCTATAGGTGTCCTCAAAGTACCCAGTCTGTTGACAGGAGCTCTGAATCAAGTTTCTGTTTCAAAAGTTGTCTGCCATTAAGGTACCATTCCTGGAAGTAACACCTTCAGGGAATTTACATCACTGACGATGCTAACAAGGATAGTGGCTTCCACTGGTTCAACAGTAGACAAAAGACCCGATTCAGCAAGGCACATTAAAGTGATTTGCTGAATAAATATGGTCTAAGTATGCGCTTAAGTGCGTTTCTGAACTGGGACCAGAATAAGTAAAATAACAGATACTGCTCTCTGTTACAATCATGCAACCCCATTAACTTATTCTGGGCCAAATTTAACTTCTGACCTTCACCTGGGTCTCCAGAAACCCCTTTGCAGATCCTATCTATAATTTTCCACACAGTAAACACACTCACGTGTAGTCACATGTTCATAATTGCCCTGATTTTCAAGTTGATTTTTCAAGATTCTTCAAGCCGCGCCCGTGTGCCAGACTTGAATCACTTTAAAGGCCAGTCTGAGGCCACACTGAACATTTGGCCAACAGTGAGTCACATACAATGTAGATTTACCACATGGGTCACATTCCCAGCCTCCGTTGAAGGTATGGGTGTTGTGGAGGAGACTTGTACTGCTTTGGGAGTTCCAATAGGAAGTCTGTCAGACTTCTGTGTTCTCCTGGAAGCCTTAGGAAATGCACACTGCAACATTTATTGCAGCTCCACTACCCTTTGGGGAGATGCAGTGTGTGATCCTCCCTATGCCTGACCAGTTCTGGTAAATGGCATAATCTTATCCTCATCCTTCCTCTCTCTGTCCCTTTTGAAGGGGGGAGGGAAGGAGTAGAAAAACTGTCCATGCTATCCTTGTGCAGTGCCTGTTTCCTCCGTGCACACTGTGGCTAGCCTTGTGCAGAAGTACGAAGTAGAGGATGACTTCTTGTATTATCCTCTCCCTCTTGTGCACAGATACGGGCTTTGCCACAATCTGTGTGTCTATACAGAGACCTATAGTGACACACATACTGTATGTGTGTTATTTCCTGTATCAGAACAAAATGTTTATAAAACATATACAGGCTGGTCTAGCAGTCCAGTGGTGGCACATTGCATTACACAGTGAGATAGAAATGTAGTTTGGATCTCATGTACCTCAAGCCATCAGGGGCTTGTAGTGCAAAGGAAGCAACCTGCCACATCCCTGCAAGGCTGGGAGATAACATCGTGTTGCTCTTAAGGAACGCCCCCTGACTGATGCATGTAGTCACATGGATGGCCTTCACAAGGAGCTGCATCCATCCCACAATGGGCTTGAAGTCAGGTGAAAGGACTTAAGGGGGAAATCCTGAAGGCTGTCCCCTCCAAAAATATATTTAATGTCAGATTTCTGGTCACTTCCGCTGCTAGAATAAACTAACTGTAGGGTAAACCATAGAAAAGGAGATTGAATCTCTGTCTCTCTAAATGTATTTAGAGAGCTCTGTTTCTCTCTCTCATATATATATCCCAACAATAAAAGCACGTGATTGATAAGGCATAACTGCTCCCAAGAAAAAACCAAACAATACCAGGTACACTCAAAATGGAAGGGGTCCATACTGATGGGTGCTTTTGAAACGCAAATAGATAGAGCTTGAAACACCTGATTTTTAGATGTGCTGAGCCCCCACAACTTCACTTGATGACAGTGGGAGCTGTGGGTGGTCAGCATTTCCAAAATTCAGGCTGAAGGTGTCTCAAGTTGGGAGCCCAACATGAATAACTATTTTTGAAAAATGTCAGCCATGGTTATTAGAGCTCTGCAAAACTTCTGCAAGGAAATCTCAATTCACAAGGTTTCATGTTGCATTTTTAAAACAAATTTCTTAGACGTTGATGCCAACCTCAGCCAGACTTTCTCTTCCCACATAGGTCCAGGGTCTCTTCTTTATCTGCAATTGTCTCTGCATAAGGGATTCAGGGTCCTGAAAAAATCCTCTTGCAGTGTGTTCTGGGATGGCTGGCTGGGCAGCTGTCCTCCCTTTTTAGTGTTTGTGGTGCTAGCAAGTTCAAGCCATTCTTTCAAGTCCACAGAAATCATGTTTAGGGGAACTCTCTGGTTGCCCTGCCACTTGGCAGCAGTGTCTCCCCATATACTGCTTTTAGGCATACTAATAATGAGTGCCCTGACATTTTTCTCTACTTGGTGTCCATCAAATGAACCATATTATTAGAGAATTCCAAAGACTACTGTCCCATGTTTAGCGTTTAAAATTAAAGCTGGGCAAATAACGGATTTTTCAGTCTGCTGGCGGTTCCAAAAAATCAGAACCTATTTTTTTGTCATTTAAAATTGGTAAATCAAAACATTTCATTTAGAAAATGCCACAACAAAACATTTAGATTTTTTTCAGGATAGTTTAAATTATTTATTTATGTACAGTATTTATTTATTTATTGTGGACCAAAACAATTGGTGAAATTGACATGGATTCACTACATGTTTTGGTCAACTCAAATTTGCATTTTTTGCTGAAAAAAAGTTTTGGCTGAAAAATTTTGCTCAATTCTGTTTCAGATTTAAAGTGGTACTGAACTAGGAGCAGGCAGTTGGGCTGCTCCCCTGATTAGAATACTTCCGTAGATTGCAGAAGGAACTAACTTGATGCTGTTTCCATACTTACTTGGCTATCTTTAGTACGCCAAAAACTGAAATCAGGTGAGTGGGCCAGCTGCTCCTGTCCAGTTGAACCCATGAGAGGGTCAGTGATTAAGTTCATCAGCTCCCTGCTCTCCTCCAGGATCTGACTACGGGTAAAGGGGATCCCACAGATTCTCAGTGAAGTGGGTTTTCTGGCAGAGCAAGCGGGAGCTAAATGTGCTGGTTTTGCTACAGAACTAGATTTCACTGCATTTGTTTCAAGATTTCAGATTAGTGTGAACCCAGAACTCTAAGTGAATTGCAAGGGGTGCCATCATGATAGTTTTCTGCAAAACTGGTGTGTTTTTGCACACCCATAGACGTTTTGCACTATTAGCCTGATTTTTACCATGGTTATCAGTGTGAATCAATGGAGTTATACCAGTGTAAAACTTGTATGTAATGAAGAAGGGATTTGATACTTGTCTCTTATGGTAAACAGATTTTATTTAGTGGTAAAACTATTTTCATAGTTACCAGTGTCTTTTTCCTCATAGTCATTTTTCTCCCCTTAGCCTTAAGTTATATCTGAGTCTTTGTGCCACCTCACAGAATGAGAATTTCTTTTCTATTGCAACATTTTTAGGAGCATAATTTTAAAAAAGCAGTCAAGAAAAATCAGGCACATCTCGAGGGGAGTGGGGGGAGGGTTAAGCTGCTGCACCCAGTTTTGTAAGGGGGCAGAACACATTTGGCCAGCTCTTGTGGCCTTGGCTGTGTTGGAATCAGAGCCATTTTCATTTTGGGTATAGTAGTAATGACGGCAGTACAAGGCTCACATAGACCTTCATTCAAGGGAGCACAAAGACCAAATTGTGTCTAGTGCCTGCACTGGTGATAAAGGGACAGGGGTATGCCTTCTCACCTCCACATGCTCCTTTGTTCACCCACACGTGACTGGGCATACTCGAGCCCCAACTGTTGAATTCATTTTCCATGAAAACTACAGTTAAGATAATAAATTGTTATATTTAATATTAAGAGATTGCTGTGTCTTTCTCTGCACTTAAACAATAGATGGACAAGATAAGTAGATAATTGACCCCTTGCATCTAGCTCCTGTTTCACGTTAGTTATTGACTAGAATCCCTTTTAAACCATTTGGTACTTGTCATCATAATGTTAATCTCAGTGAATTCATTTGGTGTTAATGTGTATGTGATTTGTAGTTTCCAAACAGGATTCCTGTCATAGTTTAGTGTTTGTTAGTATCCACTTACTGTGTTATTCCCTCTCTCTTGCAAAAAGACTTGCCTATCCTTTAGTTTTCCTACCTGGCTCATGTGGTGATTCCCCTGATTTGCTCCTATATTCAGATTTATATTTCTCTTTATCCCAAAGAAAGATGGAGCTCTGTGGAAATGCTCCAGGTGGTAGTGACTTTCTGCACCGTGTCACTTACGAATGCCTTCCATTTCAGCACCAAATGTTAGGAAGCCCATGTTTTCCTGCTTACCACTCTGGTGACATTCCTTTTTAGATTTCTTCAGAGAGAGAACCCTACTACAGCCTTCATTTTATTGTCTCAGAGGGTGGGCTGGTGGGGGAGACACCCCTTTATCTTGGCTTGGAGACAAAATATTTGTTGCTTGCTAACATATTCTCTCCCCTGTGTGCTCTGTTTATGGGTGGAGTGCACTGTCCCACTGCCTGAACAGTTTCCAGTTTGACCAGCCAACTCTGGAGAGGGAAGAAAATGTCTTGACTTAGGACCTGATCCAAGTCTGTTCAAATGAATGGGAGTCTTTCCATTGACTTCAGTGAGCTTTGGATGAGCTTACAAAGATCTTCTCTCTTTCTTCCCCTAAACACCTGCATCTTCGCAATACCTTCAGGACGTGTTCTTCTGGACAGCTACTTTGTTTTAAAGATGACCCAATATATAGATGAAAACAAATTTTGGATCACTACCAATAGTTGGGCACCACCCCTCCCACAGGATATTTGTCTATACTTAAATGTGATATACAGAGTCTGTGGTAGATTGCTTCCTTTTGTCTTACCCGATCTCCTCTGAACAGATTGTAAAGCCTTGATTATCAAATAGCCTGACTCTAATTTTGCAGCCCAATGAAACACAAGACTTGATCCCTTTTGTTTTGTAGAATTCTTAGATTCAGACACAGTCAGTAAAATACCATACGCTTAATAGAACACTTTTGGTTCCACACCCACTGCTATAATGAATTTAATGCCTTAGTGTTTCCTTATAGCCACAGCAAAAGTTTCCCATGTTAAAATGAATAACAGTGGTATGAACACCATGGTTACAACTATGAAAGAAAGATGCAGCTTTCTGCACATCAGAATTACAGCCAGGCAATTTTATAGGATATATCAGTAGGTAAAATTACCCTTCAAAGTGGCACACCATATGGAATACAGTACACTTTATTTTTGTATAGCACTTTTCATACAGAAGTATTACAGGGCACTTCATGTGTCACAACCATTTCTTCTATACATTCAGACATATTAATGCTGCTATATACAATTATATCTACAAAAACATCCATATAAATAAGGCATGGTTTCTAATTTGGAATCCAAGGTAACTCTGATTATATCACATCCTCTCCTAAGAACTATTTCCTGCAGCTAGCGAAAGAAAGTTAACCAGATGAAGAGGAAGATATTGGGTCACTTTCTGTGTTGGTGTAAACGGGTGCTGCTCTGCAAATGCCATTAGAGCTGTGTCTATTTACTGCAGAAGATTTGCCCATTTTCTCTCTTATCCTGTTGCTCCTTTGACTATAGAAATCTCCATTTATCTGAAAACTGTTGATGTCTCTGAAATAGTTTGAGTAAACGGACTTATGCTGTAAAAATATATAGAAATATAAGTGGTTGAGGGATCAAAATAATTAAAGCTAAATATGGGCCCAACCCACACATTTATTGGACAACTCCAGGCTATGAACTAAGATGTACTATTCCCCCCTCCTGCCCAGTACTGTGCTGTGCTGATGAATATCTGAGTCACATATGACCTCATTACAGCATCAGATATTAAATCTTTGCTGAGAAGTGAGAAGAGACATCCAGTATTATTGTGGGAATATAAAACGTGCATTTATTTAAAAAGTGGGTAAAAAAGATCCTGCCTGTAGATGTAAAGTAGAAAGGACCAAAAATTTTCCATCAAGATTTTTTTTGATTAAATATTGGGGTTTTTGACAAAGTTCAAATTTTTGTGGAAAGCTTTCAACTTTTTTTTGTCAGAAAACTGAAAACGTTTGCCAAAATTTAAAACATATTGGTTTTCAGTTGTTAGAGGATGGAAAGTGATCAGTATTGTGGGTATTTGTTTTTTTGACAAAAGTCAAAATTTTCTGCAGAAAATTGATGAAAATGATAGTTTGTTTTCTAAATGTAAATTTTCAATGGGGGGAAGGGTAGAAAAATGTTGACCACCTTTAATTCAAACAACAACGAAGTGACAAAGCTAATGTTAGGGTATTCTTGTGTTTAGAGATCCTGGAAGGCCTTAGCATTTGGTCTTAAGCTTTTCACGTTGCACACAAGAAATGTGGTTGGTTTTAGTATATTCAGTAGCGGCACATTACATATCCATGCATTGCCTAATGGATTCCTTTTGTCTCCTTAAATACTAGATGTTATACTTGAGAAGACCAACATTTTGCATTGTTTTCAAGAGAATGCTATTGTGAGGTGATATTTTAGAGTAAAGATTCAATTGATTTTGGTGCAGAGGGACGCTAGACTGTTTATATTATATAGAGTCTTATATTGAGGACAGAGGGTACTGGATTTCAGAAGAAATCTGAACTGTACATGTGTTCTGTGTATAGTAATTATCAAATGGGACAAACATTAAAATACACAAATTAACTGATTGGCTCACTGTCAATTAACAGACTCAGTCAAAATTCCAAAAAGAATTAAAAAACATCTCTCGCTTCACTACAAGAACATGTCCAACCCACTCAGGGAAAAAACCTGATCCATAACCTGGTAGATGAGGATGAATTTGCTTTGATTTTGGGGTTTATTCCAAGTGAAAGTGAATGTAAGCCTTGTGAACCCGTACTGGAGAACAGTTCATGTGAACCTGTGAACTGAATCCACGAAGTATCACACAGCTCCAGTGTAGGTAGAATAGCAAGGTGCTTGGAGAACTAGGAGAGCAGGCATCAGTACTGGGTGGGTAGCAAGGAGGGAGAGAGTACATTTGGGCAGCAATAGCAGAGCTGGTTGTCAGGGCAGAGGGGCATTAGAGACATGAACTTCTCTCAAATATTTTACTTGTATATTTTTTATCTATTGCCTGCCTATCTGTGTTGTCTGTTTACAGGACAAGGACCATGTGTTTGTATGTGTCTGTACAGCACCTAGCACAAAGAGGTGCTGATTGGGGATTTTGGGTGACTACTGTAATGAAAATGATATATAATAATTTTAGGTGCTTCAGCTATGATATTTGTTGCCATTTACTATTCTAATGATATTCATTTAAATTATACAAAGCGATTGATGAAAAAGTTAAAATAAAACAAAAATCCCCTTCCCAGAAAAAAACTTTGAACCAAAACTTGAGCCCATATGAAACCAGGGTGGTTTGAAAATCTGTTGATAGTCTTCTCCCACGCCTGGCCTTTGCAAGCTTCTGTATTTTATGCTTCAAGCCATGAACAGCAAGGGAAATACCAAAATACCACGAGGAAAACTGGCCACAAGATATTTCCAACCTGCCTGGACACCTTCAGTACCAGAAATTTCTCTCTTTCTCAAAAAATGAAAACAATTTCCCCTCTTCTGTTGAGAGATTTCCAGCCCATTTTTCAGAGCCAAAAGACTTGGATAAAACTTTCAACAAAATCTCTGAACCTTCTGAGCTTTGTCTGTCACTAGGTGGGGCTCCCTTTGGTAATATCTCTGTAAACAGAAAGGTACATTTGACAGTAATCTAGCGTGAAAACTGTTCTCATTTTAAAAGCTAATGGCACATGGATGCTGTATTGCAATGAAACCCCTATGTACTTCAATCATTTGTCCATTAACTGACTATCCAGTACACTGTTACATATATAACCTCACATCACCCACACATGTGCCCCATTATTTGGTTATTGCTAAATTAATGATTAATTACGGACAATAACGTAAGGATTAAGAAAAAAGTCAGTGGGGTGAATTCTTCACTGACTTATGCCCTGTGCAACCTCATTGAAGTCTTGAATTAAATAAGTCTCGAGTAGAGCTGGCAGTATCAAAGTGGCAATTAGTTTATTTATGAAATTAAAAAAATATATAATCTACAGTATAGAGTTTGACTCTCAGAAACGAGTTGGGATAATCTCATGTTTTCTTCTATGTTGTGCATTCACCTACTACTGTACATCGTTTTTTACTGCAACCCAGCTTCATTTTGTTCTTCTTTTAAAATGTCTTTCTGGTTTGTCTGACTGTCTAGTAAATATCAGGGATCATCTCTCTTTTTTTTTTTTTTTTTTAACCATTGTCAGCAAATCATTAACCTGAACATTGTGTAAACTTCCTGGCTGAGGATTGCTAATGTTCCTGGATAAAAAGAACTTGCTTTCTTGGAGGATACCTGGCTTTCCAGTACACTGTAAATGACATTCCTGGCCATCAAGTCTAGTAGTGAGTCTCCATAAAGCTTTCTGTAAAATGTATTTTTAAAATTGAATGAGAACAAAGCATGTATCGTTAAAGTTGTTCAGGTTTTTTAAGCAGTCTCCGTGGTCTGCTCCGGGAAGGGGTTAGGCATGAAGGGATATGAGAAAAGATCAAATTGTTTTTAACAGAGGCCAAAAGATGAATGATTGACAGATTTAAAGGGTCTATTTTCTCATCGGTGTGTTTGTGGGCATGTGAGATATAGCTGTAACTCTTATTAGTGTTAATGGGAGTTTCCTGAATAAATCCTCTGCACATCAATGGGAGTGAATTCCTATTGCTGAAAAAAAAGTGAGGTTATTTAGTTTGCAAATTCCCTTTATTGTATTTGAAATCCTTGTCCCAATATAAAAATCTCATCAGTACTCCTGGCAGACTGTCTCCATTAGTTTCCTGGGGAAAGTTTTCTAAGATTTTTACCATGAATGTAGCTCCACTAGTGTTATCATTAGCGGGACACCTGGAGAAGAAGATACCTCCATAGCTGCAGACATTTTTTCCACCAGGGTTTCTGACCCTGCACTGTGTACGTCTATGTGACACAAAACTGACATCACACTTCTCTAGCACTCTCACCATGACGGCAGCAGAGGTGGAAAATTTTTGCTGAAAAGCCTTCGAGTAGACAAGGCTGATAAGATTTGAGAATGTTGATAACAGGGCATCTCTTAGTTGAAACATTCACATTGCACTGCAATTAAATTTCTTTTACTCTTTAGTTCAGGATATAATCTCCTTCATTCTTCAGCTTTTTACATGGCTGTGAAAAATTTATTTTTATCTTCCCTACTTTTTTGGCCTAGAAAACTCCATCACCAAAATTTGTCCTCATCTATAACAATTCTAAGTTTGAATGGGATCACTGAGCCAAATTGTGTTTTAATTTAGACTTGCCCTGGACAATGTCAGTGAAGTCAATTTTAAGGCCCCAATCCTGCAAACACTTACGAATGCCCTTACTTTGAAACGTGCACATCAGTGTTTGCAAGATCATGGCCTAATGGCCCTGGGTAAGGGTATATGGAAGCATCTTGGGGAATGCTTTTTCTCCCTAGGACCTAGGGTTACAAATTAAAAGATAACATTTCAGGGTATTCAGTGGGGACACATACTGTGCCCAGTCCTGCCAAGACCTCCACACAAGAACTCCCGTTCACTTCAGCGGGAATCCCATGAACGGGCAGCATGTAGGATGGTGCCTTCTGTGTAGGTTTGCACTTGTACTTAGCACGAGATAGCTCAGAACTTTTCAGAGCTGAACCATCTGCCCAGGACTTTAAAATGTAGCTAGCGATTTTGGTGCCTCAAAGGGGCCTGATTTTCAGAAATGATGAATACCCTTTTCTGAAAATCTGGTCTCTATAAGAAGTCTCAAGTTGGGCACCCAAATTGCTAAACACTTTTGACTATAGGCTTCTCTTTAAGGAAGCATCCTAGATTGTTTTTCTTTCCTCTCTTTTTCTTGTGGGATGAGTCAGGGGTCTATGAAGAAATCCATGGAATTCCATTTAAAAGTTGAGTTCTTCTAGTCAGAAAATGAAGGTCCTTTGAGTGAGAGAAACAAAACACATTAAATATTAAACATAGCATTTAGGAGGGATTTTAATCGACTTCTTCCTCAAGAAAGATCACAACTGAAAAATATGTAGCCTAAGTCTTATAGGAAGTCTGACAAAAACTACTAGATTTGCAGGTGGATTTGCATTTCTTGAATAGCAAAGTCTCTCTTGTGAAAATAGTTTGGATTAATGTTCCCCAGCAGATGATGTGAGGATGTCATTTGATTGTTTCTTTCTGCACTGATCCTTGACACATTTTTTAAAAATATCGTCGGATTGGCCAAAGTGTGTGTTTAAGTGATTGCTCCTAATGTCAGACTTTCCCTTTTTTCTTTATCTGGAAGGGGACATATCATGTTCCAGGCCATCATAAAAACAAAATATTTAAAGTATGTTTCAAATAAAAAAAGAAGAAGAAATGCTTAACTTAATAAAGATGTGAGATTAATTTACAAAGGAAACACTGGCCACAGACCAACAGCAAGTCAAATATTTTGCCAGCAGTTTGCAGTTCGGTCATCCTTGCATATGCAACCTCCAGCTGTATACCCTTTACTTTTAGAGTGAAATCTGCCTGGTTTACTTTGAATTAAATAAACTGATTTTGGTTTACTCAGTTTAAAAACAAAAATATAGAAGGCCCAATTTTATTTCATTATGCCCAGGGGTAAAGCAGTCCTAGGTAATTATAACCACAGTGCTGTTTGCTCTGTCTTAATTTTGCTTATAGTCTTTGCACAACATAATAAAATAGTTTGTGGTTTATCCAGCCTCAGCTAAGTGTCATAGGACCCTACTCACATGAGCAAGGCCTCCAGCCTTCATAAAAGTAGGATTGCGGGGATATCATGCAAGAGTGAGTGAGTGGAGTTGCTCACCAGTGTACAGGTAGTTTAGAGTTCTTCATATTTAGTATAAAGATGCAATCACAAATCATGCAGTGAACAATATTTCATGCAAGCCTAGGCGTTAAGTGGCATGCTTGTCAGATGCAACGAATGTGGGTTTCAATAAAGCCTGTTAGCAACAACAGGTTCTATAGAAAATCACAACATTGGTCACGCACCTGTGACCAATACTGTTTATTTCTGTAGATGTTTCCAGCAGTGTTTGAGGGATTTTCCTCTTGCAAATAAGCATGATTTATTTCCTAGCAAATCCTTTTCAAGAGAAAGCATCAAAGAGTTTTAAATAATGCACTTGGGATGGATAAGAAAAAAACCCCAAACCGTGGCTAAGATGCTCAGTAATTAGGAAAGTCAAATTGGGCACATTTGCTGATTAAATAAAAATTCCTCATAAAAAATTAGCGTAGTAAAAAGACTTTATCAAACCTGATTAAGTATTAGTGCCTTTCATCACTATATTAGGTTCTCTGTTCTGCTGCTGTTTGTATGTTTTACAATCCAACTTGAGTAAATATCTTATGTTGCTTTAAATACCCCAACTATAATTCTTAGCTATTAAAATCATCACCCAGTTACTTGATTCAGCGATACTGGAATACAAACTAGTTTTTCATGTTCATAAATTTGATTGACACCTGTCTGTTCCTTCAACTGCTCTGAACTTGTAGGTTTGCTCACTTTTGTATCATTACAATTTTACAAATATAAGTGGGCCAGATCCTTAGCTGATGTAAATCAGTGTATCTCCATGACTCCAGTAGAGTCAATTTATGCATGGTACTAACTGTAGTACTTTAAACCAAGTTAACATGAGTCAAATATTAAGCTCTGTCATCTGTGTTTGGTCTTTGTCACAAATGTGCTTTGTCTGGTTCATTCTAGTCAACAGGAGAAGTTCATATGTAATTGGTATCCTACAAAGAGGGCTTCAAGATTGGAATACTAATGTTAAGAGTACCTTAGATGTCCTGTTGGGTGACCAGCTAATTTAACAAGTTTACCAGGTTGCTTATTTAACAGTGGCATTGCCCTTGGGTTTGGAGGAGTTGATACATTTTTCAGACAATGTGGAATTTTCTTTTTTTAAGTTAAGGAGCTTGATTCACCCCCATGGAGGATAAGGAGGGTAAACCCAGCTCCATGGATTGACACAGTTTTCTTTGCCTGAGAGTGAACTTGCCCAGGAAAAGTGCAGATTGTTTTTGCATCACATTCTGCCAAAGGGATTCTGTCAAGGGAATGGCAACTTTAAATCACAGTCAGGGCTTCATAGAAACCTTGTTGGCAGAGGCAGGGACTGCCCAGAGAACGAGCTGAATCAGCATATACTGTGTCTACCTCAGCTTTTCAGATAGCGCCGTCCACTTCTTGAGACGACTCTAGCTGCTTGAATGGCATGGTGGTAAAAGGGTGACTGTGCCCTGAACCAAACACGTAAGTCTGAGTAACTCCAAATTAAATCTTTTGCATGGACTGGTTTGTTCAGGGGGCTGGACATGGATTACAAAGCCTTTCACCTCTGGGTTCAAATCCAGACCGTATAAAACTGACATACCAATAGCTGTGTGATAGCCTATAGGAAATACATTGTTGGTCTCAATTAAGTTCCTAGTAGACAAGTGTCAACAAGAAACAATGACACAGACTGGCATTAATCTAAGCAGAGAGGCTAAAAACCCTAGCATACAAACTACGTTACATACAACTTCTCTGCTCACCCTTGAGCATGGTGTTTTTTTGTATTGAATGAGGAGGTGTGGTCTCATCATGGACTTGTGGTGGCTTCCATGTGGAACAGATCTTTACTATGTGTGTGTTTTACATGCATAGCTTCGAATGTACAAGAAAACAGTCACTTTTTATTTCCATTTGCATTCATGGCTTCTCATGAATATCTGAAATAGACGTTTATTGTGACCATAACCCTACCACAAATTAAAATCAGATCCCAAGTCCCTTGTGAAAAGAAGCTCATTATCATGTATGGAGACATCAGAAATGATACTAATGACACTTATCTCTAAACCCCAAACACCACATTTATCCAAGGCTTACGGTTAAGTCTACAGTGGAAATAAGACCAGGAGCTAAGCAAGGTTTTTTTTCAATACGTGCATAGCCACAAACTAAAGAACAAACAGCTGGTCTTATATTTTTGCCAAATGCAAAGTATCTTTCTCATATACTGCCTGCATTTTCTCCTTTTAAGTAACTGATTACCATCTCTAAGATAGAGATAAACAGACTTCAGTGGCATTATATCAGGGATAAATTTGGCTCGCTGGCCGTAAACCTTTAACTTCTCTTAAAATTTTCTGAATCAATTTTTTATTTTTGGTAAATTGTTAGTTTACAAGGTGACTCAGGAGCTAAATTCACCCTTCTCAAGCTTCACAAACATCAGGAAATCATGCTGGTTGCCCAACCTGCAACCCCACTTTACCAGTATTCTTCGTATTCATCACATTTGTTATGCTTTTAAAGCACAGTGAAATGAGTAAGCTATGCCTTCCAACACCTGGAAATCAGCCATGATCACTGCTGTGCAGATTCCAGCTTTTCTCCAAACTGAGATCATATCATGGGGGAAGACTATTATATGTAGTACAGTCTTGTAGATTTATTCTACTGCAGAATGTGACCATCCAAGAAAGGTGTAAATGACATAACAGTCTTTCACCAGGATGTTGCGGCATGTGCAGGTGGGTAATACAATTTTCCAGGTAGGCTGACCATATGGATTGCTTCCCTCTACATAATACCCAATTTATGTTCAGTTCTACTGATTCTGAGGGAGCTGCCACTTTGTGTCCTCCTGTTAATTTACATATTCATAAGATATCTACCTGTGTCAGGACACATGCACATAATTTAAGGAAAGTGTACATTTTTTTACTCTTTTACAAAAGATAGGTGGAAGAGGACATTCCCATCCCCAAAAGCAAGCAAACAAAAGAGCCTTTCTCCCCTCCCCATCACCACCCTGTCAAGCAAACACCTAAAAATGAAATAGGCATTGCACTCTGCTCTGAATGTCCATATGCTCTTATCATGTCAAGCCAGCAGGGGAAGCAAGTTACGTTGTGAAAGGTCTTCCACTGACAACTCCACTGTACCATTACACACCTTTTAAATCTGGGAATGCTTAAAGTCAGATGCTTCAGCTGATTTCAACTATTATGGTGGTTCTTCACATAAAAGGCAGTACTCTGGAGTGGGATATCGTAGCATCTGCTAGTCAATGTTAGTTCAAGCTATATTGCTAGTCCTGGGATGGCTGCCTTTAGAGGCAGGACTTCAGTGAGTGATATGCCACAGACCATTATCACAAAGCCGATGTAGACTCAGGCTTTGTCTAAACACAAAAGTTGTACCACTATAACTATATCAGAAGAGCTAAAGCATTATCTTCCCCACCCCACTGCCCACAAGCATTGACAAAGTTATATCAGTATAAATATACTTATACCGTTTAAGCTTATTCCTGTATGGGGAATAAGTTATACCAGTGTAACTGTGTCCACACTAAAGGTTGTACTGGTATAATATATATAAAAAATAAACCAATACACTCTCTTTCTCTCTCTCTCTATTCTAACCCACCAATAGGTCTTAAACATGGCACACCATCTCTTCAGGTAGAAATCCATATTTATTTTTAAATTGATTGGCCTTTGAAAATAAAATGTGTTTAAACAAATAATGGGAGGAAATTAGTTCAACTTGAACTAGTTCTGCCGATCCAAAAAATAGAGAGGTTTGTGAAATTTCAGATAGTAATAGACTGTCCTGAACTCAGGAGTTTTCAAAGCCCAATCTCAACTGCTTCTAACATTGCCACTTATATTACTTACATTTCAAGGGAATTTTTTAGCCAAAATATTGTTTCAGCAACAATCTTCGTAAGGGAAACAGGGAAAACCAGAAATATTGTAATACTGTACTGATTTGAACTACCAAAAGGGCCAGCTGAGGAACCCTTACATCAAGAACAGATGAGATAAAACTGTAGAAATAAAGTGGTGAATAGTTCTGTAGTGTCATGCACTTTTGCATTTTTTCCCCATGACTGAGGACTCATCTTGAGTCTTTTATACTGAATTGGGAGAGTGGACTTTATCCTCATCTTTAACATCAAATTCTGCCTTGGGAAAATAATTGTTCTTTAAAGGGAGATTTCTGGCCCAAAGAAGGCACTGGGGTAGGAGATGGGGAGGAAGGAATTAAAAAAAAGGTTGCAGATGTGAATTGCCAAGCCAGAAGAAACCTTAACACAAATTAGAAAATTTAGATTTAAAAAAATCAACAACCCTTTACGTTTTTATGGAATATATTGTATCATTAGCCTTTTAACTCACTACTTCAAAATATTATTTAGGAAAATATCTTAAATTTCAACTGCGGATTAGAGATGTATCTGTTTGATCCTACTCTAATTAATGTTAATAGCACTCACATTAACTTCAATGGGAACAGGACAGTGCTCATATGAATGAGAATAAGATCTGCCATTATAGACTCAAATCCTTCTTGCGTTATCCATGTGAATTGTCACATATTTTCATTCAAGTATTTAAAAGAGTAAAGTGGTCAGGGTTTGGTCAGTGCTTGCTAGGATAAATATTATGGGGGAAGAAGGGGCTATTCATTCTCATGTTTCAGGTCATAGACATATTACTACTAATAAGGCCCCCACGGGGAGGAGGGAGCGGGGGGGGAAGGGTATACTTTATCAGAGGCCGGAGGCCCTCAGGGGCCCGTCCCAGATTGCACCCCCAATTACCATGAGGAAAAAAATTTTCATAGCTCATCAGATTGTATGTATGGGATGAGGAACTGTGGTATGTGTGTGGCAGGGGGCCCTTGTTACAAATTTGTATTGGGCCCGAAAAAGTTATGCTTGGGCCCTGGCAACTGTCAAGGTGTAATGTGGGGATTTTCCCTTTCCTTTGAAGCTTTTGTCACTCTCAGAGATTGGTTTACAACTAGATGTAATAGGTCTTGAGCCAGGTTCTCAGTTGGTGGAAATTGACTTAGATACATTGTCCTCAACAAAGCTAGATCAGTTTACACTAGTTGAGAATTTTTATTTTTATTTTTGCTCTTATATGGATGTTGATGTTTTTATATTGCTTTCTCAGGATATTATGATGAGGACTGGGTCACATTTTGCATTCTGTCTATGCAGATTTATATTTGCTTAATGAAGATATTACACATAAATGGGCACATTTTGGAGGCCACCAGGTAAAAAAGCATATAAAACTATTTAGAAGAGACGTTCTGAACATACTTGTTAAAACATTCCAACTGAAATGCCTCTGATTTTACCATCTCCCGTTGGGCGAGCTCTGAGTTACTACAGAGAATTCTTTCCCAGGTGTCTAGCTGTAAGTCTTGCCAACATGCTCAGGGTACAGCTGGTCACCATATTTGGAGTTGAGAAGGAACTTCCTCCCAGGTCAGATTGGCAGAGACCCTGGGTGTTTTTCGTCTTCCTCTGTAGCATAGGGTACAGGTCACTTGCAGGTTTAAAATAGTGTCAGTTGCTGATTCTCTGTAACTTGAAGTCTCTAAACCATAAGTAACTCAGCCAGAGGTTAGGGGTCTATTTCAGGAGTGGGAGGGCGAGATTCTGTGGCCTGCAATGTGCTGGAGGTCAGACTAGAATATCATGATGGTCTCTTCTGACTTTAGAGTCTGAATCTATGTTCTTGAGAACTGTTCAGGAGACTACACCAAACTCTTATTATAAAATCAAGAGGGTTTATATTTTTCCCTTTTAAATTTTTTATCACATTTCCTCTTTTGCTGTCAAATGTTTTGAAGACAGTAAACATCCACCCTGACTTGTACTGTACATACCATAAAACTGTGCTTGAAATCAAGCAGGTTATGTATCCCTCAGTATTATTGGGTTTTTTAAATGAGCATTGGCTTAGCTTGGCCATTTGCATTCATTAGGAGGGAAAAAAAGCTACGATTTAAGATTTTCAGGTTATCTGAAACTTGATCTGCAACATGAAAGGCTTCTGTAACCACAGTAAGAGTGAAAAAAACAAAAAACACAACAACCCTGAATTGTTGTAAGTTTAACTCCATACACCCACAATGGTAATGACTGCAAAAGTAGTTTTGTCGATATTTATAAATCAATGCAAACCAGAAACTGGATGTTTTAATTTACCATGGTTTGAATGTAACTGATACCCCCAAGTTTAGAGCTTTAAGCTTTGTAAAGTGCAATGTTATTGCGGGGCATGCATCCAATTTTTAAAACATTATATAGATTGGAGACAGATGAGCTTTCGACAATTATTTTAGGCCTATTTTGATTAAATGCCCAAGATGCAATTTCCAATGGAAATTAATTGCATTGATGTGAAAACAAATGAACTCCAACCTCAAAATCAGCTGCAGCTTCTTGTTCAATAGAATTCTTAAAAGGGATGGAGCAGACACAAAAAACACTGGTGTGAATTATAACTTTAAATCAGCTTTCACCCATTCCCCTTGAACATTGCTGGAAAAATAGACCCTAGCTCTGCTAGCACATATTTTTCAAGATAATATTAATGTCAGCATCTAAAAGGCAATTCCTCACATTATAGGCCTAATCCAAACATGGTGAAAATCAATGGGAGCCATTTTATTAACTTCATTAGGCTTTAGATCATGTCCTGTGACACTTCATGGTGAGGCATTTCTGCCATGTACATCATCCAGCAAAATACAAGGAGATGGGAGATTTTATTAGAAAAAGGACAGGTGATTTGATTCTATCTCCTTAGGAGCACTTGGGTGTTTTTGTTACTTTTTGTTACCAAATTAGTTTAGGAATCAGATTAGCTCAGTCTTTCCAGTGTTCTTAGGGCAAAAAGTAGCTTGAGACCTGGTCTAAACTCACCACAAAATTCAGTGCCAGTCGATTAGTGATATGCAATCTGTGAAGAGTAACTTGTGTATCTCCCATCGACCTCCTAAATTCCAATTAGCGTGGCGTCCCCACTATGCTGTGCTGATGGGAAATGCCTTCCTGTCGACCCAGTGTTACTCCTTTTGTGGGGGTGAATTTATTCAGTCAACTTCCTAATCGATTGAGTGGGTCTCCACTGCTGCTCAATTGATCCCGCAAAATCGATCCGGCGGTGCTGACGGTGCCGCTGTCAGTGTGCACATACCCTGAGATACATATGTGCTCTCCCTCAGTCAGTGAACAACTCTCATTGACATCAGTTGCACATACGGACAAAGAAGGCAAAGTATGGCCCTTTAAATAATGAGACGGTCAACATTTGCTCAAAGTGACCTGTATTGAGCTACATTTTGAGCAGTTCTCTTCATTTTTCTGTTCCCGTAATGATTTGCTTTCCATCCTATCCCTCTCATTGTTCCCACTGACGTGTGTATCACTGGGAACTTTTAGCATGTTTAACAGATGCAGTTAATGCAAAAGTTCCCTCCAAGAAATGGTTTAATATTCATTTTGAACTTCGTAACATTTTTAAAGGAATCAGAAGAAGAGTTGGTGCGATGTTACTGACCCTATACAAGTTCTTGGAAGCCTTAGTTCCAGGATATAACTTGCTAAACAGGTCTGTCAGAAGAGAGAGAGAGAAGCCCCTCCATCTCTCTCTTTCACATTCACACATCTTCTTTCCAAGAACGAGGTTTTGAACAGGTGAGGGTGTGTAATACTTAGGTAAAATGAAGAAGTTCATTCCCTCTCACAGAGCATGGAATGTTTGAAATCATAAGAAACTATCATAATGGCAGCAGAAGGGTCAAAGAAACTAAGAACATTATGAAATACATAAAATATGCCATATTTTGGATAGTGTTGTTAAGGCATAGGACTAGAAGCTAGGAAAGCTGGGTTTGATCTGCCACAGAACTCAGATATCAGCTTAGGCAAGTGACTTTGTGTCTCATTTTCTGTGAAATGGGAATAATGGAATTTTTTAGTTTTCTAAATCACACGTCTTGAAGAAGATAGTTTTTAGCCCCGTTTCTAGAACTTAGATCGGTTAATAATCTAAATATATATTTGTTTCTCTTTTTGATAGAAAATATGAGCAGATTTTACTGTTTGTTTTGGTTATGGTGAAGTTGTCTCATGCAGGCACTACCCAGAATAAGTGCAGCAGATTCAGTGTAGTTTGGAGAGAAGTTTGCACATTGTAGGTACCATGATGTTTTTCTGTCATGAATAGTGTTTTTCTGATTTTTGGCTTTTGCAAAAAGCCCTCATACACTGCTTACCTGTTTCCTAGTTGAAAATGTCTTAAATTTGTATCCTTACAGCAAATCCCAAGTACTCACATATCTTCTTACTCAGCTGCCGTTATCTATGCGAAATGTTTCCACTCTAGTCCTATCACATGCTACACCTCTCACAACAGTATTACATCTTTTTGTTATAACTACTGTTAATTAGTGTTTGTATTACAGTAGCTCCTTCAGGCCCCAGCAAATATTGGCAGCCCCTTGAGTAGGCTCTAAACAAATACATAATGAGGCAGTATTTTGCCCTAAACAGCTTACCGTCTAAGTAGATTAAATGGACTGAAAGTGGGAAGAGGGAAGTATTGTTCCCATTTTATAAATGGGGAACTGAGGCACAGAGATTTTAAGTGAATAGACCATGGATGTCTAAGGCCAAGCTGGGATGAAACCCATATCTCCTGTGTTCCAGTACAATGCCTTAGCTCTAGGCTGTCCTTCCAACCTGTTTGGTGACAACGTTCCTTATTTGGGAGTATCTGAGAAAGAAAGGAGGTAAAAGAGCCTTTAAGCTATCTGAAACACAAGCCTCAGCCCTTGATTTTTCCAAGATAGCCTAAAGGCACACAAGAGTACCAGCAAGTATATCCTTCTTAGGCACCCCAGGCAGGCAAAATTTCTGGAACACGGGGCATGAAATTTCTGCTGCAGCATCCATCATTCTGTTGAGGACAGTGAAAACATGTCCTGTCATCTTTGACATTTTAATTGAAAAGAAAGCTTACACAGATTTCAACCTTAAGTAGTATGTTTATACAAGTGTATACAGAGAAATAAGCTGTCAGTTCAGAGCAAGCTTGGTGCTACAAGATTTGGTTTAGTAACTGAACAATTCAACATTAGCTCACACACCTTGCCTTGTTCCTTGCCTCAATAATTTTTAGTAGAAATGCTTTGCCTAGAGGCACATGGTTATTAAAAAAGAGGTTCAGCTTGCTTAAATTATTAGCTCATGGTAACAAGCCTGCACTGGAGAAACTGTTGGTCCTTTGTTTTCACAATTTAGCTGTAATTCGCCATCTTATTTTCAGAGACAAACTTCTGCTTTGTTTGAGAAGTTTAAAAAAAACTGAACAAAGACAGGAAGAATAAATCACTTGAAAATGAGGGCATTTTTTTTCTTGTTAGAATAAAACTGGGTTTAAAAAACTCGGTTATCCTCGTGTTCTTATTAATATTTACTGGCTTCATAATAAGAGTGAATAGAATCAGAAAAGTTAATTGATACATTTGTTTTCCCAAATATCCAATCTAGGGAGCTGTTGGTTCTAAATGCTCACTGAAGTTCTGTTAACCTGTCAACCTGTGGAAGGCGGAGAGAACTTTTTTCTTCATCTTTGTTTTCTTTTTGTGAGCTATAGTTGTTTTGTGATGCAAAGTTATGAAAATCAAATACATGTTTGTGCTGCTGTAAAGTGCTCAAGAATTTTTAACTGACTAGGTTGCTGGAACGGCAGAACATTCAAACACCTGTATATAGCACGAGTGTACCAGAACAGCCATGATATGTTCCATTGTCACTGTTGGATGGTGGTTAGGGTTAGGGTTCTTTCAAATTGTTTAACCCTTTAACATTTTTATTTACTGACCCCACATTTTTTGAGTGTCCAATGCATGCCCAACTATTGGATGCCCTCCTTGAGTAATCTGCATGTCTCAAGCTGGATGCCCCAAATTAGTGGACACATTTGAAATTCTTTTGTCTCAACTATTTTTAAAATTTGTTTTAAGGTAATAATGCTGTATAGGATAATAAGATCTGAATACATACAGTCAGTGCCCTCTCTTTTCTTCCTAGAGTATTGGTTTTGGTGTGACAAAGTCACTTGTCTTCCTGCATGATCTTTTGGTCTTGCCTGAGCTGAGAGAATGCAACAACACTTTAATCAGATAAAGAACACTTACTAGTGCACTCAGCATTACTGAAACATATTTTATCATGTTTTGCTTCAGTTTTTTCTTTGTACTGTTTTTCTTTATACCGTTATTTTTTTAATTACAGTGCAGGTTTTATCTAAGCCAATTCTTCGTTTTAATCTCTCCAGCCTGCCTTTAGCTGTTTTCCCTAGTTTTGCTTTACTCAGAACAATGGCATAATTATCATTTATGGAGTGCCAGCTATGTACAGAATTTAGAGGAAGACAGTTTCTGCTCTGAGGAAGCTGTCTAAGAAACTATGCTAGCTCTTTCTTTTTTTATTATTCCACTAATGGGTCAGGCAACAAGACCAAGTGAAATATTTAGAGAGAAAGAAAGATTGAAACCAGCAGTTTCTGAGACACACAAGAGCCAAAAGGCAAATGTTAATAAGTTCTCTGAAGCTTTCAAGGACCTGCTGGTCCTTGTACTTATGCCGAATTCCCAGAGGTTTGTAGAACATGTGTTCAGGAAATATAGGTGGTATTTACACAATTTGAGTTTCTAAAGGCAAGATTTATTATTAACTAAACCCTTAAACAGAGTTTGACCCAGGCCTGGTGCGCTCTCTCTCTCTCTCTCTCTCTCTTTCTCTCTGTGTAAGTGTCAGTGAAAGGGGAGATTTCCCCCAACCCCAAATGATCTTCAGAGGGCCCCAAATTATTGTCAGGCCAAAAGATGTATGAAGTTATTCATTGTAAAGCAGTGGAACAGCAGCAGACTAAAGGGTCTTCATCTTTTATATAAATCATGGCACAAAACTGACATAGTGGCCAAATTTTACTTTTTTAAACTCATAAAATCCAAGATTTTCCAGTGGACTAACTAGCCCCTAGACTTCTATAAGATTTTTGTTTTTAAATAGCAACATTCAGGAGCCCCCAAAAATGACCTTCCAATAATATAACCCTAGAACTGACCTGGTGCGGCCCACTATATACTCAGCCTCATTTGTGGTGCCTTACTTTCATCATGGTAGGTGAGAAGTGCAGCACTCTTAGGAAATGTTGGAGGTGTTACTCCACTAATCGACTGTTATAAGGAATGTAAGTATTTATCTACATCATCTTCCTCCGTTTTCTCCTCAGTCCTTGCCTTTCTGTATTTAAGCGTGCCATCCCTATCATTAAAATAAAAAGAAAACTCTCCTACAATTCTGAGGGAGAGTATTTCACATGCTACTACAACTTCCTGTTTTTTGGCCATGATTACCATAACTGTGCTCCACTCAAGCGTGTTCAAAATGTCACTGCTAAAATATATCTTTTGGGCTTGCTGCTTTTACCACCAGACTACCTTTTCTGAGCTCCCCCTCAGCTTCAGTTCAAATCAAACAAATTCTTATCTTTACTTTTTAAGACCTTTCACAACTTAGCCTCATTTTAGCTAGCTACTCTAGTAACTTAGGGTATGTCTATACCGAGAGCGGCAAAGTTGCCACCGTCAGATTGACCTATCTGGATAAATTGAGTGGTCAGTGAAGACCTGCTCAGTCAATCCAGAAGTCGATGCTGGTAAACCACCCCCTCAAATGGTGTAGCGCTGCATTGATGGGAACCATGTTCTCGTCGGTTCAGTGCAATGAAGATGCTGCACAGAAGGGAAGCACAGTAGTCAACGGGAGTTACGCAAGCTACACAGAGTAGCTTGTGTAACTCCCTTTGATTACCGCCGAATCGCCAGGTAAGTGTAGACCAGGGCTTATTGTGAGGTCGACCTCCACTTTCACTTTGCCAGCTTTCCCCAGTCAGTTTCTCTTTCAAATACCTCTGATCTTTTTCCACACCACCTTTTATGCCCAGAGAAAACTCCCTGATATAATCCACGCAGCCACTACCTTAAAATCTGCCCACGAGAGTCGTCTTTGCCACAATGCCTCCAAAACTGTGGTAACTGATTATGGCTAAACAGGTTCAGAGCTATGACTTTCCCTCTTTCCTGTCCTTCCTTTATCTACACCCTAGCTCTTTCAGGCTTCCCCATTCCTATCATTCTCCACCATCCCTCTACTGCCAATTAAAAAAATAAATATATAAAAAGACAAAACCAACAACAACAAAAACGCAATTAATTAAGATGTGCCAATTCTTCATTCTATTAATTTTCTTGCATGTTAGATACCCATCCTCTGTCCTTCATCTGTTTTGTGTCTTTTAGACTGTAAACATGCTGGGGTAAAGACTGTTACTTATATACATTTGTACAACACCCACCTAGTTGGGACATTTGAGCCGCTACTGTAATATAAATGTTCATGCTGATGATAAAAAAATCTACACTCATCACGGAGGAGTCTGAATTGTCTGTAAAATACAAACAAAGATCTCTGCTATATTGGAAAATACCTGCTTCTTCAGGTGCCCATTTTTTTTCTCCCCCCAGAATACAGTTGAGTCCTGTGCTTAACTTTGCTAAACAGAGCTCTTGTTTCTTAGAGAATTCTGCTCTTTGATGATGCTGGAACCATAACGTTGTTAAACTGTGGGTGCTGTAGGTCAGGTGAGATTTACAAAATTATGTAGGGGATTCCAAAAGAGTGCACAGTACAATGCTTTTCTCCTGTGAAAGAGTAGGATGAAAGAAGACAGAATCATACATTTAAAGTGTCCTAGCTTTTCAGGATGAATGTCTTTAAAGCCGCAGGCAATAATTTAGCAAGTGGAAAAAGTATATCAACATCAGTATGTTTTAATAGTGGCACTGTAGGTCAAGTGATTGCAGGCCACTCTGCAATAAGTGAGCCGGCACTGAGTCAGTGCTCCTTCTCGGATACAATTCCTGGTGCAAATATTTCCCTTCCTCCTGAAGCTGGAGGTTTTATCCTTGTAGTTCCTGGTGTACTTTTCAGATACTTAAGCCTAATGGTGGCACCACAGATGTCCTAGGCTTTGTAGCATGTTTCACTTTGAAGGCAACTCAAAATACAAATATATGGCAACACTTGACAATGTGTAGGCAGCTGGTATACTATGACAGTTGCTCATTTTCTGATAGTTGTTTCATCCTTGTCTGATTGTTCTATCCACTTTTGTGTCTCATCCGATTGTTTGTGACTGGAATGTGGGTGGTAATGAATCATGGTTGGAGCCAGAGTCAGGAACCAGGAGCCAGAACAAAGACTCAGAGCCAGGAACCAGAACTGAAGGTCAGAATCAGAGGCTGAATGTCAGAGCCCAGGGTCAAGCCAGATTCAGAGTCAGGAATTGGAGCGGAGGGTCAGAACTGGGTTACCTGGAGTAAGGGAGGGCAGGAGCAGAGCTGTGTCTAGGACAGGGCTGGAACAAAGCAAGAGTGGGGCTGGAACAAGGTGGGAGCAGATGCTATCACAGCTGTGGGTGATTGCTTGGAGCTTAAGAGCTGGTCTTAAGAGCAGGTCTGCTGATCCCCTCAGCCAGTTGGGCAGTTTGGGTGATTAGGTGGTTCAGTTGGGGCCAGCTGTGCTCATTAGAATGTCTGGAGATTAAGCTATCAGATAAACAGGCCAGCTGCAGGCTCTTACTCCCGATGGTAACCCCTCCTTTGAAGGCACCATCCAGGAGTGCCAGGGTTTGGCTTGTCAGGATGAGTTTCCTGAAACGCCTGCAGCAGATCTGGGGTGTGAATATTTTTCACTGGTTCCCAGGATCATCTGTCTGGACTATAATCCTCCCACTAAGTACTGGAGTTTCCCTCCAATGCATCAATGTTGAACCAAATACTCCTCCTGCCCCTGGATGGTGATAGGTGGGAGTAGATCATGTCAGCAGAGAGACATGGGTGGATCCTTAGAGACTCAGGTAACTGTAACCTGAATGATCTGGATTGAGCCATTCCAGAACCTTAAATGGACATAGATACTGGTTGTCTAACTTAGCCAGTGGGCAGCCACAACTTGTCACCTATGGCAAGATGGTTTGGTGCTGGTTGGCATGGTGCTTATCCTCTTAATAGATGTCAGGTATTCCTGCAACTCTTGGTATATCTGGCAGAGGTGGGAAGTTAAGTCTGTAACACTGAGTATCAGAGACTGTGGAGATGTCCATGTGAAAATGATGATGAAACCCAGAGCTGGTGAAGGAGAGGCTTTGTAGGGGGGAAGTGTGTGAAGCATTACTACATGCAAATTCAGCCTAGGGAATTCTGTGCCCGGGAGCCTTATAAATTGCTACCAGAAACAGGAGATGAACTGAGAGCCCCAGTTCAACACAATGCCCATTAGTAATCCGTAGTAACGAAAAACACCGTTAAGAAAAAGGCAAACCATTTCTGGGTTAGTAGGGGTGACATACCATTGGACAAAATGTATCATCTTGATGAAAAGACCAACCACCACAAAGATTGTTGTGGGCCTCTGAGAGAAGGCAGGGAGGTGCTGGAGAAAACCAAGCAATTTTGAGTGTGGGCTCTTGGTTCGGGTACAGAGATCACAGGATTTTATATATTTTTTGACAGAAGGGCACAGGCCCCACCACCAAAAAATCTTTGACATCAAGTTCCAGTTCTTGCAGTGGCTGAAGTGACCAGTGAATGGTATAGCATAACCATAACTTCAGGATCTGAATTCTAAGCTGTCCCTTCAGGACATAAATATGGCATTTGTAGTAGAGGACATCATTCTATAATCTAAACCAAGCAACAATTTTGGTACTGGTATCATCCAAAGCTTGTTGGATCTGAGCAGTGAATGGAGGTCAGGCAGCAAGGAACAGATGTAGGACATCAGATTGCTGTCTGTTGTCCTGTTAACAAAATTGGATGCCTTAAGAACCATTGAAAGAGTTCCTCTGCCAGAGTCAAGTTACTCATCCTTATGGTGCAGGGTGTCAGCCCTTCTATTTCTTCGCCCCAGATGATAGGTGACTACAAAATCAAACCAGGCAAAGAAGAGAGACCATCTGATATGATGGTGGTTAAGGTACGTTGTTGTCTGGATATATTCGAAGATCTTGTGATCTAAGGCCCTGGACTGAGAATCTGGCTCCCTTTGTTGGCGGTTAACATCTCCTTGTCCCACATATCATAGTTTCTCTCCACCTGGGTTAGCTTACATAAGTAGAAGGCAGAGGAATGCAATCAGCCATGGGGGTCTGCTGGTTGGGACAACTCTGCCCAGAGCAAAGCTTGACATATCAGCCTCAACTATAAATGTTGTTGTGAGGGCTGAATGGGTCAGGATGTGCTCTGTGGTGAATCTCTCTTAGTTGCTCAAAGCTGGATTGGATTCTAGGGACCAGGTGAACTAGGCTCCCTTACGCAGGTGGTCAATCATAGGGACGACTAAGCTAGAAAACCTCTTAATAAATTGTCTGCAAAAACTGGCGAAGCCCAGGAATTGCTGTACCCTGTGGACATCTTTTTGTATGGCCCAGTTGGATATGGCCACCACCTTGTGTGAGTTCATGGCTAGCCCCTTGGGAGAGATGATATACTTGAATTCTTTGGGTATATCTTGGCCAAACTCTCACTGCTCAGGCTTAGCATTCAGATGGTTTTTATGGAGTCTTTCTAGGATGCTGCATACATGATGATTGTTAAGGGCCTAGTCTTCCAAAAAGATGAGGATATCATCAAGGTAGATAACTACAACAACAGTCCAGCGTGTCCCTGAAGATATAACTGATGAAGTGCTGGAGGTTCACCAGGACATTGCACAGGTCAAATGGCATAACCAGATATTTGAAATGTCATTACTGGGTACAGAAAGTGGTTTTCTACTCATCTCCCTTCCTAGTCCACACCAAGTTATAAACTCTGCAGCAGTCTAACTTTATGAAGACCATGGCAGAGTGACATCATTCAAAAAGCTTGCTGTTAAGGAGCAGGGGTCACTGGTTCTGGATGGTAACTTTGTTTAGTGCGGTGTAGTCTATCCAGGGCCACAGAGATCCATCCATCCTTCGTCTTTTCAAAGCAGCACCAGCCAGAGATATGGATGGACGGATGAAACTCTTTAGAAGGTTCTCTTCAAGATAGCTCTTGAGAGCCTGTAGCTTGAACTCAGAGAGGGAGTAGATGTGACCAAAAAGGATCTTTGCTTCCAGCTGATGGTCAGTGGGGCAGTCAAAGCTGCAAACACTTTCTTCTTATCAAACATGTCAACAAATTCTTGGTTATTGTGGCTAGTGCAGAGGTGATAGGAGGGGACACAGAGAATGCAAAGATTCCTTGTGAACTAACGGCCTTGGACTCAAATTCTACAAGGAGAGCTTCTGGCCTGTGGCTCAATTTTGGAAGACAAGAGTTCTGACAGTTCAGGGAGCTGAAACTTACTGTACCTACCCACCATCAAATATGTGGATCACGCATGGCAAGCCAGGGAATACTGAGAATAACTGAAGGGTGTTGGATGAACCCAAAGTGCAGGGTTTTTCTATAACTATGGAGAGGGGTGATCTTCAAGGGGCAGTCTGGTGGGTAACTGGTTCCAATGCGAGGAGCAATCCATTGACAGATTTCACCAAGTCCGGAGATCTTTCCCACTGGATGGGGATCCTTTGTGCTTATTCAAAGTCCAAGTCCACGAAATTACCAGAGACCCCTAAATCCACCAGTGTTTACAGTTGAACCTCAGACATGGTGGGGTGTTGAAGTTGGAGGGGGGTGTCAGAGATGTGTTGGCTTCTGGTTAGTCATCTCTAGATTCCAGCAGATAAATATCAATATTTGGGACTGGTGGGAGGGGAACCAAACTAGCCTACTTCAGAGCCTACTGTTGGGGCTGGGACTTGTCTTTGCTGGCTGGGATGCAGGTTAGGCCTTTGCAGGACAGCCTGATGTGATGCGTCCAGGTTCTCCGCAGTACAGGCATAAGCCTGCCGTTCTGTGTTGATTTTTCTCAGCATCGGAAAGGCTGAGCCAGGCTTGGTCAATTTGCATGGACTCGATCTGTGGGAGCAAAGCCAGCACTTGGTGAGCTGGAGTCAGGGAAACCATCAGGATAGGGAAGCTGAGTCTTGCTCTTGGAAGTATTCCATCATACGGTTATTTATCTTAATGCTCAGTTTGATTAGCTCATCCAGGCTGGCCATGGACTACTCCCTTCCCTCCCTCCGCCAGCTTATCTTTGATTTCTTTTTTGATGCTGAGCTGGAAGTGGTAACATTGCACAGCCTCATTCCACTCAATATCTGCTACCAGGCATTGAAATTCTACAGCGAATTTGGCAAGTGATTGGCGCCCCTGCCACAATGTTTGGAGTGCAGCTTTTGCTGTGCTAATGCGATTTGGGTCATCAAAGATCACCATGATGGCTTGCCCCAAGTTTGCAGATTGATCCAGGAGCAGACCATATTTCTTCGGGAGCTGCAAAGCCAAGGCCAGGGCCTCCCTGGCTAGCAAGCTGATAAGTCCTGTTGGACTTGGTCAGTGGGGAATGTTCTCAGTTGCAACAGAAATGGAAGCTGACATGGAGTCAGGAATCCGTGGAATTTGTCACAGTTGCCATCAAACTTATCCTGCAATGGCATCTTTGGTTCGCAGGGAGCCAGGATGATGTGGCTTACGCCTACAGTGTCACGTTCTGCACCTGCAGGGCTGCAAGCTGAGCCCAAAGTTGTGTACCCACTATCTCTAACAGGGAGACATTTATCTTGGTGGGATCAGTGCCAGTGGGTATCCAGGCCCCTTTCCTCCTGATGACAGGGGTTACTTCGGGGACATGTGAGTGCTTAAACTACTAGGAACCAGGACGTGGAAGTTAACCCTGGTAGTCAGAGCAGTGTCAGTCAGGCCTAGTGGTCAGAGCGAGGGGGTCAGGAACTATCAAAGCCAGGGCCAGGAGCCAAATCCAGTATCAGGAGCTAGAACCAAGGGTCAGAAACCAGGAGCTAGGGCCAGGAATCAGAGCCAAAGGTCAGAACCGGTTTATTTGGAGTAAAGGAAGGCAGATGCAAGACTGGGCCTGAGGCTGGGACAGGGCTGGAAGAAGACAGGAGCAGAAGCTAACACAGCCAGGCACAAATGTTTTTAGCAGCCAGTGCCCTGCTGCTACTGATGATCTTAAGAGCAGGCTTGCTGATCTCCTCAGCCAATCAGCCAGCTCAATAGGAGCTTCGCTGCGCACGTTACGTTGCCTGGGGATTAAGTAGCAGGTAAGCAGGCTAGCTGTGGCGCCTTACTCCTGACACATCTACATAAAGATAAGCTTTTTAGGGCAGTACTTGACACAGCGGTTCCGCAATCCCTAATTGGGCCTTCTAGGCACTGCAGCAATACGAATAATAATAATTACAAACGTTGACTATCATTTGATTTGGGCTCTGGAGTTAGGAGGAGCAGGATGGGACATATCATGGTTTAGATTCTTTGATCTGGAGCTCTTCCACACGCTAGAAAACGTGCTAGTGCAGTGCTCTTGACTGCTTTGGTCCTGCCACAGTTAAAGCCGTGAGGGTCTAGGCTAATGTGGCTGAAAATAACCCAGTGAACCTCAGCTAGAAATTTCTGTGAACTGAGATGGCACAAGACTACAGTTAAGCAAAACGGTCCTTAGGAGCGAAGCATGTGGCTACCAGACAATACAGAGCTGATTCAAATGGGATTCTCATTATTGCAGGCAGCATGTGTCGTGTCAGGAAGAAGTGCTTGGTGAACTATGTGTTGTGTTGCATTTGATATGCTGTTGGAGTTATCTTTATTTTAATCTATGCATATTGGTCCTGAGCGTGATCCCATTGAAGCCATAGAGAAGTTAAAAGGTTGTAAAATGTCTCCACAGGGTCCACTTATGGCTAGATTTTCAGAACAGTTGAGCACTCACAAGTTCCATTGAAGTCAAACAGCTGTGAGTGCTTAACATCTTTGAAAATTAGGTCTCATTAGTGTCTAGATTAGTATGTTGCTTTCTCTATAGAGCAGTTCCCAATCTGCCAGCTGTTTGTCCAACAAACCTATTTTCTAGAGTACAAAACAACTAATACTAAGGGCCAAAAATCTTTGAGTCAGCAGCACAGACCAACAGATTGGGGGCTGTACATCATCTTCAGCATTTTAATCAAGAGTTCAAAGACTGGAGGGGAATGGAGGATGATGTGCACTGCCAGCATAAAAAATGGTAATACCTGTACTGATTTATCTGCTGCTACAGAAGTGCGTGTGTCTGTGCGTGTGTGTGTGAGAGACAGAGAATCAATGGCTTGTTTCCAGCATGAGCACTGGCTAGTGTCAAACTCCCCTAGTCTAGAAATGGAGTCTGGCGTGTGTATATTATATAGCATTTTTATTAGTGGCAAGAGTGGTGTAGACTTTTTGACTAAGAGAGTCAGCCTTGAAACACAAAACCTCTGATTGTACCATAGAGTTGGGAGAGATCATACTCGGGGAACGGGCAAGCAGGAGCTTTGTGGGGAGAGGGAAGATCTGTAAGTAGTAAAGTGTTTTTTAAAAAAAGTGTAAAGTGTATGCAGACCCTCGAAGCTAAACAGCATGAAAGGTGAAACTGGGTACAGCGAGGTAGCTTATTTGCCATTTCAATAAATACAAATAATTCCCTTTTGCCTAGGTCCCATATTCCCAGGCTCATTAAATCAATTTCAGGAATTTTTTTGGCTCTGGAACATATAAGCAGAATTCAAACCCTGCAGTCCCTGGAGGATCACTGGCATAAATTGCATAGGTCAGGCCAAAATAAGTTTCTGTCAAACAGCCTAACACCTAAGGTTGTTATGAAGCTGGTGAGTTGTACAAAGGGCCTGTATCTGGGACTGTCCATGTGAAAGTGGTGGATATAAGCTATTGTCATATTCGTTTCACTTCAGTCACATTGAGAATCAACTGATATTTTATTTAATAGGATTCTTCTGTGAGCTCACGTTGACTCACAGAAGTGAAAAAAGGGAAAATCCTTTTAGGTCATGCAGTCTGTCTCTCCTTCTGTAAGATTGTATCCTAGAATACATAGACTCGGTGAGGTGGGGTGGCTTCCCCCTCTTCTGTTGGGAGATGACTGCAGTCCAAGAAATCCAAATAAAGATCAAGTTGCTCCCAATAGTCAGCCTAATTTTTCTCACTTTTAGTTTTATCTCACTACTCTTAGTTAACCTCCTTGTACAGTCCCACCCTACAAAACTTCTCTCCCTCCTTGACACTTGAATCATGCTCACTGATGCGGGTAGCAGCTGCATTCCAGAAAGTGGGGGGAATTCAGACCTTGGAGAGAGAAGGCAACATTTGCACTTATTCCCGCTTACAGTGGTAAGGAGATTTAAAGTGCAGCCTGATCTCTCATAGGAGCCTCCCTGATGGTAGATAACCAGGGGGTGAGCTGAATTGTGCTTCCCCCAAGCACTGCGGTTATGACTTCCGACTTTCCAATGCCAAGAAATAGCCAAGGAAATCAGACTTGGATTTTACTTGCTGTGTCCTTACTACTTCTGTTACGTGGTTCTGCAGAGAGTGGCACAAATACTGCATCTTCTAGTTCTATATAATTGTCCACTGCTGCTTGTGGTAGTAGTGTCTGAGAGTGAAGAGCGTGCTTTAATCTCCACAGACAGTGACAACGTTTTCTCCTTTTCTCCTAGGCCTGTCCCAGGTTCTCTGTCTTCACTGCTACATCTACACAGCCGGCAAAGGCAGCCCATGCCTGCCTCTATGCCCGGCACCCTGCCCAACCCTACCATGCCTGGATCGTCTGCAGTACTAATGCCAGTGAGTTATTTTGTTGGATACTGTATCGGGCATTATCAGAGGCAAAGATCTGCCCTACATCATGAACGTGAAATGATCCAAAATGGCGAACCCATAGTGTGGTATCATTTTGAGGCACTTTCTGCCAGTTTTACACAGATGCAATTCAATTAACGTCAGTAGAGGGACTCCTGGTTTGAACCATTTATGTGATTCTAGACTCGAGTCCTTATTCTTCATTAGAGTTTTGGGCCCTGATACTGATCTTACTTACTGATGTAAATCAACCATGTCTTCATTGAAGGCACTGGAGTTACAGAATTATGAAATCAGACTGGGGCCCTTACTAGACAAATCACATTCATGGTGCCAGTATAATCGAAAAATAATCATTCACTTCCTGTGAGGAGGTAGTCAATGGGAAGTAAAAGTGATTTATTTTGCAGACCCAGTAATCAGTCATTTGCTCTAGATGCAGAGCCGTCCTACATGGTTGCTCTTGCCCTCAGCTCCCACTGACTTCAGTTATTCCCGCGCAGGAGGTGTGCAGCACTTTGCAAGATGCAGCCTCTACTTTTCAAAGTATTTTAACAGCCCTGTTAATACAAAACTTTCTGGAGACAAAGGGCAGAAATTAATGAGTGGGAGGTTAGAAATAATTAAATAAAGCACTCTTACTTTACTGTACTGAATGTGTTCATTTTGCAAGGCTGTCTGAGAGCTAATGTTTGTGCTGTTCCTAAAATAAAAGTATACTCCTCCACCTCTTGGAAGGAAAAAACATGCCATTTGTTTTGTGTATGGTGGGACAAGGGGTTTGATTCACCCTGCAGGTTTGGATTCTTTTTTGTGTTAAGTCTTCCAGAAATGTGTGTGTGGCACCTGTGACCCGTCCGTGCCCAGGGTAGCCCACTGATAATGCCAGGGTCAGGGCAGGCTGCAAAAGGAGAGCAAATTCTCCCAGCACTGGTGGGTGACACCACAGTCAGACTTCCCAACCAGCCAAAAGACAGTGCTTCTGATTCCCCCACACTGGTTATCAAGAAGCCACTGTGCAAATACACACAGCCCCCTTTACTGCATTTCAGTCTCTGGCTCCCAAACTGACACTGGGTCCAGTAAAGAGACCAGTTGCTTTAACTCTGTGCTCTTTACTAAAAGATTCCCTCTGATCCCAAAGGATCAGCCACAGTACCAGTTCACTATAAGTTTGGATCTTACCCAAAATACCACGCTGCCAGCCAATCCTTTAGTAACTAAAACTAAAGGTTTATTAGTAAAAGAAAAACAAACAATAAGAGAAGTGTTAAAGGCTTAAAGCAATCAGATATATACAAATGATTTGAAAGTCCATATACATCAGGTTTCTAGAACAATTGTGGAGTTGCAGGCTTGTATAGTTCCTCTGGTGTACATCCAGTACCTGGATGGGTCTAAGTCCTTTAGTTCAGTTGCAAAGAGTGTTAATCCAGAGGTGTGTCCGCAGCTGGATAGGAACAAGGACACAAGGCAAAGACCAAGACGAAGACAAAATGGTTTCTGTGGTTTGATCTTATATACCCTCTGTTACTGGCCATGTGGCTTGTGGAATTTTACAGGAACCAAAATGGAGTCCATAGTCACATGGGCCAATCCGGGTAACTCTTCAGGTATGCCTTTAGTTTCTTCCTAGGCCTTTGGCTTCTGTAAAGGTCTTGATGGGCCATTAAGCGGGCTATTGTCCTGCGGCCTCTCTGTCTGGGGTGTGTCTTCTACAGCACAGTTTGAAATACAGGGATATCAAAGATCTCCATAACTTTCCTTACACATATTACACAGGAACACAAATATTATCATCTTATTCAGCATATTATAACCTTTCTAACAGTACCTGACACGGTATGTCTTACATGAATCATTATGATTTTGACATATTAAGGTCAAATAACACAAATGCCCCCCCCTCCTAATGCAGCCCGCGTGACAGCACCATACCAGAACAGAAGTGGTTTCTTTGGGGCAGTCTTCCTGGGAAGCCTTCCCAAGGAGTCCCAAGTGGGGTGAATATCCCTTTAAAGTACAGCTCATCTTCAGGCTCAGGGGATGCAAATTGCTCCCACTTCACCCAGAGAATGAATCCAGTCATCTGCTGCTAAATGGAATAAAACATTGAATCCTACCACAACTCTTTTCACTGAAAACATTAGAGAAGCACTTTTAACCAGTAAATTCTCCTTGTTTCCAATTGTCTTTTGAATTTATCAAGGTACCATTATATAGTGAAGTTAGCTTGCAGAAAAAGCTAAGAGTCACTAGGGTGTTTTTGTTTTGTTTTGTTTAGCTGATCAGCCAGACTCCAAAGCTTCGCTAACGTGACCTGGTGTATATGGAAAACTCCCTTTGGTTGAGCAGTCCCAGAGAAGAAAAAGAACCCAACTCATGTTCCATACGCTCTAGATCATGGATTTTTATTTATGTTTTCAACAAGCTCAGCTGGACTGCAGTGACAGCAGAAGCCACAATTTTATACAGTGATGCTTTTAAAACCACTTAGCTCAGAGTGTTGTTATATACTAAAGGGGGGAAAATCATTACAAAAAAAAAACCTCAAACCTGGGTGGCTGATATGTTTGTTTTGAAAAGAGGCATTTTTAATGGCTCTTGAGAAAAACAGCGTTTGTAGGACAGATTTGGAGAACAGGCAAATATAAGCAGTTCACGATATGTTTTTTTGAGGGATGACTCAAAGAAATAAAGCTCGGTCCCTTTGAAGAGAAACTGAACACGTGCACTTGAAAATGTCCTTCGACTTTATTGTATTGTCTAATTTCTTTCTTTCTTTCTTGTTTTCTTCCTTTTAAAGATGGAGCGACAAATGTCAATGAACTCCAATATCATGGGGATGCAAGGCCCAAATCTCAATAACCCATGTGCGTCACCCCAAGTCCCTCCAATGCATTCAGAAGCCAAAATGGTAAAAAGAAACAATTACAAAATCCTTTTTTATATTGTTTTTACACAGCCGTTACCTGGAGCAGGTATTGCTTTCCTCATTCTTAGTCATGAATCATGCGATCTTTCTCCATGCCTGTAATTGGCTGTCAGCATACTTGCACTTTCAGATGTTAGCAGTCTCCATTGGCTTTGGGTGAGATGGATTTAAAGAGAGTGGACCATCTGATCCTTACCATGTTTAATAGGAATTTTGGTGAAGATGAGTGTAAAATCAGCAAAGGGTCTGGCTGGTTCTTTGATGGTGTCTGCCACTTGGGTTTAATACATTGTAAGTAAACAAACATTAGAGTAAAGGGGAGGTGGGGGCAGAGTGTGCATACTATCTGATTTTTCCAGGTAGGCATGTGGCATGCAGGGGTGATGTCAGATAAAAGTGTTAGAAGCACAGACTGAACAATGCTTGGAAGATCAGGACTATTTTTTCTTGAGTGCAGCTGATGAGGTTAGTGCAACTGACAAAGTGATGATTTGGACAAAAAAGATATGTTATTTTGAATTAAATTGTTACTTCGGATCAGTGTTTAATTTGTGACAGCGTTGCCAGGGCTGAGCCCCAGTATCTCTAGGCTTGGAAGTTCATAGCCCCGACACCTCTGGGTTTGTTGCATCAGTTATGAATGTAAGAAAAATTGCTTGATCCCCAGCACCTCTTTCATTACAAGTTAAGCACTGCTTCTAATATTTCCTGAAGTTATTGTGATGTGTGTAGTGTGTGCTCAAACCTCCCTGGTAATATGCAGAAGATTTATTTGTATAAGTGCCATTAGCATTGAATTTGTAAGTCCCTCACCCCCATGCACCCACTTTCAGGGGAGAATACAGTAATAATACCTTGTAGCTGTGCCCATCAATATATGCTTATCTTATCATTGAAACATTAATATTTTGTTTTAGTTTTGTAATAATTGTTGGATGGCAGCTGTAAGTGTAAAGCCACAGGTTGCCAGAATCAATATGTGGGTCCATTTCAAGATACTTTGGGCCTGATTGTCCTCTCATCCCATGTAAACTGGGAATGAGCTCATTGGAGTTAGTGGAGTTACAGCAATACAAAAATAACACATGAGAGAGGAAACTCAGGCCCCAAAGTTTAATATTAAGTCATCACATGCTTATATTTCCTACTTTGATTAGTAGATATAGAGATATAGTGTCTATCTGTAAAATGATTGTCATTCATCCCAAGGCAAAGGAAAAGATTTGCCTGTCAGTAGGTACAGTATATGCAAGAAACTATGTATTCAGTGTAAGACAAGAAAACATATACGGTTTTCCTGTCTCTATTTTCTTATTCATGATAGGTCATGCATTCACCTCACTATTAGTTTGGGTTAGGCCGTTAACCTATGCTTTGTTAACACCCCATCTACAACCACACTCTGTAAACATGCAGCCAGAAGAACAGATGTAGCCAAAAATGCTGGCTACTTCAGCCAAGCAAAATCTGTGGTCGAAAGTTCTCTCTGTGCCACACAGTAACAGTGACATGCCAAATGGCAACAGCATCTGCAGCAGAGCTTGTTAAATCTTTTTGGAATAGGCATGTGTTTTTTCAACCCAAGCAATGTTAAGCCAAACCAAATACTCCTTGGCTGAATAAATCCAAAACTGGCATCTATTTTGGAGACTAAAGTTTCTGCCCGCCCCCATTCCTCTCCACGCCCTCCCCACCCCTTTTTTTTTTACTGGAATTGTGAGGCTACTTATAAACAAAATTAAATTATTAGTACATCTGGTGAGAATTCTGTGCTGTAATATCTGAAATTACTCTTTAAAGCAGATCACTCTTTAATCTGAAGAAACTTGTTTTATCCCAAACTCTGATACATAAAGGGATTGCTCTGTGAAAGCTTCCCCAATCTGAGTTGATACCTGAGTTGGTATTGGTTCCAAGACATTACAAAACAAAATAGGGCCCAAACAACTGCAGATGACTCTTACCATTTCTTCTATGGGCCTCCCGCTTAGAAAAGCAGCAGCACAGGTATTAACCAATAGAACAGAGGCACCAATTACAGACCATGATCTCTCAGTTTTTTAAATTTACTTTTGTAATATTTCACATTATGTATTTATGTTGTATGTTGCAGTTAACACAAATAACATCCCTTTCATTCACCCTTTAGGCATATAAATCTAAATTGTAAAAATATAGTAAAGAAAGAAAACATAGGAAATATTTAGAGAGAAACATTCCTTATGACTGTTAATGAATGACAATCTGCATTTTAACTTCAGTCTTCATCATTATCATGTTTGCTCTTATTAATAAACATCGCAATTTTCTTCCTGTTCAAAGCCTGCAAATGTGAGGTAGTGAGTACCTCTTGCAAGTTGAAGTCAGTGGAAGATGTGAGCACTTAACATCTCACAAGATCTAGCCTCACATTAGGAATGAATTTCAGATTTCTTCACAGATTGTTAATGCTATTATCAATGATGCATCCAATTCCACGTATGTGCCATTTTGCTGGCTGCACTCTGTGTGTTATATACATATCACATGCTACACAAAAGTCACTCAAGCAGCCTAGTGACTGGAGAAGTGCTAAGGCCTGATGCAACGGCTACTGAAGTCTATGGCAGTTGGATCAACACTCTCCATACATCTACATAGTTGACGCTTTACCCCTCAACACAAAGTAGTGCAGAATATATTCCACTGTAGACTCCTCTTCAGATATGAGACATGGATATAATGCCGAATCCCTCTTGCCTTACACGAGACTAATTGGATTTAACCCATGATCTAGACATAAATGTGTTTAGGTCTCTCACTGATTATCTTACTCTTATAGAGTAAATGGTCATAAATCATCTCACTATAGACATATAAATATATGGAGACTTTTCAATATAGATGGCAAAATCTAAAGAACTTTGTCACAATAACTTGTCCCAAGTCAGTTTGTTGTGGGAAATGGGGACAAGTGTATAATTTTTAAATCAGCTTTTTCTTCCTGCCACTTAGGGGAAGCAAAATTCAGTGGCCTAATGTTAGGTTTCTTAAAAAGTTTCTTTACATTAAAATATACTGCTTGAAATATTAATCTGCTGTAGCTAATAAGCCAGAACGGATTTAAGTTATAATCACAAAAATTTACAGTTTATTTTATGGTATGTTCCTTCAGAATATTACATATGGCTTTATAACTGTCTCTGTTAATGAATGAATGAATTTCTAAATCAATATTGCTTTCTTGTCAGATTCATAGTTAAAATTCCCTTGCTCCCCAGCAAGCACTGATATTATATATTTCCCCTCCTTCTGAAGTAAAATTACTAGGTAAAAATGCATCTAGCATGCGAACATGTGGCTAAATA
>ML675603.1:57250008-57355542 GCA_007922155.1 Mesoclemmys tuberculata
TTAAAGTATTATGGACCTGGAATTGCCAGTCCTGCCTTTACAGTCACATTGTTACCTGCTCACATACCATACTTGCAACTAGTTGAGTTTGCAATTTCAGAGACCATCATATTCAAACCTTTGCTTAGCCCCACTTCTGTTATCTTAAGAACCTTGAAGGTCAGGAATAAGTAGTATGCACAGTCCCATTGGAAGTCTGAAAATCCGATTTCTAAGAGTTTACAGCTCCAACTTAATTTAGGTAGCTGCTATCACAAGAATTTTTAGAGCTGGAACTAACACTATTTACCAAATGAAAACTTGGAATTCAAACTTTCAGATGATGCAAAGCGTAATCTCTGACTCTACTAGAATATTTGCTGCTAAAATCATGCCAGAACTGAAGTAGAGGATGATGAACAGGTCAATACTCAGATTTAAAAAAAAATTTCCCAGTATTTTTCATATTAAATGTTAATTATGTAAAAATGTTTCAATGGTTTTACAAAACTAAAATGAAATGTACTGTTTGTTCCCCTACTGTGCCTCCCTCTCCTGGCAGAATCTAGTGGGGCAGGTGGACTTCCTGCCTGAGCCACAATTTCAAAGTTATTTTTATAGTACTAGCATAAACCCCGCTAGCCTGAGTCTGTTGACCCAGGCGGGGAGACTCATGCTTGCAGGTTGTATAGACATGCTGTCAGTGTCCGTTTTGAGGGGAGAACAGTTTCTTGTTATCTTTATGGTGTATGCTTATGGAGCTATGCACTAGTGTTAATGCACTTTAAGCATTACTAGGGCAAACAGTAATGATATAAAAAGTTACATGATATTTGTAACTCATGAAAAAGTACATACATAGTATATTAGAAAAGGAAAATCCAATAAATCAGTAATGAACATGTTCCTAATTATAATGACAATACTAATCATATTAAATGGGCCTGATGTAATTTATCTAAGAAATCTTTGAGAATTTTAGGGTCAGAGAAGGACATAAATTGTGACACTCCTCAGACATGGAAAACATTACAAAGCTTTTGCATTTTAGGGCTGAGATTTCAAAGGCTTGAATATCTACTTCCCAGTGCAATTAATGGAAATGGAGTGTCTAGACCCTCCCTGTGGCTTTGAAAAACTCAGCCCCGGTGTAAATAAGTCTCCCTTTCTGGCAGTCTTGTGGAGGTCCTGCTAGCTATGTGTTCAGTGTAGCTATCAGATCTGAATATGTATAGTTTCTCCATAACTACAGAGTTTCAAGTATGTTGCGAAAGATCAGCTGTGTAGGTAGGAGTCATAGCTTCCATTTACTTAAAAGTTGGCTTTCGGAGTGACCTATTAAGTTCTGTGCTGCTTTAGATGTCATAAATAGTTCCTGTTTCCTCATCCACAAGGAGTTATGAGGGCCCAGTTAAGCTAAATGGAAAAAATGTTGGATTTAACACTCTCTCTCTTTCAAGTCTATTGATATTTGCACTTACCTCAGCTGAGCTATTGTAGCCACTCTTGAACATGAAAACAAGAACTCCTTATGATATCAGTAGCATCTTGGGACATGGCTGGTCTCTTCAGATTGTTTAAAAAGGAAAGCAGAGCAAGGTACCAATACTGGCCCCAGCACTGTAATTTCTCCAGGTGGGAGTTTGACATGAGGAGTACCTGCAGGAACAGATCTACTAAAGTTCTTGTTTTACTGTTAGCACAGCAAAAATATTGGGAAAAAAAACCAGTTGAATAAATTAGTGGATTCCTATGCTTTAAAGTTGAACCCACCAGGACTAAAATCACCTTAGTGGACCAATAAAAATACTTTCAGGAACGTAAACATTTCTAAGCATTGGCACGGGATCAGTGATTGGAAAGAAAAATGTTTTCTCTCTGCCAGACCTTCAACAACAATTTATCACATGCCCACTCAGAATCTAGCAGAGAAAGCAAAGCAGGAAAAAACAACTGTATAAAATAATGTGTTGCTTTATAGAAAGATCCTCTCATGAACTTATTACGTGGTACTTTTTCAAGGCAGTTCTAGAGTTAAGAAGTACACAGCTTCTGCCGTTATTAACGTGAATTGCAAATTTAATTCCTCACTGCCTTTATTGAAAATATATCTCGTATTATATTACTTTGCATTTTAAGCTGTGAAAAGCCAACTTTTCAATGTGATATTGCTGTAGTGTTTCAAAAGTTCTATGGGCAAAATTCAGTAGCTTTTCCTGTAGATGGTATGTATGTCTTGCCTTGGAATATTTAACACCATGGGTAATATAAAACTATGGATAAAGCTAGCCATATTTTATTTTGTGTACTGAAATGAGACCCTATACCGATCATGCTCAAATGCTGCATTATTGAATTAAAGTCATGAGAAACTAATTGTTTTTAAGCCCTCATTAGATCAATAAGTGAACTAGGGGAACAGCCAGTTTAGTTAGTCATACAGGCTATGAATACATGTTGAATATTTAATCTCCCTTTTACCAAGTGAGCATGAAGTATTGCTGCCCCAAGTTGTAGCGATTCTTAGCATTTTTCTTTCTTTGTGTCACTTTATCTGCAATGATCTTATAGACTATTTGACTGGAGGAGCTTGGATTTTTATTATGTTGTTTGCCTTTATTCAGCTGGGTGTTATTCAGCTGGTCTGTCTTCCCCCATAACCAACTAACCTCCCTCCCCTCTCTTATTCCCTTTCTCCACCCCATCTGTTTTCTCATAGGATTTACTGTCTTTGCAGATTTGTTTCTCATTCTCCTTCCTTCAGTGTCCACCCTGATTTTGTAACCATAGCAATAAATGAAATACAATCCCAATATTTTCGTGCTCTAGCTATCATTTAGCCAAACACATGTGCTGCTGGATCTTGTTTTTGTGTTTGTTGTAAGATTCTAAAGACTTATGTCAGATGCATCTGTGTACATAGACAGCAGTGGTCTGGTTCAGAGGTCTCCCTTTCAGACAAAGTTCTGTTCATGTAAACTCATGTATGTGGCTGTGGGAATCGGTGCAAATAAAAGCAACTCCTTGTGTCACTGAAGCCAGGAAAAAAGGAAATTATAAAAAATTGTTGTGTTACGGGGAAGTTCTGCCTCACAGAGATATATTTCAGTCTTTTGCTTGGAATTTGTACAGCTTTCACTTTCCAAGATTTTTGCAAGAGTCACTAATAATGGAAGTTGTTTTGCACTTTGGGCAGGTCTGCCGAAGTCTGGCATTCGCTTGGGATGTACAGTAAGTCTCCTCACAACATAAATGCTCTCAGAGGCGCAGGGGAAGGCATTAATACAACATGAACAGCTCCAGATTTTATCAGCCCAGGAAACTTATTGTACCATAAACAAATCCTCATGTTAAACAAGTTAGAACATGCTGCTTCTCTTTGCTTTACAGGTTCTAGGTTTTTCTTGTTGTTATAAGTTACCTTCTTTTTTCTCTCTCTGTTATTATATTATGTTCATTATGTACACATAGCATTTTACATTTTCAAAGCTCTGCATATACATTAACTAATGTTCATCTGGGATAATGTAGTATTGTTACAACGTTACAGTTTGGGAATTGAGGTCGAGAGATGAATTGAGCTGCCTAGGGACACGCAACTTGCCAGTGGCAGAGATGAGATGGGGGGGAGGCAGGGAGGGAGGAGTTCCTGGCTTTCAACTCTGAGTTCTGTCCATTAGACCAGGGGTCCCCAACCACCAGTCCGCGGACCAGGACCGGGCCGTTGGGGTTTTTTTGCCAGTCCGCGGTGCTGCCGCAGACCAGCACTAAATACTGACAGTGTGCTCTGCTCTGCGGTGGCTCAGAGCACACTGTGTGAGGCGGGGCAGCGGGCTGGCCTCAGTAGACGTGGCTCCCGGCAGAGAACATTATGCAGGGCGTGCCGGGGTGGGGCGGTGGGCTGGCCTCAGTGACTAAACTCCAACCCCCTCCATAACCCCGCCCCCATATGACCAAAGCCCTGCCCCTGCCCCACCCCGTCCTGCCGGGCCATGGAAAAATACTCTTGCTTGAAGCCGGTCCCTGGTGCAAAAAAGGTTGGGGACCACTGCATTAGACCATGCTATTTCTCTCTGGGTAGAATTTACTTACAATCATTGCGCAAGAGTTGGGCTTAAGAGACTGTTTACACATCCAGTTCTAGAGTGGGTTTGGGGGTCAAAGCCAAATGGAGGCAGGGGTTTCAGTTTGGATTCAATAACACTGAAATCTTATGAACTATTTTCGTGAGATTTTGGCTCAAAGTTACAGATATTAGAGATCAGCTCTTATTGTGAGATTTCAGTCATCTTCTGTGATGAAAGTTTTGTGAGATCAGATTTCCTTATGCTACAGGTTCCACCATTTTGGATTGAAATCTCGTGAGAGCACCTATTTTCATAGGATTTCAGACACATCCAAACCAGGCCTGGAAAATAGTTTCTTTCTCATTTTGAATGTAACACAAACTTGAAATTGCAGGGGGTTTGGGGAGGTATTAGGATCCAAGGATTCAGATGTAACTCCCCGGACCCCTGCAATATAAAAGTATTTCATATTTGAAGTTTCTTTAGAAATAACAGGTGTTTTTAATGTGCATATCTATCTGAGACAATTTCTTTAGCCACTAAGAATGTAAATATCATCTGATTATTTAGTTAGATAATAGGATTTACAAATACAGGCCCCAGTCCCACAATGAGCTCTACAAAGGCTCAGAATTAAACCCCTGTGGAGCTTATTGTCAATTAAGGGCCATAGTTCAAATACAGCTTGAAAACTGACTTAAGTTGGAAGGGATATTCATACATTTCTATCCCTCTTTAGTTTGATTCTTTTAAATATGGACAGTGACACTTTCTGGAAGTGAAAGGGTTACAGACCGTTCCCCAGATGTTCAGTAGAGCAGCTTTTCTCATTTATGTTCAGCTAGTTATCAAGGAGGTAATTTAAAATGCCTTGGACAGAGTAAGTCCCCCACCCTGGAAACACTTACGTAGCAAACTTTACTGTGCTACACTTGCTGTTTTTACTAGCAAAACATTGGCTTATTAAATGTTTATCTGAGCTTTTAGCATATGAAGTGCCATGAATAATGTTTTCAAATGTGTGTTTCAAGCAGACTACACAGGATATGGTGTGGATAGTTACATCCTCTACATTATGTATCGCACCTATAGTGTAACTTATTTCAATTGTGTAGCTCTGTGGGAGCCAAGCGTGGCTTAGAGAATTCTAGTGACACTGTGACCAACAAACACTCTCATCTTTATTGGGGACATTTTATTAGCATGCAGTGGTCTGTAGCCTTGGTAGGTCGCACTCTGTTATGGTTAAGACAGCTATAATTCGCTTCATTTCATATAATTAGCTGGTGCTTTGGACTCCGGGAAAGCTAGCAGTATGTGTCTCAGATCGTTAATGTCTGGGTGCCCCATGCCTCTTTAATGCAGTAGGGGAAGAGTATGTCTGGTGTACTTAAGAAGGTTGATTAAATGGCCCTAAGTCTTTTAAGAATTATAATTATATATATATGTATATAGTTTTATGCAAACTATTTAAACCAATTGGGACTACACTGGGAAATGTTAGAAAATAAAGCTGTTATTTTAGAATAGCTTTACTAGATGATTAGTTAGATACTATCAGTGCGGATGTACTTCCATTGATAATAAAGTTCCACCTACTTCAATCTTCATGCATCCAAGTTAAGGGATACTGTCAGGTATAATTTGGCCCCAAATTTTGTTGTGTTAAAAATGAGATGTCACAAAAACTGAGACAAATAGAAATGTTTGCATCGGTTTCATTTTTCAATCCAGGGAAACAGTTAGAAACAAAATTACAAAAGCACCCTTCTCCCCCACCATTTCCTGGTAACACTGAAACCCAAACACTACACATTGTGCTATTGCTTCAGAGTTTGCCTTTAAACTCACTAGATATAAAAGTGAAGTGGACTAGTTTTGGTTTCAGTTAGATTTTTTTGATTCCTCCAGTTTTTTGATAATCTGAGGTGATATTAGTGACATAGGTAAGGAATATTTAAAAAAATATATATATGGTCCAGATCCTCAGCTGCTGGAAAGTGATTTATCTTCATTGACTTCAATGGAGCTATGCTGACTTACCTCAACTGAGGACTGGCTCATGTTTTTAAGATCCCTGCAGTTGACTGGGGAAGAATCCTGGAGCCTCTCAGCACAAAGAACCAAAGGATACGCCCCTACACACACAGGGGGAAGTGCAAAGACAGAGAAAATACAAGTATGTCTTTGCTGTGGGACCCCTCATCCCTGGATTAGGCTAACCCAGGTGCTCAGACCCAGTACCAAACACACGGGTTAACAGTGCAGTGAAGACATCCTTGACTCTGTTCTAACTGGCTTTAACAAACTTTAGGAGGATAAAGTTCAGTTTTTTCCTCTATTTTTGGTGGCGTCACTTTGCTTAGATATTTTTTGTTTTCGTGCATTGATATTTTATCCTCACTTCCATCATTTTATAGGAATATTATTTGACTGTACAATTTTCAGCATTATTTTATATATTTATTTATTATGTAATTTTTTTCCAAAATAAATTCCTTTCTGCAATTCCAAATAGACAATCAAAAGATTTAAAACTTAATCTGTGACTTTGGACAGTTACAGAAAATATTTGTGTCAGGTATTTGTATTGATGAATAATGATTCTGAGCCAAAAGTTGCCAGCTCGTCTCTGAAACCTTTAGATAATTCAAGACGTTAAATCTAAGCCATATTATTTGGGAACGTTCAAATTAGCCTAAAAGCCATCTCGCACTATATACACAAACAAAATTCATTCTTCGTTCTGAATCCGGAAATACATATGTAATCCAGTACTGCTTTTCAAGATTGCAAGAAATATTGTGATGTTTTTATTATGGTATTTCAGTTCACACACACACTAATATGAAAAGTTTAGTAATGGCATATCTTCAGTATGGCCCTCAAGTGCCAACGTTACACATGAAGTCTGGTGGGATCAAACAAATGTTTAAATATGTACCAAAGCCTAAAATAGACTTTACTAGACCCGTACAAATTATTTTAAATTATATAAATATTTTTAATATGTCTGGCTTCTGACAGAACGCTACTATATACCAAAGTATGACATTAGCTGCCCTATGCCAACTTTTCAATTTTTTTTTCCGACACGTACAGCATCGTTATTGGTTCAAACTAAAGCCTGCTTCTTGTACTGTGTGTGGTTAAGCAAAAAAGTTTGTGGAGAAGATAGATCTAGATTTTGCTACTTTAATGGAGAGACAGACTTCATTAGGACAAGCTTCTGAATGAGTTTTATTCTTCCTGCCAACATAGTGCTAAGTACAGAGATATATCCATGATAAGAGCGTGACATCCCAATTTGCTTTCTGATCTGATGAGCATGTACAGCCATTCTGTAGGCTGGCATGGTATGTCTGTGTGTATTTGAGGGAGAAAAGAGTGTACATTTGGGTTCCTGCAACAAACATCTTTATCTCATTTCATAACTAGAATGAACATGATCTCCTTGGATTCTCTTAACTAGACTGTCATATTAAAGCCATGACTTAATAACTGGAGATAATAAAATTGGGGAATTCTCATAGCTTCATTTTAACAGATGGCAGAGCTTTGAGATTTTTAAAAAATGGATAAACTGAAGAGCTGTGTGTATTTCTTCTGCAAGTCAGTTGGTCAAATGACTGCTTTTATATTTTTCTTTTCCAGAATGATTCATTCCTTCTGTTTCTGCTGCACATTCTTAATCTGTATAAAAACATTTTATCTCTGCCTTTTTATTTATCTGTGCATTACTTTATCTTTTGATAAGAAAGCATTTAAATTTCATGAAATACTTTAGAATGTTGAGGATCAATAAATAACTGAAAAGCCATGGGTATTAACCAAAGCTCACTTATTAACATCTGTCTGTGATGACTTCCATTTACATCAACAATGGGAAATTTGTTCTGCTGCACCAATTTACAGTGAACTGTCTATCTTCTAAATGGTGTTAGTGGTGGATTAATTTGACAGGAAGCTTGATCTAAGTAGTGTTTGCTTTAGATAGTTGAATAAAGGATTCCCAGAGGGAGTTTAAGGATTATGCAAATAACTTGTGGATATATACATCAGCACAGAGAGAATTCATATAGGAGACTTTCTGCTTCCACGATGAAACTAGCAGCTATGGAGACTTCCAAGAACACTGTGGTCTGTCACTTCAGAAAATTGCGTAGACTGTTCCATTTTAAAACTTTAAAAATTAAATGTGTTTCTCTCTGATACTGGAAGGTTCATGATGTTATATTAATCTCATTAGATTTAGGGGGTCACCTAATGCCCCCCAAAATCCCACGTAAAATATCTTTGCATAGAGGAACTCAGGCAATCCAGGGGAGAGGAAATGTAGAGGTGGAGTACATGCAGCCTGGCCTCAGTCAGTACTACAGCCCATATAGTAGCTGTAGTAGCATCTCAGTTATGGTGCATAATCTCTCAACTCTAGCTTGCTGTTGTCTGGTGAAACTGCAGTTTTCATTTCCACAACCCATTTCCTTGGCCCACTCATTCCTGCTGTGAAACCAACCATAGGGCATGACACTCCATTGTATTACAGGGTTGTGGAGGCCTCAAAGCAGAAATAACACACTTCTGCTGCAGTTGGGTCTTTTGGCAGGGAGGACTTTAGGGGTCAGGCTTAAGTCCTGAATCCTTTTACCCAGGGCCAGCTTAATGCATAGGCACCAGAGCTCTATGCTGAGAACCCCAGCTCCTGGTGTCATGTGATCACATCATGTCATAACCTGAGTGTAATCAATGCAGTTTCATCTACCTGAATTTGCAGACAGCTTGAAACTATAATTCTGATAGGTATGATCAGCCCAAAGCATTTCAATGGGGTGTTAATTCCAAAACTTATTGCTTAGTTTATATCAATGGAGTGTTAACACCAACAGCTCTGGAGGGCCTTGCTGGCACCACCCCAGCAGAGGATTGCATATGTGGCAGGAGAAGAGTGCTGAGAATTAGTATTGGAGGGTTCTCATGAAGCCACTTCTCTCTGGGTGGAGGAGAGAGAAGAAGTGATAGATCCCTGATGCTACTTCTCTGAGGAAAAGGAGAAATCATGCCATTACCCTTGCCTCTTTGAGAGGGGAGGGGAATCTCCTTGCATCCATACATCTCTGGTGTATTTTAGATTTTATGAAATATCTATGACTTTTTCAAATCTCACAAAACATTTTCCCCCTCAATTGAAACCATTGTTTTTCATGGGAAGTTTAATTTAAAAAAAAAAAAAGTTTTCAACCAAATAGAAGCCTATGCTATGCAAGCAATAACTCTTCTTTCTGTCAAATGATTTTTGTCCAGCTTCCACGTGTAACAGGGGAACCACAATGTTTGGAAAAAAATTATTCAGTAGCCCAAACCTCACATTTTTCCAAGCTGTCTGGAACCTGTACCACAAGTTTTGGATTCTGCTTTAAATCTAAAACTGGTCATAAAATTAGCCAGCCCCTTTAAACTGTATGTGTATCAGGGGCTCAGACAAGTGCAAGTGAGAGAATAATGTGACTGTAACTCTATGGCTATGACCAAAACTTCAGTCCACTCGGTCCCATTATGAGAATTTATATGACAGATTAATTTTCTCTTTAGTATATATACTTGTATTAGAGTTCTAAAAATATGAGGTGGAATTTTGTAGTTTCTTTAGGAAGTAATTCTACCTGAATATAAAGAGAGGGCCTGATTCTCAGTCACACCTTTTACACCGTTTTGTATCTGAACATGTGGAAGAAAACTTGCACTGCATGGCTCCATGCTCCTTTATAAAATCTCTCTCATTGCTTCTACAATATGTAATGTTAGCATGGCATTAGCGAATGCTATACCTGCCCACTTTAATCCCCACATGCCATTCAATGTGTCTCCCTTAATAAATTATGTACTTAAGAAGCAACAGCAATAGCTGAGATTCTTGAGGCAGGAAGAGTCACATTACCAGAAAGGCTGATTAAAATTAAATTGTAGCAGACAACAGTTGTGTTACAAAGGAGGGCTCTATTACAGCCAACTCACTTTCTTAGCTAACCTCTGACTTATTTATTTCTCCTATATGCTGCAGTCTGCATACTCTTTTTAGTTGTAATGAGCATTAATTGATTAGCTGGATCTATGAAGAGCTTGAGCACTAGTAAGTACTATCCCAGTGGGTACACACTAAATAGTTTATGAGGTAATTAGTATTTTAATGCCTTTTCTAATGAGCCTTTTCAGTAATGAAATCTCATGAGAATGTTATTGGTTCAGATATATTTCTTCAGACACAACAGAAGGTAAGCTAATGCCGTTAAGAGATTTTAAAGCTAGCTTATAAAACAGCTTTAGTAACTTATTTCTGAACACGTGCCTGATTCATTTTCCTTTATTAAAAACAAGTGCAATTTTTATTTTTTCCCTCGCTGCTGTGTAGCTTGTACTCCCCTCTCCCCATGCTTCCTCACAATATACTGCAATTTTAGATTACTGAGATAATTTCTGAGGCTGATCTCTTTGACTCTTCAGTAAGTAAATAATACCATACTGTCTAAGTGTGTTGTTTCAGATGTGTTCTCATCTCATCCTGGGGAAAAAAACCAACACCCTGTGCCTGGCTGCACAGTTACTTGGATTTATGGCTGGTGTCAGGTTTGAGAGAATGACCAACCTCACAAGGCCTTTCAATGTCAAACCAATGTCTATATTCTGGAAGCTAGAAAATGGACCAGAGACTGTGGTCTCACAGGCAACCTGAGTTAAACACCCTTTTCAGAGTTTGAGGATTATCCCCCAGTTTGAGGGGCAAGTACTCTGCCTGGCATTTTTTTTTCTAATGCTTAAAATAAACAGCGGTAGCAGAGCTTCAAAGGGGTTTTGCTAGGTAGAGCTTTTAACAGTGTCTATCATTTCATCTGTGACTATGGTAACAACACCACTTTTTACCTTATAGAGGCAAGACACAGTCAGAGATGCATAATTTAAGCAATTTGTTATTCTGCACCCATAAATACACCCCACATGTAAGGAATGAAGTATAATGTTAATGATAATGATTAACTTTTATATAGCATCTTTCATCCAAAGATCACAAAGCACCAGGCAGACCTTATAAACTGATTTACAATCTGTGTATAGAGATTACTTCGAGCTCTGAAATGCAGCCTTCTCTTGGCAGGAGTTTAACAGCACATAATAGTGCTACAAAACAGTTCAGGCTAGACTGTGAAGAATAGATGCTTTGGAAGCCTATGTTTCACAAATCAGTCCTATCTGTTTGAAAATGACACATACATTAACTGCTTTTGGAAAACATTAATTCTAAAGTACTTCTATAAAATCTATAATATCTAATGCTAGACTTAATGGATTTAATGAAACAATAGGAAAACCCACAAATAGTCCTCATGATGTGATATAAGATGTAACAGTCCTAGTTACTCCCTGTTATAACTCCATGAGAGTATGTGGAATTTCACCTCGAATGAATTTGGCTTGTAACTGTTATACTGTTGTTTAAGATATTTCTCTATCTTTCTGCTGGAAATCTCTTTCTGTCTCTGTAGACATGTACCAGTTTATCTTGATAACTAACTGTTGGTGTTGGTCTAGCTAAGGTTTTTTTAAGGCATCCCACCCACACTGTGACTCCTAGTGCTAATCAATGGCACTGAATATATTGACTCTCAGATCACCAAATGGATTACATTTCTAACACTAATTGAAATATCATGCAATTTGACTAAACATATTTGGGATCTCACAATACGGTAGATGGTGAGTAACACTCAAAGGACCAAGATCTTCCAACATTGTGCATGTAAAGATCATCTGCCATCTTCATACCCTGCAGTCAGAGTCCCAATAATAGTGGAGCGGATAAAGATTTCTGATTCAACCATTAACAACATTAGCAGGTCCTTGGGTTCAGATTGCTCCCTTGGAACTCTTTGTGGGGGCACCTCAGTACATTGAGCCTTTTCTTAGTCATGCAGAAAATCCTCAGTTGTCTCTGCTACTGATACCTTTCTGCAAGATCACGGAACCAAGCACAAGAAGGCAGGGAGGGGGACTAGAGAGCCAACGACTAGAGAAGGAAGTTCTGGGGTGCACTATGCACATTCTCCAAGGTCCATGTGTATTATAATCCAACACGTTGACAACCAAAACAACCCAAGGTATATTTTAGGGGAATTCTGTGAAGGAAAATATGCAGGGATTCCTGTTCTGTGCTCAGTTTTTTACACATAGGGGAAATGATTGGGCCCTCAATCTGTAAAACATCTCTGCTTTGTCTGAGGTTAGCATCTCTGGCTTCTTTGCCATGGTGGCCTTTGAGCTTTGTTAGAGCTATCTTTGAGCTTTACTGGGGGGCAGGTTTTGAGTCCTGTCAGTGTGAAGCCCAGTGGCCGAAGTGGGCAGAGCAGTGGGCAAGTTTGTACGGGTGATTGGGTAGCTGGCAGGCCAATCCATATCAGAACAGTCTGGGGCAATGGTCTGAGTACTCACCAAGGGTCAGTAACCAGGAGATCCAATCCATGGGGTTGGGTCAGTGGGTTAGGAAGGTGAGTGCAGGCAAGTCAATCAGGCAGGGTCAGATGAGGCAGTGGTGTGGCAAGAGAAGGATACACATGGTAGTGAGACAAGGTGGCCTGAGCAGTAGCCTGCTGCTCAGACAGCTTCCTCTTCTTGTTGAGGTCTTTATATAGTCCAGGTATCCAATGAGAGTGCTGTCTGTCCAGCCAATCAGGGACCTCACATGTAGCTGCTGTGAAGCCACAGGCTGTGAACATGGGTGATGGTAGCGTTGTGGCACAGAAGTTAGGGAGGCCATGTAGGGACCCACCACACTGGTGTTCAAGAGCAGGATCCTGACGCTCTGTTCTTGCTTTTTAACTTAATTGAAGCTACTTACACATTTTGGAATGTACTGGCACTGTTTTATTAACTTGTTTACAGAGTTGGTGTTTTTGTTTGAACTGTTTGAGCTATTGCCTGTGTTTGCAGAGACTTTTTAGGGTATGTTTGCACCTGATGGTATTGTGTGAAGTACGTCCTGATGTTAACCTCCAGAGTTCATTGAAGTCAGTTGGAGCCTGTCCATTGACTTCAACGGGCTTTCGATCGGCCCTTTATCCCTTTTTTTTATTTTTTTAAAAGAAAATTGTTTCTTGAAAAAAATTCACCAGTGCTCAAGACCTGCTGGCCTTTTGGTTGCCACTTGCTGTGTGTTTTTTAATTAGAGTAGGCAAAACAGACTAGGGAAACATCTGCCTGATGCCCAAATTCTCTTAATTCCTGAAAGAGCATCTCAAGATGGTTTCCTTTTGTTAGTTTTTATTTTATTCTTTTATTCAACTAGTGACTAACGTTTATGGAGGCAGCACTAGCTCTTAATGTTACCTGTTCCTGGTAGCTTGATGCATCATCTGTTGTTTTTTAACTTTCCAAGTAAGAGCCATGCTGCTTGCTTCAGGGAGACCACTCACCTACTTAGTTAGGATAGTGCTTAATTACCTTGCTGAATCAAGACCTAAATTAGTAAATTAAATGATTGCATTAGCAACTCTCACAAGTCTGAGTTTTAAAGGTGACATGTATAATAAGGAAGAGATTTAGGATGAGAAGAATAAAATCTGGCAAAATCAGTCCAGGAGAAGTCAGAAATGGGCTGCTAGGTTATATTAGACAGAGATTAGCATATAGAAAATGCAGAAAGGGTACATTAAGTCTGATTTTACCTTTTTTCTATCTAAAAGTATAGGTATATGGCATAGGACATGCATGCCCTTCCTCAATTCCTACTTGCTATTTTTGGGAACATAGCCATATTTTAATGAGGTGTCACACCATCTTTAGATGTACCCCAATTTAGTAGACGAGCATCTCCTTTTCCTCTTCTTCCTCAATTACATCTCACTCAAAAGGTTGCCATAATGCATTTTTCTGGATCAGAGACTGCAAGTGGCATATCATTCAAATAAAGCAGCTTCCATTTTGTATGGAAAGAACATAAAAATCAGAGATGCTTATTGGAGAGTAGAATATGATCCTTCCTTTACAAGTGGCACCTCTTTGAGTTGATGATGGCTTTGCTAGTGTGCAAAGAATAGATTCCTGGCCTGTATTTGTTGATGCAGCTGAATCCATTGGGATCCCAATGTGAGAGCCACCCTGAGTATAATGCTCACATTAGTCTCTGCTCTGTTACACAGAATGCCAGAACTATATGCCTGAAGCTAATTAATGGATTCTGACTCCACCATGTCAGTCTATTACTAAATAGGGTGGCTAGTCACAAATTATAGTTTACCGAATGGCTATGTGCACGAGGAAAACATTTCATCAACACTAATAATTAGGCAGTTATAAACACAAGATTTGTAGATTGCTTTGGAACACTGAGACAAAATACCTGTAGCACCTTACTACTGCAAAACCTGTCGCCGCCATAGTAATACTGGAAAAGTAAAATGCTGTGATGTTTACATTCAGTCTCTAAGTGTGCCTCCAAATTGCAGCACTTTCACAAAATCCAAATAATAGTAGTCATTATTGCAAATACTGAATCAGTCCTTAGGGATGTGAATTTTCTTTGTTGCAAGTCAAGGCATTAAAGTCTTTGCAAAGGGATATCTTTCTGATTGAGATTACATTAACACTGTTTGAGATTCCATATATGCTGCTTGACCAAGTCGATGCTTTGTTACTGATACCCATAACAGTTAAGCTAGTAGAAAAATCACCACTGGCAGAGTAGTTCAGCAAATCACCAGGCAGCCTGGGCTGCTGACACACTTTCGTTCTTGAGCAATGACTTCATACCTTGTGCTTTTGTATTCTTGGGAAGAGCAATCCATAGCTCAGAGAGTTGTTAGAAGCAGCATGGTTAAATGAAACCTCAACAGTAAGCAACTCGTGTTACTGAAGCATGTCATTGAAATTTTTGGCACAAATTCTAACTCTGTGCCTGGGCTTACGATTTGTTTTCGAGTTTGTCATCCCATAGATACTGCTTTAGACTTTCTCTATTTTCTCTCTTTTTCTGTGTTGTCCAGGAGAATAAGTGAAAGAATAAGTATATGCATTTTAGTTTGTTTTACTCTTGAGTTTTCTATGGTTCAATTCCAGTAGCATGACTATTAGATGAATGAGGTTGCACACTTGCCAGAATAAAATTCCTAGTGACCCATTATGTCTGTTGCATGTGTTGGTTGGTTGGTTTGTTTTAAAAGTTTGTATGAATTCAGTGGGAATGAAAGCAAGGGATTAATAGCATCTAATAGTTATACTATGGACGGGAGTGGGTACAATCTGCCAAGGTGTATCTATCTTGACCTGCAGCATCTTTTCTCTTCCAATCCTGGGTCTCTCTTCAGTAGATTCAGACATGCCAAGACCAAAAAGGATCATTGTGGTAATCTTGTCTGACGTACTGTCTAACACGGGCTATAGAACCTCTCCAAAATCATTCCTAGAGTGTATCTTTAGAAAAACATCCAATCTTGATTTTAAAATCGTCAGTAGGAGAATCCAGTATCCCCCTTGGTAAAATGTTCCAATGGTTAATTACTCTCGCTGTTATTAATTTCTGACTCATTTTCAGTCTGAATTTTACTGGCTTCAACTTCCAGCCGTTGGATCATGTTATATCTTTCTCTGCTAGATTGAAGAGCCCATAATTAAATATTTGTTCCCCATGTAGGAACTTACATACTGTAATCAAGTCACTTTTTAACTTTTTCTTTGTTAAGCTAAATAGATTGAGCTCTATAAGTCTATCACTATAAGGCATTTTTTTAAACTCTTTAATCCTTCTCATTGGCCTTGTCTGAACCCCCTCCAGTTTTTTAATATCCTTCTTGAACTGTGGAATCATACAATTGGTAGTGGTTTTACAATGTCCTCAAAATTTGGTCTAGGATGAGATTACCAAACTCATTTTTACTTTTGACCTAATCAACATTTAAGTCTAGTTCTCCAGGTTCATAATTTTTGTTGAGAATATGTTAGCCCCATGACAGTAGAGAGAGTGTGTCCTTCCCTGCTTGTTTATGCTGCTGACTTATTCTGAAGCACTTCTGTCCCATACATGCTGTGTAACTGTCTGACCTTAAACAGAATGTATGCAGTAAAGATGGTGAAATTTAAGGTAAGGGCTGATTAGCTTGGATAAATTTAGAATAGAATATAGTACTGGAGAGCCAGAGTCCAAAATCACAGAATTTGGGTCTGGAATAGAATTAACTCAAAGTTTGAGTCAGATGGGGATTAAGGGTATGTCTATACTGATGGTAGCAAAGTTGCTGTCGTCAGATCGATCTTTCTGGATCAACTGAATGGTCAGTATAGACCTGCTCAATCAATCAGAAGTCAACGCAGTAAATCCATCCCCTCAAGTGGCGTAGCAGTGCAATGAAGAAGGCGCACAGAAGGGGAGCACAGCAGTCAATGGAACTAGCTTGCGTAACTCCTTTTCGACTGCCACCGAATTTCCAGGTAAGTGTAGACCAGGGCTCAGATTCAGGTTCCAATGAGAGCCTCTCCCAAGATTTTAGTAGAAAAATGTTTTAAATTTGTGCAGATGAAGAGAATCTATTGAAGCAGATTGAAATTATCCAAATTTCAAGTTTTTCAACAAATGTTTTTATCAAAAATTAAATTTTAATTGGAGCAACAACAACAAAAACCCTGTAAAAATTCCATCAAAAATGTTTGGCGCTTTGAATCAGCTCTACAAATGATTTGGGAGGACACCATCAAGAGTAGAAAGTCTAAAGCTATTTGCAAATTTTGGCGTAGTATTATAATCACAAATCTTTTCTCTGTCAAAGGACTATAACCCTGTCCATGCGAAAGGGTGGATTCCAGGAGAACACAGGCATTAGGTATATGCATATGATATACAACATATAACGATATAACAAGAAGTGGTTAATAGCTTCAAGGCAGGCACTCTACCTTCTGCCCATTTTTATTTCAATAGCCATCAGTAGTTCCAACTATGGATAAAAGTATCATAATTATGGGCCTCATCCTGCACCCTTTGAAATCAGCAGGAATTTGCCATTAATTTATGTGGGCACAAGATGAGACAGGTCCTATATAAAACTTTAAGAAAGATATCCAGGCCCTGTTGAAGTCAACTGCAAAATTCCCATTAATTTCAGTGGGGAAGGATATCCCTGTAGGTTTTACCATCTGTAGCTCTGTACATGTCTGTTAATCATTAAACAATCAATTATTTGTATTTTTTGTGAATACTAATTAAAACAATACCTGTAATTTCTAAATTAGGTCATTAGTTAAGGCACTCTTCAAGGTTATTTTGTGTTTATTGGGTTGCTAGGGATACCTAATACATCAATATGAGTGGAAGCATTTAATGCAATAGCCAGATTTTTTGAAAGATGAATAGTTTTGCATGTCTCAGAAGTAGAATCCAATTGGCTGAGGAATTGGCTAAAGACTAAAATCTGACATCATTCTTGGCAATTGCTAAAAATCATCTTTTTTTTTAACATACGCTATATAAAAATATACACTATATACTTCTAAGATTCAAATTTGTCTCTGAGAACAATGAAATGCTTTTTGATAGAGAATGAATTTTTTAAAGAAAAACAATTTACTGAACAATCCTGTGCAAATCTACATAGCATGCATGTCCATGCTTAAATATCCTCTTTGATATAAATACAGTTATTGCATATGAAACATGAACATATTATCAAAATTAAATATAACTATTTAATAAATAAATAAATATAACATATTAATCCTTCCATCAAATCCGTAGATGGTTAACAGACATACAGTAATTGTCTTCTGGAATCTAATGACATACTTCAACTTTCAGCAATTATGTTTTTGCGTAATTCCAATGGAAGATTAAAACCATGTGTATTCAGGTTCAGATAGATGTGTCGACTATAGGGCTGTAAACCTGAAGAAAATATGTTTTTAATAATCCTTTAGTATTTAATTATCATGCAATAACTGTCTTATTAAATCTAAATTAAATCCTTATTTGAGGCACATAATTGAAAGTGCCACTGGGTAAAATCTAATCTGTTAGGGATGATTTGAAACAACAATGCCAAGTTTTCTTTTCTGCAGTTTTCAGGGTCATCCCAAACATTTGCTTAATCATCACAGTGGAATCTTGCAACAATCAGTTTTACTACAACTGTGGCTTTTGAAATGCTTTTGAGGTCAGAGGTGTCATCTTTTGAGAATTCATCTTGATTTAAAAGATGATTCTCCATGTGGAAGATGAAGAATTCTGAAACCTTTACCAGATGCCAGAGTGTGTGTGGGAGATGAGTGAACGCTCCCTTCTACCAGTGAGGAAGGGACAATTGCTGTGCAGAGCACGCAGTCAGGTGGCTCTAGGGGACCAAGCATTGGATGCCAGATGAGTAAGGAAGAGTATTTCTCTATAGTAATTTATATTGTGAACTAATTTACACATAGGTAGCCCCGATGCTGGGTGTAAATCGGTGCAGAATTAGGCCATTATTTACTGTGAGGAGTTTTGTCATGTTTATTTAAAAAAAGCAGTGATGCTAAATTCAGCTTTAATTAATCAATACTACTGATGGTTTTGCTTCAGTGAAGACAGCTAAAGGCTTCTATGTAAATTATTGAACCAAATTGCTTCTAAAATTCTAAACATTGTTTATGAGACTAATAGCTACTCAAACAGACCTCTGTAAAGATGTGTTTAATTAACTGGCTAAAAAGTTTAGAGCAAAATTGTCCTCTCAAATCTTCCTTGTGGAGTTCAGTTCTGCTCTCTCGCCATATGGAGGTCTCCCCTTGACAGCAAAGGCAGTTCTGCACATTCCAGGAGAGCAGGATATCAGAGTTGTGATTTGCCATCTGGATCTGACAAGAGAATTTTTCCCTGGTGTTATACACAAAATGATTACTTACTGGTAACCTACTCCTGTTTTATGGGACTGGTCTTCACGTACATCAAGAAAAAGAATAGATCTGATCTGAATCCTGAATTCTTGACATGGACAAAACTCTGATGGATCTGAGGAAGTCAGGTAAGTTGAGATTCCACTGCAAAGAACATGATAGATTCTGGATGTTGATGGGGCATGGATAATGAGGAAAATGGATGTGGGATGCACAGAGATTTGCGGCATTGTTGGAGCAGAGCCTAGAGAGCAACAAAGCAAAGCAAAACAAAGCAACAAAGTTTTTGACCAACTCTCTGGTCCTTGCTACCTACTGGCTCCCACCTCTACTGTACAGCCAATTCCTTGGTCCCTAGTTCAGTGGGTTCCCCCTCCATATACTCCTCCCTGATCTCATTCCAAATTGAAAATTGTTTTCTTCTTTATTTTTATTGATGGACTGTGGGGATGAGGGGAGGAAACCCATGAGGGGAAGGAGAAGCCTAAAGAGGGAAGGGAAGAGGGGACATTTTGAACTGTGGGCAAAGATGGGAGCTGATGGGGGTAGATGAGATTGACATGAGAAGTATAACTGTGCATCAAGAAGGGGGCATAGATGGGACATCAGGGCACCCGCCGCAGGGGTTAGTCAGGGAACAAGTACATATGAGTGGTGATAACTATCCGTAGGATCAATCCAGTGCCCACTGCAATCAATGGATGTATGATTTGGGCCCCATGTGAACACCTGTCAGCCTTGTTGTATACTTATGAATAAGTTGGGAATTTTCCAACACAAAGATTTAATTTACTCTAAAGGCTACCAGACACCAATGCAGAACCATGTACAATGTCGTTTATGAAAGCCACAAAAATCATCAAAGCATACATGAAGATATGACCAGTGAGATACAGAAGCATGCACTCTAGCAACTTTAGCTGTAAGTGAATTGAATTGAAATGATATTATACAGTGCTTGTCACCATAGTTATGTGTGTTAACGGCTCTGAGGGTCATAAAGAGGGATGCAGTTGCTGCTTTTTTAAATAGCATTTATTTCTAGAGGCCTGAGGCTAGCTTTTCAGTTGGTGTAGATCACTGTAGATCCACTGGCTTAAGTTATACCAATCTATAGAAATTGCTGAGGATCTGGCCTATAGCTTATACGTATATTTTAGGATGCATCTTTTAGATGTCCACTGCCATTTTTTTTTTTAAGAAATGAAAAATCTGTGGCATCTAAGGACTGGGATATAAAAAGTAATTGAATGTGTATCCATGAAAGCGTTAAATGCATTTCATTATATTATTCTTTTCAAGGCCGGTCAATAAAATTAGGCTCTTAAAAAAAAAATCTCCCCCAAATTGCAAAAGACAGAAAAGTATTTGGCTTTCATTTTTAATCAAACAGGCTAAATATTCATGTTTATGTGCCTAAATGAAACTTTTGTATGCAGTCTTCCACCCCATCTGCATGAATAGTAGCATTGTGACAGGATGAGGTCACTGCAGAAGGGAAAGTGAGGTAAGAACACAGCTGAATCTACAGGCTTCTCTGCTACATGGTGCACCAGCTTGTTCTTAAAGCAACAGAGTTCTTTGTCTTGTGCAAGAGTCACTGTGGGCACTGCATGTATGGCTGAATGCCTCTCACAGGGACCTAGCTACATACTGCACTCTATGGTCTGATGCACAGTATACACTTTCTTCAGCTTTCACAAGCTGCACTTCGAAGACCTCTTTATTCCTCTAATATAAGTGAAAATCTATATGGCTTATTGCAAAGCCTGCATTTTAAAAAATAAAGATTTATTTGGACACATTCTGCTCTCAGTTACACAGCGTAAGTCTTGAGCAGCTACTTTTCAATCACCAGTGCTAGTCAGAGCTTACCCCTAGTCTAAAGTAGAGCAGAATGTGGCCCATGAATGAGCCTCTCCTTCGCTCTATTAAAAAGAAATGACTCAACTTTATAAAGACTGATGGTTTCCTATTGGCGTCACCTTTGTACCTAGTGGGAACTTCTACAAATATACAGTATGGCATAGCCCAGTGTGTCTCAGCTTTAAGCAGTGGACGGGTGACATAGCAGAGCTACATGGAAAAAGGAGCATGCGATTTGTTAAATCTGTTTGTGAGTTCATATTTTGCCTATTCTTCACGTTCACTTTAAAGGATGTAGGAATGGGTTGCCACGGGTACCCTGGCAAGTAGCCTCTCCTCACCCACCATCATAATTAGAGCTGTGAAAACTTGGAAAAACCTGCTCGGCAAGCAAGCTCTTCTATCCCTTTTTCCACAAGTCTCTCCAAGCTCACAAGCCTAGGGAGACATTAAGCCACTGCTGTTTTAAAGTTTGGTATGTCTGCTCCTGCCTCACTGTTCAACGTAAAGGCTAAATGGACAGTGCTATTCTTATCCTCTTTGCTCTTCTCAGTTTGACTGACGTCCGCCCCAGAAGCAGCAAATTAATTCATTTAACATAGAAATGAGATTCTGCCTTTGCTTCCTTTTCTCTTCCCCCACTGCATAACTCAAGTCCTGTCTTTGCTCCAGACTTGCCAGAAATATCTTCTTGAGTGTAGACCACCTCCTCTTGATGCTTCCACAGCAGCCGCTGCATCCTTGAGCCACTTTAGGCTGATAGGACCTTTGTAGGACATAGTCAGACCAGAGCACTCAACAGTGAATTTCTGCAACAGGAGGTTTGTGCCCAAGCCAACACCAGATTTTCTTTGCATGTTTCCCCCCTCACCTCACAGGAAGCGACTTGAGCCACTTAAAAAATGGTTTTAAAGTAAAGTCATACAAGTTTCAGAAAGACTTTGTGGCTCATTAGGTGCCCTCACATTTTCCAGCACAGACAAACCAGGTAGGAGATCAGGAGGCAGACGCAGGGCACAGAGAGAGTCCCAAAGCATGCTCCCGAGGCTGAAGTCTTTCATATACACATTTGTTGTTACCTGAGTAAAGACCACGTCACTCCTGAGAAATTAGACAGGATTTTGAACCATGCAAACATGTACGTTTTTATAGACAAATACAAGAAGCTACTACTCTTCGTATTGTTTTGTCTGTTCCCTTTAGGCTGATCAATGTGTCCCTGAAAACCAGGAGCATCCTAGTTTTTCCTGCCCCCAATTTGCCCTATTGTTCCTCACGAGTCTTTGAGCCAGTGCGCTCTCACACGTGCTTTCAGATCCACATGGAATCAGGGAATCTGACTGCAGGCAGTGCTTGGAGTGCTGATCTGCTGTGGCCTGACTAGCAGCTGCACTTCTCACCACCACTTCTGTCCCAGGTGAGAGTTGTGGATTGTAGTAGGAGATAGGAGGTGGAAGAAGGGAAGACAAAGAATTGAGAGTGTGTGAAAGCACAATGGAGAGAGCAGGTAAGATAGGAAGGTAGGAGCTGGGATGCTAAAAGGAAAGGAAGACTAGATAGAAGTGGGGGAGGAGGGAAGAAGAGGAGTGAGCAAAGGAGAAAATGAAGAAGAGGGAGAAGAGAAGGCAAAAGCATAGACTATGTATGATCAGGAGCTAGGCCTGCAAAGAAAATGACTGGGCGTGGGAGAAAACAATAAAAGGGACACAAAAGAGTAAATATTATCATTTCCTCTCCAGTGTAACCTTTACTGTAACAGCTCCTAGATTTAATTCTGATAAAGGAGAGAGTTGTGGTGCAGAAGAAAGAAGGAAGCTTCTTGACTGAGGAGTACAAGAGTGGGTACCCTTCTCGCTCTCACTCTCGCTCACCAAGCCCTCCACCATTGATCATCTCTGTATCTCTCAGTTGTTCCAATACCTCTTCTGTGATAAGTGCTTTTTTGAAATTTTAATTATATTTTAATTTTTTTCCACCCAGGCCTTTTATTGGGTAAGGGATGGAGAAGCAGGCAGAGAAGAGAGGGAGGACTCAGAAGTTGGGGATAGACCATGAATAAGCTTTTCACATCCTGGTCTGTAGTTCAAATCTAGCCCATGTCAGTAGTATCTGAAAGTGATAGCTGTCTGAGAGCCTGTGTGCAATGCATTCCTTGGTGGTATCACGCCAGTTCCTAGTGGAGAGGAGCCCAAATCACTGTTGGCCCTAATTGGCATCTTTGCTGGCAGCCTCAGAAGAGAAACTGAAGAGTGGATGGGCACAAAGCCGAAGATACCCTGTCATGGGTGGTCCCTCTAAGTCTGGGTTAAGGCACGTTGGCAGGGTAGTCAAGGGAGGCTCACACTGTTGTAATCTCTTCTTTACTAGTTCTGTAGATAAATAGAGAAATTCAGACTTAAGAGTTGTCTCTCCTGCACTAATTTCACTTTCAAGAAGTTCTTTTTCCCTCTGCACCCATTATTTTGCCTTCATCTTGTCCTTTTTAAAAAAAATTAAACTTTTCTTGAAACTAATGGATTCAAAATAACAAGGATAAATTCACAATGGGTCATGTTGGGCTAGTGCAGTTTGGGGAACGCTGATCACGGCAGAGGAATGGTCGAGGTAGGGCAACTAGGGAACGTGCTGATGAAGAGCAGTCTCTGCCAAGGAGCTTAAAGCTGTCTTCACATGGCAGACATTCCAAGACAAGATTGCTTGCTTAATTACCCATTGGGGTGTAGTGGGCCTTGCTAGTACAGGGATGTGTAGGTTACACATCCTACACTCTTGATGGATGAATTTTACCCAACTTGAGTGTTGGATGCATGTCAAAGTGTCTTAGTTTGTGTCTTAGCCTGGCAGCTCTCTGGCATGGACTAGGTTTGTTTCTGCTTATACAAAAGCAACTTTTTAAAGAACAAAGCTCCCTGTCTATACTGCTCTGTGATCCTGAGCAAACCTCATTTAAAAAAAGAATACAACTGGTGTTTCCATACTCCTGGCTGCTTCCCCCTTTGACTTGTTTCTATATACATGCATGATTGCTTGACAGGTATTGTTCCTTTTGAATGGGGCCCACTCACTCCCCCACTGTCATCGTGGAGGTAAGATGCTCACACATCTCTGAAGCAGTTGGAGGGGAGTACTTTCCAATGATGATGGTTTTGGGGGTATTTAAGGACTGCTATATTTGTTCCATTGTATTTTTTGTGGATAGGTCACATTAGCTGCATTAATGTTCATTCACCTGATGTTTCAAAGGTAATAATTTTAGATGCCTTAATTGGCATCTCAAAGGGGCAGATACTCAGCGGGTGTAAATAGTCATAACTCCAGCGACTCTACCTTTGAGAATGTAAGCCCAAGTCCCTCTCTTGTCGACGGAGCACTGCTGTGGTGATTGCATTTTTCAATGATTACAGTGGTCCTGCCATAGCAAAATATTGTAAAACTTGTTTTTCATCATAGACCAGGTCACTGTATGTTAGTTGTACATTTCCATTTGTAAGTTCCATACAGCTGCCTTTAAAAAAAAAAAAAAAAGCCCTCCTTGCCAAAATCCCTAGCTACATAGTAAAGATTGATTAAACATGTTTATGTGTAATTTAAAAATGGTTCTTTCAGGAAGCATATGGTTTTCTAAAGACATGTTTAAAAACCTGAGATTTTACATGGGTTTATTTATATTAGCAACAAGGTCCTGGAGTACTAAGAAAAATCCCATGATAGATGGGGTTCACCATGTGAATTGTCAGAGCTGTTTTATATAGTTTTACTCTATCAATATGGTCTTTCACAGCTCCTAATTAGTTTTGTTAGTTAACTTACAGAAAAGCATATTTAAAGCAAGAAGTAGGTAATGCCACAGCAGTTGTAGTATTAATGAAAAGCGTGCAGTCAGAAGGCAATTGTAGTAACAAACTGGTTCAACCAAAAAGCAATCTTCATTTGCATCAGCATGATTAATTACATTGCTTTACCTTGTCACAGTACACTGCAATAGAAACAGTCAGGACTTTTTAAAGCTTTTAGTGTATATTTGTAACATATGTTAGATATAGTAGAAAAAATGCATATAGATACCGTGTACGTCTGTATAAAAATAGCCTGCTATTGAAGGAAAAACAAAATGAAAGGTAACTCTAGTCAATTATAATGTGTGGGTTTTTTTTAATCTGGTCAGAAGCAAAAGTGACTGTAAATAGGTTTTGTTGTTTATATCTGAAGATATATCAAGGGATGTTAGGTGAAAAGACTTAATATTTCAAAGGCAAAAATTCAGGGTGATAAATATGTAGTGCTTATATCAAATAATATCAAAATTGTACAGTAGACGTGTAATTGATTTACACAAAGTACACATTCATATGTCTGGAATGATTTTCCAGCTGGGAAGATTTGGATGGTTGGTTGGTGGTTCTCTGTTTTTGTTTTTTTGAGTATCAAATATAGTATTTGCTAACAATGTTTCTATATAAATAGGTTTGCTTTAAATATATTCCCATTCAGTTTTGATTAACGGTGGGACGTGGATTGCTTGCTTGTACGTACAGGATCTAAAACAATTGGAGTATATGTCATCACTTCTTGTCTGTACATGTGCAGCACTGGAATATGAGTTGTTCTGATTTTAATACCACGCCTCTTTTCAATGTTTATGACATGCCCAAGTTACTATATGTCTGTTGCATACCATGAGTGTTTATTATTCAGGGGAGGGGAGGAAATCCTGCCAATTCATATAATTAATGCAAGTTTGTCAAATGTTATCAGTGGCAAACTAGGATTTTGTTTCTAACCACCTACACATAAGTCCCAAACTGTTGGTTATGCCATGATGTCAGCTCCTATTCCTCATTCGTTACTTGATGTGCTGCAATAGGTGAATGCCAGTTACATTCCTCCCCAGGTTTTGATTTGATTGTACTGTCATACAATGTGTTTTGAAAAATGAAAATTCCTCCTTACTAACAACTACGTTCGGAGGTGATTTCGCAATGTTATTCATTACTTTACCTATGCAAGCAGTTTTAAGCCTTCATTATAACATTGCATTACCTACTGAGTAGTAAACTATTAAATTAGTTCCATTTTTTTCCAGTGGATTATCTGTACTATTAATATAATTTCAAGAAAGTACAGATCATCATTCCAGTTTACTGTGTCATGATTCAGCATTTAACTTTGTTTATGAAGGATACCGCATCATTTTGGCTGCATGATATTAAACATATCCATTTTCAAATGCACGAATGCTGTTTATCTGGCACGACAGGAAGTCAGGTCATTGTCATAAATACCAAATTTGCAGGTTAGATATTAAAGCACAAATACCTGTTAAAAAGGGAGATCTCTGCTGGATGGATGGTTCAAGAATAATGGGATATGAAACCTTTCCTGCTAGGCCATTGTCCGGCCACTGTGGAAGAAAGAGAGGAGGCAATGGAAATGGTTTAATTAGATCACAACTTTATTCACTTTAAATATCTGCAAGAAGCTGAAAATAAATTGTACAGTGCAAGCCATCATTGCCTTAATTTCCTTAATCATTTCCACATATCCCCAACCTGAATCCAGCCCTCCTGTTGCCAGGACCCTGCATGCTTCCTTCATATGAAGGTTAAAGGGGGCTAGAAAACAAGGGAGGTAGATTTCCCACTGTACCAGATGTAGGAGCCCTTAACCCCCCTTCTTCAGCTACCTAAAGCAGTGGTTTTCAACCTTTTTTCAGTTGCGGACCCCAGAAAAATTTCCAGTAGAGGTGCAGACACTTTTAGAAATCTTAGATGGGGGTCCATGGACCATAGTTTGAAAACCATTGCCTAAAGGGATGTTTTCTGTCAAAATTCTTTTCCAATCCATTTTGTCTGATAACTGTATCCTTTCCGGAATAAGTACCTGCACTGAATCCCAGAAGTTTTATGCTTTAAGTTGCAACATTATAACATCCCCTCCACCTGCACTGAGTCCCAAGCCTGCTATGGAGAAGGTAAAAAAACCCATCCCACCTCAACCACTCTGGCAGTGAGGGATAATTTCCTTCCCAGCTCCCAGGGGAAAAGGGTGAGTAGTGTGACGCCCACAGCAGGTCATGATGGGTCCCAGTCCTTTTTTCAGATTTCATGGCTAAGTAAGAGGGGGCTGCCAGTTGGAGCCAGCTGAAAGACGGCTTCTCTGGAACTGCTTGGAGTATAAATAACCCCACAGCTGGTGAGCTGGAAGGGCAGTTCCTGTGGAACTGGTCCAGATGCTTCCTGATCCTACCCACTCTGTGTAAACTTTGTCTCCTCCTCTCAGTAGAGTGGTCAGAGATTGAATGGACATGGAAATTAAAAACCCAGCTGAAGTAGGAATACTTCAGGTGATTTAACTGGGTTTTGGATTAGGCCTTTAAACATAATTCTAGAGGTATTTCTTCCACATCAGGTATGGGGCATAGTGAAGAAGCTTTTACTCATGCTGTCTGAGTTGCAATTTGTTTCTGTGAGCCGGAGGACTTTGGTCTCCAGGTCTGTTAATCAATCACTTTCCTCAAGCCTTCAGTTCAAACTGTTTCTTTGAAAGGCAGCAGGTGGATAATATTAACTCTTAAATTTGAAACTAATCAACAGAACAAAGGAATTAAAATCTATTTCTGTTTCTATGTTTATTTGGGAGCTCTGCAGCATCCATGTAGACTTTGAAAACAAAATATTGTGGGTGACATTTTTAAGGATACTTCATTTGTGACCTAGATATTGTAGCCTTGTGACTGACCCCTCTTAACCCTCTGAACAATGCAGATGTAATTAATTAATGTCTACATTGCCAAAAAAATCTTATTTTGATGATAGTTGTTTGGAACAATGGGCTGAAGATTATTAACTGTAATTTTGAATTGTTCTTTCTTAAGGCCCCAAAAGGAAAAAGCAGGAATGTAACCACAATAAATTGTTTGGGAGCAGGGGGCAGTTGGGTCTGATCAAGTCATATAACTCATATGTTGTGTAACTGGGAGAGAAGCCAAAAAACGTTCCCTTTACAAGTGACTATAAACTATGGACAAGGTGTTTTTTTTCCTCTTTGTTTCGTGGAAACATCTCTGTATTGGCAAACACTTGAGTTAGAAAAGTTGGTCTGCTGTGAAATGTATGCCAGGCTACAAGCCCAGTCTAGATCGTCCATTAAATATATTAACATTATTTCCTTTATATTAGAAATTATTATTATTTATACTCTGCATTATTAAAACCAGAGACCCTGATCATCCCTCTTTGTTTTTAGAAAGAGAAGGGACAAAGATCCATCAGACGTCTCTTAGGAGACACAGATGGTGGGAGCTGCCTCTACATGGTGTCTCTGCGTTCCTTGAGAAGGGCTGTGTGAGATTGGTGCTCCACAGTGCCTTCAGGGTGTGGAGAAGAGGACTGTCCTCTCCCTGTGATCCTGCTAATTTCAGTTTGGAAAATCAGTGAGTTAATGGTTCTTGAAGCAGCATTATGTCCTGCTGGGTGTGTCCTGAGGTTGCTGTTGTGCAGTCAGGGCAGAGGTTGTGCCAGTGGCAGCACACTGTCTGGAAAAGGGGTGCTCAGAGCCGCTGCGTGGAGGAAAATCCATTTGGTGGTCCCTTCTTTGCAAATCTTGGGGAATCAGAGGCTTGGGTGTTCGTATTCCCTGCCTCCTCTGGGGGGCCTGTAAGATTTGAAGGAAAGATTTGAAGGAAAGTCAGACCAGTGAGGGGAAAGTGTGCAAGTAAATGGGACTTCTTGTGGGCACAAATCAAGCTGAACTTGGACTTACTTCTTAATTGGCAAATGCCTGAAATCATATTCTGAGAATTTAATGCAAACATTCCACACAGTTTGACATACAGTCTACTGTGACTCACAATGGACTTGGTGACCAGCTTTGTGATTCATTGCATTTATAAAGCCCCACATACATGCAAATTTAAGAGGTAAGCTTTCATTCAGCAAAGTAACCCAAACTCTTGGCAGGTGCTGTGACTTTATTCTGATGACCATTAGACAGTGAAATTGGCAGAAAGTTGCTCAATAGATTCATATAACTTTTTCCATATCCTCTTTTCATCCTTTCCTTTGAAAAGTTTGACAAAACAATTACAGATAATTGGTTGTAATCATTAAACATAAACACCTCACATGATTAGACCTGAAGGACTTTATTTATAGAACTGTATAAGGTACAGTACGGTAAACGAGAGGGGTTTTTTCTTCACAAACTTTGTATGGTAAAGGTACAGATTGCCAGATACTAGAAAGGGAGCATAAGTAGCCAAAAAAGGAGCTAAATTCTACTTGAGTGTGATTCTTGTGTGCCTGTTTTGAAATTATTGAAAGAAATTGTGGGTTTTTTTAATTGCTTGTGGACTTTTATAAAATTTTATTCTGATACTTACATTAAAAAAAAAACAACTACTCAGCATAGCATACCTAACTTGTATTGTGTTTTTATCTTTATTGTTATTTTGTATTTCTTACTTTCTGTAACTCACACACATTCCTCTTTATCTAAGCTTATTACACTACCCACTTACATATGCTGGGACTAGATCTCACGCTCATTGACATGACCAAATGTTTAACTAGATACTAACGTTTACTGACTCTCATTGAACACAGTGGGCCAGAAGGGCCACTCCGTTTACACAAGTACAATCCCATTGACTTCATTGTAGATGCACCAGTGTAATGGAGAGGAGAATGTGGCCCTCAGTGTAGAGTGGATGGATATGTCAGACTAGTAAACACACCTATCATAGACGTGCAACATCAATGTATTGTATAAATGCTGTGCATTGTGGTGGTTGTTTATTTTTGTAGGAGCCTAAACATCTTTTATTTACTGGATTTTATAGATTAAAATTTATAACCACAATGTAGTTGTATACATTTAATATAAATGTATTTATAAATAAAACCTGAATATTTAATATTACTGTGGTTTCTTCTATAGAAGTTTTCCCATCTAATATATTAACTTTAAGAACATCCACAGTATTTAGCAGTGGAACAAGGCTACAAAATTAATCCTCTTTAGGATAAAAAACAAAACTAAAATATATTAGCTAACAGTTGGAAAATATGTATTTATAGTACTTTTGCCTTAAGTATTATTTGACTTTTTCCATTCCCATTGAGATCAAAGGCAAAACTCCCATTGACTGAAATGGGAGCAAGATTAAGCATATTATTTGGAAGCCATAACCAACTTTTACTTTTGTTTGTTAAGAAAAAGGAAGTTCAAGTCAGAGATTATAAGGGCTTTACTCTACTGGGCATCAGGTGAAGTGCCTGTTAGGGAAGGCTAGCCTATGGCTCCTCCCTTCCACCTCAGTCCACGTCCCTCTCCATCACTGCCACCTGGAGCTGCTACCCTACTGCAGCTGGAGGAGCCCCACCCCGCTCTAGAGCCAAGTCACCCCGAGTCCCAACATGGCGGCACCAGTGCCAGGTGGTCCCAGCTTCCCCAAATTCTGGCCAGCGGCTCCAGCCAGGCAACCCGAGGTACACATGGCCCCAGCCACCCCAGAGCACCGGCTGGGCATCTCTGGCTGCCAGTGGCCCCAGTCACCCTAAAGCACTGGCCAGGTGGGCTTGGGTGGAGTCCCTGCCGGGTGGCCCCAGCCACCAGTGGCTCCAGCTGCCCCAGTTCCCTGCTGGGCAGCCCAAGCTGCATGTGGCCAGAGCTGCCCTAGAGCACAGGCCAGGAGGCCTAAGCGGGTGGCCTGGACCAGCTGGCTCGCTCCCCTCCAGCCCCACCGCATTTGGGGCAGTCTGAGGGCGGGAAGCCGCTGCAGCACCAGCAACACAGCAGGAGGGTGCGCGGCCACGCCTGGTTGTTTGGGAAGGCTAAGACTTGCCTGGCCCATGCTACCCAGTGCCCATGCTCCTGTGTGGGAATAAATGCCCTTGTTACATTGCTGTATATCATACTAACTTTTGTAAGCTTATTTTCTTTTATACTTTACTAAACCAATTGAAGATTGCAGATCTAAATGCTTATGCTGTTTCCACATTTCAGTTGTCATCTGGGAATTTATATCTATACTTAGGATAGTAAGATTTAGTGGGGCCATTTAAGCTCTTTTGGTGTTGTATAAATCAAATGTATCCACTTGCTTATCTAATATCTTAATACTAGTGGCTTTTACCTTTTCTCTCATGGTTAAACATTTTATGCAAATTGTAACTATTCATATTCTCTGTTTATAAAACCCAGAAAATAGTACTAATGGAAACAGTAGCAATCGTATACCGGTAATGCCAGATTTCCACTATTACAAAACTATTAATTAAAATGTGGTTTTCATTATTTTAGATCATTAAATCAATGAACGGAAAGCATCATTTGCATTTTAGTACTCCATTTATTGTTTTCAGATGTTAAAAGGCTGTCACTATACAGCAGGCAATGATAACAAACACTCGTTATCATCACAGACCATTTTAAGCAATTGTTTTGTCAATATTAGATTTTTTTTAAAACACAAAAGTATGTTACAGTACATGCTTTATTTAACAACCACAGTTTCATTGTTGTTTTCTGGTTTAAATGAGGGTAAAGAGAGGCTCTTTTTCTCCTTCCTTCATTCCCAAGGGGCGTTTTAGATATCTTGTGAATTTGGAGGACACCACCTGGATAGCCCCCATTCCTTCATTCGAAGTTGTTTTCACCTCTTCATCTTCCCTGGTAATTCTGAGCCCATTCGTCAGTCAAGCAAGCAGATTAGTAATGTTCTCTGATGCTTATGCCAGTTTTTATTCTATGAATCAGCCATCAATGGAATGCCTTAGAAATGGATGTCCAGGGCTCTTTCTCACAGACTAGCTGTATCTTGAGTCTAGATATTGCAGCATTTGTTAATCAATCATATGTTGGAGCTGCACATAGATTTATGGCGGAAAATCTGCTTGCTAGTAGGAGGCATGCTGCTTTTACAACCCATGTCCATAGCCTCCCCAGCCAGAGCAGCACTGTCCTTCTCACTTCACTAACAAGGCATAGTGAGCTGTGGAAGTCTCCCCAGCATAGCAGGCAGTGCTGTCTGCCTCTTCTTCCCACTTGAAACTCCTCCCTGAAGTGAAAGAAATTGCCATATTTTTTGTTCAATTTTATCTTAAAACTAAAAAAAATTTTTTAGACTGCAAGCTCGTAGAGGAGCGGAACCTTCTTTGTTATATATGTCTGTACAGCACCCACCAAATGGGGTTTTGATCTCAGATGGGGGCCTGTAGGCACTACTGCAATTGTGGCATTAAATAATACTAATTTCTTTAAAACTCTTCCTCTCAGAAGAGGCCTAGTGGTCAGGCAGGTGTGAAAAACACTCCCTGACCAGCTAGTGGTCTCTGCACAGATTCTCCTCACCATCTGCCACACACAGATTTTTCCTAGTCTTAGTAAGCCATGAGGGGGCTGCATGTGGGACTGATTTAGCCAAAACAAGAGCATGCTATTGCTCCCAATTTCCAGGTGCCAGCTGCAGTGTGGCCCATCACAGAATCGTGCCCAAACGTTGGTAAAAAGCCAAGCACTATGAGCTGTGCTAAGGAAGGAGTCCCAGCCTTAATCTGAATTTTAGGCTGGCTAATGTGTGTTGAAGGCAGATTCTCGATAGTACTTTGCTGTCATTTTTGCAGTTGCAATCCAAATGAAAGGGGAACATGGACAAGTGACTTACTGACACACATTCATGAGGTCTGTGGCTCCTTCTTACATTGTATTTTGACAATGTCCCATTAAACTTGAACTGTTTTGTGTATTGTTTTTATTACTCATTCACCACACATTACAGGCCTGATCCAACTCCCCCCAAAGTCAATAGGAGTTTTTCCACTGACTTTAAAGGGAGTTGGATGAGTCCCTTCATGCCATATTAACATATGTGCTGTAGTGGCCCATAGTAACAATTCCAAATTTTCGGGAGTAAATCCTTCTGAAAAGTGGTTTCTTTGGGTTAGCTGCTTTTTGACTTTCATTAGCTTGGCTGTTTTGGCCAGGGGAAAAGGGTGAATTGTTAACAAAGTAAATTAATCCACATTATGGTCTAATTAGTTGGAAATGTTCATAAAGTACACAAAGAATCTATTAATTGAAGATTAAAAGAGCAAAAGAGTAAACTTCTATTTTATTTGCTGTGTGTTAGCTTTTCTAGACAGTCATGTAGAGAAGGGCCTGAATACTGCAGACCTGAACTCCCTCAAAGTCCATTAGAGCTAGATCGCTACATGGAAATGGATCCATTTTGAAAGGTACAAAACCCACTAGTGTTTGCAGAATCAGGTGATAAACTGGTGGTAGGTTACTTTTGTTTGCTTGGCAGGAGAGCTGGTTAGAATGCTAGAGCCATGGTAAAGAATAGATGTTCAAGCAAAATGTTTTAATACTGCTCCCACTGAAAGTTTTCTGTTGACGGTAATGGAAGCAGGAACAGGTCATAGTTTCTAATCTGAATTAATAGCAGACACATTGTAAACTTGAGAAAGTCATTAACACGTGAGAAAATCACACCAAGAAAAGCCAACTTTTTGTTATTGTTTCTTCATTGTTCAGGTACAATAGGCTAAGGAAAATAGTTGGGGTAAGAAATTCAACATTTGATCAGGTATTCCCTTGTACTGACAGTGGGGAATATTGCTACAACCAGCGGCAGCTATCAGTAAAAAGAGGAAAGAAAACATTTTAACAGCACCCACTGTAAAAATGCATTTACTGTAGTTTAGTATTTTTGCTACCTCTCAGTTTTTGCATGTCCCTAAAAAATTTTCGTTCCCCAATGAATTGTATTTATCAGTTCTTTTTAAGCCATCAAAGTTCAGTTTTTCAAACATCTCAGTCAACACAGGATCAATGAATTATGTCAGATGATTCCTCCAACCTCAGCATAGCCCAGGTACATGTCACCCCCCCACCCCCACCCAGAAAAAGGCAGTTTCAGTTCTTATGCAAGATCAGATAGCGTCAACAGTCTTGAACCTATCGTGAGAATCAGCAGTGTCATCAAGGGCCTTCATTTTTTCTTAGGCACCCTGAGTCTAACAGAACTTTCCGCATTAATTTTAATTAGTCACAGATTTTGGAATAATCTACTGAGATCACCATTAAAAACTCAGTATTTTCCCACATTACTACATAGTGGCATTTGAAATACCATGGTGATTCCCAAACATAGCACCTCCCTATACCAAAATGAGGGACTGTGGTATCTCTAATACCACAGTGTGGGTACATGGTGACCTCTGTGTTCGGCCTGAAACAATCCATAATTTTTCAGGAGCAGAAAGCTCCTATAAACTTCTTTTGCACTAATACTCTCAAAAAGATACCGTCCCAGTACTAGTGCCTTCAAAAAGATTGTGTGCTAAGATTCACTATTTTACCAAAAAGGACTACAGTAGGAGCAATGGTTTTGTGGGTTTGAAGGTTTTTTTTCCTCCTCTGTAGTTGTGTTCTGATCTCCAGAGCTTGGGTTTCATTTAGGTTTTTTTTGAAGTAGCAGGTTTGGTTAACTTACTGTACCATCTAGTACTAATTGATATCAGCTGTCACCCAGCAATCTAGTACTCTGTGCTAATCATCACATTTTTTGAATTCTTGGTCTACAGATATGCACAAAAGTTGTCACATGATGTTGATCCAATTTGGTGAACTGTGCCCATGTTTTTAAAAAAAGATGAAAAAGGTCCCTTTTCATCAGATACAGTTTTATAAATTACATCTTACAGTGAAATTTTTTTTTCCTTTGGCTGAGATAGAAATGTTTGCGGTCATTATGGTGTACTGAGGTTCTGCAATACTGGATGCTCTGTAAGTACCATAGAGACATAGAATCAGCATTTACATTAGGCTCATTCCTTCAGTGGTCTCAAATTGGCTCTTTTTCATAGTTGGAAGCAGTCACTGTCCCAATTAGGAAACTATTGGAGGATGGCAGTTCAGCTTTTAAAAGTATTTTTTATGTTTTTTTCTTTGTAAAGCAGGTGGATTTCAGGGGCTGTGGGTGATGGGACAGAAATCTGGGGAGACATACAAATCCTATGAAATGAGAGAAGTTTAAAAAAAGAGGATGAAACATTCTCAGGAAAAATGTCTCCAAATATTTCCTCTAGAACATAGTAAACCTAATTCTACACTGTTTTGCAGATTGTGCAAAATGACCTTAAATTGCTAACAGATTAGAATGGTAACATTTTCACCCACTTTGATTTCAGTTTGAACATGTCTAAATGACTACACAAGGTGCAAGGTAATGGAGAAACAGACCCATTAATTTTTATGCCAAAGACAGAATTGTTTTACCTACCACTAAAATACAGCTGTCTTTGAGATGAAATGTGGCAGCTTCTAAAATCTCTGAGAAAATCTACCCAGTAGTTTAGGGCAGGAAGAGATGAAGAATACCATATTCAACTGGGTCGTAGGGGTACTTTTAAGTAAGCCAAGTGTAACTCAAATTAGAATTTGACCAGGATGTATGGGTTTACACAGTTGCTCTTGGTAAAAGTCTCATGGCATCTGTAATTATTACAAGTGGTCAAGACTTCAGTTTTTCTCCTCATCAAAAGCTGACACCTCCAACAGTAAAATGCCCCCTCAACTATGATAAATAACTGTTTTTTGCTAATGCGGAGAAGAATGCCAGCTGAATAGCTAAGATCCTGAAGTAGCTAGATTTTCCTTGGACATTTACCATTCAAGTACTAACTAGGTCTGGGTGTGCTTCGCTTGAGATTTGAAGACATCCCAATCCAAGGTGCCATGGCTATAGGCAAAATGAGCACAGCAGGAAGTCAGAGGCAAATAAGCAGGAATGATTAAACTATAGAGGTTAGTTGGCAGGCACAGCTCCTTCTCACACGAGGCACCCAATGGGTCTATTTCCTTCCCTTCCACCTGCGTGTGAGTCAACACCCTGAAGTGAGAAGTGCCAGGAAGGGGAGCGGTGAGGGAGAGAGTTCTGTTGCTATGGAAGGAAAATGCAATGGTTAGGACATCACCAATACATTAAGTACAGAATTCAGAATTAAACTATAGTGATGAGCCATTAGCATCATCATTCATGAAATGCACTGGAAAAAATAGTACTTAAAATATTCTCCAGGCTTTTTCTACTATAGATTTGATTTCTTAAGTTATTTAGCAGTTGAGTTTAGCTCAGCTCTGCCCAATGAGTAGATGTATTTTTTAATAGTCCATTTTAGTTCCTAAAACAAAACAAAACAAATCCATAAAAGGGCTCGTAGCTGGTGCTGCACATAGCTTACTGTGCTAGCTGCCAGTTTGCTGTGTTGTTAATATTTGATTTATAGTTTCACAAATGTGTTTGAGTGGGTGGGACCCAACTTTTCGGTTCCTTATTCTTCTTATTTTGTAACCATGTCTTTAGTTCCAGAGCTAAAGTCACTGTGCACAACAGCACAGTCCTGCCATGAGCGGGTGTATGCTTTTGAACTTCTACAGCATTGAGTCCTCAGCCGTGGTAGGTCTCCTCTGGTCTTTTTTTTGTCATTGGGAAAAGCAATGTCAGCTCTTTGAGTTCTCTCTGAACTGTTGCCTTCATGACCATTAAAAACATTAGCAAACCCCACCCATGTTTAATATTCCATACTTACATTTCTATACTCTATACTTGCATGGAAGTGAAATGTTAGGAAACTTTCAGGCAGGCCCGCTGACAGGAGGGAGGGTAAGGGGACAATTGCCCAGGGGCCTGGTGATTTTAAGGGGTACCAGCAATTTTAAAGGGGCCTGGGCCATGGGCGGCAGGATGAAAGCTTCCCATTGGGGAAGCTAGCTCCTCGTCTTGCATCTTCTGCCTGTGGCCCCTGTCTATGCTCCATCCTTGCTAGGCCATGCTCTGTTTTTTGCCACGTCTCGCCCCACAAGGTCCATCTCCCTGCTTGGCCCCTCTCCTCTCTTCCACAGCCTCTTTCCCCCCTTGGCCTCCCCATAGCCATGTGCCCGCTCCATGCTCAGCCCCCCCCATACTGTTGCTCACCATACGCGTCCCTCCTCTCTTCCCCTGCTCACCCCTCCCACCACTGCTTGCCGTGTCCCTCCTCCCCACTCATACCCCCAGCTGTCGTTCGCCACCTGGGGAAAGGGGGAGCAACGCAGTGGCAAGTGGTCTGAGCAGGGGCGGGGCAGGGCCTGGAGTGGATTGTGGGTAGGACAATGGGAAGAAGGGGCAGTGCAGGACTGTTCTGCCCTGGGGTCCAGAATTCCTGTCGGCACCCTGCTTTCAGGCTTCTACAGAATGCATAGACACTTCCATTTGGACTGGCATAGTAGCAATAATACATTGCACTTGCAGAACACCTTCCATCCAAAGATTTCAAATTGCTTTACAAACCCTAATTAATACAGGTATGAGATGCTCCGCAGCAGGAACTTTATAAGTGCATAGCGTGAATGGGGGTACAGAGAGGATGCAGACAATTTTAGTAGGTGATGAAGAGATGTTGCATAGAGTGAATGGGGGAAGGTGCATAAGGATAAATAAGGAGCATAGCTGGATGCCTAGGCTGACAGGGGATGCAGAGAGTGAGTGCAAATGGGGAGTGAACAGAAGGTTGGGTTTGTTTACAGAGAGACAGGAGTGATTGAAAGAAAAGATGGAAGAAGTAGACTTAACTCCAGCTATTAATATAATACATCAGCAGTGCACACATACAGATTTCAGTTCTATAATGTCCACATTAAGTCACTGACAGCACAGAACACCCATTCCCCTAGGTTTTCCTAAACAACAGAGCAAAAGCATAACCACAACCACGGTTTGGAATCTAACATTGTATATTGTGGTGCTTGCAGAGCCCATTCAAAACCACATACAGAACAATGTTATTTATGAAATCCATGTAAACCTTCTATTAATCATCAAGACCCATGAATGTATAACCAGTGAACACAACCAAGGTTCAAGAGTCCCCACTGGTTCTTCAGGATAAGGTTGGTGATATGGGGAAAGGTGGTATTAGAAGGGAGGCAGCTTAGGTTGAGAAGAGGAACTCATCAGTGGAGTATAAATGGGTTGTTAAACATGAATTCAACTTCCTTTCTTGTTGGGTCTTGTACTGGTAAGATATGTAATCTTGTGAGTCTCTGAGTCTCAGCTCAGAGTTAATACAGTGTTTTGTGTAGGTGTGTGTTTGAGTACTATCACACTACCTGCTTATGGGACACAGCGGAGAGCATCAATTTCAGGTCAGACAGAAAACAGGATGTGTACTCCAAACTGATGGTATATTCTGTCATAAGATTTCACCAAGCCAGTAACAAATGTGTGCTTCCAAATGATTATACTAGTTATTATCAGGCTACAGGCCCTCTACCCCCTCATGCATCACCCTGTGATAAATGATTATTAAAATCAGAAATCACATATATTAGGTTCTTCCAGTTCCAAATAACCAGCCATTTACCCCCAGATCAATATATACTTCAGAATCTTCATGCTGGTAGCCAATCCTTTAGTAAACTAAACTAAAGGTTTATTATTATTATAAAAAAGAGAAAAGAGTTATTAAATGGTTAAAGTGAATCATATACATTACAGTTGATTTCAGAGTTTGTAGATCAGGATAACAGCAATGATGTTAAATCTGCTAGCTTGCAATAAATCTCTCTGAATCACCCAAAAGATTGGTGGTCCTCAGTTCATTGTTCAAAGTTTCCCTTTGTTATAAATCATAGTCCAAAAATGTGGAGCAGTAAAAAGGCAAAAAGTTGATGTCACCGCCTCCAACTTATATCTTCATCCATGTGCATGGAAAGTTACTGAGTCAAAGATGGTGTCGTGGATCACATGTTCTATGTGCCCTGCTGAGTCACTGGGCTTCCATTGGCCAAATGCTCTCTGAGACGTCCTGGGGAGTGGCCCCTTGAAAGAGCTGATTCTCTTGATTGGCCCATTAGTTTGGTTTGCTGGTCTTCATGTAAATCTGTCTAGTGAGTGTTAAGCAGGAACACAATGTGTTTGCAATACAAACACATAGCAAACATTCATAACTTCATATACAATGATAATACATGCATATAAACAGGATTACATTGTTCAGTGGATTATAACTTTTCCAATGATATTTTACAAGGCATACTTTGTATAAGATTTATCATAACTGTGCAACAGTGTTGATACCTTAGGGCATAGATGTCAAACTCAGGCCCGTGGGCCAAATCTGGCCCGCAGTGTAATTATATTTGGCCCGTGAGAAAATACCAAATGTCTACTAGAGCTGGCCTGCTGGTAGACAGCGCATGCACCGATTTCACATGTGTTTATAGTATTAAGCTTTGCTTGTTCCAGATTCAATGTTTAAGCAAAACTTAAGTTTGTTTCCATATGAAAAGGTTCATCGTTATATTTGATGAGAAGGAAAAACTTCCTCAATTGTAGACATTTTTTCAATAAATATCAAGGTTGGCCCGCGACTTTGTCCAAGTTTTTAATTTTGGCCCACTGTGTATTTGAGTTTGAAATCCCTGCCTTAGGGTAAATGGACATCTTTCTTTTAATACAGCGTCACAAGTACTATTAGAATTCTGTGTGTGCATGTGTGCGCGCGTGTGTGTGTATATATATGTGCATGCACACAAAATTCTAATACGATTCTCTTCAACTTCCCAAAGCTGTTTGTATGTATGTAGTGTACATAATATCACTTACAATATACACATGCGCACACATGCTCACAAATGGTTCTGGTGATGTGAGGGTAGTCATGCTAGAATTCTATGTACTGCATAAAGCCTATTACCCAGATAAACTCAAATCAGTCAGTTCATCCCTATTTTTTGGCCCAAGAACCTGCTTCAGCACAGTATTGTCAGAAAGAAGTTAGAAAAAGGAAAAGATAAAAGGCGTTCTCTATTGAAGGTGAGGGGTAAAATGCCTCCAGATAATTTCTAAGAGAAAAGTCAATATCTTCACCCACTCTTGTCATTAATCTGTAAAATTATTGTCCAATTTCTGTTGCACTTCAATATGTTAAGAGAATGCTGAGAAACAATCTGAACAGCTATAGTTTGAGTGTAAATCCACCCTTCAGAGGGCATGTTAATTCAAAAGAAGATGCAAAAACCAATGTATAATTTCTGAAGTCTTTGTTAATGCCTTTATTAAGCTCTCTAGGCCTTTCACAATTATAATCTAAACCACAGATACCAACATTTCAAAAGAAAATACTTCCAGAGACAGTTCTTCAAAAGAGTTGGGTTTTCTTAGGGAAGGGGAAAGTGTGGGTGTTGTGGGTAGAGGTTATTCACATACTGTGAAACTTATTTAAAATACAACTGTCTTAATTATCTAGTACCTAAATTATTTGGGGTTCAGATCAACATCCAAAAGTTTGGATGCTGATCTGAATCCCTCAGAAAGTCCCTCTAACTATCTTACTTTTAAATTCAAATGACAACAATGTAGAAAGCATATAGAATTATTTTAATCTTGACTAGAGCTCGAGCCATTTCTCTCATATTTCCCATCCCATAACATTTTTTCATTAACTTGACTAATGAAGAATTGCAAGCTTTGTTTTTTTGCCTTACACATTATGGTCGCCAGCCAGAGTAGTTCATATTGATTTATGATCATACTATGACCCCTCTTACTCACACTGGTGAAGAGTTACTCACCCAAATAGCCCCACTGAGTAACCCTCATGCTTGCAGTATGGAGGTCACAGTTTAGCCATTACTTTCCATTCCGCTGATGTCAAGGCAGAAGCAGCTTTCTGCTTGGTGTCAGTACATCATTGTCATAAGTCTAAGCAGGTGAAACTAATTGCTGCTTCAAACTGCGTAAATAGGGCAGTAAAAGAAACCCAGATCTTTGAATTTGATGATGGTGTTATCTGTAAAAGCAGTTGCTCTGGATTGTTTAATAAAATCTGTCTTTCTTTCTGAGCATCCTTCTACATCCTGTGTAGGACCTATTTATAAGGCACATTATTGTGACTCACTTAGCTGAACAATATTACAGAATTATTTTTCTATGTAGCAGGTAATAATATTGCCCAAAACGCCAGTTTTGTATCATTTCACATGTATTTGCTGGTTTGATTGACATCCTAAAATGCTGTCCTGTAAATCAGCAAAGTGGGAGTATCTCAAAAACATCAAAACACGGCTCTTACTGCTGCAGAATGTTCCTCTATAATTCTTATGCTGGCTAATCAACATTGCGACAGTTTTGAGTTGTTTTTGTTAATAGAGATGAAATTATGGGTGTAACTAGCTGGCAGTCTTCAAACAGACTTTTCAAAGCTGTTTACTCAGCTGTCCCTGGGCGGCAACTTCATATGTGTGAAGTCTATTTCTCCCGTCACCTCTACAGTGGATTCCATTCACCCCATTTTATTCTCAATGTAAAGAGGAGCAAGGTTAGCAGAAAATAAGTCAAAATACCATGGATATTGTATGATCCTTAACAGAGTATTTTGACGGGTGTTTGGTGTTCATTGTTTCCAATCATCAGAACCATTCTCTTGACATCACTGGAGAAGATTTGGTCATTTAAATTCCATTATTTCTAATCTTCCATTCATTTAAAACTCCAGAAGAGCAAACAACAACAAAATCATATATGGCCTGAGCTACACAAGCAGCTATTTAATTAAATGCTTAATTTTAAACAGTTCATCTCTGTGAGTGGACACTATTTTGGTTTGAGCCTGGTTTAAACCAGTGAAAGCATGTCCACTCAGAGGTTTGTACCAAATAATACATCTGTTTTTAAGGTGATTTAAGATATCCCAGTGTAATTTCTGTGTGTAGAAAAGTCCTTACCAAAATTTCTTTGTTGTTCTTGAAGTTATGAATCTTACTTTTCATTAATAATTGTAGCAAATTTAAGGTCCAATGGGCCAAATTCATTCCTGTCCTCAAGACTAACCATTCAGAGGTATGGACTTTAAAGCATAGTAAAATAGTACTGAAACCCTGTACATTCTTTTTATTTAAATAGCAAGTGTAGTAAATAGGTCAACTAAAGAAGTTATGGGTGTATATTAAAAACCCCATCTGTTTCACAAAAAGAACATAAAACGATTTCAGGATTCTACAGTAAACATTGGGAACTTGTAGGAATTGGCAAGACTGGTTGCCACTGAGGTTTGTTTGTTTGTTTAAACAAAACCTCTCAAATTTAATCTGAAATTAACCAAAACATTGTTTAATATTTCAGCCAACTGTGATGAGAGGACGCTATGATGTGGTAGAAAACTAGAATGAATATCATTCCTCTGATCCAGAAGTGTCTGAATGGAATTTTGCCCCTGGTGCAATAGGTGCATGATGGGTGTGAAGTGTTGAGGAACCCAAACTTAGGGGTTCTAACTTACATGTTTGTTGCCCAGCGGATGGTCCAAATTAGCCAGACAACAGGTTAGCAAAGTTAAAGTTTATTTATCCTTGCGCAAGGAGGTAGCTTGGTGGTGGGAGCGACCTTAAGCATACATTTTTTAAAGCTTATATAACCTTACACAAACAGGTTTTATACGTCACAGTTTCCATAGCAAAGACAAAGGCTAAGACAAAAAGTAAGGCAAAGGGCTCTTTATTTAAAAACACTTGGCCCAATACTTTTCACCCCCCTCTATTTGAACTACAAGGTCTTTTTTCACATTTTGTGCCTACTGGCGCCCAGCTCTCATAACTATTTTGTTATGGCAATAGATTCTAAGTTTAAACATTTGCTAGCAAAGCACTTTCTATCTTAGACCTTGACTGCTATACTCACAGACTAAAAATTAGTAAGGAAAGAGAATCCATTTTTTTCCCCATTTAGGGCAGAGAGACTCCATTTTAATTTTCCTCCACAGTCCCCCCTTTGTTCCTATTAGATTTTCTATTAGGAACACCACTATGACATATTTTATTATTATTTTTGCCAATATACCAATACCATATTAATTTTTGTACCATTGGCTTTTAGGGGGGTTTAAACCTTACTTGTTAAAATAATAAACAACAACATTGCATACAACAAAACATTAACATTAATATTATTATAAACACAGCTATGCCTACAAATTTTTTAGGCCAGAATAAATTTGGTAACCAAGAAATTAGTGCATTTTAAATGAAGGACCATGAAGTGTCAATGCCAGACGGTGGCATTGAAGGATTAGCAAATTCATAAAAAATTTGCTACCATTCCAAATTTTTATGCACATTTATTTTAATTTGACTTGATTTATTTATATAAAAACAACAGATTTAATTTAACATTACACAAACTTTTCCTTGTTGAGCCAATAATTAGTTTAGGGCTAACCTATTTTAAATATTTATTTATGCCATTAATTTAATTTTAACCTGTAAATTTAAAATAGCATTTTTAATTTTGTTGGGAAATATCTTAAATTTAGCTAAAAAATTATTAGTGCATACTTTAAATTACCCATTCCTTGCCTGGGCCAAAGCATTTTTTATTCTTTTTAGAACGCTGAAGAGTGTTTAGTTAATGGGTTGTAATGATGAACATCCAGGGTGGGCTTAAAACTTCTCTTAGGCCGGTGGTTATACACAACCTTACGTAGAGGAACCAGGTGCACACCTCCAGGCCAGAGATATGCCAGGGTACATCTTCCCCTCCACCTTGGTGGTAAAGTTGTTTTTTTTGCCCATTTTTTACATGCTTACCATACACCTTTTTTTATGGGAGTAACACTTTTGCAACAATTGGAATGGGCTTGGTATAGCACATGTAGCATTATATTAGCCCATGCAGCCCAGAATTTATTTGCATATTAATTAAAAATAATAATATTTTGAATTATTTAAGCCTTTCTTAACCGGTTATTTTAATATAAATTTACATTTTTAAGCTACAGCCACCAATTTTGGGTTTTGTTGCACTTAATTTTTTGAGTAACATTTAACATGCAATTATAAACTGTTTTCACATTTAGTTGAGTGGCATTTGATTTTTATTTTTATATTATAATTTTACTTACTTTTTTTTTTTTACCAAAGGCAGATGGACAATGTATTTGCATTTTGGATATTTACCTACATTTTTTACTTTACAAGTAACATTTAACCAGGGTTTGTTTGATTTTGTTACTAATACAGGTTGTGTCCACTGCATACATATTGGCACTGCTGGTTTCCTTTTTGGGAGAATTAAGTCTTTGAGATTAGCCCTTATTTCCAATTAATATTTTTTTTTTATAACTGTTACCATTTATTAACTGGTACAGGAACTGGTATTAGGGGTATCCCTTTTCGATGATGGGTTGCCATAAAAGAGCACACCCAACAATACTTAACCTTCCAGGATGTAATTAAATTCCTTATTAGTATATAAAAGGAATTGGCTCCAAAATTTGCATTGCCCCTATTTAAACTAATTATAAATATTATTAGGAATAACAAATTTATTTTTTTTACTATTCCCAAAACAATGCATTTTTTTAATATAACAAACACACAACAAAATAATTAACAAAATAATTAAAATTATTGTAAAAATAATAAAGTCCACTAGCTTTTTTTTTTTGGTGCACTTTTGACTTTGTTGATCGTCTTCTTTAGAGCAACCACAAGGGGATTGCCCGTGGCTTTTCACCTTTCCTCGTTTGCTTTAGAGCAACCTCAAGGGGATTGCTTGTGGCTTTTCACCTTTCCTTGTTTGCTTTAGAGCAACCTCAAGGGGATTGCTTGTGGCTTTTCACCTCTTTTTGTTTGCTTTTGGGACCTTGGTCCAGCGGTGCTCCCTTATTACACTTAAAAATTTGCTTTTTTTAAAAATTAATATTAGATGGTTGTACTTTCTTTAGATGGGTGCAGTGGTACCAGGCATCCTTTCCCTGTAGTTTTGCCGCAGTGTACGTAGTTAACAGCACCTGGTAAGGACCGTCCCCTCCTTGGTTTTAGGCAATTCTTTTGTGAAAACTTTTTTAGCAACACCCAATTTCCTCCTTGGATGTTAGGCACAGCCATGTTTAAAGAAAGTTTTTAAGCGTCTTTGGAAAACTTAAAAATAGCAGTAAGTGTTTTTTGTAATTTTATTACATAAGCAACCAACTCCTCATTTTCCCCAAAAAACTGGCACGTGCAGGTATTAGGCTTCCCCCAACTTGAATGGTTTCCCCCAAAAAAAAAAAAACTTTATAGGGAGGAAAATTTGTTTTTTTGACTGACATAGTTTTTAGATGCATTAAAGCTAATGGTAATGCATCCCCCAATGTATGGATACCTGGAGCACATTAAAAACGCAAAACTTGATTAGCTTTCCCCCCCCCCCTTTGCACGCATGGCCACCTTGGTGGACATAGCGAGCAAGTTTAGGTAAAAAAGTTTTAGAGGCCATTGGGTGGCCATTTTGACCACCAAACATTGCCAAAAAAAAAAAAAAAAATTGCTTTAAAAGTTTTTTAAGTGTCCAATTTTGAAAATGAAACTGAGTCATAAATTTTCAAAGGGGAGACAAAAAATTGAGTTGGCCAAAAAGTACAGATTGTTCATGTTTTTAGAGAGGGAAAGGTGTTCCTGGGAGCAGCTTTTGCAGCTTAATCTGCAAATGCATTTTCACAGGAGACTTCATTCATAACAGAAGTATAAGCTTTACAAAAACTAACAACAATAAAAGAGGGTAACATAATAAAAACCAGTAAATTATTCACAGTTTGAGCATGTGCTATGGGCTGTCCTGAAGAAGTAAGGAAACCCCTTTGCTTCCATATTTGTTTTGAAGCATAACACACTCCAAATACATAGTAAAAATTAGTATAAATATTAACAGAACAGTTTGTACTTAAACAGCAAGCACGAGTAAGAGCAATCAATTTAGCCAGCTGAACAGAAAATACATTAGGTAAAAAAAACGAGCTTTCCAAACCTCATACGGCATACAAACAGCATACCCCACTTTGCGCATTTTTGCCTTATTAACAAAGCAAGAACCATTAGTATAAAAAATATAATTTAAATTAATCAAAAATGTTTTGAAGATTAGGGCATGGTATAGTACTTTGAAAAATAACATAATTGCAATTATGAGGTTCTCCTTTAGTGGGAATTGGTAATAGTGTAACTGGATTTAAAAATACACAACATTTAATAATAATATTATTAATTGCTAAGAGCACAATTTTATATTAAATAAGGCGCTGTGCTGAAACATGCTGAATCTTTCTTTTAATTAACAGGGCTTTTATAGCATGTGGCACATAAAAAATTAAAAAATATTTAAAAACCAGATCTTATACTTTTTTAAGCTAACAAAGCAGCAACCGCTACAACTCTAAAACAGATTGGATAATTTTGTATGAAAAGTATGCAGTTGGTCCAATTGAGCCCCCCTCCCATTGGTTGTGTAAGCACTTTAGATACAGTACCCTATTATTTAGAACAGTAAAAATTAAATGGTTAAAATAATTGGGAAGTCTTAATACCAGGACTACAGACAGGGCTTACTTAAAAAAAAAATTTAAAATAATTTTTAGCTTCTTTTGACCAAAAGGTGGGTCAATCTTAGAAGTTTTTTTTTTTTGAGTAATACTCTTCCTTAAATACACTCCAGGAGGGGGTGGCCAGTCCTCCTCCTCTGCTCTTTTTGCCTTTAAACCTTTCACATTACACAGCGGAGAGTTAGTAAAAGACGGATAGATTTTTAAAATAAATTCACCGGTGTTAAAAATTAGTGGCGCAGATGACGGCGCTACAAATACCAGTTTTTTTTTTAAATTTTTCACAATTGATTTATAGCTAGCTAGCTGACTTTTTGTACGGTATTTAAAGGTACATTATCCCACAGATACCAACATTCCATTTACCCGGGGTGTAAATCATTTACAAATTCCTTAAAATACTGCAGTTTGTCTAAATTAAAGGTACCCTTTAGTGGTGATTATTTACCAGAATTTTTAAAAAAAAATAACTTGACCAGGTAATTTTACATAACAGAATTAAGCGCTTTACAGACAATTTTTTAGAACCTGGAATAGATTTGAAATTCTTAACCATATAGTCCAATGGACTCCCAGGGGTGGGAGAAAACTGCTTCTCACCCTTAACTGGGGTTTCTGATTAGAAATTGCTCACCAACACTCACCCCTTTAGGGAATTACTGTGTGGAATTATAGCAGCTCACCAACTTACACCAACACAGGGCATTACAGGTTGGAATTACAGTCAAAAATTGCTCACCAATTCACACCTGCACACGGCACAGGACATTACAGATTGGAATTACAGTTAGAAATTGCTCACCAATTTTCACCACACAGGGCATTACAGATTGGAATTACAGTCAGAAATTGCTCACCAATTCTCACCACACACGGCATTACAGATTGGAATTACAGCAGTAGACTTTGCTAATAAAATAAACAAGGGACCTTACCTTATCGCCTCCCCACCGCCTTAGCTCCCTTAGAAATAACCCAAATAGGTGAATTCACCTGGTGCCGGCTGGGTAATTCGATGGAGCTGGGACGAAGAGGATGCGCGCCAGGCTGTCCCATCTGGGTCGCCAAACTGTTGAGGAACCCAAACTTAGGGGTCCTAACTTACATGTTCGTTGCCCAGCGGATGGTCCAAATTAGCCAGACAACAGGTTAGCAAAGTCAAAGTTTATTTATCCTTGCGCAAGGAGGTAGCTCGGTGGTGGGAGCGACCTCAAGCATACATTTCTTAAAGCTTATATAACCTTACACAAACAGGTCTTATACGTCACAGTTTCCATAGCAAAGACAAAGGCTAAGACAAAAAGTAAGGCAAAGGGCTCTTTATCTAAAAACACTTGGCCCAATACTTTTCACCCCCCTCTATCTGAACTACAAGGTCTTCTTTCACATTTTGTGCCTACTGGCGCCCAGCTCTCATAACTATCTTGTTATGGCAATAGATTCTAAGTCTAAACATTTGCTAGCAAAGCACTTTCTATCTTAGACCTTGACTGCTATACTCACAGACTAAAAATTAGTAAGGAAAGAGAATCCATCTTTTCCCCCATCTAGGGCAGAGAGACTCCATTTTAATTTTCCTCCACAGTAGTTGTGTTTGCTAACATTTGAAGCAGAAAACATAGTTTGCTGATAGAACTCTATATGAGACTTGATGGTGCTCTGGTCCAATCCCTGTTGCAAATCCTGAACATGTTCCTTTTCCTATGCAGAGGTAGAGAAATGAAGGTGAGAAGGTCAAAGGAAGTAGGAGGAGGTGAGAGAAGTGGAGGAGAGACCAGTCAATCATGTTTATCTACTATACAAGGGAATAAACTACTTTTCAGTTAACTAGTGTGTATATCCTATTTGCCAGATATATTACAATAGGACAGTAGCACTATAGTTGAGATTAGCATGCTTTTTTTGACCCATGTGTTCATGCAGTAAAGTGGAGTTGTCTTTTTAGTTTTTTCTGAGAATTCAAAAGAACTTCAGTTAGTGATTCTTCATGTTTTATAAAAAGCCAGTAAAACCTAGATAGTTTTCTGACACTGCCAAACACTCTGACAGTCCCTTACTGCAGGCAGTTCCTTGTGATTCATATGGTCCTCAACACCAGCTTTCTAAACTGGAGTATTTTGGTTACAGATTTTCACTGTCATAAAGGTGATAAAAATGTATTAAAACTACACAAAAGCTTTGGCTGGCTTCTGAGAAATCAGTTATAACCAGACACTTTGCTAACCAGAAATGCTGGCATGGAATTAAAATAGGCAGGGCCAGATTCTGAGTGGGTGTAAATCAGCATAGTTCCTTTGCTGTCAGTAGGGCTAAGCCAAATTTCACCAGCTGAGGGGAAAATAGATATTTCATATTTTCTGTACAGAATTATTTCTTGCCGTGAAAGGGATGGATGCTGCCTGCAGGAACTTGTCAGCCAGCACCAAATCTGTATGAGAAAACAAGCAGTAATAGAAGTGGCCTTATTGCTTAGCTTTTCCCTTTTTACAGAGCAATTTATGAACTGCTTTGCAATTTTTGAACAGTTGTTTATAAACTGGGGAGGGATGAGAGGGAAACAAAATTGAAAAAAAAATCAAATAGCCAACTCCTCAAATGCAGAATAACTCTATTCTGCCAGGTGATGACAGACTTGCCTCAGGCTCTCTCTTTGAAGGTGCTTAATTTGCTCCACTGGCTAGAGTAAAGGAGTGAATTTATTAGCTGCTGAGAGAGGTGCCTTATTTAAAAGAGATAAACTGGCAAACACAGCAAAGAGAGGTGTGGGATTTCCCCCTCCCCCTAAAGAGGCTCCTTAGTTACCTTGGGTTAATATTTCTTAGTCATTCGTTGCTTGGGGTGGGGTGGGGGTCAGTTTTAGAGGCACAATGCTTGAACTGTGATAAAAGGGAAGAGAAAAGCCCATATTGTGTTTATAGGGCCTGGTCCACTCTTAAAACCATGTCATGTGAGTAAGGATTATTTATGTGTAACAGTTTACCAGATCAGGCACATAATTAGATTGTACTTTGTTTACGGCATTAACTTGCAAAAGCAAGCAATATACACCCATAGATAAAATACATAAAAGAGAATATCATGTAACATATATTTGTGTTCTTATCTATAATAAAGCCTGATGAAAATTATAAACATGTGGATAACAAACTACCCAGACCTATTGTATCATAGAGACTTGAAGCACTAAAGCAAAGAATAAATGAGAGATAAAGAGTATTCTTTATCAGTTTTAGCATGGGAGACTGAGACGTAGTATTCTTGGATTAGGTTTTTGGCTCAGCCACTGACTCACAATACAACATTGGGGAAATCTTTGTGTCTCAGATTACCCATCTGTAAACTGGGTATAAGAGTATTTGCATCCACATCACAGGGAGGTTGTGCAGTGTCATCATTAAACTGGGCCAGATCTTGCAGCCCATGCTCACATTAATAATCTAATTCACTTTCAGAGTTGGGCCCAATATTTATGCAATGCTTTGAAATCCTGAGGTGAAAGTATGAAATGGTGTTATTTAATCACGAAAGATTGCATCTTTAATTCCCAGGCTAATTACCCATCATGGTTACCAACCCCAGCATAAATTTACCTTTACAAACTAAATACTCAGATATAAAATAATCATATAAATAGCATAAAATCAGCACATTAGAGATGTAGTCATTCAGATACTGTACAGATAATCTCTACATAGCAGTACCACGATTCTGCTGCAGAATGTAGTGAGAGTTTTGGAGGGTTGAGCCATAAAGTATGTGTGTTCCAACCATGTCGAACTCTGGCATTACTTGGGCACTCCCATTTGTCTTGTAAGGAAAGAGAAATGTATAGCTGGTAAGTAACATAAAAATCTGTTCCTTAAAAAGGTTAGGACTGCATCAGGTAGCTCTTTAGTTTTTGCCCTTGGCTGGAAGGCTTTTGGCTGAACAACATGATTAGGTGTGAGCTTATTCAAAATCTGGCCCACTATCATATTAAATAAAATCATCACATTCCCATAATTATGCAAGGCAGCACTGCATTTAAGTTTAATAGTTTCTTTCACATGCTGTTGAACAAACCAGATTTTCTGCAACAAAAGAGTAGATTTTTTTTTTTTGGCAATTCAATACCTTCAAATTAATGCTTTTTTTCTCTCTGACCATCATTTTTATTTATGATGGCAGGGAGTAAAACACATTGAAACAGCCTCGGTCACAATATTTCTAGATCCTGAATGCATATTAAATTAATAGGCAAAGGAGGAATGGAATTACGTTCACTTTGTAACGTTGTACTCTAAAAGCAAAAATCATTCCTGCCAACGCATCTGTAAATGTTTTAGATCACAACTGAGAACCAGGGTAACATTGTTGAACATGTCTGAATGGCATAGCACAGCTGAAGTGTCACCTACTGAATACGGAACCCCACAGAGAATCTAGCTAGGGTAATTAATGAATCCATTAGGAAAAGTCAGTGCCCTTCAATTAGCCTGAATGCAGTGAAGCAGATGGGATCCCATCCTCCAGGGAGAATACTGAGAGAGATCCTAAGAAATACTACATTGGACTGATTTATCTGGGTAATTATAAGCCTCCTTTGCACATAACTATTCAATGTGGCTTCAGTGAGAAAATTAAGAATTTATAAAATGTTGATATGTGGCCTAAACTATCAGCATTAGTGGAATCATCTGTCAAACAGAATCTCTGTTCAAAATCTAAAATTAATCCTCGGACATGAGCAGCTCAAAGGAAAATTCAGAGGGTGTGGGGGGGAAGGGAGGGAGGAGGTTACACTCCTGGGGAGCCTTTGTTAAAGGCTCAAATGAGCTCATCTGCAGTGGAAACATCCATTGCTATCCTAACTTGATATGGTGTTCTGGCTCTGAAGTGCTTGTAGGCTTTTTACAGTTTCATAATATTAAAGTTTGCCTGGAGAAGCTATAAGAAAAAAACAGATTCTTACTTTGTACATCAAGAGGAGGAGGGTGGGGGAACTGAATGAATCAAGTGACATGTATTGCTACCAAGTGATTATGGGCCAGTTCTTACTGCTATAAGAATCCGACATTCACGTGAGCATTCAGTGAGTCAAAATACCAATTGCTTGATTGAGAGTTGCAGGAATGCACCCTGGTTTTTTTTAAGGCCTAAATTAGAACATTGCGCATATGTGTGTGTGTGAGCTGGAGATGAGGAAGTTTGATGCTTTATATGAGCCACAGGGAAAAAAAGTAACTACTGTTTATGGCAGCGTTGAAATAAAAAAATGAGTAATATTTAGTTACATGAAGTCACTAGATGTTTTTTTCCCCTGCTGCGATAGGCTCTATCTGAAGGGAGGAATAAGCCAGGTGTGCCACATTGTACAGTTATAATTTCATGTAGCAAGATAAAGGGCTTTTATCAAAACAACTAAAAATGCTTATCTAGCTGGGCCAGTTATGTTACCATTGTACTGGTACAGTGGTGTGTATATATATCTTGCGGAGTGGAGGTATGTTGGAAGCAGGCATATCCGATCTTCCACACATGTATATATTTTCCAGGTTACTAGCAACAGCTGTGCTCGCCTCTTGCCAGTCAAAGGGCTGGCTCTTCCCCCAACATTTCTGAACCCTAGATCTTCCACCAACAGTGCCAAAAATTTCCCATTTTGGAGTGGACGGGGGGGGGGGAGTTACAAAGCAAAAATAACTTACCGGTTTGAGTTAGTTCTTTCATTTTATTTGGTTTGAAATTTTCAGAGAGAGATTTAGGAGAGATGCTAAAAGCCTCCTAGTCCTTTCTCTTACAAAACTTTTGTTGAACCTAGTTGATTAAGGATGAAGTAAGGACTGATGGATTTTGGCCTATTGTCAATGATGGAGTAAACCGATTCTTTCTTCCTCTAAAACCTCCTTCCCAGGTGGTTCCTTTTTTGTCATTTGTGAAAACAAAGTGAGCTAAATGAAATGTCACATTATCAGAGTTTTGCACCTTCTGTACATTCTATGGAACCAATAAGATAGTCAAGAAATATACATGGATTAGCTGCAACAAAAGAGTTGCATAGACAAATATTCATGAACAACACATTTAGTTGAGGGCTGGACATACATGCCAAATACTTCTCCATAGCAAAGACACTTTATTTTTTCACAAAATAGTTCTCACTTTCTCACTGTACAGTTCATGTGCAGTCATATTTTAAAAAGAGATTCCCACCCAAACAATTCTATTCGATAGTGCACAGCTGCTTGCAGAAGGGTCTGGACTCAGAGGGTGAGCCACTGAGAAAAGTTTGGAAGATACCTGCCAATGGAAATTATTTAAAAAAAAGAAAATACTTTACCAACTCTCCCTTCAATCTGATGGTAGAATTTTAACAAGGGACCCCTGAGAGCACTTCCGGCACATAACTGCCCTCCTGACCCTCCAAAACACTCTAGCAGTTCAAACGAATTCACAAATGTCCCTTTTTATAGCTTTCAAATGCTGGCAGGTAACTAGGAAGCTTCATCACCCTAAACATCAGCTCAGTGTTATGCTGGTGAGTTATGGTGGTTGGAACAATATCACCATTGAATTTGAAATTAACAGTGTATTCATTGGTTTTAATGAATTAAAAATTAGTTCTGGGCAGCATGTCAGACATAACGAATACATTTATAACATTGTCCTGCTAGCACAGAAGCTGTAGCTCTGTTTTAGGCCCATCTTGAGCATTCATCAGAAATGTGTTGTGTTTTATTATTTTATTTTGTTTTTAATTTTTCTTTTTCTCACATCAGAAAGCTCTGGATAAACGCTGCGATCAATGCACATAGTCAGAGCTGCAGGGGTGAGAATGTTCCATCTTACCATTTCCCTGTAGGTCCAGCTGCAGACAAGCTGAAACTGGCACAGCATGGCCTGTGGCTGCACCTTCTAGCCCTGCACTGATAAATAAGCAGGCTAATTGAATTAATAAACAGATAGCTCTTTTTCCTGCCAGCTGGAACACCATCAAAATGTGTAATAAATTATCTGTCGCTGCTTTAACCACAGGGAAAAAAAGGAAAAATTAGCTGCCTCAATCCTTCCTCCACCTTCCTCTGCCCCAGCCCCCAGTTTGGTTTAGTTTTGCTTCACCCTCCCCTGTCCTTGTCTTCTATACTTTGGCAGCCTTCCAAGGAGAAATAGCTGTGAGAGAGGAACTTATTTGGCCAGGTTGATAATGGGTTATTAAGCTTCTAGACTGTGGTAGGATGCTAACATTCCATGCTATTCTGTGGGAAAGAGAGATTGTCTGCCTCCCTGGCAGGGTGGGTTCAAATCTAAGCCTGCTGTGGTTTTAAGCACACAAGAAACTTGTTAAAAAAAAGTGGGCTGTGTGATGTGGTTCACTAGCTTAACGCAGCAGTGTCTGCTTTCTCTAGTTCTCTCTCTGTTAATGCCAAACAGCTTTGAGGCTGCTCTGATAGGCATTCACACAGCACGAAGGCAAAAACAAGGGCCTCGCTCTCTGTTTCCCTAAGGAACGATTCAAGGTGGTGTAAAGACAAATGGAGCTACCTAAAACCCCAGTCTTTTTCCATGCTCCCTAAGCCTCCCTGTGTCATCACTTCCTTATCTAACTGTTGCTAGAATGAAAACCCTGAATCCAAATTCTCCTAAAGTGGGGGGAAGTTTGGATTCAGATACATTCAGATCCAGATTAGTTCCCATCTAGGCACAACCTAAAGGACAGGTTTCATCATCTCCTGTTCACTACCTCCTGTCCACCACATAGCTGAGGGAAAGATTGTCCTTTGCGTGTGCCCCCTCTTCTCCCATTCCTTTGCACAGCTGTGCCTAAATGGCACAATTTAGCCCTTAGCCTGTAAACTCTGTTTTGCACAGACTTTAATTACTCGTTTGCACTTCTGCACTGCTTTTCTTCCATACAGTTCAAAGCATTTTACAAAACTTGGAAGAGCATCATGATTCCTATTTTAGAGGTGAGGAAACGGAGAAGCAGAGAGGTTATGTGAGTTCCATAAATACAGTAGTAGATAACAACACCTACCTCTGAAATGCAGCTCCTTCTTAGGTGGAACAAACTAGCTATTTTACAAGTGCCACAGCTGCAGTACCAGCACAACATAGTATTAGAAGCAAAGAATGATTTCTCTGTTTCAAATTATAGGGGGAATATTAGGTAGATAGGATGAAAATACACAATTGGAATTTGGCAGAATTTTATTTTATATATTTAACCTACCACTGTTCAAGTTTGATTCCCCCTGTCTGCTACAGCTGCTGTGTTCTTTTTGGCCTTTTCTAGCTCACCACATCCCTTTTGCCTTGCTATGTGCCATCAATTAGCTTCACAATGAGAAAAGCAAGCCTGGAATAATAAAATAAAATAAAACCTCTCCAAGCCTTATATATCTGAAGCAGCAGGAAACTGAAGCTACTGTTAGGTGCAGTTATTGTGCCTGTTGAAGTGTAAGATCACAGCATCATGATCTTCATGAGAATGTGACTTTTCCTGGTGCATGTGTCAGAAAGACTAACACTGATGGCTAATAGTCTGAGACAGTGGACAGGGAGAGGCGTTAAGCATCAAAACAAGCCTTTGTAAATACTTCTTCCCACCCCCTTTCAAAGAACACGAGTCAAAAAAGGTGGTGGGGAAATTGGGTCCCCAAAGTGCCTTTGAAGGGCTACATTGCGCTATCTAGGATTGCCCATAGTAAGAGATGGGTGAGCCCCAGCAAGCAATCTGCACACACCACTACAACCCTGTGTGGGGCACACTGTACTGTCTCAGATGAGTTTGGCAGGTGCTGCTGGCCAGTACGTGGTGGCGGGAAAGGCACCATGACTTTGCTTCCTTCCCACTTCGATTGGGGCACTACATTGCCCTCAGGAAGCAGGAAGAGAGCATTCTCTGTGCTTCCCAGAGTGCAGGGAACTGCACGTCTGCTCAGCCCTTATGCTGATTGCACAGGGGAAGGCGGCGGTCCCACCTGCACACTGTGCATCTGCCTAAGAATTAGGGCTATTTCTCTCCTCTGTTGCATGGTGCACTTGGGGCAAGAGGGTGAAGAACAGCCCTTTCCAATCACGGTGAACCCACACAAGAGCAAGTAGAATACCCTTCTTGTGACTCCTTGAACTCTGGAGAAGAGATTCTGCCAGTGTGCTTGGGCATGTGGCCAAGCCCCAGACATCTTGCACGTATGCTGTAGCCTCCATTATGTGTTACGGGGAGGCCAAACTGCTTCTTAGAGTACACCATGTTTACACCCAGCTGTTCTGAGCGCCAGCTAGATGACTCAGGAGCTCACCAAATTGACAACACCCTCCCTCCCCCCCCCCCCAGAGTAAGGAAGGAAGCAGACATGTTTAGATTGAGCAAATGCAATTTAAACAGCGTTTGTCAAGCCACTGTGTATGGGCACAATCATTTAAAAATGCATACCATCAGCAGGAGCACGCTGCATTTAAACAGCGTTAGTATGAATCAGTTTAGAATAAGTCATTTTTCCTTCATTGTAGACAGATCTGGATTTATACTGAAATCAGGCTATGCAAATTTGAATTTCTATTAAAGAAGGCTACTAGCAAGGAAGGTTTATTTTCAGTTTAACCCTGCTGTATTGTCTTGAAAGAGAATATAATTGAGGTACAAATATATATGTATATCACTCATTTTTTTCCTAATGGAAAAACAGAACATATTTGCTTTTGACCTTGTGGAAAGATTTTTCTGTTATAAATATTATAAAATGTTTGTGTTCATCTCTCATGTTTTATACTTTACATTTCTTAAAATGGATTTGTGACCCAAGAAGCCCTTAATGCCAGCTGGCAAGAGGGTTACAGGAATATTCCGATATATACATTTTAGTCACCAAATAATGTCATTGTGAGGTCTTATGTGAAAGTTGGGGTTACGCTGGTCATTGATATCATTATGAAATATATGTACAGATACTATGTAAGGAGTTATGAGCATATATGGGGAACACATTCTTAGCATCTGCATCAGTATGTGAGTCATCAGCAGAGGTGAGAAAACAAATGTTTTTTGCTCAGATGAAATGTCTATTCTCCTGTCTCTCTGCCAGGTTGAAAATTAAGCATTGTAAGCTAACACAATGGATATCCATTCACATACATAGTCAAAAAAGAGTCATGCAGTTAACATGGAAGCCACGCATAGGAAAAATAGGCCATCGGTGGTTGTCCTGTCTCTGAGTACAGACAATGAACATTGGGGAATATAAGTAGAAGGCAAAGAAGACACCCCCTTATCCTGTACCTAGGAATTAAACAGTCTTGCATTTACATTCATGAAAACGGGATCTCAGCCAACTTAGGTTGAAAGCTCTGGAGAGAACTTCAGGGGAGATAAACTTCTTTAGACAGAAAATTAACCTTAGTTAAGTTTAGTTTCTAGAAAACGTGTTGTGAATTTGTTTTCTGTGTGACCATTTATTATTCACTGTCACTTGAATCTTTGATAAATTTCTGGTTTTCACTATAAATATATCTAAGTGCTAATTAGGGAGCTGATCCTGAGTTGAATGATGCAGGCTGGTGTGCACATTGTTACTTTTGGGAGAGCAGAATCATAGAAATCTAGGACTGGAAGTTGATCTCAGTAGGCCACTTAGTTCTATCCCCTGCACTGAGGCTGGACTAAGGATTATCTAGACCTTCCCTGACTGGTGTTTGTTTAACCTGTTCTTAAAAACCTCCCGTGACAGAGATTCCACAACTGCCATAGGTAATTTGCTCCAGTGCTTATCTGCCCATACAGTTAGGAAGTTTATCCTAATGTCTAACCTAAATCTCCCTTGCTGCACTTTCAGCCCATTACTGGCTTGTCCTGTCCTCTGGGCTTAAGGAGAACAATTTATCACCCACCTCTTAATACCAACCTTTTACTTACTTGAATAGTGGCATTTTTGCGAGTGTTCAGTCGAGAAGGGGCTGAATCCTTCAAAGGGACTTGGAGATGGGCTACACCTACTGTTAACCTGCAAGGTATAGTAAGGTCTGGGAGCTGACACTCAATGCCAGGGAGCTGACATCCAATTAAGCATGAGGAACACTTCCTCATGCTGAAGGCAGGGGGCTAACAAGGTGACTCTCAGTCCTGGGTATCCTGAGAACTGTCCTGATGAGTAAGGATACGATTAGGTCACAGAAGTCACAGATTCTGTGACTGCCAGAGACTCCGTGACACTTTCTGCTTCAGCTGTGGGGTGGTGGGGCCGCTGTGGGTGCAAACCCAGAGCTGTCACAAAGGGCCCCTGCAGCTCCCGGGAGGGGGGGGGGCCTCGAGCTGCCAGCTGCAGCCGCAGCATGTGCCATCTCCCCCCCGCTTCCCCAGCAGAGCTCAGGCTCTCATCACCCCAATCAGCCCCATTTTGTAATTTATTTTTAGTAAAAGTCAGGGACAAGTCACGAGCTTCTGTATATTTTTGTTTATTGCCTGTGACCTGTCCCTGATTTTTACTAAAAATAACCATGACAAAATCTTAAACCTTAATGATGATTTACTGTAAGTACAATACTTGGGGGGCCTGAAGAAGAGAAGCTTATTTATGGGTGAGGACTGGGTTGGACAGGTAGGTGGCTGTGCATAGGCCTTGGGGTGAATGCGAAGCACTGTGTCTCTGTACCAAAGGATGTTGCTTGAAGGGAGCAGAGAATTTTTTGGGGGGAGGAGGAGTGTTGTGAAGCAGGGTGGGGGAAGAGATGGGAGCAGTCTGGTGTGGCATAGGAGGGAGATGTACAAGGGGACACAATGGAGGTATGCAGTTTTTGGAGGGGCTAGCTGAGGAAGAGGAGCTCTTTAGAGGCAGGACACATTAGTCTCTGCCTGTGGCCATTGAAGGGACAATGCATATCAACCCAGATAGCTATCCATATTAGTAACTATCAACACTGACATATTTAAGAAACACGTTAAAATGTTGAGTTAATGTTGTTAGACTGTACTGTCTATATCTACATTCTGTGCATCATGTGTTTGGATATTTAGAGACAAAGAATAAGAATATTGTATATGGAAAATCGTCAGTCATTGGACTGTCACAGACAGGTAATTGAAAGCCATCTGTTTAATTGAGGTCATGGTACTTTATTCATACTGGAATTCAGCTTTTTCTTACACCATGTCTACACTAGCGAGCTTACAGCAGCACATCTGTACCCATGCAGCTGTGCCGCTGTGAGATAGTGTGTGTAGCCACTCTGTGCTGATGGGAGAGCTGTCTTCTGTCGACATAATAAAAGCACCTCCATGAGTGGTGGTAGCTGTGTTGGTTGGAGAATCTCACCCACCGACATAGCCTTGTGCACCCTGCCTCTTATGCAGTGTTTTTTCACACCCGTAAGCAACATAAGCTTTGCTGATATAAGTGGTCGTGTAAATATGGCCTTAAAGACATGAAATAATCCTATGTAAATAGTATCCGTTTTTATTTACCATAGTGTCTTTTCTACAGAAAGACCCCTAAGTACTGCACAGACTATACAGTATATTTAGGGACCACTTAGTTTTAGAATAAAAAAAACTTCACTTGAAACTACATGAGAATGTTAGGCAGGGAAAATCTAATTATCCATGTTGAATTAGTCAGGACTCTAGGCTAACAAACATCAATACTCTTTGAAGCAGTGCCATGGGATCTTTAATGGCTATAAGTAGTCAGGGCCTTGGGTTTCCATTTCAGACACTCACTGGTATAATCTTGAAACAAAATCTAAAGATCTGATTGCTATTATGTGTACACAGCAATAGACTTTGTGTGTATGTGTGCGCGCGCACGCACCCTTGAGTACTGCCACATCTGGGATTAAAACAATAAAATGCAGTTTTAAAACGTATGTGCATCAGATTTTGACCCTGCTAGTACCCATTTAAAATGTGTTTACTCCAGTAACAATGATTTTACACAATTACACCAGCGAAAGCAAAGCAAAACTCTAAGTCTCACGTACTTGGGTGTTCAGTCTCCTTGCATGAGCATGACTAAATATGATTATTGTTATTAGGTATTATGCAGATAGACAAAAATAGCTCATCTTTTACCAGTAGCTTCAGAATCACTCTTTCAGTGGATTTGTTCTTTTGGTTTGAGAATTCAGCAAGGGAGTATAACAATCTCAACTTCTCTTTTCAAGGGGTAGGATAGCTTGATGAAGTTGCTCAGATAGCATGATGATGGGATAAAAATCTGAATGTCATTCTCTTTTGTGTGTCATGTGAACACACATGGGTTGATTTTTCAGGTTGCTCAGCACCCAGAGCTCCCCATGACAGAATAGTGATGATCAGCACTTCTGAAAACCAGTGCAGTAGGACACATTCCTGTCCTTAACTGCCAAAAGCACCCATCAGAGGAAAACACATCCATTTACTTTCTGGGATCCAATCCTACGGGAGGACAGGGAGTTTCTTCTGTCCCCATTCCCTAGGAGTTATGCTCATAGAAGCAGTTTAGGCTTCGGTGGGAGCTCAGTTATAGGTCAGCCAAGGAAGGCTGCTGAGAGAGGGGCACTGAAGCAGCATATACCCCAATGCTCTGTCCATTTGTAGGCAGTGCTGTTGGTCCCCCAGTACAGTGAGGGTTGTGGCTACTTGACACTATTATAACCTCTCTTCCCAACTTGGGCTGTATTTCTGCAATCCCTGACCCACCACTGCTACAGAACTGCTAGAGTTCAATTGATAGAGCACTAGAAAATATTTAATAGAAAGTTAAGCTACAAAACTTGGATCAGAATACTGGTCCAAATTTCTACTTCCTGTGCATGGTTCAGGGATGCTTAGATTTGGGTTTCAGTGCATTTTTTACTGAAAGAAGCCCTTACCATAACAGTCAGATCTGGTTTGGGGTCCAGATTTTGAAACACCCTCTCCCCAAAGTTAAAGCGTTGTCTCATGTGAGGTTTTGATTCAGATTTGGTCTGAATGGGGCAAATCCTGCAGCCCTTATTCTTTATTCAGACAAAACGCCAAATGAAATCAATCTCTACTTGTATCCATGTATTTCAAAACTCATTGCATGATCAAACAACATAGAGATAGCACTACACAATGCTACATATGTGAATATATAATAGAAAAAATGCAGTTAAACATAAAACTGCCTAATTCTTCATATACAATCTCACTGGTGAAGCAGTGTAGGAAAAAAGAAGTTAATCTCTATTGTATTATTTGCCAATAACATGTCCCATTACTCACTCCTGTGTGATCATGTAATTAAATATACTTCCAAGGGGTACTAAGCGTTATGAGGCACTTTGCACCACCTTCCCTTAGCATGAGGAAGTCTACTCTGTGTCTGCCATGATCTGCTCCCTGAAACCATTGCTTCTAGCAACATAAGCAATGACTTCTCGGCCTCCAGAGTCTCGCTCTCTCTGGGCAGGTAGTGATAGGCACACCTCATCCCTGAGTACATGGAGTGTTCCTTGAAGTGTCCAGCTCCTTATCCTCTGAACACTTACCAAATTACCAGGCCTGCCGTTCCCAAAGGAACGGTTCACCACAGCTTATTTGTTATACCTTGGAACACAGCTCTGCTGAACACACAGCACTTAGATACATTAGTGAAAAAAAGAATAAGTTTATTACCAAAGAACAGAGATTCAAGTGATAGTGAGTAATAATATTGGGAAAAAATGGTTACTATAAAACAGAATCATATTGAATGTTCTAGAGACTAAACTTATCTAACAAGTTATCCTCCAATTTAAAGAAGCTTATCTCACCCAAAGTTCTTTCTAAAATTTTCAACCAGGCCTGCTTTTTCATGAAGCAAACTCACTGCCCATTTACTTCCTAGGTGTAGGGTGTCTCTTTGTACCCCTAAATATACCAGCACATACCTTTGCTTTGTACCTCAAGATAGGCTTCTCTGTTCCCTTCTCGTCCCCTGCTGTTTATCTCTGCCTGTTGTTTTCCTCTTTGAAGATTTCACAATCCTTCATTTGCATTCAATTTAGACTGGTAAGTGGAGGCCCACTGTGCACCATATAATACTTAATTTACACATAAATAGACAGCTAAACATTTCTTGCCTGAAAGAAAACTTGTTTTTCACCTTTGCTAGTGACCAGTCCTTAGACATAGACCTTAAGAACATAATTTTTAGTGTTTATACATAACTTCTTGCACAACAGCCCTACATGAGTTTTACAATTATATTGATGACAAGTGTGACACAGGCTTTTATTTGGGACCTCACAGGATCCCTTTTGGTGAACTAGAGTGTAAATGCCAGACCCTGGGGATTCCTATAGCCTTTAGTCACCCCTTATGCCTGCTGCCAGTTGGAATCAAGAGGTCCTTGGGTCACAGATACCATATTATAATCATTGAAATGCAAGAGTGGATGGAACCTTATGAGATCTTCGAGTCCAGCACTGAGGCAAGACAAAGAATATCTAGACCATCTCTGACAGATGTTTGTCTAATCTATTCCTAACCTCCAAAGACAGGGATTGCACAATCTCTCTGGGAAGCCTATTTCAGTGCTTAACTGTCCTTGGAGTTAGAAAGTTCTTCCTAATATCAAAACCTATTTCTCCCAGGCTGCAGATAAGGCCAGTTACTACTTCTACTATTTTCATTGGACATGAAGAACAATTGATCACCGTCCTTTTTATAACAGCCCTTAACATATTTGAAGAGTGTTATCAGGTCCCATTCAGTCTTCTCAAGACTAAACAGGCCCAGTGTTTTTAACCTTTCATGCTAATCATATTTTTGTAAAACTTTTATCATTTTTGTTGCTCGCCTCTGGACTCTTTCTAATTTGCTCACATCTTTCTTAAGGTGTGACACCAAAAAAGGGACACACTGTGCCAGCTGAGGCCTCATTAGTACCGAGTAGAGCAAGTCAGTTATCTCCCATGTCTTACATACACTTTTGTTAATGTGCCCCAGAATATTATTAGCCTTTTTCATAACTGCATCACACTGTTGACTCTATTCATGATCCTCTATAACCCTCCAGATCCTTTTCACCAATACTACTACCTAGGCAGTTATTCCCTATTTTGTAGTTGTGTCTTTATTTCCTTCCTAAATGTAGTACTTTACACTTCACTACTTTGTATTTATTGAAATTCATCTTGTTTATTTCAGACCAGTTTCCAATTTGTCAAGGTCATGTATGGTCTTTCAAGATCATTTTGAATTCTAATCCTGTCTTCCAAAGTGCTTGGAGTCATCCACAAACTTTATTAGCATACTCCCCACTTCCTTATCCAAGTCATTAATGGAAATATTGAATAGTACTGGACCCAGAACAGAGCCCTATGGGACCCCACTAAGTACATCCACCCAGTTTGGCAGCAGACTATTGATAACTACTCTTTCAGTATGGTCTTTCAACAAGTTTTGCACCTACCTTCATCTATCTGTCTTTATCAATTTTATCTACACCACATTTCCCTAGTTTGTGTATGCGAATGTCCTATAGGACTGTGTCAGAAGAATTACTAAAATCAAGATATATCATGTCTACAGCTTACCCTATTATTCCCTAGGCCAGTAAGTCTGTCAAAGAAGGAAAATAGATTGACTTTTGGCATAACTTGTTCTTGACAAATCTATGTTGGCTATTCCTTATAACCCTATTATTCTCTAAGGGCTTATTGAAAAATTATTAAACAAATAATTTGTATCTTTCCAGGTATTGAAGTTAGGCTGACTGGTCTATAATTCCCCTCTTTGTTCTCCTTTTCAAAGATAGGTGCTATGTTTGCCTTTCTCCAGTCCTCTGGGACCTCACCTGTCCTCCATGAGTTCTCAAAGATAATTGCTAACACTTCTGAGATTGTGTCGGCTAGTTTCTTAATTACCCTAAGATGACTTGCATATATCTAACTTATCTATATATTCTTTTATCTGGTCTTTCCCTATGTCAGCCTGTGTTCCTTGCTCCCAAGATCAAACAGTTGATCTTGCCAAAGACAAGGAAAAATGCTTATAATTCTCCAAATGTTTGTAACTGGCAGCAGCCTCTCATTAATGAAAACTAAATTGCTCTGTGTGTGTGTGTATGCATGCACATGCAGCCGGCTCTTGCTGTTGCAGAACTGCTCTAAGAGAGAAGTTAAAGGGATGCAGAGGCTAGATGACTGCTGTTGCTGCACTGGGACAGGATGAAGTGGCTAGCTGGTTTCTTACTAGGATCCAGATCCAGAGAAGCTGGCCCACCCTGCCATTGGGAGCCGTGAACAAGGAGCTTGTAAAATACACAGACCAAATGGAAGTGACCCTTGTTGACTGAAACCAGCTGCGTGTCAGGCTTCTCACTGTCTCTCTTGATTTGCTATAATAAATAAATGGATGTGGCAGATGGGACTATGGAAAGAAAACATAATGTATTCTCCTTAAAATCACATCACAGTCATGGCCACAGTTTTTGCAACTGAAAAAAAAAAAGTTTATTCGCACATTAGATTCCCTCCCCCCACACGTTTTTGGGCTTTGAAAATTCTGCTGGTTAGAAGACAACACACTGTAATTCAGCTTCAAAGCGTTTTGACACATACAGAGTGAGTACATTTGTAGGCTACCCATGATTTATAAAAGTACTGCCTAACCAGAGTTTGGGGGGGAGGGAGATTTGCATTTTGCTTTGCAGAACAACTAACTTTGGCACTAACTTTGCTGAGCTCATATAGGAAGTTGGTTTTAGGTAATCCAATCTGAAGACTATGTTGATGTGACAACATGGCTAATACATTGGTACCATCCAACAATGGGGTGGGGAGGGGGGGAATTCTTCCACATTCAGCTATCCCCACAATGAACAAAAGAATACTATCCTGTAATTCTTTCTGAGACTAAACTCCCTTTGGCTGTTGTGGGATATGTGAAGGTGGAAGAATTAGAAGACTCCTATTGACATTAACTGTAGTTTTGTCTGAGTTAGAACTGCAAAACACCAACTCTAACATCAGTAAAAGACATGGGGACCTAACTGAGGCGGAAATTAGCATGCAGTAATGAACCACTGTGAGCATCTGAGCTTTCTAGCTCAGACATAAAGGACCTTAATGGCAAGATCACATTTAACTAATAGTTTTTTAACTTAGTAGGGAGGACAAGGGTTTGTTTTTATTTGCTGAAATATTGTAAAGTGACTTGTGTTCTGAAATTTAAAACACGCGTCCATGTTCTTTGAGACAATAAAACAATATCTGGAATACTAGTAATTTAGTGTGGATCTTGCTTTGTTCAATGTATCATTTTAGCAAGTTTTTTAAAAATTTTTTTAAACAAGACTACATGAGACTGTAAACTTATTGAGACGACATAAATAAAAGCATCAGAGAATACTTTTTCCTCACTAGCATAGTAGCACAATCATGTGAAAATCTGTACCTGTTAAATTCTGATCCAGATGCTTAGTTTCCTATAGTTTTTGACTGATGATGACCAGAAACCTAAATTATAACCTAACAGACACTGAAGGTGGTATGTAAATCACCATACTTAAGTCAAAAAGCAAAATCTAGGGGGAAAAATCAGAACCAGAGACCTTCAGGTGTCAAAATAGATTCTAAAAAACTGGAAATAAGAAAATATATACTCAGAACCACTAATAAATATATTATTGACTTCAAATCCTCTCCCCCCCATCCTTTTTCTTCTGTTTCAGAGGTTGAAGGCAGCATTGACTCATCATCCTGCAGCCATGTCAAATGGAAATATGAACACCATGGGTCATATGATGGAAATGATGAGCTCCCGCCAGGACCAGACACCACATCATCATATGCACTCACATCCACATCAGCACCAGACGCTGCCACCTCATCACCCATACCCGCATCAGCACCAGCATCCAGCACACCATCCTCATCCTCAACCCCATCACCAGCAGAACCACCCACACCATCACTCCCACTCGCACCTTCACGCACACCCAGCACATCACCAGACCTCTCCGCACCCGCCACTGCACTCAGGTGGACAAGCACAGGTAGAACCACTTAATGAGCTGTCATCTTCTTCTGTGATGATGCAAGTTTTTTAAAAAAAAAACCCGATGACGTGCATGGCTTTTCAAAAGCAAATCCTCCAGCTGCTAATAGATTTACTCTATTGCTGGCTGCCAGGTCACACCCATACAGCAAGGGCTAACTCAAAAATCCCAGATAAAAACTTAGAAACAAAGCAGAGAATGGATTTCAAATTTCTAACTTACTACAAAAAAGCCCCAAAGCGTCTTCAAGTTGTGATTTCTGCACATTGCCAGGGGTACATTTATGCTGTTGGTATGTTACAGAGTTCGGCACATTGCGTAGCTTGGCACACTAAAAGAACATCCACACTGCTTTTTAAAACCTGCAGCAGCCACTCAGACTGGGGCCGCAGACTTGGGCTTGCACTATGGTACTGAAAATACCTGTGTAGATGTTCAGGCTCAGATTCTGAAGCCTGGGGAGGAGGGGTTAATTTCAGAGCCCAAGCCCCAATGTCTGTACAGCTATGTTAGCACCCCAGTCTGTGGACCCAGGCTCTGAGACTCACTGCAAAGGTTTTAAAACACAGTGTAGTTAAGCCCAAGAGGCTTGGACCCTTATTTGGCACCTCATGATTTTAAACTGTTCAGTACATTCTGCCCTCAGATATGGTCCTACAAGCCCCAGTAAAGTCAAGGGCATTGCACAGGTATATATGAAGGATGAATTTGACCCTGTATGGGTTTTTATATAGCATAGCAACTTCGATATACAGTATCGCAAGACAGAACAGGAAAGTCAATCATAAGCCTATATCAAAAATAAGGGTTCAAATATAGATGGCTTCCAACCAAATCCACAGATCTAAGTACACATGTACTTTGGTTCTGGGTCCCAGTTTTGCTGCTGGCCTTTATTTCAGTCATGGGAACCAAACCAAAAACTAAGGGCTGACTGCTTTTGCCTTTTGGTGACATTTCAGATCCAAGTTTTCAGTCAAGGCTGCCTCTAGTTTTAAGGCAAGAATCCAAGACTTCAGCTTATTCAGTGTCCTAGAGTGAGAGAGCAGATACTGTAGATGGGGGCTGTTCTTTCACCTGAGCTAACTGTAGAGAATTACAGAATGGAGACAGAGGGACGGCCAAGATTAGCCTAGAGAGTAAGTAGATGAATATTATGTCAGAGAGAGAGGATGAAGCCAGTCACTGGAGAGAGATTTAACCTAGGAAGGTAATTTTGAGTTGGATTCAGATGATGGAAGCCACTGAAGATGATGGAAGATGAAGGTTTTGTTTCTTGGCATGACAGTGTTGGCTGGCTGCAGCATTCTGGACCCCCTGAAATTTAAAGAGTAGGGATTAAGGAAAACTATTAGTTGAAAGAGACAGTAATGAACTCATTTCAGCATAGGCAGAGCTGATGTTAAGAGGACTTCTGACTATATTTTAAGGCGGTGAAAGACAGATAAGCCAGGGAGATATGAGAAGAAAGAAAAGGCCATGGGCCACCTATGACGTCAGGATATCAGGCTGGAGAGCAAAGTTATGATCTGAGTTGAGGAGGATGGTAGCGGAGTCACAGATACAGAACAAAGAGGACTTATTACCCATGAGTTAAATCTGTGAAGCATTTAGTTGCTTACAAGTACCTCATAGACGGCTCTTAGAAAAACATACAAGACATTAAAAATAAGAGGATTTGGCTGACATCCCACTATCCAGCCACATTAACTATTTACTGACATCTTGTTTTACTTTATTATTGCTCTTGCTGCAAGTAGATGGGATTTCCCAACAGTATTTACTGATGTAAAATGAATTGTTGGCTTTAGTGAGAGGGGCTAAATAAGGGGAGAACACCAGACCTTCCCCTGTGAGAAAATATGCAGTTTTCCTGCATTTGTTTTACTTTACGATTTCTGTTGTTCTCCCATCTGTTAATTATTGTTTTCATTGCTGTTTAACAACTGCAATAAGAGACCCTCTATGATCTTATAATGTAGAAGGCAAAAGACATGTGTGTGATCTGGCTGTCCTTGAAGTCAGTGAGAAAATACTTGGGGCTAAGAGCGCTAGACAGACTTGGGAGATCTCCGTTCCGTCCTTGACGCTCTGTGTGAGCGTGGGCAAATCACCTAATCTCTCTGCACCTCAATTCCCTGACCTACCTCACAGAGAGCAGAGATGTTGTGAGGAGATGTTAGTTAGTATAGGTGAGGTGCCATATGCTTTGGATAAGATCGCCAAGGACAGACACAGATTGAACATCCAGCCAGGTTGTCTTAAGGATCTAATGAGAGATCAGTGTGCATGGTGCTCTATTTGCAAGGAGGCTCCATCTCTGTGGGATTTGCCTTGAGGTGCTGAAATACTTGTGTTGAGCCCCATAGAAAAGCCTATAAACAAACAGCAGAACTCCCATTGGCTTTAAACAGGAGCAGGATAGGATTTTGATTTAAGCTACCAGTGTATTGACGAATTGATTACAAGTGAAAAATAAATGAACTAAATTTGAGGATGATAGACTGGCCAGCCTAATGAGCTACTGTATTGGCACCCCACCCCTGTTACATGCCTGAGAATTTTGGGCTTCTTGCTCTTTACTTTAATGATTAATTGATGTGGGGCTTAGTACCCCTGCTGGCTGGATCTGATTCCACTGTGACACTTCAAGCCTTGGCAGAGCTCATTTCAGACAGGGACGTGACATTTGACACGCCCACAATGGAACAGGAGACAGTGGGCACCAGCTGATACCGGGCAGGGTCTTGATCTCGTAAATAGGCATAATTGTCACAAAAAGGTTGAGACCCCCTGGCTGGAGGCTAAGTAGGATCTATAGATCCTACGTTTCCCTTGACAACACAACAATCTCCTTCTGAGACACAACAGCAATAACACTTTCTGAAAGGGGGCATTAACAGGGATAAAAGGGTTTTGCGAGTAATAAATATAAGGTTATTACTTTCTAAACCCATCCATAATCACTCGGTATTGGCCTCTTTGAGGGTCAGATTGCTTCAGCAGCCACATTAATTTTATGGTGCATTTTACTAATTATTAACTTCCTTGTTCTGTTGAGTCTGCTACTTCAGTTCCACACCTCCTGTCAAACAAAGGCATGATGTGAATTGCTGTGTGCTGCATACCCCTTTGTCATAACTTTCATTATTCTACACCCTGCCCTTGTGTAAAATCAGAATTAATTTCATGCTTTTCAGCAACCATTCTGAGACACACATGAACCTAATGAATTATGTTTTGCTAACATGAATGAATGAGTACTAATCCTGTTAAGGTGCAAAGAACAGAGGAAAGTACTGGATCAAGGATCAAGGTAGAAACAGTCATTTAGTGTGTCCCTTTCTGAATGATAGATGTTCTGCTTTTGGTAGCTGTTTTGCCTCAGGTATTACAAAAATGATGTGAGTATTGTTATATTTTTCACCCTGAAATTTCTTTCGATCAAACTTGCCACTATGACGACTTAGGCACAGCAGGGTCATTTACGTTTTGTTTTGTTCTTTTTGTCATTCTACCACTGTGTTCATTAGGATACCCAATAAGCAGTCCTTAAAAATGCATGAACCCTAATGAGAATACTTATACATCCACCCCCTTTCTTGATGGGGCATACAACATGTGGGGAGTGCAGGGAGCTCAGAGTGGAGAATAATGCTTAGACAATTATCAAGATAAGGTCTAATAGACTTCAGGGTCATGATATATCTGGGGAGATTCAATTAATTATCCCACGTGACATCATTAGTGATGCAACTGCAGCCTTTCTAATTAATACTTGCCAAAAATGGAAGGAAGATGATCTGTTAATTGGCTCTTACTATCCAACTACTGAGCATTTCTTACTGAAAATTAAACGATCCACTGTGTGTTCAGAATAAAACCCCACTGCGAAAAAAAACATTCTATAGCTATATGTCTGCACAGCCGTCCCAACTGACAGAACAGTCACAGAAAAGCTTTTTATGCTGGATGGAAACAGAGAGTAATAGGCAAAGGAAAGCTTTGAGTGTCCAGAAACATAAATAACAGATCTTTGACATTTCAGAAGGTGGTGTATATGAGAAAGTGAAAGACCTTTGATGTTATGTTGACATTAAAAGTGATCCTGAGGCCTCTACATTTCAAACATGTTGCTGAAGAGGTGGCATGGTCAGCCCCAATGGATGGGGAATAGCTGGCATTGCTTAACAATAGCCTCCGTTAGCCAATTAGGAGGCTAAAGGAAAGTCCCAAAAATACTCCTCCACCACAGTGCTAATAACTACAGCGACTGTATCTACATTAGGAATCTGTAATTCACCACTGGTGCAGCTCCACCAGTGGTAGCAACATTAGACAGTGCAGTATAGCCAGGATTGCTGAGTTTTTACCAGCACGTGGAAGAACTGACTAATTTTAAAAATATCAGTTTGTAGCAAACATCTCGTAAATAGTATGTCCTGGCATTTAAAAAAAAATTCCTTCTTTGAGTTTTTTCATGAGGGATTTTCTGCTCATGTTTCTTTTTATGGGATTTTTTACAAGGGAGAAACTAACCAATTATACAGCCATACAGTGAAACTAACTATACACAAACAAACTGGAAAACAGAATAATAATGTTTGCTGACTTCTGTCAGTGACGGTGATCTTTAGAATAAAACTTTCAGACTGAAAAGTGATTTTGCAAGGTGATGGTATGCTTTTAATTGACACCTGGTAGACAGATTGTAATGATCAGAATTGAAATGTAGGGCTCAATCATACAATTTGCTGAGCACTCCCAATCCCTAATGTCACAAGAGGCATCTTGCCCGTTTTGGCCATTAGCCAGAATACCAGGATTAATTCTAATTCAACAATTCATGCTTCCACTGATCCTACGTTCCACATTAAAGTGGTAGCATGATTAAGGCTGGGATTTTCAAAGGTAAGCCAAGGAGTTCGGCAATTGACGCCCCTTTACTTTTAATAGGAGCCAGCCAGCTAACATCTTCACGTGCCATTGATAATCCCAGCCGAAAGTTTTAAGGGTCTGTTTAATAGCACTACAACTGGCACATCTCCAAAGATGTGTACAATACTTGAACATACATGAAGGACCATGTGAAACAGGGATGTCCTAAAACTCTGAAAGGGATGAAAAAAATCCTAAGACCTCCACAGTCTTTTACTTTGATTAATTAAAAGCCACACGAGAAACCTGACATTCCATTCTTCAATCAGGTGTTTTCTTTGTCACAACTTAAATATAAAATTTTAATAACCAAAGGAGGAAAAACAATTTCCCCTGCTGCTATTCAGGAAGTCATTCAAAAAATCTCCTCTTGACCATGTTGGCTTTTTGTCAAAGCATAATTTATGTGGCATCTGGTAGAGCCTTTCTACTTGTGCCATTCTCATATCTTGCCAGAAAGTCTGCTGTCCTAGAATACACCCTGGTCATGTTTTTGTTAAATGTCAGTTAGTATCACATTTTTTCCCCTTCTTTTTTGGAATTCTCAGCTTTGACTAGAGTCCATCCACTCACCAGCAACATCAAATCTGGTTTCGTTCCCCTTAGGTTTCACCAGCGGCACAGCAGATGCAGCCCACTCAGACAATACAGCCGCCTCAACCCACTGGGGGTCGCCGGAGGAGGGTGGTGGATGAAGACCCAGACGAGAGGCGGCGGAAATTTCTGGAAAGGAACCGAGCAGCTGCCACACGTTGCAGACAGAAGAGGAAGGTCTGGGTGATGTCACTGGAAAAGAAAGCAGAAGAACTCACCCAGACAAACATGCAGCTTCAGGTGCGAGCTACTGTCTATATTCCCAGGACATAGAGGCACTGTTTACATTCAAGGGCATTTGGTACACCACCAGCCCCTGGCTGTCATGTGCTGCCGCTGCATATTGGATTAATAATGAGAACACCATCATAATTAAAGTTTATTTATCAAGATATATGCTCCTAATTTAAAAACCATTTCAATTTCAGCAAAATCAGCCAGGAAAAGCTGTTTTGAGCTTCAGAGGCTTTACTGGACTGAATCATATTTATTTATTTTTCTTTTCGCTTTTCTCTGGTAAAGTGACCATAACTCAACTCTAAAAGCCTTCTTCCGAAAAGGATATGCAGCTAAAACGCTAACTCAAAGCTAGCAGGACATGATTATAAATAGAATGGCCTGGGGGTAAGAACAAGAAGGGAAGAGAATGTAAATAAAATCTGAAAGTGATACATAGAAGTAGTCCAGGCAGCAGCAGGGTCCGCACCAAAAGCATCTTGATTTTGTCGAGTTAGGGACTGGCTCTTGCAGGTTGCCAGGAGTCAAAAATCCAGGCTCATTTACATAATTGTCTACTGCTGCCTTTCTTTTAAACATGGAGGCATGATCTTGAGCAGAGTAAACGCTGCTCTCAGTAAGGTGTAGCTCTGCATCCTGGGACTTGTACCATCCCTAGCAGCAATGCATAGGATGAAATCTAGATGAGAGCAGCTAAATATTGTATTGTAGAACTCAGTGAGCCATAGTAGGTCTGTGGACTATGTTTTGGCCTTCACTGGTGGCACAGTGTTTTCTAAAGGGATTAAAGTACTGAAGAAAAGAGCTCCTGGGCTGCTGATGAACTACGAGCTTACAGAGCATGCCAGTTGTCATCAGTGCATCTAGTAGCCAAGTTGCATTCGATGAACGGAATGTTATAAAACAATGACCAGAATCATAGAAATGTAAGGCTGGAAAGGACCCCAAGAAGTGACCAAGTCCTGCTGTTGATGCACGCCCAAGTAAACCTACACCATCCCTGACAGGTGTTCCTGTCACTGGAGGTTTTTAAGAAGAGGTTGGAAAGAGTCCACAACCTCCTTTGTAAGCCTATTCCAGAACTTAACTATCCGTGTAGTTAGAAAGCTTTTCTCAACATCTAACCTAAACCTGCCATGCTGCAGATTAAGCGGATAACTTCTTGTTCTATCTTCAGTGGACATGGAGACCAATTGCTCACAGTCCTCTTTATAACATCCTTTAACATATTTGAAGATTGTTATCAGGCCCCCCTTCAGTCTACTTTTCTCAACATGCCCAGTTTTTTTTAAACCTTTCCTCATGGGTCACATTTCCTAAAACAGTTGTTTTGTGGCAGACTAATCCTGCTTGTACCAAAGGGCATTTTGACCACATAGGAGGAGAAATGACATCATATAAATCTAACAATTCAAATGTAGTTTTTAAGCTGTTTAAGACTCAGGATAGGTGAGTCTAACATACCATGGATGAGTGAGCTATGCTGTACTGTGAAATTGCAAGGAAGAGTTATCATTTTTATAAATCATCACCCATATGATCTAATGGATCTTTTCACTCTCTGATTCTGAATATGATTCATTACCCATAATAATGAAGAGTGCAGATTTGCAAGCAAGATAAGATTATCTTACTTTTAAAAAGGCAAAATGACATTTATTTTATATATATATAAAAAATCTGGAACAGGGATTTTTTTTTTAATTTAAAAATGTCTTTTGTTAAAGCTGTTTTAATCAACCTTTGTGTTATTTGCCATTATACCAAGCAAAATTATACACATAATGTACTTACTTCTGATCTACAGCCTTGTGTATACAACATACTGTAAATAACAATAATGGTGCTTAAACAACACTAATATTATAACACAGACAGTAAATGCAATCAGAGGCAAGACTAGTACACTAGATTACAATTGCTCAAATTGGCACTGACATATTAGAAGGAATTTGTCCCAATATCTAATGTGTAAAAGAATTATCAGACAATGAGCCAATTCTGTGCAAAGATCAATCCTATTTACCTTGATTCTCTTAGTTACAGTGACAGGAGAAGTCTCACTTGTTTAACTGTCTTAAGGAACGTCTCTCTTTCTTTTTCCTAGAATGAGGTTTCCATGTTGAAAAACGAGGTAGCACAGCTGAAACAGTTATTGTTAACACATAAAGACTGTCCAATAACAGCCATGCAGAAAGAGTCACAAGGATATCTAAGTAAGTAACTGGTGTATTTGCATTGTCAACAGTCATTCCTAAGAACAGCAATCAAAGGTGCCAGTCCCTTCCTCCATCTGTTCAGTACTTTCATTTAGACAAAGCTTTCTGAGCATCACAGAATTAAGATTTTTAAATTAACTATGTGGGGGATGAGCAAATAAATTAAAGGAGCACTCTTAAGAGTGATATGGACCCTAATCATGCAATTGATTGCCTAAAGGCAAACCATTGCTCGGAGACTCATTGACTTCTATGATATGCATCAATCAGTTGCAGAATTGGGGCTATATGTTTTAATGATCGCTTTATTTTATAAATTATTAATGTCTTTACCAAGGACCAACCAAAAATGGCATGGTGAGGTTCAAGCATAAAATAAAACTAATATCTGCCACAAGGTGCTTGCAGGAAAAGCCCTGCCCCAGCAGTGAGATGCACCCAGATAAACACTTGTTCCCATGCAGAGGAGCCCCATTGAACTCAATGCTTCAATCCTACAAATGTACGACAGACAACAATGCTAGTGATCCAGTGAAATACTTCAGCGCTGATCCTTCACTTGTACTTTGGTAAGTGAATGGTGAAATCCAAGAAATTGTAATCATGGAAAGGAAAAGTAACCAGGAAAACATTACAAACAATGAAAATGGTATCATATTCTGAACTTGGTATGCCTGAGGTACACAAAGCTCCTTCAGTCGCTTCTTTAATATTCATCTGTCATTAAAAAAGAAAAAGCTCATGCAGATACCATAGCTAAACTAGAGAGAAATAATCCAGGTGCACATACTGCATGTGTAGTAATTTAGGAACAAGTTCTCTTCTATGCTAAATTTCTGCTCCGCATGGCAGAGGAGGAGATTGTTATAACTCCCTGATTCTCTGCCGGGCTCCAGAATAGGGTAGAGCAGCCTGAGAGCTGTTCTAATATTTGATCATAGTCCCCTAAAGTAACGAACAGCCAGAGTTCAGTGTGCTCCAGCCATCTCTCTCTCACACACACACACACATCCCCACCTCCACATGGTGTCTCCAGGGAGGGCGGCATAGGTGCCTACTATGCCAGCTCTATGCCCTACGTTGGGAGAGAATCATCAATATGGGAAATAGGACCAGATTCCATCCCCGCTGCACCAAAGTGGCCCTTTAATATTACTCCTAAAGAAAATAGCATTTCAATATCTTTACTTTTAAGTCTTGCTTGAATTAATGTTTCTTTGCTGTGCTGCGCTGCATACTTCAATCTTCTCTGCTTCAGCAAATAAAGCACTTAAGCAGCCCAGTGTTAAATGACTAATTTTTAAAAAAGCAAGTTTTCTAGCTCTCATGGAGTAAAGCTTGAAAATGGGAACCTGAAAGGCTAAAAAAAACCTTGAAGGCAAATAAAAAGCACTCCCTATCTACTATTGTTAAAATCTCATGAGTTTTGAATGACTGGAGTTGGCAGTAACTGCAGCCTTGGTGCTACATTTTCTATTTAACAGTACTGTAATACATCACAGGCATTCTACATGTACACATCATTTTAGTTTGCATGTTCTTTTTTTCCCAGGTCCTGAGAGTAGTCCTCCTGCAAGCCCCGTCCCAGCTTGCTCACAACAGCAAGTCATCCAGCATAATACCATTACAACTTCCTCTTCCGTCAGTGATGTCGTAGGAAGCTCCACCCTCAGTCAGCTTGCCAGTCATAGAACAGACATGAACCCAATTCTTTAAAACGGATTGGTCAGAAACTGCTATGGGAGAGTGGGAGCATATCAAACGTCTTGTGTTAAGGATATTTTCAACACTAACTCAGCCCTGGAAGACTCCTCAATCCGTGGAAGACTCTGGCTTTCATTTTTATAGTTATTAAAATATGCCTTTTATACTTAGTTACAAAAAAGGGAGTTATGCAATTAATATCCTAGTAGCTTGGGAAATGCTTTGGTGCTTTCTCCAATTTTTTGGTACCAGTTACTTGTTTATAAACTGAAATGTTTCTGTACATATTCGTGTTTTCTTCTTACCAGTCTAGCCTGAGGCCTCAGAATCATGGAGTTGTGTTAAACAGCAGCTTGTTAGCCAAAGTCATACGTAGGTAGCTAGGAATAATTAGGCTAGATAGACATTCAGGGCGTCTGGTGATACCACATTAAAAAGTGAGTTTACTTTGCCATATCATCAGAACCCCAATTCAGAGTCTCTTTCAGAGAAAAGAACGGTTATACAATACATGGATATCAGAACAAAATCAAATCCAGATAACATGCCCCCTTGTCTTGCATTCTTCTTTCACTTCCCTATTACCCTCCTTCTTAAGGTCTTTGGTCTTTCAACTGTCCTTGCATCTTTCCTTTCTAAACTCTTTAGCTCTTTCTCCTTTAAGCTCCCTCCTGTCTTCACATTCCAAGTGTCTCTTCTCCCCACTGCCTTTTTTCTTCTGAGAATACTAATGAAGAAGAAAAAACTTCCTACCCACCCCATATTCCCCTTCCCGACAAAAAACACTGGTTGGCCTGGTCTCTGCTTTCAGTAGCCCTTCACCCACAGTTGGGCTGCACTGATCTTTTCCTTTTTAAAAAAAGAAATATGCAGGAGTTTAATTCTCCTGATTTAGTGCTTTTAATAAACAGTGAAACAGTTTAGCCACGGGTGATGCTCGATTGAAAGCCAGCTGTGCTGCTGCTAGGGGGAAGAAGCCTTGTAAGCTTCTGTCCATGGCAGGGTACAAGGATCGCAAATCACACCTGTTTGTTACAACTCTTTTTTTTACACTGCCAACTGTTAACATAGAAAAGCCATGTAGCATATAATAATGCAGAACAGTTCTGTTCACGAAATCAGTGACATTGTTCCATCATCAACTGCTAATAGCCTAAGATTTATATTTCATTTATAGCCCATTAAATCAGCTTGACCAGTGAGGACTACGTTGTTGTTAACTACCAGGAAAAGATCAGTTCTTCACAGCTGATCTTTAAACATAAGAAGAACAGATCCTTAGTAGGCACAGATCACCATAGCTCCATTCACTGTAATGGAGCTATGCTAATTTACACTAACTGAGGCTCAGTGCCAGTATGACATTAAAAGCACTTTTTACCAGCTGTATGCTACACAAGAATGATGGAAACTCTGCTGTATGCTGTGGATGAAATTCACCCTATGCAGAGGGTCAACAAAAGTCCTAGACACGTCTTATAGCCCAATTAAGCCCTATTTTGAATGCATAGGCCTTGTACTAGCCCTCTGCACAAAAGTGATTTCACACTGGGTTAGTACCAGTCACGTATGGAAAATCAAGCATTAAGAGCACAGTAGATAACAGCCAGTTAGTTAGATTATTTTTCAGCATGTTTGACCTGATTCTGCTCCCGCTGAAATCAGTGGCAAAAATCCCATTTTTTTCAATGGAAGCAGGACTAGGCTCTTATTCTGTTGTGATAAATGTTTGGAACTGCATTTTTTAAAAACAAAAGCTAATTAACATTACTTCTGGCAAATAATCTACTGCTGAACACGCTTCGTTCTGAAGTTGAGTTGTTTTCCTCAAAGATGGTTTCATTGTTTTTAGAGGAATAATAGGTTTTTAGAAAGGGTGGTTTTTATTTAAAAAACCCAAACCTACACAAATGAATGAAGGCCTTTTTTCCCCTGTGAAGCACTGTAGTGAATAGAGCCCATTTGGAAGAAAAAGCAATTTCCAGGGATCATGAATCACAATTTCTGAATTCATTGGTATCTGAGTAACTCAGTTAGCTTTTTATCAGTATTCTTCAACAGCCGTCTTTCCATTTATGCAAATATTTTTGGAAAAAGAATTTTGAGTGTACAGTATAAATCATGACTTGATTATATAGTCTAAGAACCAAAACAATTAAGAAAAAATACAAATATAAAGGATTTTCTATTATATTTTAGACAAACATATACTTTTAAAGTGTTTTAAATATTGAATCTATAATTCATTTTTTAAAGTCCAGTTGTAATAGCTGAATGGTTTTGCTTCCTCATAGCTACTAAGGAAACTTTGTTCAAATATACAGCTTTAAACATAAAAGTTCCAGTTGAATCTCCAATATAAAAATAGGAGGTATTATCTGTCCACATTTCATGCCTCACTATCCATCTCTGTTGTCCCCGTCCCCCCCAAAAATGCCAGTATAGTGTTAATTTAGTAAAAAAATTTGTTTTGCATGGATAGCACTTAAATACATTAAAAAACAACTGTCGATAATATTAGAAAACCAATGAGCTACACTGCACTAGAATTAAGATTTGGTTTTATTTTTGTTCAGTCTCAACTGAAATGTTAAACTGAAAGCCTCCACAGTTAAAATAAAATAAAACTTGCCTGAATTTTGTTAAATCCAGCAATTTGACAGTTTGACTGATGTATATTATATATAGCTCAATATGTCTTTTTTAATGCTAACTAGGCAAACCAACCACACTTTAGCCTAAATGTGTAATTATAATGAACTATCTCCTCTCTCTACTATTGGCCTATTGGTATAATTGTTATTAGTGATGTGGAAATGAGTAAAGGATGAAAGCTATTTGCTATTGCTTCTTGTAACTCTTACGTGCAAGGTTCACAGGCCAAAATAACATGCAGCATATTGATATTAGGTATATCAGTAAAAGGACCAACCATACCATGCACCTTTCATTGCTCAACAGATTAACTTCCATCATGCTTAAAATATGTTTGCTTTTTGGAGGACTGACCCTGCAGCCTTTATTTAGGCAAGTAGTCCTTACAGGTCATCTCAATGGAAACTCTGATGTATAAGGGCTGCAGAAAGAGGGCCTGTATTGTTCTCCAGAGAACATCTCTGGTTTAGCAGAAGCATCATGTTTTAAAATTCTATTATTCTACCTGCATTTTCTGTGCTGTTTCATTCAAGGATAAATTCTAGCAGTCCACGAGCTACTGCTGAAGGCTGGTGTGTGTTACACCTGCCTTTCTCCAGACTATTGCAGCTGTCAAAGTCACTGCCAGTGAGCTATTAGGCTGGTTCCCCAGCCTTATTGCATGGGAGTTAACAGTACAGAGGGATGATTCTAGCCACGTTTCTCATTCACAATGAAGCATCCAAGTGTTAAACATTTCTGTGTACATCATCTCTCCCTGTGTGATGCTGAAAGACAGTATGTTGGAAACCCCAGCCATGGATGAATGCAATATTTTACCAAAAGTGCTGTGCTGTGATTCAAACATTTTGTCCCCCCGAGTCAATTTCTGCAAGCCATATTCATAGACCTGCCTGGGGGAGACAAGTAGTGTGTGTGCTATCATGCTGTGTTTTATAAGGACCATGATGATGATGTAGAGCATTTCATGCTGCGTGGAGTTCATTCATGCGGTTTAACTAAATGTATGCAGCCTATGTTCTGAATAGTGGAAAGTCAATGGTTCAACGTCAGGTGGTCATTTGCCTCAATATATATGGACTTTTCGCATGTTAACTGAGCTTGTCCTGTTAACTAACAAAACCAGCTGTAAATGTTGTTAAAAACCTGACTTTTGGGGGATTTATATTTTTTTAAGCAACAATATTAGGTGTTTAAAACCGCCTTTAAGTTAGCATAGAGTGTGCTTTTTAGTAGCTAACACCACATTTTTTTAAAAAAAAGTATATAGTGAATTTATGAAAATTCATGAGGACCAAAGCAAAATTTAAACAGGAATCTATTAATGTAGTATTCACATAGAATTTTATAAAGTATTTATTAATAAATGTTATTTTAACACATTCCATTTGAACAGTATTCTTGCATAGAATCTGGTGGGTTTTTTTAAGTTACAATATTAGTTTTGCAATAAACTACTCTAGGTGTATGTGTATCTTACTCTTCTAGGGTCTCCAGCGGAAGCTGTCCATCTAAGATGGAAAGGTTTGCTGAGGTCTATTGTATAGAAATTTCTAGGATTGATTGTTTTCTTTACAGCAGCATCTGCTTTTTGTAACAACAAAAGTTATGAACTTAAAATTTTTTTTTTATTTTTTTGAAAATGTGTTCTCTCATTTTAGAAAGCACAGGTAAGCTAAAGGGAAATAATACATAAAACTGGAAAGCCTGTCTTTATTAGGCTGATCATATATATCACCAATGGAGATCTAACCCCGTTCTTGCTTCTTTTCTAATATTACATAGTGAGTTGCACTATACTGCCTTATCATTACTCCTTCTGTCCTTTACTAAGCAGTGTTGAGTAGCTTTAGACCACCGAAGCTCCATTTTATATCAGATAAAATTATTGGAGGGGGAAGAAAAAAGATCTTAATTTGTTCAAATAAAAACTACACAGTGCCTATGAAACAAAACTAGTTACAATTAATTAATATCTTATTTCTACATTTCAGTTATTTATATTATTTTACAATTGCACTTTAGCTCTCACTCTCTCTTTCTCGCTCTCCTTTGTTGAATCATTGAAAGGTTTGCACCAGATACATTTATGTGCTTTCACTGGTGGCATAGCTACAGCTTGTCTGTCACACACACCCAAAAGGAGGACGGCTAAGAGAAGCTGAGTACAGCCAATCTGCAACACGACTTAGACTTTACACCCTCCTCATGATGGCATGTAAATGTTTTATTATGCAAAGTATGTGAGGCACCATCTAATGTCTATTTACTTATAGTCTATCTCATCCTGAGAACCAAAGTGTCCTGCATACCGTAGGGCAAGTGAGTGGCTCTATTGTCCATGCCCTTTGACTGTTGTCCAGCCCATGGTAGCTATCGAGCGGCAGTGATAACAATGGCCATACAATGTGCTTGAATTTTAAGTCCATAAAATACAATGTTGCCTTGTACTTAACAGGGGACAGCACCTTAAAAAAAATTTAAAAAAGACTAAAACCTAAGAACAAACGAGGAATAAAATCTCCCATGAAAAAACTCATTCATCTGAAGTAGTCACCAAAGATGATAGTGTTTCTGTTCGCGTGTGACCGCTTCCTACTGTTGGTGGTTATTTGGTTTTTATCACTAGCTTTGTGCTTGGAGCTAAATTGTATCCCAGGGCTTGTTTTCTTTCTGTGAGTTTTCCTTATCTTTCAACAAACTTTAAAGACAATGTAAGGCCAAAATGTCAGTGTGGGCTAAAAGATTAATTCTCTGGGTGGGAAGTCTGATCCCTTTCTAAGGTTTTCCTTTGCCAGGAATCGATAATTATGTTCAGTTATATTTAGACCAATGGGTAATATCGGGTGTGCAGGATCTGTAGGCCTTGTCTTAATGCAAGTTAAACATTGCTTATATTTTTCATTTCATGAAGTGGAACCTGAATTTCAAAATCTGTGTGTTGTTTTATAATGTAGCGTTTGCCTTGTGTCACAGCTCTAGACAAAAGATTATCTTTTGATTCTGTTTCACATGTTAAATTGCAGCTTTTACAGCAATTGCAAGAGAAATAACAAGAGAAGGGGAAACCTAGTACTGATGGTTAAAGATAAGATTCTATCACGGAGCTCGTAGAAGTCAGATTCCATGACTTTCAGAGACCTCTGTGACATTTTCCATGGGGGAGGGTGGGGGCCAGAGCTGTCAGCCCTGGGGCTGGGCCCTGGAGCTCAGCCATGGGTACTGTGGGGGGGGGGGGCCCCACCCCCCGCTGATGCAGGGGACCCCCCACTCCCCGAGCTGTGGAGGGGGGGGCATAACTGTCAGCCCCCCCTGCAATGGTGCCTGAACCTCCACACACCCTCCCACAGCAGGGCTTGGCCTCTCATCCCCCAACCCCCCCCACCCATTATTTTTAGTAAAAGTCACAGAGGGCATGGGCCTCCATGAATTTTTCTTTATTGCCCATGACCTGTCCGTGACTTTTTTACTAAAATTAACCATGACAAAAATCTTAACCTTATTGACAGTAAAGGGGAAGTTTAAGAGGAAATGGATTTTCCATTCCTCTCTCCCTGAAACCTGCTAAATGATCCCTGGCAGGGGCAACTTCTGAAAGGCAAACCCTTTCTGCACCAAGGATTTGGTCTGCAGCCCTTCTCCAGGCAAAACTCAATTGCCTGAGCAAGGACTTTGGGATTGGGACCCAGGTGTTTCCCAGTCCAGAGTTTGGGCTTTCCCCCCACCCCCATATATTGCTCAATTTAAAAATTGATCAGTTGCTTCTTTTTTATGTAGTTACTATACAGGAACACTGATTTTTAAAGGAACTTTTAGCACTGCTTGGAGTAAGCCTAAACTATGGAAGTCTATAGATATATATTAAAATAAAAAGGTGCTGTCACTTTAAGTTTTGGGCTTGAGGTTGTTCGTATTGTACTAAAGGTTTTTTGTTTGTCCGTCTGTTTTATTCTGTAAAAGCAACCACCTTCCTTGCTGGAAGGAGAGAAATTTTTCTTTTTTTTTTTTTGGTACATAAGTGTAAATACATGCGGCATTTAATATGTTTAATTTTATGTTAAGCTTTTCATTGCGTCATGAACACATTTATTGTTACAAATGGACAGTGCGTTCATTGAGACTGTTTGCCTAGTTCAGATTTTTACATCTCTTTCTAGCTAGAAGAGACCAGATTTTGTGCATTTGTACAAATGTTAATAATATCACTGCAATTCCAATATAATAAAGCACTCAAATGCAAACAATGCCTCTAATTTGCTGTGTCCCTTTGTATGAGTGAGGCAGGTAGTGGGCGCTGGAGATGGAAACAGCCTGGGGAGAGAGGTGTTAGACTATAACCTGCCTGAAAGTAGCCTAACTTTGGCAGCAGCGTTTCTTTCTTGGCTTTCTCAGCAGTAGAGATATTGCAGGATGAAAATATTCAACAGGCTGGGCCCCTCCTATGAGGAGCCGAGACCCTTCCTTTTTTAGTGCCGTCAGTGGAAGAAAGCAGAGGCCAGTATAAGGCTAACACAGCCCTTAAGCCCCATGCAGCATTCAAGTGCTGTACAGACCTTACACTGGGTTTAATTTCGCCCAGTGACAAGGGGACGCAGCACCTTGCCCAATCAAGTCTTAGCATTGAACTCTCCTCTCCTCTGCAGAGGGCCTACCGTAGGCCTCGAAAGTTATGTCTACACAGCACCTTCAAACCCAGGGCTGGTCTGTGCTAGGTGTCTTGCTGCTGTGTAGACTCTGGGAACTGCCCAGCTTGTAGAGGCCTAGAGCTCTGCCTCTGGCCCTAGCCCAGAAGTCTACACTGCAGTGAAACAGCCCCCAGCCTGAACCCTGACAGCCCAAGTCGGCTAGCACGGGCCAGCAATGGGTGTTGGGTCACTGTGTAGACGTACCCAAAGTGTGTTGGTAGGCCTTGCATGGGGTGGATTACTATGTATAGAGAATGGCCACCACCTTTCTAATTACTGGAAACTGGACACTGCCCTGCCTCATCCAAGACTCCACTACTTCCCCAAGACCCCACCCATGCTCCACCTCTTACCCCCCCTTCCGTGCAAAGCCCCCACCTGTTGCTTACTGTTCTTCCTCCCTCTCCCCTGTCACTCCCTGGATCATATCAAGGAGCCTGCCTGCAGGTAAGAGACACCCAGGCTGAGCAGGGCCTAGTGCAGGTTCATGACCCGGCACCTCCCCTGGCCCCACAGTAACCTTTCAGTTGGGTGCCCTTTAGGGTTTCCAGGTCCCTGGCAACTGTAAACGGCACCTGGACCCAGAAGCTAAAAACAGGACTGTCCAGGTAAAACCCAGACAGGTTGCAGCCCGATACGTTACAGCCCAGCAGAATTGTATCAGATGCCTCTACTCTTTCTTGACGCTCAACGTTCGTATCTAAATCATTTCGTCGGGAGGAGCCGGCCTCTCCAGCAACAGACCCAACTGCTGGGGAATTCCTGTGCTTGCCTGGAAATCATTCAGGCTAGGAAAAGAGCAGGAAAACACTCTCTGAAAGGCTGAGAAAACTGGGCATGGTGGAAAGTCTTCTGTTGCTGTGTCAACTACGCCAGCATGGAGTCCTCACTCTTGGAGCCTATCCTACTGTCTGTACATTAGGCGCCTCTTCTCCTTCACCCTTTGCAGGGTCAGTCAAATTGCAGTCTCCCTCTCACCACAGATTGATTGTGACCAGCAGGGCCAGCCACCCCAACAGGGACAGGGAGAAGTTAGGCTTGCAGTGTTTACGGACTGTGCAGGAGGACACACACTGCTCCCTCTTTAATGATGAAACAGTGCCTGTGCTCCCCAGACACTCAGAGGCTCAACGGCACCTGAAGTGCCTAGCAAAGCAGGACAGTTCTGCACTGCTTCTAAAGCAGGGCTCTATCCCACAGTTTAGCTCAGAGATCTTCAAAGTGGGCTGGGGTGGAGGAAAGTTGCAGGGGAGGCCCTGCTGCCCCCTTTCTCACAATAAGGAAGCCGTGGGAGGCTCCCCACAGGAGTCCCTGGGTGTCGTGGGGCTGACAGCAGAGAAGCCCCTCTGCCCAGGGGCTCCCAGCGTGGAAGCCTCCCCCAGCCCAGACTGTAGCCCTTCCAGACCCACCTCGCAGAGGGCAGGGACAGGAGTATGGGGGAGTGCAGACTAAAAAGGTTAGGGACCACTGGTTTAACCTGTGCCTGTCCTGCAAGCCTCCACTGCTCAGTGTCCAAATTACTAAAAAGGGGCATCCTACCTTTAAAAATAGCTGCCCCCATTGACACACCACAAGACTATTCCTGTCACTGCAGTTATATTTACTCCTGACAACCAGCTAGAAGATGTGTATTTATTCTGAAGGATCCCAGTCCTCCACAGCCCCATCCTTGGTTTCCTTCAAAGCACTGAAACCAGTTTAGTTGTTCATTTCTCCACTCTTATAATTCATCAATGATGCTCTGTGCAACATACATAGAATAAAAAGCTACCTTTTTTTAAAAAGTTTTAATTAGCAATATTGCTCACTCCTGCCTTCATCCTGGGGGCAGCTGAGGCCCAGACCAACTCTAAGTGCAAACTGGATTAGCCACGGGGCTGCTCTAATTTACAGCAGCTCAAATAGGGCCCTCGACAGTGTTCGATGAATAAATCCCATTGCACTTCGCGTCAGTCCCTTGGGCCTGGACTTGTATATCTCCTTATCCTCAGCTGCCTGATTAAGACACCTTTAAGTTCCACTGTTCATTCAAGTGTTACAAGAGGTATTCAGTACAGGACTACAGAAAAGGACTAAATATATTGCATGCAGTCGATAAGTGCAACATTAACGAAGAAACATTCTCCTGGATAAAAATCTAACTTCAAGAGAACCATGACTGGTGATGAATGATTACAGACCAGGTTAGGAGGTGGCGAGAAGTTGGCTACCATCTCTCTCTCTCTCTCACACACACACACACACAACCCCATGAATGAACACAAATACATTAATGTACATTTGAGGGTGACAGAATCATCTTAGGACAGGTAGCCAAGCCTAAAGACAATCTGAAAGTCAACAGAGCCAAGAACTGGTAAGCTGCAAGTGCATCTTCCATAGAAAATTCAGAAGTAACGATGATAAGAGTGGAAAAAAAAAAACACCACAAAAAAGAACAACAACAACGTGGGCTATACGCTGCTGTCCTTTCAGACACAAGAAATGCCTGAAGTCAACAGACATGCATGGCATAGAGTGAAGGACAAAGTGACTGTAAACTAGTGAAAGAAACCTACACATACCAATTCACTGTCTAGTAACATTAGGCAAGTAAACACTATTTAGTTGCAAACATAGAGTACAAAGTAGGAGGAATCGCCATGGCATTGTACAAAAAGACTGGGAGCCAAATGCTGGAGTGTCGTGCATGATTTTGGATGTTATAGTACATGTAGACCAGGAAAAGATACAGAACACCGCTCACCCACCCACCCACCCACACGAGAGCTCTGGGTTTATAGCCAATAAGGGTTTAGAAAAATTAGGCTTGTGGGTATTACATTGCATGTGATGATATGAACAACATAATTCTGAGGTGTGGTCAGAAGGCGTGTGCTGCAAAAATAGCATAGGAGAATGAGCAGGCACAAGCTAAATCTAAGGCCTTGTCTACATGCACAGGTTGTATCCATTTAGCTAAATGAGATTAGAAACTGATTTAGTTGAAAATCGGTGCAAACCCTTTTGCGTGGACACTCCTGAAATCTGGTTAAAGGTGCTTCATAGTGATATGGCTTACATTTCTAAGCCAATTAGTTTAATCTGTCCAATTTGTGTGTGTGTAGACATGGCCTCGGCAAGGAGGCAACACCAGGTGAGTTTAAGTGTCCAAGGCCAGATTCTCTGCAACTCTCCAGTCCCATTTTGCTGCTTAGTAGGCACAGAGGGACCAGAAAGCAGGCTACTTCGCTGTCTGGAGCTTCCTGCAGTGTAGGAGAACCATCCCCCCCACCCCCTCCGAACTGGTATAGGTCTGGAAAGGTCATCTATCTCCCCCTTGCAAAAATCTGGATGGGACCAGAGCCCACGCTGAGCTATCCCTGACTGGCAGACAGCCCTTCAGTGGCCTTAGCAAGCCAGCTAGGTAGTTTACAGCAGCCTCTAGCCTGTTCAGTCTATGCTGGGGCCAGGGTCAGTGTAGAACAATCCAGAATCAGGAAACTGCATCTTCCTTCTCTGCAGTGCCCCATTCTGAGAACCTGGCCCATGTGCAGTGATGAACATGCAGAGCTGAGTCTGCACAGGAAAGCAAAAGGAACTGCATTGAAAATAATTTCAGAAGAGAGTCAGACACATCATTAAAGGGGAAAGAAGTTGCCGTTATGCAGGTCACATGCTGAATCCAGCTGTCTGTTATACTACTACAAATTACTATGAGAGATTCTTTATACACTGACTACATGTAGCAGGGATATTTGTCTTTGTACAGTTTGCACAGGCCCATATGCTTGAAGCACTTTTACTTCAGTTCACTGCGAAGTACCTTTTTCTCCAGCCTGCTTTGTATTCTCCAATGCAACATAATGCCATATTATGAAAATGACCCTTTAAAGCTGATAAAATATTTAAGATGTGTGTTCTGATTGTGTTATGTAAGCAAATACCAAGAGAAGTCTGACCATTAGTGAACCTGATCAGCCCAATCTCCAAGGACCTGCTTTGAGAACAAGCAGCTTAGATACAAGCAAAGCGGCCACTCACCCAGAAAGCAGCAAAGAGGTGTAATCTGCAGGGGACCCAAGGATTTGAGCGGGCTGACGCCCTACTGAAAAATTATGCACCCTTGGGCAAATCAGCAGGTGTTTTTACAGGGTGTTGCATTCATCTGATAGTAAGAACTGTTAAATGAAACAAAAATACTTGGCCAGAACTTCTCAGTTCATTAAGGAAGTTGAGATGATGAAAATAAAAGTACTGGGAGAAACGTTACATTAAAGCATGTTGGATTATACTGATTTATACAATTAGCTGCAGTAATAACATTTTGCATGGTACACTTCATTCAGTCCCTTTTTTATGTCTATAGATCAATTACTGATTCACCAGAACTAACTCCAGTCTAGCAAAAGGTCATTATTGAATAAGGATGAGCCACAAAGGCAAATTGTGTGTGCATGCATATGTGGTTTTGAGAGAAATTTTGCCAAACAGATTAATAACATTACATCCCCAAAAGTTCACTTTGCATGACAAAGTTATTATCAACACATGTACATTTTGGCATCCCACATGCTTTGATCTGAAAAATTGATCTTTGGAATGAAATGTCAGGATTGGAAAATTTGAAAATGCTAAGGGATTTTTATTTAAAAATGGGTTGTGTTTTGAGGGGAAATTATTCTTTTAAATAATTTATACTGCAGTAGCGGCTACAAACCTCAGTCATAGACCAGGGCCCCACTGTGATCGGTGCTGTACAAATACAGAACTAAAACAATCCCCTTCCCCAAAGAGCTGTAGAAGATGAGCCAAAATGTATGTAAGCAGAGTCCTATTTTTGAATGATCTCTCTATTTCACGTTGAAATGCAGTCGAAGAACACAACTCTTGACAGTTTCTTGGCAAGTATTTCACACAGCCCTACCATTAAACACACATCTTTTGAAATATCCATCCGAATTAATCCTTTAAAATATTACTTACACACAAACACAAGAGCGTTGTGGCTGCTGTCACTCTGCTAAAAATAATCTCTCTGGCTGATGATCTGCTCAGGCTCTAGAAACCCCCTTACTTCCGCGAGACAATAAAATAAATATAGCTTCACAATAGAGTTCATCTTCGCTGTAACGATCCTGTCGGGATCCGAGTCGTTTGTTCATCAGAGCCAGGGGCTCGTTATACTGAAAGAGCCCCACTGCTCAGGGATGGGAGGGCTGCAGATGAACGCTCCTGCAGCCCTGCCTCAGCTGCAGAACTGAAGGAGCTGTCAGCCCCTGGTGCAGCCATGGGGCTGGAGGTGGGATCCGGAGGCTGGGTTCACTGAAGCTGAAGATTCATCAGTATGAAAGGGTGTTACAGCTAGGGTGTACTACTGTATAAGCCTCCTGTGCCCTTTGCCCACCTCCATCACTGCGCCTTATGATAACTCCAGTTGATGGGCTTACTGGAATTACTGTTGTGTATCTGGCAAGGGGATGCCTCATATTGGCCTTGGGCGAACTAAAGACTCTGCAAGCCAACTTATATACAACAGGGATGGGCAATATAGAAAACCGTACAACGGAAAGAACTCGCCTTCAGGTACAGCTTGCTACCCTCCTGCTTTCAGCGGGATTGAACACATGCAACGGACAGCTCGTCACACCGAGTGCCTGTGAAAGCTTGCCTCTTCCACAAACAGAAGTTGGTTCAGTAAGAGAGATCACCTCACCCACCTGGTCTCTCTTCTAGTCCGTAAGTAATTCTGTTGCTAATGCACAACCAGGACTAGAAGTCAGCTCGCTTTTTCAGAGCTGTGGTGACTCTGACAATAGTCAAAATTAGTTTTAAGTTACTTTTTTCATGAAAAAAGTCAGTAGATATGATGCTGAAGACACACAGAGCAGAGCCATTAAGCAAGAAGCTGCGATTTTTCCACAGTCACCTTTTGTGGCAGCACGGCACTTCTAAGGGCTCCCCAGGAGACTTTCAGTCCCCTCTGCACGTGGGTGGTTTCCTCAGCCGTCTGCCACGTCTAACGTCACTCGAGGAAACCAGCATACTGTTCTTTTCCACAACAGGCTAGTGGTAGTATCAGTGTGACCATCCCCCATATAACATTTCAGAGGCTCTCAGGAAGGGGTTCTGTTTTACTGAGGAATTTATAGAGCATAGAGAGCTTGTGGGGTTTGGAGATGCTCAGGGATGGTTCTGTTTGGATCAGCTGTCCATCAGTTTGGAATGGGACAAGTGGGACCTACTCAATCCAAACAGAAATCAAGTATAGAACCCCTCCTCTTCCCCATGCCCAGAAAGCAGTGGCTGCGTTCGGAATGCGGCAGTTGTTTTTCTGGAAGGTTCCATTCCTAACGCGTTATACGAGAGCGGTAGGATCCCATCCGTGTCACAGAGAAGGAACTTTTACAGACACTATTCACCTAACTGCAGACAGCAGCTACAATCAAAAGCCAAGGAGAGCTTTAAAACCCAAACCGTTCAAAGGGGACTGAAAAAAAAAAAAAAAAGAATTTTAGTTGTATCAGTCCTGGTATTGGAGACCTCTGCTAAACAGGCAAAAATCCCAGTCTACCAAAGGGGAGAAATAGAGATTTTTAAAACTGATCCTATCACCCATTTGTGGCCTTACTGGAATAGTCACTGCATGACAGATACCACAGAGATAGCAAGAGAAAAAACTATGAACACTTTGCCCTTCTATTCTGCCTATCATCAAGCATTTTATGAACTGTAGTTTAGTACCACAACAACCCTGTGAATTAGGCAAATGTTATTAACCACATTTCTACAGACAGGCATGCAGAACAGGCTTGTCCCAAATCACACAGTTCTTCAGTGGCAGAGTGAGGAACAGACCCCAGAAAGGTTGACACTCAGATTCCTGCTCTTATTAGTCAACTGCATCAGGCTCCATCCTGAAGACTTTAGGCAGACAAGTATTGCCTGCCTGAGGACTGATCAGTCAAGTCCTTACTAGAATTTGTAATACCTACTCCTAAGGAGAGGCGAGCTGCGTAGCTTCTACTTGTGTTCTTCAAAGCCTGTCCACCTTTTAATCTTACAAGACCTTTTCAGTGCCATTGCTTTTAACACTGAGATTATATTTTCCTCTTGGTTTAAATCAGATTCTATACATAGATACAGACACACACACATACCAGTGATACGCAGACTGAGGCTTGCGAGCCACAGGTGGCTCTTCAATGCGTCTCCTGCAGCTCTTTGCAGCACATGATATTAAAACACGGTGTGATTTAATTATTAACCAATCTAAGTTATTAACAAATCAGGATGCTTTTACGAGGTTATTAACCACTTGTAGTTAATAAAATAATAATTAGGCCTGTCAAGTAATTAAAAAAATTAATCATGATTAATCAGTTTTAATCGCAGTGTTAAACAATGATAGAATACCATTTATCATAGAATCATAGAAGACCAGGGTTGGAAGGGACCTCAGGTGGTCATTTAGTCCAGGGTTTCTCAATGACCAGTCCATGGAACGGCACCAGTCCCTGAGATCTCCCTGGCACTTTATAGGAAGACTGAGATCTCCCTAACACAGTATGGGAAGATGGTCTCTGGTATCAAAAAGATTGAGAAACACTGATCTAGTCCAACCCCCTGCTCAAAGCAGGACCAATCCCGACTAAATCATCTCAGCCATGGCTTTGTCAAGCCGGGCCTTAAAGACCTCTAAGGATGAAGATTCTACCACTTCCCTAGGTAACCCATTCCAGTGCTTCACCACCCTTCTAGTGAAAAAGTTTTTCCTAGTATCCAACCTAGACATCCCTCACTGCAACTTGAAACCATTGCTCCCAGTTCTATCATCTACTACCACTGAGAACAGCCTAGCTCCATCCTCCCGGGAACCCCCTATTTAAATATTTATTTCAATATTTGTGGATGCTTTCTATATTTTCCAATATATTGATTTATATGACAACACAAAATACGAAGTGTACAGTGCTCACTTTATATTAGAATTTTTCATTACAAATCTTTGCACTGTAAAAAAGAAACAAAAGAAATAGTATTTCAATTCACCTCACACAAGTACTGTAGTGGAACCTCTTTATCATGAAGGTTGAACTTACAAATATAGAATTTATTGTTGTTACATAACTTTCCTCAGCTGAGTGAGCCCTTGATTGCAAGGGAGGGTGGATTTTACCTCAGGGACTTGGCATGTGGCAAGGGGGAGGCTGGTGAAGGGAGGTTAAGCTCTCCAGGCTCCTGTTCTCTAACTTTTGCGCTGGTGACCCCATTTAGACTATAAAAAAAAACTGTGACCCTCCTACTAGAAAATTGTTATCCCCTACCTTCAGTTCCTGGGGGCTCCGGGATGTAGCCCTGATGGAGATTTGGGGCTTCAGCCTCACTTGGGACTCCAGGCTCCAGGTCAGCTTGGGGCTTCAGTCCTGCTCGGAGCTCCCAGCTGGAGCTTCAGCCCCTCCTGCCTCTGATGCCTCTCTCCCCACTCCAAGGTAATCAATTAACATGTTAAAAAACATGAATGCATTAATTTTGTTTTCAGTTAATTGCAGGCATTAACTGCAATTAATTGACAGCCCTAATAATAATATTTGGTCAGTCATTTTGCTGTGAGAATAATATGTATATAAAAAATTAAGTATTTCCCCATCATACTGTTTAAATATGAATATTTGGTACCATAGTAAATGAAACAATGAATTCACACTACTGTGGCTCTTTGGGTCATGTTGATCACTTATTTGGCTCCTGAACCACAGAGGTCTGAGCATCACTGCTCTAACACAATATCACCTCGGTCTCTGAAATATCTTTTAATTTGCCCAGCCTAAGAGCTTGCAAGAAGTCACGTGACTGGGAAGCCAGATGACTGTTCAGTAAGACCATGTTCTATGCAGGGGCAAGGGGAATCACTTCAACCCCCATTGCCTACACAGGCATATGGTTACATACAAAATGGTTGGAGGAAAATTGCGACCTGCCTTTGTACACAGACCTCTCCAGCTACCCTCCAGCTTGCCTGACTTCTAGACGCCCTTTATGGTCATTTATGCCACTATAGGAAATGACCATGGAATCTGCTTGGTGCAATGAGTAGATAGCCGCTAATCATTCCTTCATCACTGACCCGACCATCTGTCCACCAGATTTTGATCTGCCAGGGCACCTGTGGTTATTTCTGAATTCGTTTTGAACAGGACAGGGTGACACTGCAGCCAACACCTTTTAAAATGGGTTTTTTCTAATGACCTGCGATGCAGCTGCGGTCAAGTTCAGACTATGTCATATATCCTTGATGAGTGCCCATTGACTTATTTCCATGGCAGGCTACCAGCTCTCCACCTGGATGATGACGCCGCCATCAAATTACTAGACAATGCGCATACGCTGATGGGGGGAAATATTTGCCACCTGTCGGATTTTGTTGTTGTTTTTTTACCTAGGTCCTGGTCCTGTAATCCTCATTCACACTGAGGTCAATGGGCTACTTAATATGAATGAAGGGTGGAGGATGGGGTCCCCATTGAGGATTTTTATGTATTCAATTATTCATTGTTAGTTACTGTTTACTTTCAAACTTAAATGGGTCAGGTTTTCTGAACAGTACCTTTCTACACCTAATAACTCACTCCTTCAAACCCCAGTACTCATACAGACATCTACTTATCAGGCTTGTAATTTTTTCCTTGGATTACTTTAAAGATACCCTTTGGTGATGTCTTCCTCCAAACATATACTAACTCCTTTATAAGGATTATTTATGTGGAATTTCTTTTCCCATGCACTGTTGAAAACATCACCTGTTTTAGTAGCAGATTACTGGTCTGAGTGCAAAAATATTTTGAAGGCGTTAACTCAGCACCACTTGCTAATGGAAAATCTAGTAACCAAAACTCTTTCTAAAACCACAGTAAATTTTTATATTTGTTACCTCTGGGTTTCCATTAAATGCATTAATTACAGCAACATTTAATGAAGCAAATAAAAAAAAAGACATTATGTATAGAGCACTGTGAAAAGCAAGGTATTTAGCTATGTGCACTCTTGTATATTCTTAATAAAAGTCCTTACCTTAAGGTAAAAACCCAATAAAATATACTGTAATGTGCCATGGGACCTACTATTGATTTGCAATACATTACCCCTTTAACCACATGCAACTTCTGCAGAATGCACAGCAAGTTTATTTATGTTATATATACATAAAAGATCTTTTTTCCCTTTATAAAGATTTATTGAATTTCCCCAGAGTATATTCCGCCTCCAAAAAGTTAAAAGTTTCACTACACCACACTGATTGTAATAAAGACAATGATATACTTTCCTAATCCTACACTTGCAATATTCAAAATCCAAAAACATGGGAATCAAAATCACAATAAATATATGGCGCAATCTTGATTCAGGTAACTTGCTTTTAGTATGACAGAAGTAGTTTCACAAATATCTGTTACTCCACTGAATCACAGTCCCTTTGGGTGAGATCTGGAAACACATGGTCAAATACCATAACATTTTGGTTTTGGAATTAAATTCCCTGTTTTTCTTCTAAGAAATGTTAAGTCCAACATTATCATTTTCAAAATAAATTCATACACCTTCCTTTGATGGTTTTCCCATCATATTTAAATTTCTATATTAAAAGAAACCTGAAAGGAAAGTTAAATCTAATCATAATTAAAGTCAGAGTTGAGTTATGCATAATGTAATGAACACGAGGAATAAAAGAGTATTCCCTGAAATTCAAACCCGTCCTTCCATGAGTACCACAAAGGATCGCACTTCAAGAATGACCCGCAATCGTCTACCATTAGTAGACCTGTATTCTCATTATTCCACATTGGCTACTTTGATTATTATAGTTGTGTCAAGGGCAGTCCTCTTTCTTTTAATTTCACAGAACTTTTGAGAAGCTTGAGAGTTTATGGTTTAATTACCACTGAAGTTAAGGGTAATTTTGTAGGGTCAGGCCTTGAAGGGAACCACCAGTCTGAACTTTCCCTTAGCATTGTTACATTGTCTAAACCCCCAATCCTGCAAACACACAAATGTGTTTAGCCTTATGCACGTGAACAATCCCACTGAAATCTTTGGGATTACACAAGTGTCTAAACCTTAAGCATGTGTGTAAGTATTTTCAGGATTTACGGCCTAAAATAGAATAACCGCAAGAGCTTAGGGGGAAAATCTCTCTTTTTCAGTTCCTTCGCTTTGTTTACTTTACACCAGTTTGTGCATAATCAGTTTCATTCTTCTTCCTACATAGCCATTTTCTTCTCTTGTTTATGTAGTCTTTGACTCAGAAACATGGGACAGAAAAAACATAGGAATGGAGAGTGCGCAAAGCCACAAAAATGGATTGGGGGTGGGAGAACTCAAACAAGTGTAGTATCTGGGAAATTGCTTTTAACTGATTTCGAGACACTGACTAGATTTCAAGGTGTTATTGTCCTATTAGTGCCTACTGACAAATGGAAAAGGCAACTCTCATGACTTGATGGGCAGCTTGTAATTACCAGGGGTGTGAGAATGTTTTGTAACAAAGACCTATGCAAGTGTAATACACCTTGTTTCAGATTAGGTTCTCATGCTGAAATCAGATAGAGGTTTGTGTGAACCATTTGCCGAATCTTATTGCCATCTCTGGATTCTGGAACACTTTGTAGAAGCTTAGTGTAAGTCAATTCCTTTCTAGTTTACACAAGTGTAAGCGAGAGGAGACTCAAGCCCCAGATGTGCATCCTAGATCTTGATAAGGGAAGGATTTCAGATCTGTATTCCACATTCTGTGCATTCAACCAGCAGCAGCAAAATGGGCTCTGTGTCTGGCTCCCTAGCTATGTCGTTTAAATTACCTGTCAAGAGTGAGCGTAACAGTGAGGAGCCGGTGCTTTGTTTTCTCTTTATCATTCTCATCACCTCTTCATTAGGTCCACTCATCCACCAAGCTCCTCTCTGCAGCCTCCCACTACCACCAATCCACGTAGTGACGCACACACGGCACAGCATTAAGTTTTGATTTACAAGACATCAGGAAAATTTGTTTGCTTGTCTAAGATGGGGGTTTTCCTGGGCAGAACCAGCTGCTGCAACAAGCATCATGTGGTTTAAAGAAAACTAAGGTGGAATTAAGGGTCATAGTTGGTTACAGATGGAAAAGATCCATTAGATGGAGCCCATTCCTGGCAAGTGCAAGGTGCATTCCCCTGCTAGATCCTGGATTAGCTATTAAACTGATACTACACTTGGCTTTGGAAAACAAAAGGGTCAGTAGCACTATCAAAACAATGTTTGCAGTGACTGAGCTGTGGCTCTCAGGGACTGGCATGGAGGCCAGCTAAGTTCCATTTATATGGATCCATGTATAAAAATTGGGGACAGATTAAACAATTTAAATACCCAGGGGGCAGACACATTTGCTTTTTAAATGGCACTTGCTCTGCCTAGTCGCTCTGCTTCTGCAGTTATCAAATGATGCCACCGAAGGAGGAGAAAATAGGGAAGAGCCAGATCAGAGAAAGAAACGGTGTTTTGTTTCTACAGCCCACCATGCCCTCTAGTGATGTAACTGGGAAGTTCAGCTGCACAGCCCGTTCTGCACCTCTTCAAACAAGTTTGCTGTTTTGCAGTTACGTTATTTAAAAGCACACAGTGTACAAAACATTTTCTGTATGTTAATCTCAACATTTTCCAGGGTGTGTTGCGTTACCTGCCAGATGGCCTATCCTGAAGTTCTTGGTTCACAGGCACAGGATAAGCTCATTCTGGGAATCAATAGAACAAGCTTCCCTACATCAGCCCATTAATGTGCCTCATTCTTTATCTCCTCTAGTGGTAAGCAAATTCATTCTCCCTATCAATTAACTCATTGGGCTCTCTGCTGAGGCCTGAGACTCTCTCCCGCACCCACCAATCAAATGTCAGAGCATGAATATTTGAACTATGCAACTGCAGCCTGGTCTGGAGCGACATTGTTCCTCACCTACCACTTGCTCTCACCCTGCTCTTAATCTGTTGACAACTACTTTCATCATGACTTTTCCTGGCACTGATAATAAGCTTATACACTTCTATAATTCTTCAGACCAGCAGGATCTCCTTTCTTCAGGACTGGTACAATGACTGCCTGTAGCCATTCATCTGGTACCTCCTCTTGCTCCCATACCTCTTCACATATTTTTCCTAATGCTGTGATAGGACTTGTCCCATTAGCTTTTAGCAGCTCAGCTGTAATATTATTTTTTCCTGCAGACTTCCCCTTTTTAACAGCTTCACTGCTCTTTCTATTTCTTCTTCTGATGAAATGGGTCAATGCTATCCATTCTGCCTGGCAAGCTGTTCATTTAACATGTCTAGAATACTCACAACTGGGTGAATGACATGATTCAGCGCTTTGTCAAATGCTTCTTCCGTACTTCCAGGAGCTCTTTGGCATGGGATATCAGGTCTTTCTTATTGGCGGTCTGATGTTTCCCTGGCTGCTATTAAAATTTGGTAGGGAAAAGGCCAAATTAGACAGGTAGCAAGACACCCAGGATCTTTTACGAGGATTCTGAGACTGATGGGGAAGAACACCCCAGATTGAATCAGTGAATAGCTTTATTGACGATAACACAAACAAACAAGACAATTAACAGTACTTCTTACAATCAAACAATTTGACAATTAACACTGATCAGTACTATTTATGGGGGCTTTTCTATTGATCCTTATCCTCGACAGTCACTGGGACAAGTCCTTTAACTTATACACAACTTATGCTTGATCCTTAAATCTAAACAAACCTAACTATTTCCCTTAATTTCCTATTAACCTTTATTCCTTAAGCACTCTAGCAATTGCCTACGGGAGATGTGATCCGCAGATCTCAATTAAATCCCCCCGATTCCCTGAGTCCACAGACTCCTGAACTATCCGGATGCTATACTCACGGCCAGACTCTGCCTCAGGCTCTGTTCTGGATCCTTGCTTTAAAACCCTCATCCTCGACAGGTGGTGGCGGCTGGGATCTGGAGCTTGCAAGCTTCTTAGGGCTGGTGTCCTCTCGATAGACTCAAGAGTAGACACCCTCCTCTTGAGCCAGGCTGCAGTCCACTGAACCCGTCTGCTCTGAGTATTTATTTACTTTTCTGAGCACTCTCGGTCGAACAATTTTACATGATTTAGCTATCCTGCGGAAGCCTGCCTAAGCACATCCAGTGTTCTGTGGTTGCTCGCCCATGGCAGTTGACCTGCGGGTGAGCTTATCCACTGACATATTTCTGCGGTTGAGCATATTTTTGTTCTATTCTTGCTCAACCGTTTTAGCTCAGTCATTGTTCTTTTTGAGTTCCCTATGCAATTTGTTCAATTCTTTATATTTTGCTAGGCCTTGCATCGTTTTTAGGCCTAGTCCTTATAGCCAATTCCCTATTACCACATTTTCCATACAACTTAACCTTTTTGCATATCTTGTTTTCTTGAGGCCTCTTCTAGTTGTTGAGCCTTTTTTCCTCAGAACTTTTGTTTGTCCAATCTTGGTGATTTCTTACCACTTTCCACAACGCTTTTTACTTCCGCTTTCCCAGTAGACTTGGCTCATTTACACTTTTCAAGTTCTTGTTTTATTGCTTATCCCATTTTTCCTTGCTTGCTTACGCCTTCCAACAACTTCCACCACTGTATTTTGTATTGTTTTCTTTAATATTTCCTATCCAGTCTGAAGTGCAATTTCTTCATCATTACAAATTAATGGCCTGAAATACCCTCTGACCATCATCTGGTCCCCTCCCTTGTGCTATCCTTTATTATATCAAGATCAAATTTGGCTCCAGTTGCACCAATCTTTTTCTTGGACTTAAACTTAATCTTTCCTATTAGTAATTTGTAATCATTGCCACACTCAGCACTTCTCCAGATTCTAACATCCAGCAGTGACCTTCTATGCCAGGGGTGGCCAAGCTGTGGCTTTTACACTTAGTTAAAGTGCGGCTCACAGAGCCTCCCCATCTCCCTCCCACTTTCTCTGCCTACCAGAATGGGGTGGGGGAGCTCAGAGCTTCTGCCCTGTGGCAGAGTGGTGGTGGGAGTAGAGGATTCTGCCCAGCAGGAGGGTGGTCTTGGCGGGGGGAAGGAATGTGTCAGTAAGTTTGGCTACCCCCGTTCTTTATTCATGATGTGATCAACCTGGTTTTTGGTTTGACTGTCTGGTGAATTCCACGTAATCTTGTGCATAATTTTGCAAGGAAACCAAGTCCCACCAATAATCAGATTGTGTATCTCAAAGCGAGTTCTTAACTTTTCCTATAATCGTTTGTTGCCCAGATGCAGTATGGTCCAACACTGTTCATTTACTTACCATATCTGTCACCAGCTTTTGCATTCATATCGCTCATTATCAAAATCATATGATAAATCAGGAATCTCATCTACAGTGCTATCCAGCTGTTGATAAAAATCCAACCTTCTTCTAGTTCTTCTAGAACAGCAGATCACAGCCTCACACTGAGATACAACAGTGTAGAGGTGCATCCCCCAGGTGGTAGATAGGGGGTTGCCTGTCTTGGGGAAACTCAAAAGTTGCATCAAATATTATGAAATCAGGTGCAGTGAGCCAACTGTATCTAGGAGAAGGAAAAGTGCGAGTTTAAACCGGGGCAGACAGGGCTTGCTTAGCTTCTGTAAACAAGTCTGTCTACAAGAAAGAAAACTTTGATTTCAAATCCAAGCAGTCCAAGCTCATGAGCCTTGGAAGGTCAAGTGGATTAGGGTGTAATTCTGATACCTGTTTCTAGCAGCCAAGAAGCTATGGCATGGCATTTCCACCAGCTGGATAGGGTGGATTGACCTAACAAGCCATTACATCCAAAACTTACTTGTTATAGTCACAGTACAACCAGTCAGACTGACTTATACAGATATTGACTCAGGCCTATCAGGCCTAGCAAATGGTCACAGATTTCAGATAATGGCTAAATATATTACATGTATTGCAAGCTGGAATGTTAGATCTGTATTCACTCCAAGCCAGGGCAGAGGAGTTAAGGAAGTTACAAGTTTCCTTGGCTGCCATACAGGAGACACGCTGGCTGGGTACAAGAGAGTTCACAGCTGGAAATTATACTTTCCTTTATTCTGGACATTCAAGTGGACAAGCGAAGCATGCAGATGGGGTTGCTAAGACAGGGGACAAGAGAAGATTTATTTTATTGAACAACTGAAAACTGGTGTCTGAGCAGATCATCACTGCAAAGTTTTACCATTGCCTGCAATAAACTATGTAAAGTATTACTTATAAATAAATGCCAGCCCCAGGAGACAAAACAAAACAAAAATTAAAAAAATTAAAAAAAAAAACACAGAATAAGCATTTTTAATCAACAACAATATTATCCTTGACTTCATCTCCCCCTTGCACCATTCTCTGCTGTGCTCTTCTGGCCCCAACTCCTTCCTCCTATTTACTGTAACTAGCACTGAAATGTTATGGAACATTGCAGAGATGGCAAATTGAAAAGTTGATTTCTGGAAAATGCTCCCCTGCAGAAAAAAAGCTCTAAACTTTTTTGGAGGAGAGAGACTTGCTGTGCAATAGTGGTAAAGAAAGACCCTCACTCTGATCCACAGGTGCCTCGTGCATTTTTAAAAAAATTAAAGTTCTACCCTTGCAATAAATTCCTCACAGGCTTGATTTCAGTAAGGCTCTATCCTGGCTCAGGGTCAATGCAGGATCAAGACCCAAGAAATAAAGTACACTGCACATGCTGATTATGCTAGCATGATAAATATGTAACTTGCTTCAAAACCAAGATTCTTTTTCTATGTCAAAGGCACTCATCCTCCTTCATATCTATGTACATGGGAAGTTTGCAAACATGATCATTTTAAAATACTGATACATCGAAAAAAATCAATGTTTTCTTAGCATGTGAAAAATGTTGCTTTTCATGCTGAGATAGCTCTAAAAATCCATCCAGCTGTTTTTATGAAAAATTCCTAAATAATTTGTCTTTGTAAACAAGGAGTTTTGTTTGTTTTTAAGAAACTTATAAGAAACTAAAACCAGAGGTTTAACCTTGAAGAGGATGACTATAATCTTAAAAATTACTTTTATATCTGAAAATTGTATACATAGCAGTTTTCACATTAAGAGCACTATAATTGAAAGGAGTTAGTGACAAACCTTTTCCCTATTTTTCTTGCTTGTTTATTTTGTGCATTTTACAGCATTTTGTGTTTAATCCATTGTCATCTTTCCCCTATATAGTCAGTTTACTCTCTGCTGAAAAGACCCTTATTGACATCAATAGAGATGCAGAAAAAACGTCAAATCTTTTTGAGTAATTTTTAAAAGAAACTTTGAAGATGTGCTATTTAAAGGCACTCAAACTGGTATTTACATTTTTTGTTGGTTTTTGTTAATTTCAACATATTCAAGATGAGACCATCCCCTTACATCACTGCTACAACAAGATAATGGCTGTATACTACATATGCACATATCATATATGATCCAGTCCTGCAAACTTTTATGCCTGTGTCCGGCTCATGGTAAAGTTAAGCAAAGGCATAAATTAAGCACAGGCAGGATCAGTGCCTATATCAGTATCAGGAAGTTGGCAAAGAGACTTAGGGCACGCAACTAGATATAAACTGCTTTCTCTCAAGAATTGGGGAATATGAGAAGACTCAAAATTCGGGACCTTCTTTTGCAAGTCTAACTTTAAAACTAATAACTTCAAAAGCCTCCAGTAAGAACCTTTGGGGATTAATTCATTCTTTCCTGTTGCATTGTGAGGTTATTAAACTGTTCAGCACAACTGCAATGACTTGGCTAGAGCCAACTGTTTCAGTTTATTTTAACAGGGTGTTTACCTTATTAAAGTAATAACAAAGAAGAATGATTGTATTAATTATTACAACAAACTAGTTGCCACAAGCCTCCACAGCAACCCCCTAAAAATGATTAGTTACATCTGTGAAAAGTCAAACTACAGAAGATCTCTCTCTCTCCTTTCTTTAAAGTTCTGGAGATTAAAGAATTCTTTTCAAATAAAAGAAATTGTTCTGCACTGGGATGATGGGAAGAGGTAGAATGTCCTCTAATGCACAGTAAGAGACTTAGGAAGGGATTCACTGTTGCCCTGCAACTTTTGCAGTCATTTACACTGCTGCAGAGTGACTTTAAAAACACTACTATTTTGTACTGGTACCATTTTAAACTCACTTTATACCGATGTAATGGGCTACACAACATGCAAGGCAATGGTGAATGAAACTGTGACCCAGTTCTTCCCCCACACTCAGTGGAGTGACATGGATGTAAAACTAGTGTTAGTGAAAGGCGAATCACGCCCTGATGGCTTTGGTTTCCATCTTAGTACATTCTCTGCTGCACCACACACAAATCTCCTAGATCACAGATTCATACATCTGTGTAGCATGCATAAAGTTCTGCATCTCGGACATTGGACACATATGGGTGATTACTATTGTATGGAAGTGGGATTTCAGTGTTAATTATTGATACAGGGATTTTCTCTGTTTGAAATGACATACAGTGAGCACAGACAGCAATTTGCACAGGACTTCATTCTTCAACACAAATCAGGATAGGCAACGTTATGGGCATTCTCAGCTGTGTTCAGTATCTGTGCTGATGGGATGGGGACAACAAAAGATCTTGGTGCAGCTTCCCAATTCTAATGCTGCTTCTGTTCCAACTCCACGATAATTTAGAGCGGTCTTCAGGTTTATGGAATAAATATGAAATTAATGAATTAGAATTTGCTTTAATTTGGTTAAGGAAATACACGCATTGTAAAGAAAGACCTTGACTAGCAAATAGAAGGAAGGTCTTGAAAATGATAAATTATAAGGCCAAAAGGCATGAAGCAGGAAGGACAAAGAATAACTACTGAATTAAGGGGACTTTCTAAAAAGAAGGCCTATGACCAGCATGGGTGAATGAGGATGGTTTTAAATAAAATAAAAAAAAATCTGTTTTACGAACCGACATGGACCTTCCTACCCCACATACCAGTGTTATTTTAAAAAGTAAAGCCTATGTGAACCCAGGTGCAGTGAAAAAGCTATTGGTCAGCAGGAAGAAGGAGAGGCCTTGGGAAAAAAGGAGGTTGTAAATCCTATCTAGATCAAGACTGGAAATAAGGATGAACTGTTTCCAATTGGCAGTTAGCGAACTAGTAATTGGCTATGACACCATATGTTTGTTGAAAGGTATAAAAAGTGTTATGAATCTGAGGGTTCTTGAGTAGACCCCAATCTGATCATGCTAGAGAACATCAGGTTGAGACAGTTTCCGTAGGCTTGGCCTATCTGTAAGTACATTGATCGCATACTTAGGAATCGTTTGTTACTGTGTTGGGTGTAGTGACTGCTTATTCTTTAGTCTGCTAGACACGTTTAGAGCAATTGTATAAAATACCATTTGCCTTTGGACTTAATAAAGAAATTTATGTTTAGATTAGTGTGGTGGTAATATCCCTGTACTATTATTAATTCCAACTGGGCTATCCTAATCCATGCCAGATAGTTATATTCCCGCATGGATCATTATATCATCTGAGACCAGCTGGCGCATGGTACAACCAGGCCCTCACCATGCCTCCTACCAGGGGCTGTAGGATGGGTGGTATAGAAGCCAGCAATGCCAGAGCTTTGCTAACTAGAGATTCCCTAACACTTGGATAACTCCCAAACTGGGGAGATCTGCCTCTTTCCAGCTCCATTGTGCTGCAGCAGAGAATTTAGCCTTATGTTTCTCTTTGAGTAGGATGTGGTGCCTGCCCTAGTTATGATTTATGTGAGAGTACATAGCCTTGTTAGAGACATTATGACCAAAGGGTACTGCTGTTTCCTTGGGGAAAGAATGTTGCAGATGCGGTGTATTAGCTGGTATTCAAAAGTTCAGGTATCAGAGGATGGTAACAGGACCATGGTCATCCCTGTATTTGCTGTTCCTGCATTGCACAGAAGGATCTTCAATGGTACTGGTGCCAAGAAAATGGCTAACTTCTTGGTGCTGAATATGCACTATGGCTCAATGTTTCCATCACATTCAATTAAAAGGACTTGGAACTTTGTGTTTTGAGTGGGATCCTTTTTTCCATGGGCCAAATTCTGCCCTTGGATGCTTCCATGTGGCTCCCATTACTGTCAATTGGAGTCTCAGACATGCATCCAAAAGGAGAATTTGTCCAAAAACGAAAGGAATCGGCACTTCTGTTATATAGAGGCAGAGGCATTTGGTACCTCTGATGTGGAATTTTATCTCTGCATGGAAAAGTCTGCAAAGATTAACAGGGTTTCCTTTGTTGCCTACCTATTTAAGGTGTGTTAATTTGTATAATATCTTCCACCTTTCATCACTTGTGAGGCATTACTAAATTAATCTAAAAAGGGAGAGAGGAGCAGCTGGGTAGTGGGAAAACGGGACCAATCCACAGAGACAGCGTTCACGTATGTCAGTATTTACTACACGGGAGAATTCATGTGTTTAATGAAACAGCCCACCCACCATCTCTGAATCCTGGCACTTATAATATTACACCATGTAAGTAACAGAGGGTATGTTTGTATTTAAGTGAGTGTTTCAAAGCCAAATGTGGTAAAGAAAATACATAACTAGATAATAAATTACATGAGATATTTGCAATCTTATAAATCAGGGATTCTTAGGCGTTTTCATATTTTTCTCCATCTCTTTTTTCAAGGGAAGAGGGAGAGTCATCAATTCATGCTATTCAAAAATGCAGTTTTCATGTTCTTAATTATATTAGCGAGAAAACCTTCCAAAACTTGCCTCCAAATCAAACCAGTTGGACTGGATATACATTGATGTAACAAGCAGCTGTCTCCAGAGGGTGAGACAAAATTACTTGAGGCAATGTGCTATATGATGCAACCGTATTTCATGCAGGTGGAAGTTAATTTCTAAATACGTTTGCAGCACAATGTGGCTTGCTGCTTTGCCATACGCACCAGCGTTTCTCCAAATGTCACTATTATGAAAATGGGCATCCTGTTTGACCAAAATACTCTCAGCTAAACCTTCCAGACTATTCCAATGCTGTGCAAGATTTACAACCCTCTTCTACAGGTTCTCAGATATCATACTGATGATCAATTGGTGGATAGTAAAGTGACCGGGATTCTATTTGCATCGCTGCTTAGAGATAGTAATTTATACAGTAGTATTAAAGTTAGTAACAATGGGACATACTGTTACATATGTTGAGAGGGATGGGGAGAAATCCCTTCTGAAAGTTTTATTGAGGAACTGGGGTTAGTAAGAAGCAGCCTTGGGCTACCAAACTTATGAATGGGCTCAGATTTCCATGGAGAAATCTAAATACACTTTGGGCCATCCAAAGGGAAAAACACTCAGAAAACATATGCCAATCCTTTCACAATGCTCCTCAGCCTTTTCCCTCCATCCCCTCACCTCCCTAGCAAAATGAGGCCCCATCAGGAGCTCACTGCAAGTAGGAGACCTGGGGCACAGACACAGAAAGAGGGCATAGACATAAAGATGGGAGAATAAGACCCCCAACAAAATATCAGTTTGCTATGTCCGAGTAGCAAGAGTCATTCAGTGTGCAACATGTGCCACAGTTTAGGGCAAATGCACCTGTATTCCCCCTCCGGGGTTGACAAAGGGCACCCACTTTAGGTTTCCGACTCTCCAGCCATTTTAAGGCTGCACAGCTCCCTGCCTTACACCGTGATATCCCCAGAACAGTAGAATGCCAAAAAGGTCGGTACCCGCACTTTGGTTTCATGATGAAGGCTATGACCAGTGCATGGCCTGACGTTGTAAGTTACCACACAGCTCATTTGAAGCAAGCCCAGTTGTACTTAATATAAAAGCATTACAGAGAAAACATTAAAACAATAAAATAACCTACACACATAGTAAAAAGCTTACCAGAGGCCACCCCCAATTCCAGCCTCGGGCTCTGGTAGGTTTTAGTCCTTCATAACCCACAACCTGGGTTTCCCTGTGGTTACAAGTTCACCCGCCTTAGATCCAGAACCCAGACTGGGCAGGTCAGCCATGTCTTTATACAACTTGAGCCTTTGAACTTGACCTTCTGTAACAGGTAAGCATCAGGCAATAACCCGCTCCTCAAGGTGTAACTTCAAAAGCTGGCATTTTTGGATAACCAGGGTTGTGGAATTTGCGATAACCTCTCCCTAGGGATTCCCCAGGAAATCCACTTAACACATTGTCCCAAAAGTCCATACTTGTCCGGCACATTTTCAATTTAGTCTTTTGAATTCCCAGGTTCCCATCTGCCACATCTCCCCTTCCTCCCAGCACACAATAATACATAAATTTAATACAATAAGGTCTTTCAAGGATATTGCCTTATCTGCCATAGCAGGGTCTGAGAAAATTTCAGGGCTTGTCTACACTTAGAAATGTACTGAAATAGTTAATCCAGAAGAGCTCCCCTGGTTGACACTCTCATTCTGGAATACAAGTGGGCACACAAAGGCTTGAACTGAAATAACTATTCCCGAATGATTATTCCAAAATAGCTATTTCAGTAAGCTTCCAACTGTAGACAAGCCTTGCAATAAGAAGGGAAAGAGTCCTTTGCAGCCAGCACGTCAAACATAAACCCCATTGTTTGGGGCTGAGAATTATTTTTATTTAAAAGTTTCGTGGCCTTACATAGGTTGTAAAGAAGAGGACTTGATTTCACAGAATCGTGGGTATTAGATCTCTTAGCAATTCGGTGCAGGACTGTTCCCTATGGTCTAATTTAAGACGACTGTGCCCTTGAACGGCAACAAGCAGATCTCACTGATGTCAATGGCAATCCAGGCACAGACTTAGGGTCATAAATTGCTCTGCATGCTTATAATAAAGACTGGTGATACGAAGAGGGATTTAAAGGGCCTCATTTTTTGTGTGAGTGATTGATATCATTATGTATAAGTACTGAATATTTAAATGGGCTGGGGATCTAATCTGATGATGGATTAAAGTTAAAATATGTCATTTTAGAACTCGGAATAGCTTTTTAAAGAATTTTCTCACTTTCTCATGCTCCCTGGAGTCATTCATTATACGTTTTGGAGGATCAGACTAAGGACATATCTTAAGTTCTTGTCAGATAGGCATAGAAATCCAGTCCAAATTATTCTTCCCACACTCCAAGCCAATTAATAGATTGAGTGGAGATTTCTTCGGTTAACACTCTTCACCTGTGACAATCAGAGGTATATTATTTTGCCCACCTCAAATGGATTCTGCGTACTCATATTGGGAAAACCTTTTTTTCTGGGTTCAATAAAATTTGGCATAAATTTTACCTTTAGAACTTAGATCTTTCGTTAAA